>OY728125.1:167093659-168343659 GCA_963277665.1 Viscum album | reverse complement strand
GAGATCACAATTATGAAATGTGGATTTAACATCCATTTGAATGATTTTTTAGCCTCGTTGTGCAAAAATATCAAGAAAGATTCAGATAGTTTCTAATCTGGCTACCAGAGAAAAATTTTCTTCAAAGTCAATTCCATCAATCTAAGAGTAACCTTTGCAAAGCAATATTGCTTTATTTATAATAACTTCAACTTCATAATTCATCTTGTTCTGGAAGACCCATTTGGTCCCAATAATGTTTATAATTTCAGGCTTGGGTATGAGTTCCCATGTGTCATTCTTTTCAATCTGATCAAATTCTTCATTCAGCACTTGAACCCATTCTGGATGCTCAAAGGATTCATTAACATAATTTGGTTCCACATAAGAATAAAAGGAAGTATGTGATATAGAATTACTTTTTCTTCTTGTTTGAACCATGTGAAGTTGATCACCAAAAATATTCTGAGCTTCCACTTGTTTCATCAGCCTTGGATATGTTTTTCATATGCCTCACTCATCACTTGATATGGATGAATCTGATTCTTCATCTTGATTAGGATTACAATTCATTGAATCCTTATCAGAATCTTTAACTTCATCTTCCTCATCTTCCTTGTCTGTCTAGACATGTTTATCTTTTCCCGGAGTTTCAATGACTTTTACATAAACTGAATCCACAATTATTCATGTTTCTTTGTTAATGCATCTATAACCTCTTCCTTCTGGTGGATATCCAAGAAAAATTCCATCTTCTCCTTTCTGCTCGAATTTTACACTGGTGACACCTTTCTTCTTTATAATGCATGGGCTCCAAAAAAAATTAGCATGTTTCATAATTGGATTAATGCCATAGAAAGGTTCATATGGAGTCTTGGTTGATTGAGGATTGTAGAATCATCGATTTTGAATATAAACAGCTGTACTTGTAGCTTTCCTCCAAATGTAATGAGTAAGGCCATGTTCATGAAACATGGTTATTCCCATTTCCACCGAGATTTTGTTCTTCCTTTCAGCAACCCCATTTTTTTAGGTGTATTTGGAGCACTATATTCATGATTAATCCCATGCTTCTCAAGATAGTCTTAAAATTAATCACTTCTATACTCACCACCATTAACTGGTCTCAACTTCTTCACAAAGCACTCACATTCATTCTCAGCTTTCCTTCTGATGATTTTAAACATTTTCTAGGTGTCTGACTTGTGCTTCATAATCATAACACCTGTAATGCGGGTAAAATAATCAATAAAGGTGATGAAGTACTTGTCTCCATTTGTTTATTGTTTTCTCATCGGCCCACATATATCAGAATTTATTAGTTCAAGGGGTTGTTTAGAGAAAATGTCAACCTTTTTATGCACAACACTTGTAATCATTCCTTTCTGATAGTTAGTACAACACCAATATATTCTTATTGGAATGTCTGCAATATCTTGAACACTGTAACTTTCAGATAACTTGCTCATATTTCTCTAACACATGTGTCCAAGTCTACTGTGCCACAACTGATTTTCTTCCACTATGCTCACATAACAAGAGTTTTGTGAATTTCCAACTTGAAACAGATTTCCTTTGGTTTATTGGCCTCTTGTAACAATCTTCCGAACTTCTTTACTTTTCAAAATAAATCCATTTTTCTTGAAGATAACTTTGTTACCCTCATCACACAATTGTGATACACACAACAAGTTGTGCTACATCCCATCAATATACAGAGTTTTCTTGGACGTTAATTTTTCCTTTCCAATGATGGCTGATCTAACACCTTTGATTTTTAAAGATTCTTCATTGCCAAATGTCACTATGACTTCTTCATAATTCTTCATATTCTTTAGAAACTTCAATTCTCCTTTCATATGTGAAGAACACCCACTATCAAGTAACCGTGGTCGTTCTTCCTTTGTAACTTTTAGAGCAGTTTCAACAACAAGAGCTTTTTCCTCTTTCACTTCTGTCTTCACCTTCGGCTTCTGAAAATTAAGAACTTTTTGTTGAGCTAGTAACAACAAAAGACATCCTTTTGCAAGGTTTCCAGGTTGTTCACACCTTTCACAAATGGTCTCCAGATTCTGGAAACTATTTTCTATCTTGACTTTATTTTTCACAACTTTCTTCAAGAAAACCTTCTCACTCATTTTCCTTTGAGGATATTGACTCTCCCTCAATCTCCGCCTTTCATAACTCATGGGGTGATGGTAATAATGTTGATTGAACCAACACATATTTTTGTATGCCCAAATCCACTACAGTACCAACAGTACCAATAGAAAGAGTACCTTCTTATAAATATTTTTTTCTTATACTTCTTTGTTGCTCCTTTTTCAGCCCCACCAACCATTCTTTTTTTAACAAGATTGATCTGCTGGAATTTTGCCTTCTCTGATTTTGCTTGTTTTTTCACCATTGTTAGGCTTAGGTTTCCTTGAAACCTCAGAGTTCCCAGTAATGATGGTCTTGTCCACATAAGTGACTTTCTCAGCTACCACCTTATTCTTCTGTTGAATTTTCTCAGAATGTGCTTGTTGAGAGCCTTCACCAACATTAGAAGTTTAGTTTTGAAAACAAAAGTTTTTTTATTCAACTTCAGATATATTCTTTTGAACGGGTTCTAATTCTTCCCATTTTTCCTTCATCTCAACAATCATGTGCTCATTTTGATTTTTCTCATCTTCAAGAGACTTCTTCAAGTCTTCAAGCTCTTTCTCAAGTTCTTCTTTATCATTGTCTTGATTGGATAATGAGAAAAATTCATCTTCCAACTTTTTTTAAGCTTCTCCAGCCTTCTGATATTCATTAAACATTCCATCAATTCTTCTTTCAGATGCATCTCAAGATGAGTTTCTTCTTCTTCCGAGCCACTGCTTCCTAAATCCACATCATTCACTATTTCAATGAATGTATTCTCAACACCATGTGAAGTGCCCGGATCAGTGTGAATCACTGAGAGGGGAGGGGGTGAATCAGTGATCCCTTAAAACTTTTTACTAATTGATTTTTTATCAATTAAACTTCTATGGCTAGTTAAAGCCTCGATCCAATCTTCCTGTACCTCTCACCTTTCCTCAAATGATGCAGTAAATGTAAAGGCACTGGACACAAGGATTTACAAGGTTCGGCACCAAAGGCCTACGTCCTTGCCATGTTGGTTATACTCCCCAACATGGTTTCTTCCATTATAATATGTTAGTATTACAATGGTCGATACAGAGTCCCACTGTATCTCTCCTGAGTCCCACAGGAGGGTCTTTATACTGCGTCCCACAGTGTTACCAGAGTCCCACTGGCCTGCTCCAGAATCCCACTGAAGACTTATTCCACCCTGAGTCTCACAGGGGGCTTCTCCTGGCTGCTCGAGTCGCACGAGTAGCTCTTATTCTCTTTAGCTCTTCAAGTATCCTCAGCAGCCTGGGATAAAGGCTGCTGGCCTTGCTCTGTACCTCTGATCACTTGAGTTGATCAGGTCTTCTCGTCTTGCTCAGGCTTTATCTCCTTCTTCTAAGGATGACCTGGCATCTCTCTTCAAGAATCTTCAACAGCCTCTGAAAAGGTCTGTTGGTATTGCTCACACCTTCTGATCACTTCTGTTGATCAGGGTCTTCTCAATTACTAAAAACTCAGCCAAATAATATGTTTCACATCAGCTTGGCTTCAGTCTCACTCAATTCAACTTCATGCACTGAATGCATGGAAACTCTGATTCTTCAAGATCTTCTGGTCTTGGACAACTCAATTGCACACACCCTGATTTAGCTTTTTTCACGTGTGCATGTGCATGCATGCATGCATGCACTTCCCTTTCCTTCTTCTTGGTGTGATAAACCCTCAGAGGGTGTAATTCTTTTCAGCACACACCTTCTCGAACATCACACACTTTATTCAATTTGGTTACACACATAAGACTGTGTTCTACTTTAGTGTTAGAGTCCTCTCTTTCTTCCTTCTTCAAGGTTTTTTCACTTCACTTAGTGCACACACACTAGGTTCGGTCTCTTTTCTCTTTGCACACACTTCTTTCATTTTGCACACAAGTAAGCTTGGCCTCCTCCTCTTCTTGCACACCCACACTTTAGTGTTCTTTTAGTTTGTTCTTCAAAGTGTGCACACACAAGGTTCGACCTTCTTCATATACTTAGACACACACACACAACTTAGGTGTGGTCTTCTTGTTTTGCACATACACTACCCGTAGGTGTGTCTTTCGCCTTCACTCCACTTCTTGCACACACACGGCCTCTTCTTCAATTGCACACACAAATGCCCATAGGGTGTTCTTCCTCTTTCTCCTTATAGGTTATATACTACCTCACCCGAACTCCCTACTGACTTCAACAGCCGTGCAAGACCTCAAGATACAAGCGGCGCGCAAGGGGTGAGGCATGTCTTCCTTTCTTCAATCGCGCAAGTCCTCTGGACAGGGTGCAAGGGCGCGCAAGGTCCTTGGACAACCGCGAGCGAGCAGGGTGTCAAGGACACCAACTGCCACGCAAGTGCAGGCTTCAACTGTGGGCGCGCAAGGTGATGCGGCCCCAGGTTATTCCTGCCGTGCAACGGAGGCACACATGGGACCTCCCTTTCTTCGTTCGCGCAAGAAGTGCGCAAAAGGAACCTCACGGAGCAAGGGGTGCTCCGGGCTTCACTGCCGCACAGGGTGCTGCGTGGGGCTTCGACTTCGCGAGGCACAGAGTGCTTCTCACGGGACTCCTCAAATATTCAGAAAGCATTTAGAATGCCTCGGCCTCTCTTTTTATAGGCATAGATATGCCCAATCTTCCGCGGGATATAAATCTTGAATCCCCGAAAGTTTCGGGTTATCAAGATTTTCCAAATCTTGATTTCTTTCCTCTGTTTCAACACGGGTTCCTTCTCTTTGTTTTCCTCCACGTGCATGAGCATGCAGAACGTTTTCATGTCTCTTAAAATTCTATCCATGCATAGCATGAATCCACTGAAGCCTCGGAAACTTCGTTTTGCCTCGGCCTTGTTCGAAATCTTTATTTCGTTGCATGCATGTATATTTTCTTGCATGGATGTGTTCATTACATCCAGACGAACTCCATGGACACTTTAGCTCGAACAACGGTGGTTGGGAACTCCAAATACGGTGGTCGGAGTGGCTCTGGTTCAGGCAGCGTCGCGGGCTAGCTTCGACTGAGCTCGAGGAAGGAGACACCTCGGAGCCGTCGGATCAGGCGATCAAATAGTCTTCAACGGCCTAGATCTGAACGGGAGCGGCGTGATGAGATGTGCGGCGCAGATCGTCCGGGAGATCAGATGGATGGCCACGATTTGCTCTGTGGAAAAAATGCGCGTCCCACATCAAATCGCCTCGCGGAATTTCCGCGGTTTAAAATCCAGCTCCTGCCGCAACCCCTCGATTGAACTTCCAACCCTCTCGGTGCCACCCCGCACCGAGGTCTTCTTGCGGGCGCGCTCTTGCGCCCACCCCTGCCACTCGGGCGCGCCACTGGCGCCCACTATTCTTCCTTTGGGCGCGTTCTGCGCCCACGCTACGCAGGACCTGATACCCTGCGTGGCCCCGGCGTACACACGACCGCGGCCTCTCGGGCTGGCCCCATGGGATCTCCTTGGGCGTGGTGACCTAGTCCCACATGTGCCTTGGGTTGAACCCTTAAGGCTGGCCCTTGGTGGCTTCCTTTTTTCTAAGTATAACTCTTAGGACTTTGTATAAAAATAAAGTAACCAAGTGAAAATGCCAAATGCCACTTCTTTCCCTAAGCCATTCTTCTTCATCAACTCTACTTCTTCATTAGAATTCCTCAATTCTCCTTAGCATATAATCTGGACATAGGAGGTGGAATTCCCGAAGGTTCATCATCAACCGAATCACTTGGATCAATTATTTCTTCAATGTGCTTCATTGATCCAATCAGAGATCAAGTTGGTTCTTCTTCTAATGCACATGAACTAAGAAATAGTACATGGACTGCATTAGCACCACTTCATCCACCTAGTGATTGTGGATGGATCACTTTCATCTCCTCATGCATTGTGAAGACAATGCATGGACTTCTAACATTGTTGTGGCATTGTATCCTCTTGATACAAGTTCTTTGAACTTAAAGATCAGCTCAACAATCGTCAGATATAATGATGATACACCATCATCATCAATTCTTCAAGTGGTGTAACTTAGTATCATCTTGATACAAGTATTGAAACATTAAGAACAGCTCTACAATCGTCTGATATCCGTAGAGAATGTTTCAACCACAACATCCTATGTCACTTAGTGAATCTCCTAAGTGACATGCATCTTAGTACCATGGCCATTCTCCTTTCCTCACCAACACCATCACATCCTTTGTCATTCACATATTGAAACTCCTTGACATCCATCCATTCATTCCTTGACAACAACATACCTCATTGACAACAAATGCAACACAGTGCAATTCAATCTCCCCATTTGTATTTGTTGTCAATACACCAGAGCACATATGAATGGGTCAATATGTGTGCCAATATTTCTCCCCCTTATTGGAAATCAAATGCAAAGGTGTGGTGTGGTTCTCTTTCAAAAATCTCTTCCTCCCTTTGAAAAGTATTTTCTGGAAAAACACTGAGAGAGGGATGATGTCACATGTTCCCTTTAGAAAAGAACCTTTAGTAAATCAACTCTAAGTCTACGTGGGCTAACCCGGTGTAGAAAACAAGAGTGATGTAACCAAGGTACTCAATGCTGTCCAACATTCACTGTACATATGAGATCATGCTCCAAGGGGTTGAGATTTTTCAGATATAACAATAAATTGCTAAATCCTGCACATACTTCACAAGACTCATTAGAAAGTTCAGTGCAAAGATAAATCTCGCCCTTTCAACCATTTGACTTCAATCAATACTCCCCCTTAATTGTCATGATGAATACAATTAAGAAACAAGGGGTGAATGTATGATTGGAATACATTCACTTTTATCAAGATGGTATTAAATATCAGAATCCCATCTTCTACAGATTGGCTCCCCCTTAAGGGGTGCACTCCATTCTGTCCAAACCACTCTCCAGATGAGAATGATCATCATCTTCAATTCCCTACAATGTTAGCACATGTAAATACCAGAAGTATACGGGAATAAGATGAAACCTCCTTGGTTCATCAATGTGAACAACAAGGTTGAGAAGATTCTCTCAACCGAGATGTCCCATTTTCACCATTCTTCACACTTGTACATTTGATCTTCAATGATGTTTGTGCGGGTGTGGATCTCAGCACCTCTTTAACTTCTTTGTGTGTGACTCCTCTATTTCTAGGTGCCTTCTGAGCACTAGAGTCTCCTGGTGCAATCTTCATTCTTTTGAACAATCCCTTCTGAGCTGGAATGAATATCATGCATTTATCACTAGTATGTCCAGCTTGATTACACCTCACACACAGAACTTGATCTTCATGTGAAATCTTCTTCTTCCCTTTTCCCTTAGCTACTACCAGTGCTTCATCTTCAGCTCTTTGTAGTTCTCTGGCAAGTTGCAACTGATTTGGCCATATGACTAGTAAGTCACTTGGAAGTGTGGCCTCAGTTTTGGAAATTCCACATGGTTCCTTTGATGCTTTCAAGCTACCTTTCTTAGGAAACTTGTTTTCAATCAACCCCTTCTGCTTCTTCTGGATTGATTGTATTTTCGAGTCCAGTCTGCTTCTATTCAATTCCATGGCTTGTTCACAAAGATCTATGGTGTGTCCTTTCTTTCCACAGTAGAAGCATGTTTCTTGGTGGTCCTTCTAGATGCATCACCCTTATTGGATTTAGACTCCAAGGACTTCTTTTCCTTTTTCAACATCTTCTTGGGAGCATTGTCACCTTTCTTCTATTTTCGTCCCAAGGATTCTTTCTCAGCCAGGTTCTGTGATCTTTTCTTCTTTTGAGCTCTGAATACAGTTGAAGATTGAAATGTATCTATTTGACCACTTTTTCACACATCCCATATGTTATCAGGCAATCCAAATCTGTTAGCAGTAAACAGATGTCTCTGGACCTGTGGATGTTGCTTCTTTTCCTCTGGCTTGCTCCCCATTGGCATGGGCTTGCTTTGTGCTTTGACATTCAGTGGATTGTACCAACAATCCTTTGCACAGTGCCCATACTTATTACAACACCAACATTGACCCACAAATCTTGACCTCTTGAGTCCTTCTGATTGTAGGGTACTTTTCTTGACTTGTTGTGTTGTTTCATGAGAGCTCTCTTTCTTCATGTTCTTCATCCATACTTGATCAGTGTTATTCTTCCATCCTGTAATTTTTGTGGAAACACATTTAGAAACATGAGTACAAGATGGGATGGATGGTACCCTCTTTTTAGAAGTTGTTTCCATTTTTTTAGAGGATGTCTTTCTTTTAGAGTCATCCTGCTCAATGCATACTTGAGTAGCAACATTTCTCCAGTGCATGGTAAACATCATTGATTATTACTTTAAAGAATTCTTTCTCAGAAAGGTTTCTTTGCAATTCTTCAGCAATGTCTTCATATCTTTCATTGCAAAGAGAAGCGGTTTCATCTTTAGCCTTCACCAGCTTTCTGAGAGTGTTGGTTATGCCAACCCTTTTAGCCAACTGAACTTCCATTGTATTGGCTTCTTCTTCTAGCTGTAATTTTTCTTCTTGAAGATCAAGGATGCCTGTAGCTATACACATTGCCACTTCCTTGGGGACTGTCTTCTGAAGATATTTGATTGCACTTTGAAGATCATTCATTGTTCCAACATCATCACAGCTAGGACAGGCTTTCTTCATCTTCTTGGCATGTTTCTTCTTTCTATTTTTCTGAGTCTTGGCAGATATCTCCATTTGAGGCTGGTCACTCATTTCCTCAAATCTACACTTCATAAAGACTCCCTTGGATCTTTTAGAGGTAACCTCCCCTCTGATACCAATTGAAGTGCCCGGATCAGTGTGAATCACTGAGAGGGGGAGGGGGTGAATCAGTGATCCCTTAAAACTTTTTACTAATTGATTCTTTATCAATTAAACCTCTATGGCTGGTTAAAGCCTCGATCCACTCTTCTTGTATCTCTCACCTTTCCTCAAATGATGCAGTTAATGTAAAGGCACTGGACACAAGGATTTACAAGGTTCGGCACCAAAGTCCTACGTCCTTGCCATGTTGGTTATACGCCCCAACATGGTTTCTTCCATTATAATCTGTTAGTATTACAATGGTCGATACAGAGTCCCCATGTATCTCTCCTGAGCCCCACAGGAGGGTCTTTATACTGCGTCCCACAGTGTTACCAGAGTCCCACTGGCCTGCTCCAGAATCCCACTGAAGGCTTCTTCCACCCTGAGTCTCACAGGGGGCTTCTCCTGGCTGCTCGAGTCGCACGAGTAGCTCTTCTTCTCTTTAGCTCTTCAAGTATCCTCAGCAGCCTGGGATAAAGGCTGCTGGCCTTGCTCTGTACCTCTGATCACTTGAGTTGATCAGGTCTTCTCGTCTTGCTCAGGCTTTATCTCCTTCCTCTAAGGATGACATGGCCTCTCTCTTCAAGAATCTTCAATAGCCTCTGAAAAGGTCTGTTGGTCTTTCTCACACCTTCTGATCACTTCTGTTGATCAGGGTCTTCTCAATTACTGAAAACTCAGCAAAATAATATCTTTCACTTCAGCTTGGCTTCAGCCTCACTCAATTCAACTTCATGCACTATATGCATGGAAACTCTGATTTGTCAAGATCTTATGGTCTTGGACAACTCAATTTCACACACCCTGATTTAGCTTTGTTCACGTGTGCACGTGCATGTATGCATGCATGCACTTCCCTTTCCTTCTTCTTGGTGTGATAAACCCTCAGAGGGTGTAATTCTTTTCAGCACACACCTTCTCGAACATCACACACTTTATTCAATTTGGTTACACACTTAAGAGTGTGTTCTACTTTAGTGTTAGAGTCCTCTCTTTCTTCCTTCTTTTAGGTGTGTTCACTTCACTTAATGCACACACACTGGGTTCGGCCTCATTTCTCTTTGCACACACTTCTTTCACTTTGCACACAAGTAAGCTTGGCCTCCTCCTCTTCTTGCACACCCACACTTTAGTGTTCTTTTAGTTTGTTCTTCAAAGTGTGCACACACAAGGTTCGGCCTTCTTCATATACTTAGACACACACACACAACTTAGGTGTGGTCTTCTTGTTTTGCACATACACTACCTGTAGGTGTGTCTTTGGCCTTCACTCAACTTCTTGCACACACACGGCCTCTTCTTCAATTGCACACACAAATGCTTGTAGGGTGTTCTTCCTCTTTCTCCTTATAGGTTATATACTGCCTCACCCGAACTCCCTACTGCCTTCAACAGCTGCGCAAGACCTCAAGATACAAGCGGCGCACAAGGGGTGCGGCCTGTCTTCCTTTCTTCAATAGCGCAAGTCCTCTAGACAAGGTGCAAGGGCGAGCAAGGTCCTTGGACAGCCGCGAGCGAGCAGGGTGTCAAGGATACCAACTGCCACGCAAGTGCGGGCTTCAACCGTGGGCGCGCAAGGTGCTGCGGCCCCGGGTTCTTCCTGCTGTGCAACGGAGGCACACAGGGGACCTCCCTTTCTTCTTTCGTGCAAGAAGTGCGCAAAAGGAACCTCACGGAGCAAGGGGTTCTCCGGGCTTCACTGCCGCGCAGGGTGCTGTGCGGGGCTTCGACTTCGCGAGGCACAGAGTGCTTCTCACAGGACTCCTCAAATATTCAGCAAGCATTTAGAATGCCTCGGCCTCTTTTTTTATAGGCAGAGGTCTGCCCAATATTCCGCGGGATATAAATCTTGAATCCCCAAAAGTTTCGGGTTATCAAGATTTTACAAATCTTGATTTTTTCCTCTGTTTCAACGCGGGTTCCTTCTCTTTGTTTTCCTCCACGTGAATGTGCATGCAGAACGTTTTCATTTCTCTTAAAAGTATATCCATGCATAGCATGAATCCACCGAAGCCTCGGCAACTTCGTTTTGCCTCGGCCTTGTTCGAAATCTTTATTTCGTTGCATGCATGTATATTTTCTTGCATGGATGTGTTCATTACATCCAGAAGAACTCCATGGACACTTTAGCTCGAACAACGGTGGTCGGGAACTCAAAATACGGTGGTCGGAGTGGCTCTGGTTCAGGCGGCGTCGCGTGCTAGCTTCGACTGAGCTCGAGGAAGGAGATTCCTCGGAGCCGTCGGATCAGGCGATCAAATAGTCTTCAACGGCCTGGATCTGAATGGGAGCGGCGCAATGAGATGTGCGGCGCAGATCGTCCACGAGATCAGATGGATGGCCACGATTTGCTCCACACAAAAATGCGCGTCCCACATCGAATCGCCTCGTGGAATTTCCGCGGTTTAAAATCCAGCTCCTGCCGCAACCCCTCGATTGAACATCCAACCCTCTCGGTGCCGCCCCGCACTGAGTTCTTCTTGCGGGCGTGCTCTTGCGCCCACCCCTGCCACTCGGGCGCGCCACTGGCGCCCACTATGCTTCCTTCGGGTGCGCTCTGCGCCCACGCTGCGCAGGACCTGATCCCCTGCGTGGCCCCGTCTTACACACGGTCGCGGCCTCTCGGGCTGGCCCCATGGGATCCCCTTGGGCGTGGTGACCTAGTCCCACATGTGCCTTGGGTTGAACCCTTAAGGCTGGCCCTTGGTGGATTCCTTTTTTCTAAGTACAACTCTTAGGAATTTGTATAAAAACAAAGTAACCAAGTGAAAATGAAAAATGACACTTCTTCCTCTAAGCCATTCTTCTTCATCAACTCTACTTCTTCATTAGAATTTCTCAATTCTCCTTAACATATAATCTGGACTTAGGAGGTGGAATTCCCGAAGGTTCATCATCAACCGAATCACTTGGATCAATTATTTTTTCAATGTGCTTCATTGATCCAATCAGAGATCAAGTTGGTTCTTCTTCTAATTCACATGCACTAAGAAATAGTACATGGACTGCATTAGCACCACTTCATCCACCTAGTTATTGTGGATGGATCACTTTCATCTCCTCATGCATTGTGAAGACAATGCATTGACTTCTAACATTGTTGTGGCATTGTATCATCTTGATACAAGTTCTTTGAACTTAAAGATCAGCTCAACAATCGTCAGATATAATGATGATACTTCATCATCATCAATTCTTCAAGTGGTGTAACTTAGTATCATCTTGATACACGTATTGAAACATTAAGAACAGCTCTAAAATCGTCTGATATCCATAGAGAATGTTTCAACCACAACATCCTATGTCACTTAGTGAATCTCCAAAGTGACATGCATCTTAGTACCATGGCCATTCTCCTTTCCTCACCAACACCATCACATCCTTTGTCATTCACATATTGAAACTCATTGACATCCATCCATTCATTCCTTGACAACAACATACCTCATTGACAACAACTGCAACACAGTGCACTTCACCATGCTCAACTGATTTTTCAGATTCTGCATCACTTTCTTCATCTTCATCATTTATGGATAGAAATATTTTTCTCTTGGATTTCAAGAAATTCTTTTCTTTCCCCGACTTTCCTTTACCACCCTGCTTCTTCCATAGCTTTCTTGGATTTCTTTCTTCTTCATCAATGTCTTCTTCATTCTCCCTTTGAGGACAGTTAGCCACAAAGTGGCCAATGCCTCCACATTCAAAACACTTCTAGGGGAGTTTTCCCTTGTATTTACCTATGCCTATTTTAACATTTTTAGAAAACAAGGATAAAATATCATTAATATTTTTATGTACCTCACTTTCAGTGTCAGAGTCACCGCCATATTATTTAATAAATATCTTCCTAGACTTCTCATTCTTCATGGCATTGAATGATAAATCTCTTTTAACCTTTTTTATTAGTCTTCATAGTCTTTTCCCTTCTCATATCATATGTAATGAGTGTGCTATGAAAATCATCAAGAGATAGAGTATCTGAGTCTCTATCTTTTAATGAAGATAAATTTGCATCAAATTTATCAGGAAGAATCCTCAAGATTTATTCAACCATAGTAGAGTCTTTCATCTATTCACCAAGACATCTGATATTACTAACAATATCTTTTAACCTGGTGAAGAAATCCCCAATAGATTCATGCTCTCTCATCTTCAAGTCTTCATACATCAATCTACAGATTTGATGTTTTGACTTCTTGACTTTTTTATTGCCTTCGTATATGTTTTTCAGTTTGTCCCACATACATTTGGTTGTGGCCACTCCTTTTACTCTTAAGAATTCACTTTGAGAAAGTGAAGACAATATAGCATTCTTGGCTCTTCCATCATTCTCAGGAAACTTCTTGTCAACAGGTGTAAGTGGAACATTGTCTTCAATGGGGGGAAACCCAATTTTTACAGCTTCAAGAACTTCAGAACTAACAGACATGAGATACAACATCATTTTATCCTTCTTGATGTGATAGTTCTTCCCATCGAATACCAGAATGCCTTTATCATTCACAGAATTTAGATTCTCCATCAATAAGGAAAACAAAGGAAACCTCCCTATGATACCACTTGAAAGGACCCAGTTGGATTAATGAACCACTGAGATGGGGGGTGGTGAATCAGTGGTTCCCCTTTTTCTTCTTTTAAGTTCCCTTAAAAAGAGAACAACCTTTGTCTCCTGTTAAAGATAAACTTCCCTACTGAGAAACAAACATGCACACATCCAAAGGAACACAGAAATTTACAAGGTTCGCTATTCAATAAAAATAGCTAAGTCCTTGATATGGTGGAAACAATATTGCACCATACAATCTACTAAGAAAACAATCCTTGGATTACAACTAGAAGGATATACACTTACACTCATGAAACACTGTGAAACAATCACTCCATTGTGTGTGAAACCTCTTAGTACAAAAGGGAAAAGTCTATTTTCTTGTAACAAATTATGTTAGGTGCATTTCCGTTCAAATTGAAAAGTGTAAGCAAGTTCAGCACAAATTTTCACTTCCTTACCCAGAAGAAAGGCAAAGACTCTTTGGACTTGGGATAGATCAAATACAGTACAAACTTCCCATTTCTAATATCTATTCTGAATCATCCATTCGAGTCTTCTTCTCCACTCGGAATCTTCAATCCGAGTCTCCCTTAGTCTGAGAAACTCAATACAGTGACAACCAGTACTGATTCCCCATTCCAAATCTCTACTCCAAATTCTCCACTCCGAATTCCTCTCCACTCTGAATCCTCAATCCGAGTCTTCCTTAGCCTGAGAAACTCAATATAGTGAAATCTAGTACTGATTCCCCATTTCGAATCTCCACTCCAAATTCTGCACTCTGGATTCTTCTCCACTCTGAATCTTCAATATGAGTCTTCCTCAGTCTGAGAAACTCAATACGGTTATAGCCAGCACTAATTCCCCATTCCAAATATCCACTCCAAATTCTCTACTCTAAATTCTTCTCCACTCTGAATCTTCTCAATCCGAGAAGCTCAATATGATGTCAACCAGTATCAAATTCTTGTTTCAATGGAGACTGAAATGAAACTATATCGGCCAAACACTTATTTTTATATATAGATTATCAGAGCTTCTCTCTCTACTTCATTATCATCGTATTTTTTACTTAGCACCCTGATCTCATTTTATAGGTGCTCCAAAGTTTGCTTAGGCGGGAAACGAAAATATTTTCCCACCCACTTAAATTCACCCAAATCTTAATTTCTCCTGAAATCTTGGAGTAATTAATACTTTTTAAACACTTCTATAATTTTCATGAATCTTCTTCTTCTTCTCTTGATTTAGAACTTTGGCCTTTTCGGATCTGACTTTGTTACCCAAGTTTCTCGGTATCACATTCTCAGATCCACTCATCTATCTTCTCGGCATCATATTCTCAGATCCACCCTTATTGATTCTTTAGCATCACTTCAATTCTCAGCATGACTCTTCCCTGATTCTTCGTCATGACACCATTTCAATTCTCGGTATGACTCATCATCACATCTCGGTACGACTTATACATTCTCAGTGCGACTTCAGGTTACGACTTCACCAATTCACAGCATACCTCAGCACTTCTGGCTCCAAACTCTGGGTTCATAAAGTCGACTCCGAACTTCTGACTCATCAAGTCAAATCCTAAATTCTTCACTCCGAAATTCTAACTCAGCAAATCGACTCCGAACATCCCGCTATGAACTTCTTCTTTCAGCAAGTCGACTCTGAACTTCCCGTTACGAACTTCTTCTTCACCATATCTATAACCAGCTTTTTATCATGAAATTTTTCATGATTTCTGATAACATTAAGATCAGGAAAGAATCGTTAGATTTAATTCCTTCACATCTCCTATCAGCTAGATTTCAAGAATTTTCAATTTCCAAGTTCCAAACTTCTTAATTTCCAGACTCCAAATTCTAGACTCTGAATTCTTCAAACACTAGGTTCCAAATGTTCAATATACTCAGTTTTGAATCTTCGCAATTTCCAGACTCCGAATTCCAGAAATTCAAGGTGTATTTCTTTTGTAAAAACGTCATCAAGATAAATAAAAAAAATCCATGCAAACCATCTCTTCCTTAACCTTGGTCATAACACTTTATGTATGTTTTATGTGATATTCTTATGTTATGGTAATTGGAAATTGTTTATGAAGATGGGTGGTTATGTGATAAACTTAGGGCGGGTGAGCCCGATATAGCTCTCCAATGCATTGGTTAACGCGAAGGCCTAAAACACTCTGGTTTCTCCGAAGATATTTAGGGAATATAATATGATGGGTATTCCAAACCTAACAATAAGGGTTACTCCCTAAGAAAGAATGTTATGAATTCCTCTACTTACCTTTACATCTTACAATTTCTTTGATTTATTCATAAATCTTATGATTTCATGAGGTATGTTAATGTGCTTATGTTTTATGAGTAATGTATGATTTCATTGATTATTATATATACATGGACTAATGTTTCCTTTCTGTATTTTCATATCCCATACTATGCTTTCTATGCTCATCCCATGTGTTTGAAATGTTTTCTATAGGACTTAAAGATGAATTGGGTCATGGATGGGATCAAGGAAATACATGATATCTAAAACATGGAACTATACATGATTCTTTTTTAGAGTTTTTATTTTGTGAAAAAAATGGAAACTAAGTAGCAGTGTCTACTTTGTAATCTTTTGAGATGTAATAGTTATGTCCTAATTCTCTAAAACACTAAACCTGAAAAGATCCTCAATGTGAATTATACATTTAATTCATTATTTTGTAATTTTTTAAGGTTGGGACCTTATAGTTGGTATCATAGGTCGGTTTATATAACTTTAGAAGTTAGAGTGTTGTTTACTCATAAGTGACAAGTTGTATATAATAATAATGGTCAGTATATTAGATGAAGTTAGTGTTATTTTAGAATGTTAGAATGATATTGAGATAACTTGGATAAGTATAACTTTGTGTATATCTACCTCAATAGTATAGGATGATTTTGTTGATATACTCACACTAAACTTTTTGGTTTTAGTAAATGGTTGGATCTAGCAGGAACCAAAGTAACAGTGGATGTCAAGAAAACTGTGACAGTTTTCTAAAAGAACAACTGAATGACATGGGAGCTGCAATGAGAACTATTGTGGTTTTTCTCAACCAAATATCAGAATTCATGATTGAACACTTGAACCTTGGTGAGTTCTCCAATTCATCATGTAAGAGATAACCAACTTTATGTGGATGTTCAGGTAATAATTATGAAGTTAACCATTAGGGTTTATATGATCCTCACTTTTGAGGTAATTATGGGTTACACTAAGTTATGATGGAATATTAAAGTCATGAGATAAACATGAGGTTAAATTATGTTATGGTAATTTTTGATTATTTTATCTCTTTTTGGGGAATTTTTTAAGAATTATATAGTTTTGGAAAAATGAAAACACGCAGACTGTGTGAAAACCCGTCACGTCGGACAAAGCTATGGGAATCGAACCCACAACCAATGTGTGACTGATATTTATCGCCTACCACTAGACTACGTGAAGTCCCTAGTTAGTATGACAAATTATTTTTAGTTAGATGATTTTATGAATCAAGAATCAGTATATTTTAGGTTATCTATGGAAATTATTAGCCTATCATGGAGGATATGTGATTAAGTTAATTAATTTTCAGTATAGGACTTTAAGATTATGTGAGGTTATTTGAAGATAAATGTTAAGATTTATCCATGAAGAATATGTGATTAAATCCTTAGGATATTTGGGTTTAATTATTAGTTTGGGTTACATTGATGAATTTTATTAAAATCTGTTTATTAAATGGTCATTGTTGAACATTGGATAATGTTTAACCAATTTTGGATATTAAGAGTAGTATTTCTTTTTATAAAGGATTATCCTTTTTGGGTATTATCTGATCTCATACTAATGATTTCGATTTCGGTTTTGTTCTAAAGACATGAGAAATATATAGTTAACTTTTGTGGATTATTTGATTCTCTAGAAGTTGATTATAGCCCTCTTAATGTGAACGAGCCATCCTAAATACTCATCTTTTGGAGAAAATATGTGTTTTTGTAAGAAATCAAGTAAGAGATGAAAGTCTACATGACAAGTAAGTATGTTTCCTTAGGATTTAGTTAAGCTCATAAATAAATTCCTCAATGAAAAGTAACTTAAAACAAAAATGGTGTCTGTTATCTTTTCCTACTAGGGAATCAAATTCCCTTTAACCCATCACAAATTTGTGATTTTCTTGTGGTTAACTTTCTCAAAATCATTATTTATATCACCCTCTATCAGAACATGACCCTTTGTTTTCTCTTCCATGTCCATGTTTTCCTATATGGAATCCTAGTATGGGTTAACTCGGGTGACCTTTGTACTTCCATTTCATTCTTTTAAAGAGACAGTTTAATTGACTCCTTTTCCGATTTGGGACTTTCAATAAAGTTTCGAAGCCTAATTTTAAAATTCCGAGGACGCAGTTCCCAAAAGGGGGGAAGGATGTAACATCACAGGTATATAATGAATATGAAATGTTCATATATATTAATATTTTCAAATAAAATATTAATATAACTTAAAAGGGGATTATATGTTCGATGGTGTACCCAATACGCAACAACGAGTTTCTTTGAAAACATATGTTGCATGATAATAATAAAATAATACTATCGTAAATGGTAGTAAACTCCTAGCCGATGTAATGGAGGGAATGAAAAGAACTAACTAAAAAGTGATTATATATTATTTTCAAATATTTTTACATTTATTCAATAAATGTTAGAGTCTTAAAATGCGAATGAATATAATTTTAAGCATAAACATTCTAATATTCTTTAAAAGGTCAATTAACCACCTTTTGATCGAGAACCATTTTTAAATCATCTTTTTGGAAATATTATATGTTATATTTGAAAAAATAAAATCCGTCTTTAGAATCAAGACAGAAAAATTTACTCTTTGTAAATTTTTGTTATTTTTCCGATAAAGTTCATTTTTTTAATGATTAGTGAAAATGCTGTATTTTAATTCAAAACCTCATTTTAGTATAATTTATTTATATGGTCAGATTCTTTTTTTAATAGGTTTTAAAGTTTAATGAAAATATCTTTTTACCATTTAATCCAATTTTTTTCATTTTAATTAATTTCTCATTGAAATTTGACATAAACAAGTGTCAATCTTTTAAAAGATATTGTATATTAAAAACACGCTATTTGTTTTGACAGCGGGAATTGATTATAAAATTAATTAATGAAGCTTATATGTTTTTAATTTGGTAAAATTGATATCATTTTTGAATTTTGAATATCAAATATATCTTAGGGTGAATATTTTGTATTTTTCTAACAAATGTTTATTTTAAATGAATAGTGAAAAATATTGCATTTTAATTCAAAACTGCATTTTCATCCAATTTATTTATATAGTTATATTGTCATTTTAATTGGTTTTAAGGTGTAATTTAATTTTTTTCATTTATTAATTTTTTTTTCATTGGATGTAATATCACTTTTAAATTGGATGTAAAAAGAAATCAATCTTTTGATAGATTTTACTTCTTAAAAACCCGTCTTTAATTATGACAACGAGAATTATTTTAAATTAATTACTGCAATTTCTGTATTTTAATTGGATAAAATGGATTCCATATTTTGAATCAGAAGGTCCAAATTATGTAATTAATACTCTTTTGTTTTTCGACATTATGAATAGTAATGATGGTAATTATCGTTAATTATCGTGATTAATTAGTAATCGGGTAGTTAAGGGTAATAAAATAATATCATAAAAATATAAAACGACAACAACATGTGTCTTAATGGTATTGGGGGTGTCATTTCCGACCATGTGATTCAATTTTCCAACCTTGGGACCCCATGGAATCACATTTGTGTGATAGTGACCTTTTATCATTTTTTTAAAGAAAGAAATATGTAACCAATGTATGTAACACCTAAGTAAAACAATTTTAATTTTTTCTACATAAATTATCTCTTAGACTATAAATAGTAATTGGAAAGCTAAAAATATTTACTACATCATGGTATTTGTTTTAAAATTTTTAGACATTAAATAAATAAATTTATTTATGACACCATGTTGATGCAGTGATTACCTCATTAATGAACGATTTAAATAAAATGAAAAGATAAGGTGAAATCAAAGACATAAACTTGTCTAAAACCTATTGTATGGGTTAATTTAGAGCCCTTATCACCTTATAATCTAAATATATGACTGTGTGACCTTTAAAATATGAAAAAGGCATTTTACAAGAAAGTAACATTTTATAACTTTCCAAGATTTTACCTCCTCCCTCTTAGAAAAGGCCCCCAACTCTACCCCTTACCCACACCTATCAAGCCCTTTGGATAGCCCAAACTCTGGTAATTTTATCTCTAAACACAACTATCTTCATCCTAGAATCCTTACCATAGGAAAAAAGCTCTTAAAGAAACCATTTTGGTTCAAACCAAAGGGAGTTACCCAATTTAAAGGTAATGTCTTCTCTTATGTTCTTTTGTTTTATTTTGTTTCTTCGACCCCTTAAACTATTTTTATTCCTTTTTTTGTAACAACAACAGTATCTAAAATATAATATGATTATGTTATGAGAATTATTCGAGCTACACTTACACACACCTTCGTCTAATGGTTAAAGAACATACTGTTTCCGTGGATGGTGAATTACTGCCTCACGAAACGATGATTGTTCTATATTCGCCTAACACCTCTCATGGTGGCCATTATGTTTGGACAATATTTATTTATGATATATATTGTATTTATTTCCTCTCTATTCTTCTGTATTTTATATTTAAAACATACCTTTGTGCTTTTCATGTTGTGAAAATGCGATAAGTTCATTTGAGGAAGTGTGGACTACCGCCCCCTCAAGTGATGTGACTCATTCCTGCAATACATGGAATTTATAAAGAATGAAATTAATTAACTTATGTGACCTATATAACATATGTATTATACTATAATTATAATATAGATATCTCTCATTTAGTTTTAATTCCATTAATGTGACAATGAAATGAAAGTAGCATTCATGCGTACGTATGGCCTACCGTCTCCATTAACGGTGCATTTCATTTCTTTTTATCTCCAAATGGTATGGAATAGAATAAAATTAATATATAATTGATATATATGATATTTAAATCATTAATATTATTCTGGATATGATGTACTTATAACTACATGGATAATTCTTTTCGAACAAGTTCATTTCTGACTCATGTACCAAATATCGACAAAAACATCTGATATAAACTCACATAATTAACTAATTATTATAACATTATATTATGTGATATTAATTTAATAATAAACCTTAAAATAGTTCCTTAGGAAATTATTAATTAAAAAAAAGTTTATTTTTCAGTAATATAATGAAATGAACAAGACAAGTCGGACTTGAGGTAAGGGATCCAACCTCTCTCTTTCTTTTAAGTACTCTCTTTTATATAATTTCATTTAAGCTCCTCTTTCTTATGTTGGGGGTTTTGAGAAAAGTATTATTTTCAACAATACATAATAATGTTATTTAAAGGGGGAGATTATATAAAATAATACTCTGTCTCATTATGATAATTTTCATGCTCACAAATACCCTTAGTTATTTTCTAATGATTTAATTTAGTATTTTGCAGGAATTTATTAATTTATTTTACTCTTGAAATAACGAGAATTTATTACATGTTCGGAATCTGCTTTAAGCGCATCCTAGAATCACTGTTCACACCTTATGTGGATAAATGTAGCACGGAATCTTCTTTAGCACGTCCTAGAATCACTGTTTATACCCTACGTGGATAAACGTAGCGTAAGGATGAAAAGAATTTATAATTTTTTAGATAAGAGAAAAGTATGGTTAAACAACCATACGTTTTCTGCAAAGTATGGAAGAAGAACCTTACATTAGGAAGGAACCTTACGTTTTGGTTATCAGAAAAGTATGAAAGGAGAACCGTACATAAGTACTAAACGTTATGTTTGTTTCTCAAAAGTATGGTTCATCAACCTTACATTTGTAAAAAACCATACGTTCTTGGAAACGTATGGATCAAGTAAAAGTATGGATCTTGTTCCGTACGTTTGAGAGCTGAAGAAAAAGTATGGATGGTCAACCCTACATTTAAGATCAACCTTACGTTTGAAGAAAGTAACATGAACCCTATGTTTATGATTCAACATTACGTTGTCAACCTTACATTTGAAGACTATGTCATCAACACTAAGTTTGGAGGCCACGTCATCAACCTTATGTTTGGCATCAGAAAGATTGAAAGACGATATTTTTTATGCAACAGTTAGCAAACTGATTTTTGGCAGATTTCAAGCTGGATTTAAAGATGTTTTTAAAGTATGACGTTGACCGATTCAAAGCCGTTTTATTATTGGATTGAAGATCGATTTAAAAGGAGCTTTTTAGGACGAGTCTTAAGGGAAGTTATGACTTCTCTGTAAATTCTAATTTTTTAATATTGCGAATCAGAAGAATACTTCTATGGATCTAAATGTGCAGGAGATATGCTCATCTTTATTATATATATTCTCTCTAATAAAAACACCATATACAAGAGAGTGGTGATCAATCTATTATTAAAAAGGCGGAAAACAGAGACTGTAGAAATTCACATTGATCTGCTGGTTAAAAAAGGAGCATCAATGCTCTGTTCAATTAAGAAGAAGGAACTCGATAGAAGATTCACTTGTTATGCATCGAATATCTACTGTGGATCTACTACTACTGAAGTTGTGAACTATATCTCTATATCTACAGCAACCTGATCGACTCAAGAATTTATTTATTTTGAAAATCAAAATTTCTAGAGACGACGATCCATCTGCTGTCAATTGCATTCTGTTGCAATTGTGAACATCAACAGGAAAACTTCTTTTTGAAATTCTTTTTATTCATGGGTAACCAACTTCTCATTCTAAGCTATCTACGTTTGTGTTCGACCCGAAGGCTTTGTTTTTCCATGGATTCTAACAGTGTCAACTGCCTGTATTCAGTTGTGAACCGGTCTATTGAAACGAGGACCAAATAGTGAAAATCACCAAGCTCGTGGAGTTGAGCATTGGTGGAGTGGACTAGGGGCCTTCTGTTCCCCAAACCATTATACATCTTTGTGTCCGTACTTTTATTTATTTCCGCTGCATGATCAAATATGATAAAGCATAGAGGAAAGAACTCATTCAATTGAAGAGTTAACAAAAAATATGAAAAACACAATTCACCCCCCACTTGTGTATAATCTGTTTATTCAAGATCCAAAAATTGGTATCAGAGGAGGAGCTTCTGATAGATCCTTAACAAGCAAGAAGCTTTTAAAGATTATATAACAGAACATCATGACTGATACAAGAGAAGGGATGTCAATGGTCAGAGCACCGTATTTTAATGGAGACAATTATGGCTGCTGGAAACCACACATGATAATATATCTGAAAAACCTCAGATACAAATTCTATTCAAAGATTCTGACTCCTTATGAAATTCCTGAAAATCCTGAGACATAGAGTGTTGCTATAGAGGCAGAGTTTTATATGAATTCAAAGGCTATGAATGAAATCATCTGTGGTCTAGGAACAGATGAATTTAACAAAGTATCTTAGTGCCCAAAAGCATATGAGATGTGGAAAACAATAACTGTGTTATATGAAGGAATAGACAATGTGAGACAAATGAGATATGCAACTGAAAAAATTAAATTTGATACATTCAGAATGTTTGAAGGTGAATTTATTACCCAAATGAATTGGAGATTGACAAAAATAGTCAATAATATAACAGCTCTAGGAGAACCTATCAAGCAGGATGATCAAGCATTAAAAGTTATAAGGGTATTCCTACTTGATGGAAAGGTATCTCTGCTATAATCAAACAATCAACACCTGTCAAAAATCTAACCATGAGAGAGCTGATTGGTACAATAATTATGTATGAAGTTGAAATGAAAGATGAGGCTAATGAACATACATTGATTATCAAAAGAGAAGATACTTCCTTGAAAGTAACTTCACAACAAAAGAATAGAAAGTTGAAGAACAGAAAAGTCAAAGCTAAATTAGAGAGCTTTGACTCATCAAACTCAGATGAAGAGATGGCTCTGCTAGCCAGGAAATTTAGAATGTTCTAAAGCAAGAAAAGAGGCTTCAAAAAATCTTTTAAGAGATATGATAAAGAAGTAAGATGCTATGAATGCAAGAAGATGGGGCATATCAGACCAGATTTCCCACAATTTAAGGATGCAAAGAAGAATAAATTCTTCGAAAGAAATGACTTTGAGCAGAAAGACAAGAAAGCTATGAAATCCACTTGGAGTGTATCTGAAGAATCCATTAGCTCTCCTGAATCAAGCTCAGAAAAAGAAGAAGTCCATCTAAAGGAAAACATGTTTTTCATGGCAGAAACTGATGAGGTACACTCATATTATTCTTCTGACTCAAACAATGAATCATGTTCTGAATCAAGATACACAAATGAAAAACTTGCAACCTACTACAATATTCTTGAAGAAAGATATGATTCACTATTTAAAAAACATAAGTCACTAAAGAACATACATAAAGCTGTTTCAGATGAAAGAGATACACTACTGAAACAACATAAGGAATTAACAGATAAATATAATTCTATTGACACTAAATATATTAATTTTGAATCAATAATAAAAGCACTGCAGAATGAAGTAGAATATTACAAATAGGATGCATTGGTTTTTACAAAAGGAGTGAATTCTTTAAATGAAACTCTTGGAAAAACTGTCATTAAAAGGGAAAGATTTGAAATTGGGAGTAAATGATAGAAACCATGATTATATAAAAATTATTTTGTTCCCAGCTCTAAAAGGGTTTATTGTAACTTTTGTGGGACAAGGGGACATATAGCTAAACATTTTTTCTTAAGACAACCTAAAAGTTATGGTATTAAGAAAGATTATGTTTCAAAAGACTTATATGATTCAACTGATTTTAAAAGAACATAGAAAATATGGATACCCAAATCATTCCTATCTAACACCCATGGACCCAAGAAAATATGGGTACCAAAGAAATATGTTTTAATGTCTTTGCAGGTAGCAGTCCACCAGAGGAGAAAAGATATATGGTACACAGATAGTGGCTACTCAAGACATATGAGTGGAAAGTCATTGAATTTTTCTTCGCTCACTCAAAAGGAAGGAGGACTAGTCACATTTGGTGACAATTCCAAAGGAAAAAATCATTTTCATTGGAACTATTGGAGATCCAAAAACAGTCTCAATCAACAAATTACTTTATATACAAGGATTAAAACACAATCTGATAATTATCTCTCAACTTTGTGATGATGGTTATACTGTTAATTTTACTAACAATTGTTGTACTATTTCTAAAGATAAACTGTTTAAATTTAAAGCACCAAGAACTGAAAATGTCCATACTTTGGATTTAAATTCTTTGTGTAAACAACAAGTAAACTGCTTGACTACTAAAGTAAATCAATCCTGGATCTGGAATAGAAGACTTGGACATTGCAATGTATATTTTTTACATAAATTATCTAAGAAACATTTAGTTTCTAATTTAGCTAGTCTCAAATTTGAAAGTGACAGATTTTGTGATGCATGTCAACTTGGCAAGCAACACAAATCATCCTTCAAATCTATTAATAAAGTTGCTACATCTAAACCACTATAACTTATTCATATGGATTTGTTTGGACCTTCCAGAGTAGCAAGTTTGGGTGGTAAATTATATGTAGATGTTTAAGTTGATGACTATTCAAGATTTACATGGATTTTCTTTTTGAAATTTAAAAATGAATCTTTTACTTTATTTGAATGTTTCTACAAATCTATTCAAAATGAAAAGGGTTTTAATATAATCTTATTGAGAAGTGATCATGGTGGAGAATTTGAGAATCAAGAATTTAATTCCTTTTGCTCAAACATGAGTATTAAACATACCTTTTTGCACCCAGAACACCTCAACATAATGGGATTATAAAAAGGATAAATATAACAACTCAAGAAATGGCTAGAACTATGTTAAATGAATATAGCCTACCTATATATTTTTGGAAGGAAGCTGTGAATACATCTTGCTATATAATTAATAGAGTTTTAATTAGAACTATTTTGAAAAAGACACCCCATGAATTATGGAATAACAGAAAACCTAAAGTAAATTACTTTAAAGTTATTGGATACACGATTTACATCTTGAACACCAAAGATAATCTTGGTAAGTTTGATCCAAAATATGATGAAGGTATTTTCATAGGATATTCTTCCACCTCCAAAGATTATAGAGACTATAATAAGAAGTCAAGGATTGTTGAAAATTAAGTTCATGTGAAATTTTATGAATTTGATCCCTTTGAGAAAAGGACAGATCAAATGGATGAACATGACTATAATGATAACATGAGACTTGAGAACTTAAAGATTGATTTTGAAAATGATATAAAAGAAATTCAGCCTATTTCATAGGAACATGATACTGAATAACCTTTAAATATATTACCTAGACAGTCTAGAACCCTAAAGAATCACCGTTTAGAAACTGTGATAGGTGACTTAGATACTATAATTCAAACTATAAGAAATATAAGAAAGCTAGTGGAATTCTCTGCCTTCCCATCTAAACAAGAACCCAATACTATAGAAGAAGCTTTAGATGAAAAAATCTGGGTAATACCAATGAAAGATGAATTAAACAAATTTAAAATAAATGAATTTTGGGAATTAGTTGAAAGACCTAAGAATTATCTAGTAATAGGAACCAAATGGGTCTTTAGAAATAAATAGGATGACCAAGGCACAATAACTAGAAATAAATCAAGATTAGTAGTTAAAGGATACATTCAAGAAGAAGGAATAGATTATGATGAGACTTTTTCAACTGTAGCTAGGTTAGAATCTATAATAATCCTTTTAGCCTACTCATCTTATATGAATTTTAGATTACTTCAGGTGGATGTTAAATCTGCCTTTTTAAATGGTTATTTAATGGAGGAAGTTTATGTTGAGAAACCTCCTGGTTTTGAAAACTCCCAAAAACATGATTCTGTTTTTAAACATACTAAAGCATCTTATGGCCTTTAACAAGCACCTAGAAGTTGGTATGAAAGATTAAGTTCTTTTCTTTTGAAAAATTATTTTACTGTTGGAATGGCAAACCCAACACTCTCTAAGAAAACAGTAAAAAATAATGTTTTATTGGTTCAAATTTATGTTGATGATGTAATTTGTGGATCAACTAATAAAACCCGTTGTCATGAGTTTTCAAAGTTAATGCAAAATGAATTTGAAATGAGTAGGATGGGAGAATAAAATTTCCTCTTAGGACATCAAATTTATCAAAAATATTTTGGAAATGTTTTGAATAAATGAAAATACATTACTGATTTATTTAAGATATTTGGACTTGAAAACAAAAAGACATTTAAAACTCCTATATGTACTAATATAAAACTTTATTTGGATGAAACTAGAAAATTAGTTGACAACAAGTTATATAAAGGTATGATTGGTAGTTTATTATATCTTACTGTTAGCAGGCCAGATATAATGTACTCAGTATGTCTTTGTGCTGGATTTGAATCATATCCAAAAGAATCTCATCTAACTGCTGTTAAAATAATTTTTAGATATTTAAAAAGAAACTATTTTTCAATCCCTTCTTTATCCTAAAACTTATGATTTTAATTTGATTTCATATTCAGATGCTGACTTTGGAAGTTATAGAATAGATAGAAAATGTAAATCAGGAACATGTCACTTTTTAGGGATGTCTTTAGTATCATGGTCTAGTAAGAAACAACATTCAGTTGCCCTGTCAATAGCTGAGGTAGAATATGTTTCTGCTAGTAGTTGTTGTGCACATGTGTTGTGGATGAAAAACACTATTATGGACTTTGGATTGAATTTTAATAATACACTTATTTTATTGGATAATACAAGTGCAATTAATATTTCAAAAAATCCAATTAGTCATTCTAGAACTAAGCACATTGATATAAGGCATCACTTTATAAGAGATCATGTTATTAAAAAGGATATATTTTTAGAATTTATAAATACAGAAATTCAATTAGAAGATATTTATACTAAACCACTTCCCACTAAAACGTTTGATTTTATTAAGGGGGAGCTTGTTTTATTTGATTTTAAAAAAAAATTATTTCACAATGTTTTTTCTTATTCTGCTTAAAAATATTTTTTTTCTATTTTGTTTTTTAAACAAAATAAGTTTCTTTTATCCACATAATCTATTTTATTAATTTTTAAATATGTGTAATGATTAGGGATTAAATGGGAATCAAGGATGTCAGAGCCTTTTAGACTTCTAAATCGTCTCATTTCCATCAAATCCTTTTCAAATCCGCAAACCGCACCTCTGCTCGTGAGCCCTAATCATCAAACCTCTGAAACCCTAGACTTCAAACCATCTGAGACTCTCACAGAAATGGTGAGGACTAAAATAGCCAGTGAATCCGTGCCAAGAAATGTCAAGAGACAATACTCAGAAGGAAGAAAAATCTTACAGGGCAAGGTAATCGATCTTTACTGGTTATTTCAGACAAATATTCTCTTGAAACAAGCGCTCTCATTTCAGAACCTTGAACAAACATTCAATAGTGAAGATACAGAATTCTAATATGAGGTAGAACTTAGATACTTCCTCAAATCAGTACAGTTTAGCCTAGGGGATACTGAGGATAGTATGATGGCTAAAATAGAGGATATGGATTTCTCAATCTCGTCGATCGAAATTGGTTAGATTCTAAACTTCCCTCATGAGGGTGTTTTTCATTTTTATTTGAAGAATATAGGAGATGTTGTTCATAAATGTGAGGATATTATGTCTTTTTTGTTTGTAACATCTACTATTAAGAAAATGATGGTGAATGATTAAGAACCCGATCAGAAGATCCAGGTTAAATGTTTTCAGACATGAATAGCTCCTAGAATGGCAGAAATGGAAAATACTTTGTACCCCGATACGTACATAATGTTTCTTTTGTTAAATTATATCAAGGTAAACATCCCAAGGTATATGTTCAGGTACCTCAATTATTGTTGCCAATGTGATGCCCAGATGAACTTTTATCCTTTAGGTCGGTTTATTTCTAAACTATTGATTAAGAATGACATGTTGAGATTAGTGGATGCCCGAGTACACTATCATCATAGTAATATGTTTAATGCTGGAACTTTAAGGAAGATTGGATACTTCTGGAGAACCATTAAAGGAAAACTCTTTCTAGTAGTAGCTGATGAAGACTGAGAGAGTGCTCAGGCACAACCTGCTAAGTCCAAGGAGGGACAAGCTGAATCAAGAGTCAACAATGTAGCAAGAAGGATCCGATTTTATGTTGAAGATGCTAAAGAAGAAAGAAGTCAGGAGGGACTTCAATCTCGAAGAACTAGAGTTGTTAATGAGGAAATTACTTCCCCTGCATTGGAAACAACAACATAAGCTTTATTTTCTTATTCTTTTGTAAGAGAAGCTCTTATTGATAAGACCATGGAAGTTTTTAGTGAAAGGACAACACCAGTAGAGGGATCATGAGCTCAAGAAGAAGATCAAAGGTTGTGACTCTACCGCCCCCCTGACGTGATGCTGATTTCAGGATAGACTTACAGCCTGGTGCCTATCCGATTTCGATGGCCCCTTATCGGATGGAACCTTCGGTGTTGCCGGAGTTGCGGATTCAGATTGACGATTTGATGGAGAAGGGTTTTGTTCGACCTAGCGTATCGCCATGGGGTGCTCTAGTTTTATTCGTGAAGAAGGCAGATGGTGGTTCTAGGCTATGCATAGACTACCGAAGGTTGAACCAGGTAACGATCAAGAACCATTACCCCCTTCCATGGATAGATGATATCTTCGACCAACTGAGGGGAGCAGGTTGGTTTTCTAAGATTGATCTACGATATGGATATCATCAGCTAAGGGTAGAGGATAGTGACATCTCGAAGACAGCTTTCAGGTACAGGTATGGGCACTTCGATTTTGTAGTGATGTCGTTTGGAGTTACGAATGCCCCAGCTATGTTCATAGGACTAATGAACTTTGTCTTCCGAGAGTTTCGGGACCGGTTCGTCGTTGTGTTTATCGATGACATCCTGATCTACTCAAGATCAGAGGAGGAGCATGTTGAGAATCTCAGGGTAGTCATGGACGTCCTTCGACACCACTAACTTTATGGGAAATTGTCGAAGTGTAAGTTATTGATACAAGAAGTACACTTCCATGGGCACGTGGTGTCTCAGAATGGAGTGTCAGTGGACCTGTCGAAGGTGGAGGCAGTTGTTTCTTGGGTGGCACCCAAGAGTGTGGCGGCAGTTCTTAGTATCCTGGGATTGGCTTGTTACTATCGAAGGTTCATTTCAGACTTCTCTTGAGTTTCTGTTTCATTGACAGCGTTGACTAGGAATAACCAAGTATTCTTATGGAGTGAGCAGTTCCAGTAGGCTTTTGACTACCTGAAGGAGAAGTTGGTCAGTGCTACCATACTCAGGTTGCCAGAGGAAGGGTTGTTGTATGAGGTGTTTTGTGATGCTTCGGGCCTTGGTCTGGGGTGCGTGCTGATACAGAAGAATAGAGTGATCTGTTATGGGTCTAGGCATTTACGCCCTCACGAGCGTAACTATGCCACCCATGACCTAGAGCTTGCAGCAGTAGTGCTCGCACTGAAATTGTAGCGACATTACCTATTTGGGGAGTGCTTTGTGGTATTCTCATATCGCAAGAGCATGCGTTATATCTTCTCCCAGTGTGACATGAACTTATAGCAGTGGAGATGGTTCGATTTTCTCCAAGACTATGACTTTTAGATCTCTTACACTGAATGTAAGGGCAACGTTGTGGCTGATGCCGTGAGTGGGAAGTCGCATAAGGAAGTGGTTCGGGAATCCACTAGTGCTTGGAGAGCGATGGGAGAGTTGGCTTCCTTGCACTTGGATGCAAGGGTAGAATGTGTTAGAGGCTGTTTATTTCAAATGATGGTGCAGTCCTCCTTGTTGCAGTAGGTGGAAGAATCTCAGTGGGGGGACTCCAAGGCGGAAGTGATGTGGGATCGTGTCGAATAGGGGAACGCTCCAGAAGGATGGTCAGAGGATAGCCGACATCAGATGCTTTTCCATGAGAGGTTGTTTGTCCCAGAGACAATGCATGAGGGAATTCTCTGTGAGTTCCATTTCTCTGCCATGGCGGTACATCCAGGAGTCTCAAAAATGTACCGAGGCCTAAGGGAACAGTTTTGGTGGCCCAGGGTGAAACGGGCAGTGGAAGAGTTTGTGGCTAAATTCCTAGTGTTTCAGCAAGTGAAATCTGTACGCCGTGTTCCCAGTGGTTTGTTGCATCCTTTAGATGTCCCCGAGTGGAAGTGGGATGACATCTCAAAAGACTTCGTCACAGGACTACCCAGAAATCAGGGTGTTTATGATGCTATCTGGGTAGTGGTGGATCGACTGACGAAATCAGATCACTTCTTAGCAATTAAGGAGTGAGGCCCGATGAGTACCTTAGCACAGAGGTTTGTAGATGAGGTTGTGTGGTTGCATGGGGTTCCAAAGAATATCGTCTCAGATCGGGATTCTCGGTTTACCTCATGAATATAGAGGGGGTTACAACATTCTTTTGGTACCCAGCTACGCCTTAGCACTGCTCTCCACCCCAAGACCGATGGGCAGACAGAGCGGACTATCCAGACACTGGAGCACATGCTGCGAGCATGCATTCTAGATTTCGACGGATCATGGGTACGACACTTGACTTTAGTAGAGTTTTCTTACAACAACAGCATCCACTCTACTATTAGCATGGCACCATTTGAGGCCTTCTATGTAAGACCATGTCATTCACCCATTTGTTGGGCATAGGTTGGTGAGACAGGTGCTCTTGGGCCATAGGTAGTACAGAGCACCACGGAGAATATCTAGCTTGTACGTGCGAGGATGAAAGCGGCTCAGGACTGACAGAAGTCTTATGATGATCGTCGGATGAGGCCCTTGGAGTTCGAGGTGGGAGATCATGTGTTCTTGAAGGTTTCCCCTCGATGGGGGCAGCCAAGGCTTGGGAAAGGGAGCAAGATCTCACCTAGGTTCATCGGGCCTTTTGAGGTGATGAGGAGAGTCGACGAGGTGGCCTATTAGCTGGAGCTTCCACCTCAGTTGGAGAAGGTTCATGACATCTTCCACGTCTCCCAGCTTTGTTGGTACCTACACGACGACTCTCACGTTATCGAATGGGGAGAGTTAGTTGTGGGAGATGACGCGACCTTCGAGGAACGACCAGTCAGAATTGAGGATCGTAAAGAGAAGGTTCTCCATAGATGAACCATTCTATTGGTTCATGTGTTGTAGAGGCATGGCGGCCTTGAGTAGAGAACTTGGGAGCAGGAGGCCCAGATGCACACTCAGTACCCAGAGTTGTTTTGGCTTGTGTTTTTCCTTGTTCTTCTGAGCTTTGTGTTGATGTTATACTTTGTACATTTTATGTATGGAATGCTTGGCTTGGCAGATGTGAGAACTTTCTTTTCCTTGTTCCCTGGTAATGTGTAACATGTTCGGATGTGTGGGGAAAGGGAAAAACATGATCCTTAAGTGAGACACATTAATGTAGATGCGATTGAACCCATGCGGGCGAGTCAGTTCCGCCTAAAGTGGATAATATCTCGACATAGGAGAAGGAATTTCTCCCCAAACCCGATGTTCGGGCAGTGTGTTGGTTGTGTGGTGTTGGGGGGTAGTGAAAGTTGTAAAATCCAAATATATTGAAGTGGGAAGGCCTAATCATTAATCGAGGCACATTAATGCGGATGCGATTAATCCCGTGCAGGCGAGTCAGTGCCGCCTAAAGCAGATAATATCTCGACATAGGAGGGAAAATTCCTAACACACATGATTGGGATTGTTGGTTGGGATCCTGTTATAACGAAAACCCTAAGAGGTATCTTGTTGGGTTCTTCTAGGTTGGTATTTAATTCTTAGGGATGATAATGTTTTAAGAGGTATATGCTGTAATGGCCCGGACCTCTCCGGCCCATTCCTTTGTCAAAAAGAAGGCCACAAAGTGTTCTAGAGGGTAAAATTGACTTTCCCCATAGTTTCCAAAAATTTTGAAACTACGCGCCGTGTAGTTTGAGTACACGCCGTGTACCCCCTTTCCGGGTATACCCCGTGATGAAGGTTGTGTCCTTGCCATGTGAAATAAATGGGTACACGTCGTGTATCCAATACTACACACTATGTAGTCCCTCCCCGCGTACGCGTCACCGTGTGTTGACCATTCAACGACTGTGTTCCGTGTTGTAGCAGTGTCCTTGCCATGTGAAATAAATGGGTGCACATCATGTAACCAATAATACACGCCGTGTAGTCCCTCCCCGCGTATGCATAATCTTCAAGCCGTGTGTAGACTAGTCAACGACCACATTCCGCGTTGAAGGTTGTGTTGGAAGCCGCGTGGTGACCGTGTGAAACGGTTGAATACATGCCGTGTACCATAAAGTACATGTCGTGTACATTTACTTTTCTCGCCTATAAAAGGAGGGGTCCCCTCCTCCTTTTCAACTCACCCCTCTCATCCCCTTTCCTCTGAGTAGAGCTCTCCCAAGAGTCTCGAAGGCTACTTTTCTTCCATAACTTCTTCATTCGAGCTCCAATTTACGATCTGTCAGCGGCCACGGGATCGTAACAACGATGCGGAACTTTTGAGTATGGATCCGTCGTCTTTACCTTTGTCCATTCCTTTCCAAACTTCCACTTGAGGAGGTTTTGCTGGGACTCGACAGAAGTGAAGCACGCCGAAGGATGTCTTCTAAAGTTGATCCGGGGGAGCTTTGTGATCAGAACCTGTTGAGGTAGGGATCTTACCTTCGTCTCTATAATTTTTGCATCAAGCAGGATGGGTATCCTCTTGTTTTCATGAGAAATAGTTGAACCATTAAATAAAGATAATAAATGGTTAAATAACAGTGAAGGTAAAGTTTTTATGTTTATCTTTGTTTATCCTATTGATATGTTATGAATTGAATAGGCTTATGTTTACTGAAAATCACGATCGTTGGGGGCCTTTTCTTATTCAATTAAATGTTTCCCTATCTTCTAGACCGTTTTTGTGAATGGAACTTTGTTGAATGTGTAATTTGGTTAATCATGTAAAGTTGTATGATTAAAATATTGAACCCTAGTGTGATCACCCCGGTTGAACAAAAATGGAATAATAAACATGTGGGTGTTGGATTGGTTACGTGGTGGGTGAAAGGGGGGTGAATCCTGGGTTGTTATAAATAGAACGGGCATTAGGGATGTGGTAAATGATGTTAAAGGGGGCGATGATGTGGTACAAACTTAGTTTTGTGGGTTGTTGTGGATCAGGTGAGCAGTGGGGCTGCGGTTGGCTTGGTTGTGGGTTGTGGTGAATGCTATGTTTGTGACGGGCAGTGGGGCTGTGATAAATGGTATTAAAGGGATAATGATGTACAGGTTTTAGTGTGGTTGTGGTTATGGTGGCTGGCAGCGGGGCTGCAGGGATAGGCTTGATGTAAACGAACAGTGGGTTGTGAATAATAAATAAAATGTCGAAGAGTTAATGAATTGTGGGGCATGAAAATGGAACAGGGTTAATAATCAATGGGGTTGGTTTGCTAATGAGAAGGACTTTGTTGTGCAGATTGTGTTTTCCTAACTTGATTTGTGGGTGGCAGGGATATTCTTTTACGAACGTTTGATGTGGTTGGTTGTGGATAGTTTCCCAGTAGTTAAGGAACTAAATAACTAATTATGCTGAAACATGAAAACCTAAATGGGGTTGGGGTTATTGTTGTATGCATGATTCTTTGTAGCAGTGTCAAGGCACATGCTCAGTTTCTCTGTCTAGAAGCCATAGGTTGGGATGATTGGTTGCTACATATATGTATATATATATATATATATATATATATCTTTTGTGTTTTATCACACCCCACCCATGTTGAGAACTTAGTGTCGAACAAACCCATTTCATGGGAGAGGATGTTTTCCCCTTAGTTACTAGCTCCTTCCTGCTCCTTCTTCCCTAGGTTGTGATGGCTTTAGGCGACCTTACACCTAAGACTCTTCGGGTAGGTTTCGATTGGGGTGGATTGGCCCAAGACTCTTCGGGGAGGCTTACTTTTTCCCAAGAATCTTAGGGATGAGGCCCAGGTGTCTGCGGGCAGGATACGTGGTGGTGAGGCCCAGGTGTGTGCGGGTAGGATGTGTGGTTGTGAGGCCCAGGTGTGTGCAGGCGGGATGTGTGGTTGTGAGGCCCAGTTGTGTGCGGACGGGATGTGTGGTTTGTGAGGCCCAGGTGTATGCGGGCGGGATGTGTGGTTTGTGAGGCCCAGGTGTGTGCGGGCGGGAAGAGTGTGGCAGCGTCAGGATGTTCGTCTTTAGGAAGAGCAGCTAACTAGTGGGAAATGGTGCGGGGTACCAAATACTCTTGTTCTTATATACTACTACTTGTTGTGATTGTTTTTTTGGTGAGTGTGGCTAGTGAGGTTGGGTGGATAGAATTCCTTGCTAGGTTTCTTCTGTTGTTCTCACAGGACATTAGGATGTCTCCCCACTTGCGCACGAGAGCTTTAGGCTTCCCTACTAAGTATACTGGTATGCTCACCCTACGTTTACTTTAAGGTTTCCAGGAGGACTACCAGGGCCGTGCGGGACCCTACTAGTTGGACAGTTGGAGTTTTTCCAGTTGTTGTACTTTTTTTTCTTTTGGTATTGTACTTTGAGCTTTCTTGTACTTGCACCTTGTTATAAAATTGTTTAAATATGCATGTGGGATTGGTTTGGGTTTTTTTCTATAAACTTGTTCATTCCCTTTTTTGGTGGTTGACTTGTCCTATTTCCCGATCTTAAATAATAAAAAGGGTAATGCCTCCCATATTTGTAAAAACTCACACCCTTGGTGCTAGTCGCCACCCTGGGGCCTACTAAAGGCGAGACTCAGGGTCATTATCTCCCTTTCACCATTGCCAACTTAGGAGGGGTATCTTTGGTGGGAGGGGGTCGTGACATTATCATTTTTATTATACAATTTATTTTAGGTAATTATTGTTATCATATGAAAACATATCTCAATATCTAAAAGGAACATTATTTGATTCCAAATGTTCAGTCCAGTTAAAAATAAAGATAGTCTAGGGAGGGGGTTAATAAATTGATAAAATATTTTAATGATTATAAATAATTTTCTTTGTTAGTTATCAATGTTAATTATTATATATAAGGAAAAAATAATGAAATCGAAAATAAATATTCAATGTAGACCTACATTGACTCTTCACACCCCTTTATTATTATAGAGGTATGGTATACACTAATTAATATATTTGTAAAGGGTAATTATAAATTAATTAATGACTACTTCTTCAAATATATGTATCAAAATAAAACTAAATTTTAATGATGAGTCACAAATAGTAAAAGTAATGTATTTAGCTATATGGATTCGTAGCTGATGGATAGTGAAATTGTAATCCCATTATGACTACCTGAAGAGAGAATATTATGTTTGGAAAATCACAAAATGAACAATAGAAGTACATATTAAAGAGAGAATAAGAATTAATAAAGATTCAAACTGAACCATAAAGATTATGTCGATGAAGATAGATGAATAAAAACCATTGGGACCAAATTTATTTAGGATTATATCATATTCGGGAAGTAATAGTCATATAATATTACATTCAAATTGAGAGTTCATTGAGATGAATATACACTGTTCACATAGGATCAACTAAAAAAATTAATGTTCAGAGACTCAAAAAACACTTGATAGTTAGAATGATCATCTAAGTAGGAAACTATATCAAATATTTAATGTTCTATTATGACATTTAATGAGTCTTGATCACCATTATATAATATAAACAAACCCATAAAAATCAACAGGAAATTATTAATATAATTATATGTTATCATTAAGAGAGATATTAAAAAATATATTATTGTTCCACCATAATTGTTTGATATTCAAAAGATAATGGACAGTTTAAAACAAATTTAATTCATCAATAAACATTTCAAAAATATTTCCAAAATATCAGCTATAAGAAATCCACTAAATATTATATTTTCTACTATATGATTTTGATTTCATTTTGGAATAACATTTTGTATAAACACATGAAAATATGAAATGAAAATTTAAATTCTATAATTAATATATATATATATATATAAGAATTATTTAATGTGATCATTATAATTAGACATTAAATTTAAAATATTAAATACAATGAAAACACTCATAATATATATATTAAATTTTTTCAAATAGCATGTTGTAGGTTAATTTATAAATGAAAAAAATTAAATCATGATTAAAATATATTTACAATTTTACAAAATTAGTTCACAGTGTTTTAATATAAATAATTTTAATTTTTCAAATATTTAGAAAAATTTAAAAAACTACCAAAAAAATTAAGTAATTTAAAATATTAAAATGAATGATAAAATGTGTAATCTATAAATTTATGTATTTTACATAATGTACTATACAATTTTTATCTTTAACTTGTTATACAGTTTTACTAACTATGTAGTATAAAGTCCATATAAAAATAATTTTTCTTGAGTAATTAACCCCAAAATAAAAATACATAATGCATGAAAAAATGAATCAGAATAATGAAAAAATGGTTGACTATATGTATAAATGACTTTAAGAAATGTTCAGAAGCTTTGAGAAAAATTATTCAACCATGAAGCATAAGTTAATAAAATGTTAAGATATCATTAAAAGAAATACATGAGAAATATAAAAATTTAAATGATTTTTGTATAATCCATTTTAAGAAATTGTATATCGGGACCAAAAATAAGATAAAATTCTCATTATGTATAAGGTAATGTTACAAAGTATAATTGTACATTGATTATTGAATTTTGAATATTTATTAACACACAAAATAGAACAGTAATATAAATTAAAACATACTCCATATAGTAACATGGATCTAACTTACTCTGATAAAAATAAGTTTACTTATATGGAAGGAAACATCACATATCATCACTTGTTATTTGGTATAGTAATTTACTAATGTATTATTGAATTTGTCTGATATATTCTTCTCAAAAAATATAATGTAATTTTTATAGATTTTATATAATGCAGTATAATTTACTTATAAAATATATCATGAAAATGAAAGGTCTTTAGCATAAAAAATTCTATATCGTGAATAAATATGAAAATCAAATATGAAAACATGGAATTTTCGTTAATATATTATAAATAAAGTTAATATAATAATTTCATGAACAAATTTTAATAATGGGGATATGAATGATATTTGGACATGTAGGATTTTACTAATTTTTTCGTAAAAAATATATCTAATATTCACTAAGTTATTACTCGTCTTTTATTAAAAGATGTTCCATTAAAATTTGACGAATCTATTATGGAATACTTTTTAATGACCCAATAATTTATCACAAAATTCCCTTTATGATTTTATTAAAATTCTTGTAATATATCATTGTTATATAATACAAATTATCCTCTTTGGATTTAATAAATCCTACCAGATATAAAATATAGTTTACCATCTTTACCGTTGATAATATAGTCATTAAAAAATGAAAACATGATAAATATAAATATCGGGTTATAAAAATTAAAATTAACACAAAAAAGGAAGTGATGAACTCAAACAGAAATAACATACCCTATGAACCCCATTTGTTAGGGATTCTATAACACCCCGAAAATTCTAAAATACTATCTTTTTTGATAGCGATAATGCCAAAAAATAAAAAAATGTTGAAAGGAATATTACCTCTTCATACATTATAGAATATTTAATATTTTAAAATAATTTCATAATATTTTATATCTTTCAATTCACACAATTCTGATTTATATCACATTCAACGTAACTATAATTTTCTTGGATAGCTTACATTACACACAAGACCGAGTATTACCGAATAACAATATATTATTTAAACATTATTATTTAATTTAAAAATATATAACATAGATTCGGAATTTGATTTTATGAATATTATTAACTAACTTATGAAAATATATTGTGTACAAAAATAAAAAATGAAATCATTATTTACCAATTAATTAGAAATGAATATAGAAAAAAATTAAATATAAATGAAATTTTTTTATGCTCACAAGGGTGTTTTATAATAATAAATTAAATTAATTAAAATAATTTATTTACATTAACATAATGTATATTAAATATTAAAGAAAATATTTTTTATATTATACAATTTATTTTAAAGGTATAAGATTAGAATAAACCCAATTTCATGTATAAAAACCTATATTTTTATAATGACACTTTTACTGTCTTATAATTGGGATCTTAGTTTAAATCCATTTTTGAAACTTTTATGAATGTTATATTGAAAAATAAAAAATATTTTTTAAATTCAAACATCAAAATTATGCTATAGTGAATTTTTTGTACTTTTTTGTGCGGTTTCATTTATTGAAGAATATGACAAATACTGAATTTTAACTGAAAAATGATTTCTCAAATAATTTATTTATATGGTTAAATGGTATTTTAAATTGGTTTCAATGTTTTACTAGATCCATTATACATAAATTAAACCAATTTTGTTCATTTTAATTAATTTCACATTGAAATTGGATATAAAATCATTTCTATCTATAGAACATTTTTACAATAATAACATGCCTTGTCGTCCCAACTATAGGTTTAATTTTATGTTAACTCATTACACATATGTTATTAGGATTTGGAAAATTTGTATTCCAAATACAGATTCATCATTATTTATATTTTTAAATAGTATAAATTTAGTTTTTTTACCAAATATCTAGTAAAATTATATAAAATTTATTATAAAGATTAATAGAAAAACTAACTTAGAAAGGGACTACACCTTATTCATATGTGCAAAAATGAAAAATAAACTGGTACAAAATCCATACACATTGAAAATTTTGACTCTACTCTCTATGGTACTTAATTTTTTTCCATTATTGGAACCAGGTGAAGTAAATGAAATATTGGTAGAATTCCTTCTTCTAAAATTTTGAATGATTCAATTCATCCCCCACTGTAAAAGGGACCCAAACATGATACTTGTTCACAAAACTCAATCTATTTTGATCCAATAAACATGTCTAAAAAATATCCAAAAATCCCCCTCCAAATAAAATAATCTTGACATTTGGATGAAATAAAATCAAGGAAAACCTTTGATGCAAACGCAGAGTAGTAATCCAAATAAGAGGTAACATCCTTCCACAAGCTCCTTTGTTTTATTTTTCTTCTCCACCCTCTAAAAAATTATTATTACTTAAATATATAACATCCTCAGTATCATAAAAATATTTTTATATTTTTATTAAATTTTTTCAACTTACACTTACATACATGTGAATCTAATGGGTAACGAACATTCTGTTTGGGTGATTAGAGGAATATTGCATGAGAGAAAAATGATTATCTGTTCTTACTTTACAACATCTCATAGTGGAAATTATGATGGAAAAATTGGTTTTATATGATATATATGATATTTATTATTTCTTTATTCATTTTTAATTTTTATATTACACATACCATTATATATTCCATTTTTTTTAATTACAATAATATAGTTTGAGGGTGTGTCAATAACTGTCTCCTTAAATCGATGTGATTTGTTCACCCTATACATAGATTGTATTAGGGATGATTTTAAATAAATATATGTTACTTAAATGACATAAATATTATACTATAATTATAATTTAAATATATATAATTTATTTTTTATTGTTTTAATACAAAAAATAGATGGAAGAAGCATTCTTGCGTACATATGACATACCGTCTCCAAGAACGGTGCACATTATTTCTTATCTAATAATATAATGGATTTTTATAAAAACATATATAATGGATATATATATATATATGAAATTTAAATCATGTTTTTCATTACAGATATGATGAAACATTGGTCTACTTATTCACATGGGTATTCTACTAGGTGAATAAGCCAATGTAATATTAATAGTCAATTTCATAATGATGGAATGCATAATGCCGAAAATCATAACCCTATCGTCAAGGCCTCGTGCCAAGACTAGAAATAAAATTTTGTCAAGTAATTTTTCCAAGAAAATAGTTTGTCTCGTAAGACCTACCGATGCATCGAGGAGCTATAGAGAGCTCGACCCATCACTTACTAAGTCCAATGCATTCCTCATATGAAAATGTTGAAACATAACATAAACATTCGTAATAAAACTAGCATACAAAATGATAATAAATTAACGATAAACCATTAATGTTATAAAAATAACATTTCCACAGTCAAACATATCACAAAAACTTCAATAATATATGGAATATTTTATCAAAATAAATCAACTTCGAACAAGTGTAAAATCCATCAAAGAATATTTACATTGATGAAATCAAAAATAGTTGAGACAAATATCACTTCCAATATTGAAAGAATTTAAAATCCACATAATTAAAAAATAAAAAATTTATTTTTAATATGTTTATATAATCTTATAAGGGAAGTGTCGATGGTGTTATAATGGAAAAAATAGCCGCACTCATCGTATAATTTAAAAAACAATATTTCCTTAATTTTGTCGAAAAGGTCATAAAAGACCTTGTTTGGAAAACGATAGAAATATTATTTTATAAAATTTTTATAAAAATTAAAACAATTATATAAATGACTATAACGCATATTCTATGAAATAGTAAACAATTAATTGAAACACATTTTTATGAAACATGGATGTGGATGATAAAGGGGTCTTAGTAAATACTCACGTATAAATTACCTCAGATAATGAAAAGATTGTAGAATTAACCCATAACCTGTTATTTTCCTCGATTGATGGTATTTTAACTTTTTGTATAATATTTATATAATTTTTATTATATTATACAATAACCACATATATATAAATTATATCATATGTGATATTCTAATATATCTTTGTTAATAATATTTCAGTAGTACCATTGTTTCTGGGGTTAACTATTTCATTTTCCATCATATGATTTGTTACGTAATCCATGTTTTTTATGGATAGGATTTATTAGAATAATATCCATAATGATATTAAATTCTTAAACATTATTTTTAATCAAAAAATAAAAATTATTCATGAATGGTTATGATTGGGAATTATTCTCATTGTGTTTGTGGAGACGGTAATCCGTATGTACATACGAGCGACAATAACATTCTATTGATGGTGAAATCGTATGAAATTGGGTGTTATATAATATATAAAGAATCAATAACATGTTATATTTATTATTTACATAATTTATACTCATTATTATACCCATTCAAATAATGATGTGTTTGAATAACAAACTACATCACAACATGGAGACGGTAAGTCGTACATATGCACGTATGGTGACTTGTCATTCATAGGATGTATAGAATAGTGAATATGGTTGTACCATATTTATAATAATTTCATAGTATGTATAAGGTATTGGTGTTATTATTTTCTTATTGAAACAACAAATAAAGGGGAAGTGGTAGAAGAAAAGAACATTGAAATAGGTGGTGAAATTATTATCTTTTCTTCAGGAGTTTCCTTTTGATTTGATCAAAAGGGATCCATAGGTTGGATTTATGATCAAATTAAGGCCTCTAGATTTAAGAGAGGATATTTGGGAAGATATTTGAGTAGGGATCATCCGAGGAAAATGGATTTGGATGTGTGATTTTGAGATAAGGGGAAGTGCCTTTTTATAAGAGAGGTGAGGGTCACTTTAGGAAAAGTTTGAAATATTATTTTTTAATAAAATCAACTTCCATTTATAATTGCTCCAATATAGTTTATTTCGAGCATAAGGTATGGCTGGGTATAAAAACACTCAAACAATTCGTTTTTAACAAGTTTAGATCACTATATTAACCTTATCATTGAGATTTAACCCTTAGTTAATAGTGTAACTTATACCATGTATTCTTGTATTATTATAATAAATAGTTCATAAACATACTATAAAATCCAAGTTAACCCCATGTGTCTTATTATTGGTATATATAAATTTATCTATTTCCTTTTTCCGATACATATATTATGATGAATATCGTAGCATTCAATAATAAAGAATTTGTTTTAAAAACTTATTTATGTTAGTTTTGACACTATTTAGAATTTGGTTTTTATGAAAGTCATAACAACTTTATCACTTTGAAAAAAAATTATTTAATCAGCCGTAACATTTAATATTAACTTATAATATTCTTTTAAAAATATCAAAAATCTCTACTTACAATTATATTAATATTTAAAATATTAATTATTTTAATCTTTCAAAAATAATGTAATTTCTTCATCATCATTGTGTCATAACTAAAATTAATTATTTAATGTATATAAAATATATATAAATTACCATTATTTATGAAATATAGTTATATTTCTAATGAATATTTATATTACAATTTATATTATGTATAACCCTATATTAAAAAAGGTTTACTTATTAGACATTAAATTTAACTCTTTTAACTATTCTTTAAATAAAATAATTATAAATGTCTTAATCTAATAGAAGTGGACCAAAAGGATCATATTTTATTCCTAAGGTTTATTTAGGTTGAAATACGCTTATCTAATATAATTATAACATTTTTAGGGTAATTATAGTATCATTTTTACCTGTAATTACCTTATTTACTATAAACTATGGTAAATAAAATTTAAAAGTTATCATTAAAAAAATTACTTTCATCTTATTGAACCAAAGTTTACTTAGTTATGTCAACCATGTCTCTTATAGTTTTTAAATTCAATACAAAAAATAAATAAAATTATGTTTTATGTTAATTTGCGAATGTGCTTAGAAGGTCGGTAATATACGTTTAAAAATTCAATAAATTTTATATATCTAATCTTATTATAAAATGACTCCAATGAATTACATTGATAATATATAGGTATTATGTATTTATATTGACCTGAAATAAATTTAAATATAATAAATAATTATTTAAATTACAATCTAGTTTTAAACAATAATGCAATGGTTTTCACTATTCATCAAAAAATGAATGATTTCCGAAAAAATATCAAAAATTAACCCTAAGATAATTTTCAAATTCCAAATCATAAAATGAATTCCATTTTGATAAATAAAATTTAAAAATTAAAATAATGGGTATTACTTTTCATAACGGCTGGTTTGATTGGTCGTGGTGTGCTAGAACTCGAAAATGTGTACAACACAAGTTATTGCATTATTCAAAGAGAAATGTATTGTCAATGCCTAGGGTGTTACAACCTCACCATCGTGTACCTTAATCTTAAAGTATATTATTGTGTATTAAATTGATATGTATCAATGACCAAATAATATGAATATTTTTATTGTATTTTAAATAGAATAAATTTTATATTTTATTCTTATGGTTTCTTTATAAAAGATTATTATTATTATATAATTAAAGACAAAACGTATCTTTTATTAATATTTAATTTAAATCAATTATTTTATTTTTATGAATTTTTGGATATTTGAAATATATAATATTTTAACAATATATTTTTATTAATTTATTTTTATTAAAAATAAATTAACATATAATGTTTATTAAGTAAAATGAAATTTTTATTTAGGTATGAAAACTGTTATTGTCAAAAAACGAAAGATTTTTTTAAATAAATGTTCATTCTAATTATAAAAGTGAAAACAAAAATATTTAGAAAATTATATTGATGAAATGAATTTTATTTTTGGAATAATAATTTCATGACTATCCAATGGTGAATTTTTCATATATCTTTGATACAATTGATATTTTAGGTAAAAATTATATACTATATAAATATATAGTGCCTATTATGGCATCTTAATTATCAAAAAGTGACATAATAAATAATAGAATGCATATAAAAAACAAAATATATGTGTCACATTGAAAATAATATGATATTATATTTATTTGATTCATTTTATAAATCCTTCAAGAATCCTCTGAAACCATTATTATATTTTAAGGTTTTAAAATCAATTTTTAAAGATAAGCACACACATCCATTTCAGCAATGGTATTAATTTATTATTTTATACCCATTTTCCTATAAAATAAATAAATACACTCCACTTTTGTAGAAAACTTTGTAAAAACCATGGTACGATTTGTGGTTTATTTTATTTTATTATATATAGTCCATACCCTCTCTTTGACAAATAAAAAAGATTCCCCCTATACTTTGCAATATAAACTCACTGAATATCATAATTGTATTCCCTAAAAATTCATATATAATGTAATTAATCTATCTTAACCTCTATAAATTCTTCCCAAGGTTCACCCATGGTCTCACGAAGCCCCTCCCAAGCATCTTGAATCACACTCTAGTGGTAAGTGATCTTCCCATCATCTTTTTATTCGAGCACCTCATTTATGGTATAGTTATTAATTTCCTTCTTCTCTGTTGTGATATGTTCTCACATTTTCACCATACATTCCATTTTATTTTTAAATGATTATATACATATTTCACTATCATTAATCACTTCGATGAACCATTATGTGCACCTATTATGTTGCTGAAATTTAGTAAGGGATCCTCTCATCATATCAATTCAAGCATATCCTTTATCTTATTCATTTTATCTTTATTTTGATAATGTATGTATATGTTCTTATATATAACCATTACCTTATATTTTATGTATAAATTATAATAGAACCATTCAATATAATCAATACCTCCCATGTAAAATCATATTCCCCCATTATGCTACCATAATTTCACCATGATTTTCCATGCCTAGCAATTTTGTAGTAAAAAGTATCACCCATTTCCCATTAATTTTTTCTACCTTTATGAATTTATATATCTTTATTTGGGAATTAAATTTATTTATTACACACTCCATTATCATGGACTAAAATTTGATTATCAATGGTTCAATTTTTTTAATTTATAATGAACAGTGATGAATGAGAATGAAATGAAAATGTTGGGTGAACAAAGAATTTTATATCATGCCAATGCATTGGGTAATTTTTTATTCTCATAATTCACATTAAAATAATTATTAAGTGAACCTAATCCATAATGGGTAATTTTCAATAATGATTATGGTCATTTAGACTTCCCTTATGTTTGTGATGCATTCTTTTATGTTGTTTCCATGTTTCCTATGTTTCTTTCTGATCATCTTACCCTATGAGGGATCATTGTTCATTTTATGATTCTCACCCCATTTATATTTGATTTATATGAAATTTATTTTACATATACTAATTTCTTAATGTCATACCATGTTTATTCCCTTAATATTCTACATATATCACATTGTTGTGATTTATAGCCCTAGTTTATCCCATATAGATTTTAATACGAGCATGTTAATTATTTTTTCGATAATTATTATATATATCATATTTTAAGTTGTTATGTAGTGTACCTAATTTCTAAGGAAACTATAATTCATGATCTTATGGTTAATATTAAGTAAAATATTATGTAATTATTCATTATTTAATGTGTTATAAAATAATGGTTTTTATAGTTGGCATCAAGGGAAAAGATTACTTATGTTGGGATTGATATTATAGAACCCTAGATAAATCCTTATTAACTGGATTAAGAATAATAAAACATCCTTAAATATTGTTATGTATAGAGTAAGTGATTTATCATGAAAATATACCCAACTCAAGATATTACATGTTTCTGTTGAATTGGAATAGATTTACATAGGGGTAACACTTGAAAACACCATGTTTATCTATACTCTATAGGGAACATTTTCATGAAAACATGCCTTCTTGCACACCCAATTTGATAATACCCATGGATATGCTTTGCTAAATTCATAATCTCATTACAAACTATAATTTTGGAAAAACTATTCCCATTGAATATATGTTAGGAAATAGATCATGGATAATATAGATTAATTATTAGAAATTTATAAGTTAAAGAAATACATTTAATTTATATGTTATCAATTTAATGCCATTATATTCACATTTATTTGTTCTATAGTTTAAAACTAGTAATCCTTAATTTTACCATTATTCTATCCAATGTTAAGAAATAGGGGGAATCTGGAAAATAATCAGGGTGATGGGAAATGTGATGACTGTCCCAATGAGATACGAAGCCCGATTGGAGGGGGAATCCAAAAAATTATGACAATACACTCTCAGATGAATAATATTATGAATATAAACCTAGATGTGTAGAATACCCCCAAATATCCCAAAGAAGAAAATTGATATTATTGAGGTATTTATGAAGTAAAGTCCCTTGAAATTCAATCGAATTTCCAATCCCTTAATCATGGAATAATGGATCAAATGTATTAAGATGAAATTGTTCATCCATAAATGCAATAAGAAAGATAAGGTTCTACTGGTGTTTTATCATATGGGGGATAAGCTAATCAATGTTTGAATTTGATCTAGAATCCAAATCCTCAGAAATTGATTGATGTGATTGGGTGGAAAAAACATTGGAAAATTGGTCCCAATAAATATTTTCCACTCACCCTAAGACGTAAAATGAAAAGATAGTTTCTTTCTATCAAAAATAAAGATGATAAATCTATCAATGTGTATACATAAAACTTCTCAATACTTTTATGATGTGCCTCCATCCTTTCCATTTTCTTCAAAACAAAGGTTGACTGTCTCTTTAGTGGGATAAAATATAGTCTGTGAAAACCCTTGGGGATCTATGACTTTTATTTCTATAAGTATCATTTTAGATGTTCACACAATGTTGAGATGGATATCATTGAATATCATGTGTATCAAGTTGATAATAAGTAGAAATTTTAGTATAATTATGGTGGAATGATGGATAAATATAATGGTTCCAAGAAATTACTATATACATCTATTAAATGGTGTGGAAATAAACCTTTCAAAAATGGAATTAGGGGGTTGATGAAATGTTTTAGGTGTGGGAGGGAATGTATTGTACATGATCCGTCATGGCATCCAAAATACCAAGGATCAAATACAAAAAGGTGAGAATTTTCGTGTCACTATAGTAGTAATATATCAGTGCATTGTAGCAGCCCTATAGCAGTAGTGGAACTATAATAGCGGTGGTACTATAGCAATTACTATATCAGCGAGGGTATTATAGCAGTACTATTCATCATGGGGTCCTTTACAGAAAATAAGGGTTTTCAAGCATTGTATTCATGCCACTTGACCATGCGCCTTTGGGATATGTAACGGGTCACCCTCTACCTAAACAAAAAAGAGGTCTTTTCTTTAAATAATAAATTAAGGATTTGTCCCCAAAAATTAAAAAAACTAAAAGTAATCGTGAAACTATGCAAACAAATGCACTAAGACATGTATTTTCAAGGACAACCAACAACCTCTAAGAAATAAAAATGTGAGATTCCACCATCACAACCACTGTGGTGGATCCCATAAATGGAGTGGTGATAGGTGAAATACTTAATCATTCAAAAATACCAATCATAATTTTATATTTTTTTTCGTTCATATATACCATGAGTGATTTTTATAACTATTCAAACACCACTACAAAGAAGGGAAATATAGTTATTGAAAGTCAAAATTGTGATAATTATTTCAGCCTGATTATATAACACATCCCATATCAAAAAATTTTGGTTTAAATTTCCAAAAAACCATGTCATAATCCCTTTGGTATAATTTGATTCAATCATGTGTAAGTATTTTTATTCCCTATATAGATCCAACAAAAGTTTCTACGAGAACAAAATCACTCTCTAAATCATAAATTAAAGCCAAATAATGTACAAGTTCATGGAAGTGTATGAATATTATTTTCAACAAACATCTCAAGAATGTATAATATTTCCCTACAATAAAGATTTTTTTATCAAATTATTGAGTATATGTAAAAGACCATCATTGATGACATTTACATTGTGTGGGAATAGGCTGATGAGTTTCCCAAATAATTTCTTGTTCTTTCACATTGTTCAGAGGTTTAATTTTGAAAATAACTTATACCTATGGTGTTACCATTATCCAACACTTCATATAGAATAGATTTTTTTAACTTTTGGATATGATGAAATAACTAAATTAGAATCTATATAATGGGTTCATATTCTTGAGTGCTTCACCGTGGGGTGAACCAGTCCTATTTATAAATAATAATGACAGGTCAATGTGCCTTTGCATTGATTATATTTTGCTCAACAAGATCATGATAGTGAAAAATTATCATCTTCCACATATTGTTGAGTTATTAAATCATCCATGTAAAGAAAAAAATTTAACCAAGGATGATCTCCAGTTGGGATATTTCTATGTTTTGGGTAAATAAGAAGGATATCCCAAAGACTACTTTTCATATAATGTATTGGCACTAGGAGTTTATAGAAATTCCATTCAGACTCACTAATGCTATAGAATTATTTATGGACGTGAAGAATAGAGTCTTTAGAGATTACATTGACAAATTTTTGGTATACTATATAAATGATATTATAATATCATACAAATATAAAAGTGATAGTTAGGAGTGTCTGAGAACTATGCTAAAGACCTTTTGAACGTAGAATATTTATGCAAATTAAATCAAATGTAATTTGTTTCTTTAATGATGTATCGTTTTTAGGGAATATCATCACATAAAATGGATTATTTTACAACCATTAAAATATTGAAGTGATTGAAGGATGAATAGGGACCACAACGGTGATTTATATTTGTAGATTCCTTAGATAATCCATGTAGTATCTTTGATTTGTAGCAAATTTGTCATGATTTTAAAAACCTCTAACCAATCTTACTTATAAGGGATCCTTATTTTCATAAAATAATTAATGTGAAGAGAGTGTGAATGATTTATAAATCATGATTATTACTGCACATGTGCTCATAATACCCACTAGTGGTGTACTTTTTTGGGTTTTTAGGGATGATTCAAAGAATGGATTGGGTTGTGTATTAATGAATAATTTCCAAGCTATATCTTGTGATTAAAGGATGTTAAATTTAAGAAATTTAACTATAAAACACATGATATAGAGTTTGATCCAGTGATCTTCCCATTGAAAATATTATGGAATTATCTCTTTGGAGAGAAGTGTGAAATATATGCAGATCAAAAAATCCTAAAGTATATATTTACGTAGAAAGAGATGAATATACACTAACTAAGATGGTTAGGGCTGATCAAGGATTACAACCACTCAATTCACTACCAATCTAGGAAACAAAATAAAGTGGAAATAACTTTAAGTAATAAAGGATGTAGAAATTATATAATTGATTAGAATTAAAAGGGATCATATATTCTTATATTTGAAAAGGATGGATATGGGAATCATAAAAGAAGTAACATGATATATAAATCCATAAATTATTGTTCACCTATACATTTTTATGGGGGTAGAAGATTCTCAAATATTTTATATTGGAATTCAAAAGAAAGTAGAAGCTACAAGAAAAGGGAAATCATCGGTTTTCAATGTAAATAAATAAGGACTTATTAGTTTTTCATTAAGGTTATGTGGGCAATCATATAATGAGTTAAAGAATGAGTTATTAGAAGCATCACATAGCTCATCCTTCTCCATCAACCCAAAAAGTATGAATATGTACATATATCTCCAAGATTACTATTGGTGAAAAAACATGATGAATGGATTAACAAAATATACATTAAGTTATCATGTATGTCATCACATGATGGTGGAATAGAAAAACTCTAAATAGATTATGCAAGTATTACACATACCTACATTAAAATGGGAAAACATCACTATGGAATTTTTAATTGTCCTTCTATGGACATTAAGTGGTAATTATGATATATGCGTTCTGGTGGATTGATATACAAAGAAAAATCAATTCATTGAAATTATGGAGGACTTCGCACATGATTAAAATTCAATGATATACATTTGAAAAGTGGTGAGTCTATATAGAACACCACCATAAATTATATTTGATCGAGATCCAATATTTACTTTGATGTTCTAGAAGATTCTTTAATATTCTATGAATACTGATTGGAATTGATGTATGTTTTATCACCCCCCCCCCACCTAAGTGATAGAAAATATGAGTAGACTATCCAAAAACATGAGTACATATGGAGAGTCTTCTCAATTAGAATTAAATGAGGTTATGATATTCATATTCATCGAGAATAATTCTCCTTCAAAAATAGTTTCTACTAAAGCATCTATATAGATCCCTACAAATCCATTTTTGGGAAGAGGTGAAGAACACTAACATGATGGAATAAAATAGTGGAATATAAACATCTTGGTCTTAAAATGGTCTAGGAAATAGTGGAAAAGGTCCTGAACATTCATCATCACATCATGGACACTTAGATACGACAAAATATTTAAACTAACAATCATCTATAATACCAAGAGTTTAATTTGGAGACATCGTATTCCTTTAAATATATCTAGAGAATAATTTCAAGAGATATAAGAATAATGGAGAGATTATTACTAGATACAACGCCTCTTTAAGATTCTTGATCGCATCAGAAGAGAGTCCTACCAACTACCACTCATACCTAACCAATAAAAAGTTCTCTATGTATTCCATGTATACCTTTTAAGGGTGTATATACCATACCCCTCACATATACTCATTCCGGATGTCAAAATATTATATAATTATCTACCATATGAAGAAAATCTGGTGAAAATTGTCGATTTAAGAGATAATGTTCTACAAAATAAGACAATTCAACTAGTTAATATGCTCTCGAGAAACCAGAAGATTAAATAAGTGATGTGGGAATTGGATGAGGCGATGAAACAAATTTAACAACAATTTTTTTGTGTCGGAAATGAAAAATTTTAGGAGATAAATTTCTTGAAGGGGGTATATTGTAATGACATGAGATTTTTTAAATTAAATTAAAATTATGATTTATTTAAATGTATTGTAATATATCATTGCTATGGAAAACACATACTCATTTTTAGTTTATTTATATCCTTTAATATTTAAAATACCATTAAGAATCTTTACCATTTATAATATATCTGTTTAAGAATGATCAAATGAATAATATAAATATATGGTTTTAACAAATGAAAGTGACATTGACAATGGAGTATTGTCTAAACTAGTAGGATCATACCATATGAAACCAATTTATTAGAGCATCTAAGGGACATAGAATCTATTGTATTTACCATTGACCAATTCTAAGAAATGATCCAATAATTTAATCACAAAATGAACTATTTTAAGGAAAGGTTCAAGACCATTTTGATAACAACATAAACCATGTACGTAAACGACCCCATATAATTCTCACCACCATAAAACATTTTTTAGTTCATTTTCTAGTGTAATAAAGGGGTATGTATGAAGAACATAGTTATCTGAATATTTATATTATATTTTTAGTAGAATAATGTGCACCATTTATTTATATAATTACTTTATAAAATATTTTGATTCTTTTTTAATAAAACATAAATTGTATATTTAATTAGTATTAAATTTCAATTATGACGTTTACTTTGATGAATTAAAAAATTTATGAAATAAAAAATATTTTATTAAAATATTATTATTAAATAATGTAAATTAAATATAAATGATCATATAATTTTTTTGAACTCAAATGTAATTTTTATAAGGGTTTGGAAACTACAATTGTTAAAAAACTGATCATTTCTAAATAAATATCAATTCTTTTTTCAAAAGATAAAATATATATATTTAGAATTTTTTTGATAAAATGATTGTTATTTTTTGAATCTGAATGTCAAAAATTATCCAAAGGTGTATTTTTCAATATTTTATGAGACATTGAATTTTTTTGGTAATAATTAAATACTTTATAAATATATAATGTGTATAATAACATTATTATTGCCCAAAATTTATGTAATAAATACTCTAAATGATATCCAAAACCAAATATATGTTTTACCTTTAAAACAAAATGCTTTAATTTATATTTTATTAATTTTATAAATCCATTATACATCATAAATAATCATTAATATATTTTAAGGTTTTGAATTCATTTCTTTAAGAGTGTGACTCACAAGAACCTCAGCAATGGTATTATTTTATTATGTTAGGCACATATAATTATTAAATAATGTTAAATAATACCCTTTACATGAAAACATGGGTAAAATACATATGTTGGTTTTTTTGTTTATTTGATTATATAGAGTCCAAAAACTATGATTGATAAATAATAATGAATTCCCCACTCATTTATTATATAAACCCACCCAATCTTCCATTTCAATTCACTATCAATCCTTGGATAATATTGGAAATCTGTCTTACCCTCTCTATATTCATCCAAATATTCCTCCAATATCCAAAGAATCCCCTCCCAAGAATATTTTTTACAATTTCAAGGTATGGGTTCATCGAGTCTCTTATATAATAAAGCACCAATTTTATGCTATGTTTCATAATTTACTTTTGGTAATTATGTATATGTTCTTCAAAATGCACTATATTAACCACTTTGTTTTCAAATAATGATATAATAATTTCATTCTCATTAATCCAAACCATGATCCTTTATGTATTCACATTCTCTTGTTTAAATCTTGTAAGGGATCATCTCCTTCTCCCCTTTATCTATGTATATTCTTATTCTTAATTATTTTATATTATTTTCGTAACATCAGGATATGTTATTTCATATCCCCCTTAATATCCATTTTATGTATATATTATGAGATAATCAATTAATTTTCACAAATCCCTCCCATGAACATTAATATTCCCCCATTATGTTGCCAAAATTTCACCACAATTTTCAATGAAAAACAATTATATAGTGAATACCCATAAACATTTTTAATAAAGGGTGTTTTCCTTTGTAAAAAAATGTTGATTGGATACATACATGTATTTATTCCACAATCCTTTATAGGAAAAAAATATTATAATCATTGAGCCCATGTTGTTTGATCAATGTGGTACATTAAAGCATGAGAATTAGATGAATGTGATTGGTGCACATAAAATTATATAGCGCTCCAATGTATTGGGTAATATTTTAGTATCATGATACATCATGCAAGGGCTTATGAATTGAACATAGTGAACCATGGGGATTTTCTGTTCAGGATGTCTTGGAAATTAGACTTTACATATGTTTATGATCTAATGTTTTATATTGTTTCTATATTTCCCATGTTTCATTTATGATTAACATGTTTTATCTTACCTCATTATTCATGTTCTAATTCTCTCTAATTTTACGTCTCATTGATTTTACTATTATCTAAAATTTACTAAATTATTCATGTTATGACATGATTATTTCATTACTGTTCTTTATAGCTTATCCCTTTCTTATGTTTGTCCCTAGGTTATCCCATGCAGTTTTATGTATAATCATGTTATCAATGTTTTCAATAAAGATGTTGTTTTTCATGTTTTATATTGTTATGTAATGCAGTTTATTCCAGAAGATACGAGACTTCTCAATCATCTGAGCTGTATTAAGTGAAATATTATGTAATAAGACCTAATTTAACATGTAATAAAGAGTAGGGTTTTCAAAGACATCACTTTATGGAATAATAATTTGATGTATTCCCCGATAAAAACTCTCAGAACTGGGAAAATAATTTTGAGCTAATTTTTGAGATAGTTATTTAACTATGGTATACTATTTAAAATATCATTTAAATTATATTTTGAAATGATTTATTATTCCTACATAACTCTAAATGTTTTTTGAACCTATTACACTACTTATATTAAATAATGTTTTATAGCAGTATTCACTTATGATAAGTTTATATTATACTCATAAATCCCTATGATAAAATTTATTAAATTTTTTTTCTAAAACCATATATTATTAAAAGAATATATATGATGTTCATATATCATTTTTAACACAAATAAAATTGAGGAAGTGGAGGAGACTGACATTGATGATGGTTTTCATGATAAGAATCTATTATATAATAATTTAAAACATAGTCTATAGTTTTATATCATCATTAACTATATAGTTAATAGAAAAATACATTCACACTTAAATTACAGAAAGGGGAATAATTTTTAGGTTGATGTAGCACACCAATTCTGGGATTCATTCCTATTAAAGAATATGTGTAGGGATCAAATCATTTTGATATGTGTTCCAAAAAAATTTGGTGAAAATTATTATAAAATTATACCACATATCCCGGACTAGAGGACACCATGCACCCAAAACAACATGACACAAGATATTATAATGATAATTATCTTTTACCAATATCGATAAATATATTGTGAAATTCAGGAAATGTTGTTACAAAAGTATTATTTTTATTAAATATTCAAAAGGTGGAAATATTTTTCAATAATAAGTAAAGAAATGTAAATAGTTTTATATATTAACAATATAAATTAATGGAGCCTTATCAAAATACATCAATAAAACACAAATTCTTATGCATGTGGGATTATTTATCAATATTAGTGGATATTATTATGAAATTAAGGAATATAGGATATTTTGTGATCATGTTTCCATGGAAGAAAATATTTTTATTTTTTGAAATCCAAAAATTATTAATAAGTTATCAATGAAATAACATTTAAATTAACTAATAATGTTATATAATATAAATGTATTGATTTTAATATAATAAAAAGGACATTTCTCACCCTAAAGAATATGGTAAAGTATAATTATCTAATTGGGAGACAAGAAAATGTATGAATAAGTTGAGATAAAAATTTTGGAATTATTGGAGTAAAAATTGTTCTGATGCTTTGTGGAAAATATTGAATATATTTCAAAACACTTGTTAGTACTTCCTAAGAAATGACAATTTCAAATTAAATGGGTCACTTGTTGGTAGAGATCAAATATATATCCAATAAATCTATGAGAATTTCCAATATGGTCATAGATATTCTAGGAAGTAGTGATTAATAAAACTTTATCAACTAGATGAACTTCATAGATATTATTTTTAAAGGGAAATGATCTAAAAAAGAATATAAAATAAGTATAATAAATAATGCATTAATCGATGAATATTACACCTATAGATCATGATTTATTATTTGAATCATGTTTTCAAAAAATACTAACAAAATTAATGCCTTATTAGTTATACGCCTTCAAATTTACCAAAAAATATCAACATGATGCTATAATGATCCAAAATGAGATTGAAAATGTGTTCATTTTCAATAGAAAATGGTATTAACTCAACATGTCTAGTTTTAATGTTGGTTAAATTCCCTCTCTAAACATTTTAAAAATAAATAATGTTCATTTTAGATCATGATTTTACTTAATGTATTTTCATAGATATAACCTGGGTATGTTAAAAAACACACAATTATTTCTATATTTTTAATAAATTTTATGGATGTTTTTATTTTATTAGCTTATATATTTTAATTAAATAATCATTAGAATATAATTGTGTTAAAATAAATCATTATAATCTTGGTTATTAGGATATTCAGAAGTGAAAGTAGTGGTATTGAATAATGAATGTGAAATTTTTAAAAGTATAAACAATGTGTAACAAAAGATAACACCATAATGTAGGGAAAAAGAAATATTTTTGTGGTAAAGATAAATCACCATTAGTGAATGATATTATTTTACTATCCATTTTCCCCTTAAAATAATCATCACAAGATGCATTATACCATTTTTTCAGTAACTCATATATAATGGGACACATCAAACCTGAAACATGACAATAAACCATTTATGGATGCAGGATTTTATGCTCGTTTTTTTAATTAAGATAAATTCACACTACCACTATCATTTTAGTTACCATTTCTATAACCTAGTTAACGAAAATAATATACATTTTTCCAATTACCACACAAATACATCAAACAGTTTCTTATAATGATTTTATATAGAAAATAACGTTTACTACATCATTATATAACCCAAAACATGTACTGATGAGATGTTAATAAAATTATTGAGTGGTTATGATTTCCATACATGTTCCTTCTACACAACCAAATCCATTTCCTAAAACCTAGAAACAAAAGCACTTACGAAAAAGAATTTCAATGCCATTTTCATTTTTTAGTAAACCCACCAATGTTTGATTCCTCTATTCCATTTCCATTTAAAAATTTTATTTCTTAATTCTGTGATGTATTCCATACTAGAGAGAACTTACATGATGGATAGAAATTTTTTTACCAAGTATTATTCATGTAATTGTATTTTTCAATGTACTAATATCTCTTTTATGAATTGTTGATTCCCAATATCCTATTGTAGTGCGACTAAATATTCAATATGTAATGGGAAACTATCCATGTCATAGATTAAATCACTAAATTCTGAAATAGATACCAAAACCCTACACCACACCCAAAATATTTCTTTAATACCATGGAATAAAATGATTTCTGAAAACAATATCCACTAATATGTCAAATGAAATATATAATACATTATACAAATCTATTATTCATTGAGAAAATAGATAATCAAGGACTACTTTTATATAATCCCTATAAATTTCCAGTATCCTTTTATATTCTATATAACTACATACCTTCATACATTTCTAATATTATTTCAACTACTCAAACATTATTCAAATAATTTCCCCCTTAAATCCTTCAAAACAAAAATTTCCCCCAATAAATGAAACCAAACTATTACCTCCCATGAATATTTAAACCTAAATATATACAAAACATATTCTTAATCATTCATCATAAATACCAAGACTATAGGGAGATATTTTATAATAATAAAATAATTATTAAAGAACATTTCTTAGTGAATGTAACATGTAGCCTCATCATAGACCCTGATCAATTATTATCATTACTACTAAGGAATTACCCATAAATTCCCACCCAAATGACCTTGTACAAATGTTATATAATATATGTAAGTTTATAAACAATATTCTTCTTGAAAAATTAAATAAATCTAATAACACACCCATTCTACCACTTACAATCTAAGGGGGAATTCATTTATATTATATTCTAATATCTATTTTTTATCTCATGGGTACCTAGAATTTCATAAGGCTACGTTTCCAAATTAATTGGTATTATTAGTAACATGATAGATATATTATATTATGATTATGAACTCCTTTTTATTTTAATTGATTATATTTTATCATGCTATATGGAATTATCTATAAAAACTCCTTTTATAGTAGATTATTCATGTTTCTAAGGAAAAATATATAGATATTATATATTTATTCCTCAACACCATTAATTATAATCATCATGGTTTCTTTCACTAGAATAATTGTTCCATTTTCTAGTAATATTTAAATATAATTTTATCGGAGACCCATACATATTTTATCAATATCACAAGATTATAATTTTATGGATCCTTATACCAGAATGTTTTAATTTTGTGGAATTTTTCTGTGAATAAAACATACCATCCTCTCAAGAAGAAAATTGTTCAGTGTAGAATAACTATAATTATAATAACCCTCCACAATATTAAAATTTTAAAACCTGATATTGATATCGTGAAATTTGAATGAACCCAGCTAGTCGATGTATACAAATCTAAGAAAAAAATTCACAAAATTAATAGACTAATATACCAATTTTAGAAAATAACCACACAGAGGAAATTATTAAATAAATTAATAAAAATGTATTTATATGGATAAGAAAATGTAATAATACTTTGGTTGAATGTAGTAAAATTACATTTTTATAGAAACAGACAAATAATGAAATTCAAATTTTGTTAATAGAAGGCTTCCAAATCCAAACAATTTATATAGGATCATAAAAATAATGCCCTAGTAAAACTAGTTCCCCCACTATTTGAAAATTATGGGGACACAAAATTTTTCAATTCCACATATAGTCACACTTAGGTTTGCACTTCCTTGATATCCATTGTTTAGTGACTAGTACAACATTATGATATATTCTTGTTTCTTTTCCCACTACTAATTTCATTATTTATTAATCACCTACCATTTCATTTTGTACTATATATGGAATTCAGGACAATTTAATCATTGTACCACCACTTACTATTGGTTTTTGTTATTGAAATTAGAGATAAATCCCTCTATTAGATACCTAGATGACTATAGAATATAATTTTCCCACACTTAATCCAATAACTGATGTAACAACACCTACCCTAAAAACACATGTGGTTCCCATTTCACTCATACATCCTATACACAACCCATATCTATTGATCTTGTATTCCCATATGTGGTACACAATTTATATATTGATGCTACTTTTGATAAGAAGAATTAATATTTTATGTAATAGGGAATTACTATTATAAGTAACACCCTAAATACCCTAGAAAAAATTAATTATCACACAATGATTATTATTTGACAGCCAATGATAAAAATAAGAAAATAGATAAAAAAGAATGGAAATCAGGGGATAATAATAAAATTAAGGATAATGAAGAATAACTATACAAATAAGAGGATGTATGGAATAGAAAGATTCATATTTCCTTTAATAAGAATCCTATGAAGTGTGATCTTTTCATTGACCCACCACTTTAAAGAAACAATTTTGATTTTATTAAAACATTTATTCCTTAGACCATAACTACCATGTCCACTTGATTTTTTGGCCTATATTTAGAAGAACTGAGAAAAAATATTATTTTAGACACAATAGGAAATCCCTACACCATATCATAGTCAATTATATTATTCAAACATTCCCTAAATATTTTATTTTGTTGATTTTATTTTTTTGACACTCCTTTTGAATTGAATTTTTTCCTATAACCCTAACTATTATGGGTTGTTTCTATAACACAAAAAACATCATTCCAAATTCAATTTACTAACTATTTTACACAAATTCATTTATTTTAACGTCATTACATGTCCAATGGGCATATTTATAGTGACTATAAAGGATTAAATAAAATACGATGGGAGATCAACCCCATGTACATGTTTAACTAAAGTCTTTATCTAAGGAGGAATAATGGTATTATTTATAAAGTGATCAAAAATAATTACGGTTTTTTTAAAATCAGTTATTTTATGTTTTTTCTTTTTCTATATATTTATTTTATATTTGATATCATTTTACTATATTTTTTAAAATTAGATAAAGTAAATACAGCTGAATAATTTTTAGAAAATCTTACTCATTATTCAATTTCTCTTTTTTATTCAAATTTATATTTTTCTTTTCCATAATATACTTATTTATTAGGAAATATGAATTACTTAGTATATTTAACACCCTATTTTATAATGCATCAATGTGATACTAGGAATCCATTTTAATAAATATTCTTATATTGTGCTATCATTTAGTTTTTTGGTTTTTATAAAAATTATATAATTCACTCTATCAAATTGATCATAAATAGTGGGGACACTATTTGATATTATATGTGGTTGAGAATATATTAGACCCAAATTATGTTTTTTGATTTTAAATAAACTAGAAATATATCATAGGATATACAAAATAAGTTGTTCAAAACATTGTTTAAATAATAAGTTAGAATTGTGAGTTTATATTAATATCAATGAAAATCATATACATGTTTATCCCTATGTTTAAATATTATTTGATATATAAATAACTCTAATTTTATTATTTAATTTTTATATGTTAACAATGATTATCTTATTTCACATTAGTTATGTCTAGGGGGATTTTCTTGTGTTTCAAATTTACATTCCCATGATGCATTCTATGTCGATTCAGCATATTATTCTTATACCCACTTTAATGAGTGATTCTTATGATATTCATCACTATTGGAAAATTATTATTTATTATTATATGAAACATGTGTACTTTTTACCCAATATAAATTATCAAGGATATGTTGAATAATTGTTTTCCCCTTTCTCCATTTGGCCCAACACATTCTTGAAAATTTATTATCTTAATGGAGACCATGAGTATCTTATTTGGAAGATACATTATAACATACATTACCTTCTTGCTCATTGTGCATTTTAATTCATTAAATTATATCATTGTGGATTAAAAAAAGGATATTGGTGATTCAAGGTACTGCCAACTTATAAATATATATATTTTTAATATGAAATTATTTATATTGGTTATTTGTAAAATATGTTCATATTAAATTTTCAATAATTTTACAAGATACCTTATTTGTTTACGAGGATTCAAAAATAATTTTTTTTATAATGGATCGATATTTGGCTAGAAATATTCACTATTATAGTTTGTATTATAATGATAATTGTAACAATGATCGATGTTCTGTTATGGTTTAAACTTCAAGAGTGGCATAATGGGTTTTTATACAAATTACACTAAAAAGGAGAAAATATGATGGAATGTGTAGTTTTTCAAATTCATTGAATATATAATATTGTGTTCTTATAAGTATAAAGTGAAAGAAGGATTGGTTTGGTTGATGACATATTTTCACAAAGGAATAATATTTTACTGATCATGTTATAATAAGATCAATTTAAATTCCTATATTATATTTTATGAATTACACCCTCTTATTTAGGCCTTCATCATTTATTTTCACAAATCCAACTGCTGATATTTTACTGTAGAAAAATCCAATCAAATTTATTATTAATTGAAGTGGAATAATTCCAAAATTATGGATTTAGATAACATTTATTACTTAAGATAGAGTTTCAAATACTGATATTAAACATAAAACATCTATTAAAATGTTTCATGAGGGATGAGAGATTCATTTTTATGAAATGTAATTCAAAAAATGGGTAGGAATATGTAATCATAGGATAAGAAATAATGATGGAATATATGAAGGATTATAATGTAAATTCAACAATGTATCATGATTGGATTCAAAGGTAGAATAAAAAATTTAAAATTTGATGATATTAAATTAAAACGTAATTTAATTGGAATATATGGTACTATTTTAGTTTAAATAATTCAATTTATTTCTCTAAAATTATATTTGATATAATTTTTTTCTGAAAATGTAATTAATAATATCATAAAGTACTTGATATTATTTTATTAATTATTTTTTTTCATTGAATTATTTTAATATTTCATTTTTAATATTTAAAAATTATGTTATTTATATCAATATCTATGGGATTAATAACCGATGCGTACTAGGATATCTTCATTAAAGAGGAATAAAATTTGAACATTATATGTTGTGGGGAATCCTGAACCCTAAACCATTAAATTCCATAGAGATGATAAATTGTTCTTGGATTTTAAATCCTTGGATAAATGAATTTACGGTACTAAAGTATTTTACTTTACATAATTATTTAAATCATATCATGTTGCACAATATATTGTGACCAATTCCATGAAGACTTTTTGAATTTAAAAACCTAGTAATGTGAGTTGGGGATGTTTTTTTATTGATTAATGGGTCATGTGTTATGTCTTGGTGATGATAATGAATATGTTTCTAATGTTTTCAAATGAAATTAAAAATAACGGCTTCATATATCTCCCTAAATAATATATTCTAAAATTTAAATAAATGCATGAAAAATGGAGAGATACCAGTATACCATGGAGTAGATAATTCTACATTCATGATGATGATACATATAGTTCATCATTTTTTATTTAAAATAATTGACAGGTAAATTTTTTTTGATGATTGGTACCCACCATGATGTGTTCTTATCCCCCAAAACATGGTTCAATTTTTATATTTATATTTTGTTCTAAAATCCATTTAAATGAAATTTTTTTCCATTGTTTTAGTTTTCCTTTCCGATATGTAATTTTCAACATTTTTGTATTCTTGAACCATAATTTTTACATATTGATCATTAATATTAGTTACTGTGATTTCCAATAATTATTATTTTGTTCATTTTATTCATTTTATAGTATATATAACATTTTTTAATTATATTACAATTCCATTTTCTGAACATGTAATTCTAGATTCAATAATATTTGATCATGAGTGGATAGTCTATCAAAATGTAAGGGATAACTACTGGGAGTACAGTTACCATGTTTTTTATCAACATCATTCATAAAAAATAATTTATCATTATATAACACTATAAGTTATAATTCTTATTTCATTCCATAATTATTAAATTCCATATATTTATTAAATGGGGATAGACAAAGTGGTTAATATGATTAACATATGAGCAGTTTTTTAATATATCTTTACATATAATATTGAACATAAGGCTTAATTAATTATTTATTTATCTACTAAAAGGAATAAAATTAAATTATATAGAGCTAAAATACTTCAGCTTAATGAATTAGATTAATTTTGAATAGTCATTAATCCAATAAATTATATTAATTTTATAATAAATTATAGAAAATATTTTATAATAAATAATTCTCTAAATATTTATTATTACATTTTTATTTAATTATTTATTTTTGTATCATAAATTTTTTATTTCAATTAGCATGATGCTTTTAATTTTAAATTTATGGGATTATTATAATTCATGTAATTTCTCTTGAGCTTTACTCGCATGTCTCTCTGGGTGAAATCTTATACATAGACTATTATACACATTTTGAATCTAGTAAACGATTGTGTTTGAAAAATTTATATTATGTGTTCATCATTATAATAAAAAAATTTAAGAAAAGATTCATTTAATCTCCATAAATATTTGTTTTTAAAAGAAATACATTATTTTTTTGGAATATTTATTGAGAGAATATTTACTTTTTCAAGTAAATATAATATCTTTAACAGTGAAAATGAGAATGTGACATACATTTTTTCTCTCATTAATATAAATTTAATTTTTTTTATTATATCCTATATAATATATAATGACATTAGTCAGGATATATATATCTTAATAACTTTATCTAGGATATTTCTGTAATCCATAAAATTCATTCATCAACTTGAAACACATACACCTTCATCACTATGTATATAGGAATTGTGTTTCCCAATGTACATGTATTCATCAAGTTCACCACTCAGAAATTTTAAAATGAAACCTATTTATAAAACCATATTCCTCATTTGAGAATTTATATGAGAACAAATAGGTATGGTAGGATTCCTAGAAACCAGATTAAATACCTCATCAATGTGAATTACCTCAACATATGAATACCATTTTTATACAAGCATCGACTTGTTTCTCAATACATATACATTCTCATCCATCATATGTTATAATATCCTCTTTTCCCCAAAAAAAATCGTATTTATTAAATTTGTAACAATATCACATTGTTTTTTTCATTTTGATAATGGAATGAATGAACTCTTGATTATTCAACAAATTTTACACAATCCGTGGTTTAAAATGATACATCAATGAGTTATATGATCATGTCCTCATGGATCTACTATTTTGTAAAAAAATTATATATTACGAATGGTTTTTAGGATATTAAATTGCTTATATAATTTTAGACAGATTTAATTTATTAAATTTTCATCACCTAATATGGCTAAATCAATATCATTTGGATACTCAAAACTCACATCTTCAATACATCAAATTTTTCTATTTTTACTAGTAAATTCTACATATTCACTATAACCTATAGAATGTGATTCTAATTTTTTAAATAAATAAAATGAATGTTCTAAAACATTCACTTTCTCAACAATGAAATTTATGTATTACCAATAATAATCCTAATATCCACTCATATTTGGTGGATATCCTATTATAATCCCTCGAATAATTATTTTCGTTACACACTCAAATTTTAACCCATAAATTTTATTACAAAAGGGCTTCCAAACACCCTTAAATACTTAATGATTTGAAGAATATAATATAAAATATAATGTGGAAATATATTAGAGTTAAAATGATATTGAAACATGTTTTTAATACGTACATGTGTCCTAATCACCTGACTTCCATATTTATGAAAATTACCATATTCCACCAACATGGCTCGATCCTTCCAAATCAAACATCAATTAATCCTTTCAAAATTATTTATATTTTTGAGGTATATGGTAACCTATTCTCCTAAAATATCATATTATCCAAAATTTTCTTCATACATTTCTCTTATTTATTTAAATATATTGTCTAAATTAATCCTATTTAAATTTTAATGACGATGAGTTTTATCTAATTCTCTAAAAATATATAATGTAATGAATTGTTGATATTTTATCTTCATTAAAATGGTGAATTTTAAGTGATTATATTAATAAATTGATTATGTAATGTATCTACCACCATCAAATGATTTATTCTCTATCAATCAAAAAATTTTGAAATTAAAAAATTAGAATATATGAGTTTTTTTATCTCAATTTTTTTATGAATAATTAATAATAATTTCTATTTTATATGTAATGTAATAGTATTTATTATCTATTTTATGCAATTATAGATCATGAAAGTTATCTTCTTCAGTTAACCCATTCTTTCACTTTGAGATAATGTGGTGAAGTTATGGATTCCAAAACTCCTTCTGAAAGCTCACAATCATGTAGCATAAAATTTTAACATCTATATATAAAAATAATATAAGTTTTTATAATTTTAATTTATAACCTATCCATGATTTTTAATGGTTATCCTCATTACCTATATCAAAAATTTTAGGATCACTTAAATATTTTCTTCAAACCATAAGAAATTGTTGAATATTTCAATTTTAACTTGTCTTGAAAAAATAAAATTGACATGAATACTTTTATTTTATGTTATCCATCATTGAACAATTTTATTGGTAATTATAAATACTTCATTATTCATTATATAGTCTATTATAACTTGAAATATATGATGAAGATCCAAGATCATGCATCCATTGATAAATATTTTAAAATCCATTAACTAAAATTTCTATTACCCGTTGTCATGTATTTATTATTTAAACATCATTGATAAATGTTGAAAATAAAATAAAATAGAAAATATTTATGAAATTCACCATCCAATTGGAATAAAAAATAACACCCCTATCCATTATCTTGTAAATGAAAATGACTATTTTTTTATACTTCTTATTTTTTAGCTTTTTTCTAACCTATATTCCATTAGTTGGTAATGTCGCATTTAATTTATATCTTCCAATGCTTATATAATTTTTTGAGTTTATTTCATTAAACCAAACATTCTTTTCCACATTACAATAACAACTAAATCACCAAATATATTAAAAAATTTTGAATCATCTAGTAAAAAACAACTTTATTTATATGAAATTATACAAATAATAATTTCCCTTTTCTTATCACTAATAAAGAATCAATTTGATTTTTTTTGTTTTCATAACACAATTATCTTAATTTAAGTTTTATCTAAAATCTTTTTTTCCTAAAATTTGTTTAATTGTTATGTTTGAAGTTCCATTTTCTTGTTTTTTTAAAATTCTACAATTCAACAAATACAAAAACATACTGGTTGTTATTTTTCACTATAATAAATTCAACTCTATTCACCTTTACATCAAGTCTTTTTTAATCTAAAGAGGTAAATTTTTTATTATTTCAATGTACACAAAGTTACTTGCATATTCAAATATGTTTCTTACAACTATTTGAACATTAGTATATTTCATAAATAATTTTTTTTAAAATTCAATTTGATATTCTTCCTTTAACACTAATTGAAAAGAATAAACATGTTCCTTTAATTTATTTATAATATGATGTTTCAATTAATTAATTTGGTTTCCCTCTTAGGAATATTAGACACATAAACATTATACATCCTTCACCATCTATACCTATATTTAACAATATATTATTATAGTTGAATTTAATACATGAATTTCAATTCCTAACAACATATTATATAATTAATGTTTAGTGATTTATTCAAAATTTTTATTAACATATTTTTAGTATGAATTTAATTACTCGTTCTTCATCATATCTTACATTTTAGTACTCATCCTCCCTAAACGTGTTGATCATAACTTCAAACCATGATCAATATGTGTTAAAAACATTTCAATTTAACACTCAACACATTGAAATTAATATAATAAAAAGAAAAATATTATTTTCAAATTTAGAAACTTTCCATTACATTCTCATGGAAGGTTAATTATTCAGTTTTTATTTATGAACTATATCCCAAGAAAAAATCTATGATAACACATCCTCTAATTCACATTATTGAACCTTATGCTATGGAAATGTTATAATAAAATATATAATTACCATTTAACTATAACATATTAAAATATAAATTTCCTGGAATTTTCCTGTTATTGTTTTAAAATTTATAGATATAAGTAAACAAATCATCAAATTTCTTATGAACATCACTATTCAAAAATGAATAATCACATTTCTTATTTACCATTTAAAAATTTATTTCATTCATAATTGAATCGAAATTTCTTTAATTATACTCTTAGGTTTCCCTCTTAAACAAATTATCATTCCTTATTTCATATAATAAATAAATAGTATGAAATTTACCTATTAGGAGTGAATTCAAATCATTATAAATTACAGATGAATTGTTAGTATCAAACATCTTCAAATATATTAAGATGTTTATTGACCATCAATGAGTTCTCTAGAGTTTCTACAAAACCTTATATAACTGTCATAATATTCGTAACTATATTTTTAAAATCCTATAATGATTCACATTAATGAATAAAAATTTCTATAAAGTGAGAAATCCAAATTTCAATTTTGTTATCCTTTACTATAACATTTTGATCATAAATATTTCATATATTCTACAAGATTAATTTTTCAATTTTGATCACTATAAACAATATGAAATAATTTTATTAAATTTTGGTTGAGATAACCTTACTTTCATATCCACCACTCTATTTATTTATCTTATGAGAATGTTTCACCACTATTCCTTCAATAACAAGAGTAAAAATACTAGTTAAATTCTCTTGTGCTTCCATACCAAACTATATATATTAAAAAAATATTATTTCTAATAAAAAATAATAAATTTCCAATAAAATGTGGAAACCCATTTATTATTAACATAATTTTTGTGATCCAAATGAAAAACCAAAATTTAAAATCACCAATAATGACCAATAGAGAATAATTAGACTTCTAATAGAGGAAACCCATGATTTATCATAGGAAACCACTACTATGATACCAATCGAAAAATCAACTATCATGAATAGTAATGAGGAAGAACAAATATATTCTCTGAGAGGGGGATGAACTAGTGGATAATTATACATTATAATTTTTCATTAATCAACCTTTGTCACTAGTAAATATGAAACATTGATGCTAAAAATAATTTATTCATCAATACTGAATAAATTTAAAATTTAATTAATTTTATTAGGGATTTGATTTTTACATCAACATGATGATAGAATAAAAAATAATGGGAATGGATCTACATTCAATGTCAGTAGAAAAATCCTCACCAAGGAGCTGTTTCATCCATTTCCATACATTACAAAAGAATAATAAAATAATTAAAATAATTTTCCTTTATCTGAAAACTATCATATATAAACATTTATCCAATAATAATAGATTTTTTCCCATATAGAAAAATTGTACTCTCAAATGAAATGAAATATATTAAATTTATAACCATAATGAATCGATTAATTCACCCTCAATAGAGAATCACATCTTCTTCATCACTTCAATAATTAAACATATAAATATACGCAATAATACAGTTAATATATAGAAAAAGTATATTATTATATATATTATTGAGATATATTAGAGTATAAAAGTTCATATTATCATCAAATAACCAAATAATATGAGAAAATATTTAAAAGGGGGATACTATTCATCTTCATCGATGTAATATTTCAACCATCACTTTCTGAAATCTTATTAGAAATCATTTGATAAAAATAGATAAACATATATATGAGTGTATATTATTTATCTCTCCCTATAATAGCTATCTAATTCATTATATATGATTTTTTTATGATGTTCAAACTATAACAAAACCATTTCTATTTCATAATATTTTTAATTCCAAATTAGATTTCATAATCCCCTTTAATTTCTATATTTACCCATATTAAACCATAGAATTGGTTTAATATATCAATATTTAATCCCTTGTATATGTTTTAAGTATGTAGCGCATTTATTTAGAGGATCATGTGAGTCATGCATAATCTATGTCAATAATAAATCAAAAAATGGACAATTTAAAAAATCAAGAATTGAACAATTACATAATAACACACGATATTTCACAAAATACTACCTATAAATAATCGTAAATTATATATTACTACAAAATTATTATGGATCCAAATTCTCTATAATAATGTGAAAAAATGTTCCTAATAAAATAATTTTTATAATGGCCACCATCATTCTGATCTAATTTGTAGTTCCCTACAACAACAGATTAATTTACTATAAAATAATTTCTCTTATAAAAAATATATTGAGCAAATAAAAGAATAGAATTATAAATTTTAAACTGATATGTTTCCTTAAAATTTAATTAACAACTTCACAATTCAATCATTTTCTCATATAAAATTTCCTAATCATTTAATATCATAGCTTGTATGTTATAGTTTGTCACATATTTCATGAAATAGTAATACAAGAATAATAAAAAATGAAACTAAAATCATGGTAGAAGCTATCCTTGAATGGGATTGAGTTTTTTTACACAACAAAACTAATTGATATGGAATTAAAAATATGAATTAATCATGATCACTAGGGAGTCGTTTTTTATTCCCTACTTAAACAACTATAAACTTTCTTATTTAACTTAATTATCATCTAAACACAGTATACATTTCAAATAACCCTCATGACCTATAATACATTTAAATCCAATTGATATTTATTATGATTAATATAGTTTAAATTTTATTTATAAAAAAGGACAACATTAATGTAACTAATCACATTCATATCGCTTCACCTTTTGATACCAATATCCTCATTGTAATTAAATACTTATATGTGCATGTTCAATTTCATATATCATCTTAGTCACATAAATACATATTTATTCCATATAACACTAATTTTTACTACACAATCTCTTAATGGTTAACATGATTGATTAATGGTATAATTAATTTGTCCATGACAAAAAAAGATGTTAAATTAACTCTTTAGATATTAGATTTTATTACTTATTTTATATGTTAGAGATAGTGAGTCATATTTGGGAATGTTTAATGGAATGAGGGATTTCATTAACAATGGATTTAATGTACTAAAATTCCAATAGTCACATTAGATATTTGCATGTATAATATGGGGCTCTTAAAAATGATCAAAAGTAGCCCTAACATCTATAATTCCCTAACCCCAGTTATGGGAGTCAATGCATTATTACATAACATTGGCATGATTACAAGTAATCATGTCCGGAATGTTCGATCCGTTTAGCAGTCTTGGAAAATATATTACACACATGAACATTACATTACAAATTAGAAAATAAAACACATCATAAATGATCCTATGAGAAGGCCATTAATCCCTTAGCCTAAACCTACTTATCAGTCATAAAATCCTTCTTCAAATACTGGGGAAAATAAAACATAGAAAGGGGGAGCTCAGATGATTAGTAAGGATAAAAATATAAAAGAAACTTTCATAAATAAGAATAAATATTAAAGGTAATTTATTAGACTAAAACAAAATCTTTTTAGACTTAAACATCAACATAATATGGCAAATATAAATTCAAATAATGACATTTACTTATTCGCATTGATATCCAACTAGTGGAATAATCACAAGATATATCAATAGAAAATTTCATAATCATGGAACGCATAATGCCAAACTTCATAACCACATTTTCAGGGCCTTATGCCAAGACTGCAAATAAAATTTGGTCAAGGTCGTGTGCTAAGACACTAGTTTCTCAAATGATACCGACCGATGCATCGAGGAGGTATTGCAAGCTCCACCCGTCATTTACTAAGCCCAATTCATTCCTCAAATGAAAAGGTTTAAACATAACATAAACATTCGTATTAAAACTATCATATGAAATGTCAATACTTTATCCACAACCCATGAATGGTATAAAAATAACACATCCACAGTCAAAATATCACAAAACATTCAATACAATATGGAAGTTTTGTATCATCATAAATGAACTTCAAATAAGCTTAAAATCCATCAAAAGATATTGACATATATTAAATAAAAACATTTTTTAGTGAAATATCCAATTTTAATTTAATTAAAAGTTAAAAAATATTGATGTCCTTATAAATAAACCCTTAAAACCATTTTGATAACATGGACATTAATGAGAATGATTTAAAAGAATAAATATTTAAATCATTTAAAATGTTGTTTTAATAAAAAAGGACTTTAAAAAATCCATTTGAAAACTTTTTTATGAAACATGGACATGGATAATAAATATGTCCTCGTAGATAATTACCTTAAAAAAACCTCGGATAATAAAGCGAATGTGAAATTAACCCTTACCCTGCACTTTCATTTAGTCAAGGGTATGTTTAACCTTCTGTATAAAAACTGTAGTATGTTATTAAATTATAAAAGAACCATATTAATATTTTTGATATCATGCATGATTTATTTAGGACTTTATTTTACCCATCTAAAAATAATTTCAATGTTAAATTAACATTTCCGGTAATAATCACTTTTTTATCGTACTTGTTTTAACTTGTTACTCTTGATTGTATCACATAGATCATGATTTAAATACATATAGAATATAAAACATGATTTATATATCATATATATTTAGAATATAAATATTTATAATAGATATATATATATTAAATGGAAAACACCGTTTATGGAGATGGTTGGCCGTACGTACGCATAAACGGTGTTTCCATTTTCATATTGTATTGAACGGAACTAATTGAATAATATATACGTAAGAATATATATATATATATATATATATATATTACCAGTATCAGTATTATTTCATATATTACATACTTATTAAGGATATATATTTTATAATCACCGTAGAATGGTGAATGTGGAAAGGAATCTCATCGCGTCGTGGAGACAGTAATCCATACGTATGCACGAGCGAAAATATCATTAATTTTATGGTGATATAGTATGTAATTGGATGTTATATAAAATATAAATAATAATTAACATGTTATATTTATTATTTACATCATTTATTCTCATTATTTTACCCATCCATAAAATGAAGTGTTTGAAGAACAAACTACACCACGACGTGGAGACTGTAATCTGTATGTACGCACGTATGATGAATTTTTCATTTATAGGATGAATAGAATAATGAATATTGTTGTACCATTTTTATAATAAAATCACAATATATATAAGATACTGGAGTTATTATTTTATAATGGAAACAACAAAGAAAGAGGAAGTTAAGAAGAAAAGAACATGAAAGAGGTGATGAAATATTTACCTCTTCTTCGAGTTCTTCCTTTAAATATGATCAAAAGGGATCCATAGGTTGGATTTAAGACCAAAGTAAGGCCTATAAGATAAAGGTAGGAATGTTGGGAGGATATTTGCGCAGGGGTTAGCTGGGCCAAAAGGCTTTGGAGGTTTGAAATTATGAGAAGGGGAAGTTCCCTTTTATAAGAGAGGTGCGGGTCACTTTAGAAAACGCTTGAAATATTATTGAATAATAAAATCATTTTAGGTTTCTAATAGCGCCAAAATTTATTATTTAAATTCTCAGGTTGGTATGGGTAGAAAACCCTTAAACAGAAGGTTTGAGATAGGTTTAGTCTATCATATTGACCTTATCGTTTATACTAAACTCTTAGTTAAATAGTTTGACATTTACCATGTCTCTTTGTATTTTTATATTATATGGTTAATAAACTTACTATAAACTTCCAAGAGAACCCCAGTAGGTTATTTAATCACATATATAATGTTATTAAGGCATTTTGACCGAACCGTATATTTTTAGTAATATTATATCAACCAATAATATAGTATTTGTTTTAAAAACACAATTATGTCAATTTTGACATTATTTATTAAATAATTTTTGATAAGGTCCTAACAACATTATTACATAGAAATAAATTCATATGATCAATTATAACAAGTTATATTAACCTATAAATTTTTTGTAATTCATAGAAAGTCTCAAATTACATTTATTTGGTTATTTATAATATCAATTATTTTAATATTTCATTATTAAGGTAATTATTGTGTCATCATTGTGTCAAAAATAAATTAAATTATATAATGTCTAAAAATTATAAATAAAATATCAATATGTTAGCAATATTTTTATATTTATAATTAATATTTATAGTCTAATTTATATTATATATAACCCTATATTAAAAATGGTTTAGTTATTAAACATTGAATTTAAATCTTTTAACTATTCTTTAAATATAATAATAATAAATGTTCTAATCTGATCCAAGGGGACCCAAGAGAATCATATTTTATTCCCAATGTAGTTTTTGGTCGAATTATACTTATCCAATAGAATTAGGAAATGTGTTAGGGTAATAATAATATCATGTTTACCCTTAATTACCCTATTAACTTTTAACTGTGGTAAATAAAAGTTAAATAGATACTATTCACCAAAAATTTATTTTCATCTTATTGAACCACACATTACATACTGATATCAACCGTGTCTCCCAGATTTTTAAAATTCAACTCACAAAAGCGGTAAAATTAGGTTTTATTCATATTTTCATATGCATCTAGGAGGTGGGTAAAAGACGGTAAAATGTTCGATAAAATTTTATATATCTAAACTTATTATAAAATGACTCTAATTAATTATGTTGAAAATATATAGTTATTATTTATCTATATTGACCTAAAATATATTAAAAAAATAACTAATTATTTAAATAAAAAGTTGGTCTTTACCAATAATGCATTGTTTTTTCACTATTAATCAAAAACTGAATGTTTTTAGAAAAATACCAAAACATTACCCTAAGATTATTTTGATTTTCCGAATTCAAAAATGAAGTCTATTTTACTATATTCCAAACATAAGAAGTTTCATTTATTAATTTAAAATTAATTCACATGGTCATAACCAAAAAACAGGTTTAAAAAAATAAAAACTATCAAAAGATTGACATGTGTTTACGTCAAATTTAAATGTGAAATTACATATAATGACAAAAATTGTTTTAAATAAAAAAAATATAATTATATTTCCAAACCATTAAAATTCACAATTTATGAATATAAATTATTTCTATTAAAAAAGATGTTTTTAATTAAAACATAGTATATTTCACTATTCATCAAAATATGAAAGCTTTCATAAAAATACCAAAACATTATACATACTAAATTTTTATGTCTTTTTTATAAAGAAGAATTTAATATAATTAAACTGAATGTATAAAAGTGTCAAATATTTTTTTCAAAAAGGGTTCTCCATTAAAAGGTGGTAAAATTGCATTTTTTTTTTAAAATAGTTATTTTATCCGAAAAAATTGAATTTGTTCTTATATTTATTTTTTTAAACGCATAATATGGATTTTAAAATTATATAGACTATATAAGATTCAAAATGTATTTAATACTATTCATAACCGCTTTTTGAACATTTAGTTTAATAAGTTGTGGTGCGCTCGAACTTGGTGTTCCGTGTAGCGCAAGCTATTGGATTGCTCTAATGGGATAATATACTACAAAGTCTTGGGGTGTTACAATCTCATCCCCTTCAATAAATTGTGTCCTCACAAATTTAAATTGTTCTTTGAAAATAAATGTTTAGAAATAGAAAAAATACCATTGTAGAAAACCCACATCGTAAATTGGTTTAATAACATTTACTCATAACAAGAGGTAAATGGAAATGAAATATTCACCACCAAATTATGATCTAGATTTAGAGAACATTGGTAGAAATTAGAGACACATAATTGGAGGGAAAATGTAAATATTTATAGGTAGTTATTGAGTTCATCTATCACAAACATGTTTAAAATTTAGGTCCTCAAAGCCATCAATCTATGATGATTTAAAATATCGTTCGTTCACTAAACATATGTTATTAGGATAACACATTTTAGGTTTTAAGATCCCTTCCATAATTTTTAAGAATTAATTTATTCATAGAATAATATGAAAAAAATATTTTTGACAAGTACAGTTTCATCCATTAACTAATTCCTACCACAAACTCATATTTCACTCAAATGATGATAGAATTAAAAAATATTCTATTAATCTTCATCGTATAGGGTTCCAAGAATAATGAATTTATAATTCATTTTATAAACAATTTAAAAAAACTACATTATACAAACCAGGACATCACATATTCCAGTGTTAGGTGATTGACCATTGTCGCCCTTCGGTTGCGGTTTCAGGTCTCACAGCCTTTTCAGACACGATGGGTTGTCACATGACCTCCGGGTTGTCCTTTTTATGATAATCAAAAAATAATATCATGAAATGATTTATCCTTAACAATAGTGTCCTATTTCAAAATTAATCTCCTTTAACCTTTAGACTTATCCAAAATACTTTTGTCCAAACTCACAGTCCAAAATTCATAAGGAAAACACAATGAAGATCCTTTTTTCCACGTAATAACATGAGAATACCTTCATCATGTACTCTATTAATACAAGGTAACACCCTGAATTATCCTATAATGATATTGGTCACATTCATGCTCCCTTATTCATTACAGCATACTAGATATACTCTTTATATCCAAAAAATGTTGTAAACTCCAACAATGGTGGAATAAACAAACCATTAACCAGTTCCAAGGATGTCAAATATATCCAATATAATTTATTTAAAATCATATCTTATTCAAAAATAAATACCTCAGTATCTGAACCGTATTAAAGTTTTGTCTTTCTTTCAACCATTTATTTTATAAAAAGTTTAACTTTCTATTGAGCCAATTTTATTTGTTCCACTAATCTCAAGTCCTTAATGAAATAGTACTTCAATACAATCCTTATATACCATATAATTATTATAACATGTACATCAATAATACAATAATCAAATGACACAATAATTTAATAATGACATATGAATTCTTACTCATTCCTCTTCATCTTCAGTATTATCATAACCTGATTGTTATCCAACAGCAGCATTTGGGGTATACTCTAATGATTTGGACATTGATTCATATAGTGCCCCATCTTCTTGAAGATGATTCATTGTACATTTGAAACCTTTTTCTCAACCTTGTAATAATGTAAATGGTGTCCTTTGTCTCCACAATTATAACGAACTATCATTCCCTTCAGGAATTTACCAGGGTGATTCTTTCCATAGTTATCACATATAGGAAAATCTTTCTTTCCCTTATTCCATTTATCTATCTTTCTCTCTAACATCTTTTTCTTCTCTGTCTTCCCTTCAATGACATAGGAATTAGAATATTCTTTTCATCTCTTAATAAAACATGATACTATTTCATCATATGATGATAATTTGTGGGACACTATTTCCTTTCTAAATGTTGTCTTAACACCATGAAATATATGACCCATCTTACTCTTTGGATCATGCGTATTGCTGGAGGTCTCATTCCATCTACTGGGCGCCATTTCTAAAAAATGGAATACACTAGGTTAGTTTATGGATCACAATGCATACTTCCAAACTCGTAAACTAGTTAACATAAATTGAATAGTTCATGGATATAAACCATAATCATAAAAATATTTTCTTTGAGGATTATATACTCATAAACCCTTCATAGAGGTTTTTAAATAAAATGTGAATTATCGTAAGCACATCCCCTGGGAGTGTCATAACCAAGAGTGAATCAAGGCCCACTATTGTGCACTAGTTCACATTCAAGTCTTTCTCAAAGCGGTGTTTTCGGGTTTTACCCCTTGGTATATCTACACCAGAGCCGCCTCTACCTTCTCGTATCTAGATAGGACTGTATTGCGTGAAAAAACTCATAAAATATCTATAGTACCAAAAATCTAGGAAGTTATTCTATACTAATTCTCAATGTCTATCTGAAAGTTCACTGTTGTGGGTCCCTCAAATGATTAGTGGTTTTTTGGGTACTTAGGTGTAGTAGAGTGGCTGACCAAGCTCGTCTCTCAAAGGAGGATGTAAATTAAAAAAACATCTTAAAGTTATTATGAAAATAAAATATAAAAGAATTAAAACACTACATTAAAGTATGGGGGTTGTTTACTGTTTATAAAACTTGAAGAAGTTTGCTGGAAGAAGATTGCATTTTTTTGTTTTTAATTTAGAAATGATGTTTGATTAAAAAGACGCAACAAGAAGATGTTTTTTGTAAAATATTATTAAAGGTGTAACTAATCTAACTCTATCTCTTCATTTGATTATTATTCATTATTATTTAAATATATATCCACATAATTATGATCCTCTAATTTTTTAACCCTCGAACCCTGCGGGAGTTTTCTTAACCACAAAGATGATTTACTTAAACCGTAGGTTAGTGTCAGAACACACAATCACAACACCCTTCTTTGATTGTTTTTATAATTTTATCTTATGGCCAGTGGTTAATTATTGCACATATCCATTCTGAAAATGAAGATGAATTGTGTTAAGGTATTATCTTTTAACTATACAAACTTATCCCATGTGGTCTTGTTTTACGGATTATGTTTGCGCTCTCACAATTTACACAAAATCTCAACCTCATGTGTTGTTGTGTCAATTGTTCAATTGCTTTAATAATTTCTTCAAATATAAAAACTCAATTTGTGAAAGATATTAAGTGAATTACAGTATCCCAATGGTTCAGAACAATAAAATGAAGAGGGTAGAAGATAGATCAATCATTAAAAAAACTACTCATCCATGGGAGGTGTGGTCATCATGGAGATGTTTTGCATGAGAAATGGATTGAAATGGTAAAACCCAATCTCATCTCCACTCTGGATTCCAACCCAACTAGGAATATTAAGAGGAGAAGAAAAGGGAAGAACATAGAATATTATTTCATGAAAAATTCAAAATAAAAACATGATAGAAAATAAATACAAAGAGGAGGTGGGAGTGGAGAGGCTTTTTAGAAGATATGTTTGCACAAAGCCATACTTTTTCCAAGAGTTTTTAGGGGATCCCAATAGACACCCTTTAGGCCATACCCTACCAAATCTTCTACCATCCCTCCCAAAGAGTAAAAAAATCCTTTAAATCGAGTTGTGTAGGGCTTGGGTTACAAAACTTTATTAAATGTGAATGGGACATTCTGAAAAATATTTTAACCCCACTTGCACCACACTGTTGACCTCCCAAACGAGTGAATTGGACGAAATTCCAGAAATATGTTTTGTGCATAATCATGTCACCAAGTTTTCCTCATAATTGAGGCCCATTCCAATCCCAGTTGAATAAGATAAGGGCCAAATTGTGAATTGATGTCCAATTTGGATAGTTTAGTCCATCTTTGTCTTCATGGCCCATTTACTCCACACAAATGCCCGATCCATCTCACATGTCCTGAATATAATTTGTCGCCCATTAAGCCAGGAACACAGTTGCAAAATTTTATGTCAAAATAATTTACAGCAATATATTTATACCTGAAATACTATAGTTATTTTTAAAACTATAAAACTTTAATATTCATCAAATTTGAAAATGAATGATATAATCCCAAATATTTCATAATGGAACATATTTGGCATAATGTGAGGAAATTAAATCATCTATTATCAAAAAAATATTCAGTAAAATTGTGTTTTATCAACTCCCCCACATTTAGCCTTTTGCACTCATGGGAAAAAGCTCATATCATCTAAACATCCATATCAAATCAAAAGGAATTTTAAAACACATATCCTTGAGATCCAGAATTACACACCAAGAATAAAAAGATATCATGCCTTATAAAAAAACATTATTTCATGTTTTTTAATTCTATCATTCAATATATTTCCACTTAATTTATACTCCCATGCACAAGACACTTACCCCACTTGAATTTTCTCTTATCACACAAATGTCAATTTTTAGCAATGTATTTCTTATCCAAACTCAAACCAGGGTCACCATAGGCTTGACAAATTCCGACATTGCCACTCGATGTGAGTCAAGGACATATGTTTATCATGAAGACTTTTTAGGGTTGTTCTGTGGCTTTTGGTTGGTGGGATTTAGATGGGAAAAACATTGAGGCTGAATGTGGAGGGCTTGACTCTTTTTTAAGGGAAATTACATTAATCAAATTCTCAATTAAATATGGTCTCCTCATTAAAACACTTATCATCAATTCAGCTCCATCATCAGGAAAAGTCATTGAAATTTTAAACCATTAATAATTTCAGCAAAAAAATGTCAATCACTTCCAAAATATTTACTTGTGAAAGCACCAGATAGGCACAACATTCAATCTTTCTAGAAGCTCTAGAATGGTACACCATCACATGCTATGAAAGCTCCAGAAAAGGCATATCATTCAATAGAATAATTTTTTTCAGAAACAAACACAACTCTTCAGAATTGAATTTCACCCAAAGTATCACAAAATGTCGTACCACAACACAAGACTGCTTCTCCCACACTTCAGTTCAACTAGATTATGTAATTTCAATTCAAGAGTTTGTTGGATAGGGAAAATTGGCTTGTAATGTGGCTAACCTAAAAGGTTTTTCATGGATTATAAGGTCTATAAGGATTAAATGTTAATGTTAGGTCATTATAAAAAAAGTTTATTTGAAATATGGACTTTAATACCAAACAAATGTCTCAATAATTTCAACGTAAGTACCTCAAACCCTCAAGTTTTGACAGGAATAAATCAAATTCTGGTTAAATCAAGCATGGTTTTGTTCTCTCAAGAAGTGAGGTGAATGTGAATAGTATGAAAATAATGGTTCAGAAACCTCGCAAGAAAGTGATTCCAAATATAAATACAGTGAGATGTGGAATGGGATTTAAAATTCAAATTACTTTTCACGAAATTACTAAAGATTTGAACATGAAACAAAGTTATTTTCAGTATTTATTTAAGCTCGATTTCGGGGGATAAATTGTTTCACTTATTATGTTGATTCCAAAATGGTGATGAGAATTATTTTAGCTCAAAATTTTCAATAACACAAAAAAAATGAAAATAAACACACAAAATTTGAAAAACACAATTTTTTTGTTTTGTTTTTTAAGGAAAACAATTGAAATTGTTAAACTAGAAGGTTCCCTCCCCCAGACATATAATATTTAATTTTACTCAATTTGATCCCATGAGATGATATATGCACATGAAATGTATAATTTTAAATAGGAAAATGAATAAAACAGTTAAAAGGTTAGGAACAACATGATATTATCAAGTGATGATGGGGTCATGTATTGTGATAAAATCTACTGCATTAGTATGATGTGAAACAATTTATCTCTTCCAAATTTTCCCATTAATTATAAATCTCCTTCATGTGTCCTCCTGTGTGATCTCCAATGCACTATAAGGGTAAACATTAGTCACAACATAAGGACATAACCACCTGGAACGCAACTTACCAGGCATGATCTTCAGTCGTAAACTGTAGAGAAGGACTTCCTATCCAACATGAAACTCCCTTTGTTGGATCATTTGGTCATGATATACTTTGGTTCTTTCCTTATAGATCCTTGAGTTCTCATATGAAGATAATATAATCTCCTAAAACTCTTTAATTTACAGCTTCCTTTGGATTCTAGCTTGGCCCAAATCAATGTTTCATTTCTTTATATCCCAACAAGCCCGATGCTCATCTTCCATAAGGTGATGGAAGACTTTCCCAAAAACAATCCGAAATGGGGACATAACGATGGTAGTTTTGTATTTTTTCTTATATGCCCATAGCGCATCATCCAAGCGCATGCTCCAATCCTTCCTATTTGGCTGCACGATTTTCTATAAGATCTGTTTCAACTAATAATTTGAAACCTCAACATGTCCATTTGTTTGGGGGGTGGTATTGTGTTGATATTTTCTATGTCACCCCTACTTCCAAAGGATAGAATCCAAATTCCGATTGTAGATTTGTTTCCATTGGTCACTGATGATGGGCATTGGTACTCCGAACCTACAAAAATAAAATTGTGCTTTGACAATTCCCACACTAACATGAGAATCAACAGTCCTAGTAGATTTAGCCTCCACCCATTTACTCCCATAATCAAAAGAAACCAAATAGTACAAAAACCCAAAGGAACTAGGAAAAAGGACCCATAAAATTGATGCCCCAATCATCAAAAATCTCACAGAATAGTACAGGTTGTTTGGGCATCTCATGACTCCTAGAAATTTTCCCAGTGTGTTGGGAATGAGAGTGTGACTTACAAAACACATGGGCATCATGGAATAAGCTAGGTCAATATAATCCAGAGTCCAAAACATTCCTACATGTCTGTTGGGGTCCAAATTGTCCACCACAAGCAAGTGTATGACAAAATTTTAGAACAGACTCAAACTCATGATCTAGAGAACGCCTCCTAATAACTTTGTCACTACACATGCGCCATAAGTATGGATCATCCCACACATAAAATATAAAATCATTATTTAAATTTTGGACATGATGTTTCTTTAAATTTGTATGGATTTCAGATTCAACCAGGTAGTACACTAAATCTGCATACCAAGGATGCATACCTGAGATGGAATAAAGATGCCCATCGGGGAATGTGTCCTGATGTGGTACCTGGTCCAAGGTGTCATCCTTTAGTGTGTGAGTAAGCCTACTCAGGTGGTCTGTCAATAGGTTTTCTAACCCCTTTTTTCCATTATCTTAATTTCAAATTCGTGAAGAAGGAGCATCCATCAAATTAGCATGGGCATCACATCTGGCTTCTTTGAGAGGTACCTCAGAGCTGCATGGTCAGAACAAACAACTAATTTAGATCCCAATAAATATGAACAGAATATATCTAAAGACAATATAACATCAAGAAACTCCTTTTTCATTTTTTGTTCTTTGATTGGGTAGAATCTAGTGTCCTCAATTCATATGAAATCACATGTGAATGTCCCTCCACCCTCTGGGATAAGACAACTCCAACAGAGAATTTGGAGGCATCACACATAAGTTCAAAAGGAATCTCCCACCGTGGGGGTGTATGATTGGTGGAGTGGTCAGACACTTCTTTAACTCATCAAAGGAAGTCCTACAAGAATCATCAAACACAAAATTAGAATACATTTCAAATAATCATGACATAAGAACAGAAATCTTACTAAAATATTTTATGAAGCAGCGATAAAATCTTGCATGCCAAGGAATGATCTAACATCATGCACACATGAAGGATACGGAAATAATGAAATAATATCTACCTAAGATCTATCAAACTCTATCCCATGTTTTGACACTACATTACCTAAGACAATTCCATTCTCAACAATGAAATGATACTTTTCAAAGTTCAAGACCAAATTCTTCTCAATACAACAATTCAACACATTTCCCAAACTACTTAGACATTCATCAAATGAAGACCCATACACTGTAAACTCATCCATGAATACCTCCATTCATGTATCAATAAAATTAGAATAAATAATAACCGTGCATCTCTAGAAGGTACCTGGGAAGTTGCGATGTCCAAATGGCATCTTTTGGTAGGCAAACATGCCAAATGGAAAGAAGAATATAGTCATCTCCTGATCATTTGAAGCTATTAGAACCTAAAAATATCCATAAAATCCATCAAAGAAACAATATTATGTCTTCCCAGCTAGTCTCTCAATCATTTGATAAATAAATGGGATGGGGAAATGGACATTGCGGGTGGACTGGTTAAGTTTCCTATAATCAATACAAACACGCCAACTGTTTTGTACCCTTATCGGAACTAAATCCTCTTTATCATTTTTTACAACTATAACACCACTTTTCATAGGCACAAACTGAATAGGACTCACCCACTAGGGATCTAAAATGGGATAGATTATAACTTCCTCGAGCAGTTTTTCAACCTCTTTTTTAAAAACATCCAAAAGTGTTGGATTGAGTCTCCATTTGGTATGCCTAACCTATTTATCCCCATCATCCAAAAGAATCATATGCATGAAAATGGAGGGGATAATACCTAATATGTTATCCAAGGGCCACTCAATTTCTCTGATGTTATCCCTCCAAATATTCAAATGTTTTTCTTCATGTTCAAAAGGGAGACTGTTAGCAATGATAACAAATAATTTCTCACCACTTAACAGGTATTAGTATCTGAGATTTGGTGGAAATGGATTGTGTTCCCGTGTAGGGGGGTGGTGTGTGGATGAAGACATATAAGGAACTGAAATATGTGAAAAATATCATTCGTATCAGAATATACGACATCAAAATTAGAGAATAAAGCATCAAATCCATTAGTATACTCGAAAGCCATGTCATAATTAGAGGTCACATGATCAAAATACAATTATGATTCCATTAAAAAATCAAATCTAAGATAGACTTGTGAATTAGAAATAGGTTTGGATGTACTCTTAGACATCAAAATAGAACCAATACTCATAACCTCCCTAATCATAGAACAATCAAATTCCAGAGGGTTTTTATTTGCTGGTTAAAAATGGGAGATAACAAATGAAGAATGATCCTCTGAGGGGTACTTCATGGAATCCATAACATTAAATATCATAACTTCATCCCCAAAATACATGTAAATTTTACCCTTGTATACATTTATGATAGTTTTTGTAGTTTTGTGGAAGGGTTTACCTATGATAATGGGATAGTGATAACTTACCTGATCACCCTCCATGTTAAGCATATAAAAATATACTAGAATGATCAGGTCTCTTACCCAAACAAGTACATCCTCAAGGACTCCATTGGGATATGATGTAGCTCTATTTTCCAAATGCACCACTACTCTCATTGGTTTCATATCACCAACTTGCAATGAAGATAATAAAAAGTGATTCATCACATTTATGGAAGCTCCCAAATCACAAAATGCATCAGAAAACTACAACTCCCTTATGGTGCATGGGATGGTGAATGTCCCTAGATCCTTGAACATTATCGGCATTTCTAGAGTTGTTGTAATGAGTGTTGACACATTCCTTCCATGATTTATCCTCCCATTTCCCTTGATCCATCATTGATTTGTACAATGTTCTTTTAAGAATTTATCATACATTGGAATTTTCTTGACGGCTTCAAGTAAATGGATGTTGATATCCACATGCTTGAATGTATCCAAAGCTTCTTTTTTCATCACCTCCTCATACATATTTTTGGTTTGTACAACCTTGTTTAGAACTGGAAGGGGTTTACGAAGAAAATCATTAATATTTTTATTACCTTTATATTTCTTCTTGTATTTATCATCAGTTGGTATGGAATGTGACTGCTCCAGATTTGAGGGGAATCCCGGTGTTACGATAGATGCATATGCATCTGTTTTTTGATTCCCACTTCTCAATGTGATGTCACTGACATTCCACTTTGGATTTTGAGTAGGTTGGGATGGATGATTTCCAGAATTCTTACTTACCAGTTCATGGAGGGAAGTTTCAATCTCTCTCATTTGAGTCTTCACCTCCCTCAGCTCCAAACCTTGAAGTTTTAGCTCATTTTGTTGATTAAGAACAATTTTCTTCAAAAGGTCATCAGTGTTAGAATCTACCTTAGGTGTTGTATTCACTTATTACTTGATTGTAGATGATTGGGCTTCAAATCTCATTTGGGTTTGTTGGAAACCCGGCTATTAAGGTGAAGGATGCTGGAAGTTTTGTTGAAAAGGGGTTTTTGTTGTTGTCTAGAGCCCTACCTCATGTCCGATTTATTCTTACACTCTTGGTTGTATGTTGGAGAAAAGAATAAAACTTATTTTAGGGGTATTTCTATTGTTGCTGCTGAAATGGTCTCCTTGGGAATACTGCTACACAATCCTCTGACTCTTGTAGTTGTGGGAAACAGTCAGTTGGGTGGATCATCTCAGGGAAAATGCCACAAGGCCTTGAAGGTGGGGTAGGGATGTCTTTTGTGCCAAATCAATATACCTCATCATAGATGTAAATTCTTCTATCTTGGTATCAAACAAAATAATCTCAAGAGAAGAATGACTTACCTGATGTACTCTCCTGACATGTGCTGTACCTCGATCGAAAAATTGTTGGGATTTTTAGGCCATTTTGTCGATCAACGCACGTACAGCTATTGCTGTTTTGACCACAAATGCTCCTCTAGACATAGAATCCACCATGCTCATCTCCATAGGTGTGAGTCCTTAATAGACGTATTGGATGAGTATTCTCTCACTAATTTGGGGATGCGGGCAGCGTGAACACAACTTCTTGAATCGCTCCTAGTACTCATACATTTACTCCCCTTGGCCTTGCTTAATCTTCGATATCTCCTTATGAATGGAAGTGGTCTATGATTCATAATAAAATATCTACAATAAAAGATGTTTCAAATAATTCTATCAAGTTACATCTTCAGGTTTTATATAATACATCCAGCCTTTCAGAGCTCCATCAAGTGATAATGGGAATTCTCTTAGTTTGATTTGATCTTCAAAAACATTTCCTTGTTTAAGGGTTTAGAAAACCACATTAAATTCATTAAAATATTTGTTTCGATCCTCGCTATATAATCCATGAAACATTGGAAGAAGATGATTTATCCCAGATTTCAGTTCAAAGACAGATTCATGATTCGGGTATGCAATACAATTTGGTTGATAGTTAATATCTGGTGCAGCCAATTCTAGAATACTTCTATTAAGTTCATTTCCATTATTTTGATCCATTGGTTCTGGTTTTATATTTTAATTATAATTGTTTCCAATTTCAATGACCTTGGAGTGGAGAAATTCTCCAACTATTTGAATGTTGAAACTTCCCGTAGATTGAGAATGTCTAATTTGAGCCCAAAGGTTGCGTTCAATCTCAAGGTTAAGATTTATGAGATCTTCGGGATTAGTTATTATCATAAATAAAATAAAAATTAAAAGTATCAATGGTGAACATAGTAAAATAAAAATTAGAATTTGGATTTGGTGGTCCAAAAATAAGTAGAAGAAAAAAATAAGAAAAAAAAGAATTCAGATTGGGTAATGAAGGAAGAAAGAAAAGAGGAAGTGAATAAAATGTAAAATAAAATAAATACCTCGAATTGGTTGGAATATATAGTTTACCCCCTAGAAGCAGTTCCAATTTGAAAGTTCATTATTGTGGTCTCCCTCAAATGATTAGTGGTTTCTAGGTACTTAGGTATAGTAGAGTGGCTGACCAAGGTCACCTCTCAAAGGAGGAAGTAAATTAAAACATATTCCTAAAGGAATTATTAAAATAAAATAGAAAAGAATTAAAACAATAATTGAAATGATGGTGGTTGTTTATTGTTTATAAAAATGAATAATTTTTCTGGAAGAATATTTAAAATTTTTTTTTTAAATTTTGAAATGAAGTTTGTTAAAAAAGACGCAACAAGAAGATGTTTTTTAGAAAATATTTTAAAAGGTGTAACTGATATAACTCTACCTCTTCATTCTCATATTATTCATCATCATTTAAATCAATATCCAGTTAATTATGATCCTATAATATGTTAACCCTAGAACCCTACGAGAGTTAACATAACCACAAAGATCAATTACATAAACCCTAGGCTAGCTTTGGAACACGCAATCGAAGCACCCTACATTTATTGTTGTTCTATGGTTAGCTTATGGTCACTAATTAATTATACCACATATAAATTCTGGAAATAATGATGAATTGTGTTTAGGGATTATATTTTAACTCTACAAACTTATCCAGTCTGGTATTGTATTACCGATTAAGTTCGTGCTCTCACAATGTACAAAAAATCTCGACCTCTTGTGATTTTCTGTCAATTGTTAAATTGCTTTCATAATTTATTCAAATTTAAAAACTCATTTATGAATCATATTATGTGAATTACAGTAGCTCAATGGTTCAAAAGAATTAAATTAAGAGGGTAAAAGATAGATCGATCACTAAAAAACAACTCTTCCATGGGCAGTGTGGTCATCGTGGAGACGTTTTGCATTAGCAAAGTATTGAAAGGGTAGAACCCAATCTCTTCTGCACTATTGATTCCATCCCAATTAGGAAGATTAATATAAGAAGAAAAGGGAAGAACACAGAATATTAATTGATGAAAAATTAAAAATAAAAATATGAAAGAAAATAATTACAAATAAGACGTGGGAGAGGAGAGCCTTTTTGGAACAGATTTTGCACAAAGCCTTACTTTTTACAATAGTTATGAGGGGCTCCCAAGAGACACCATTTTGGACCCACCTTCTCAAAGCCTCTACCATTCCTCCCAAAGAGTGAAAAAATATTTTAAAAAGATTTATAGAGGGATAGGGTTACAAAAAATTATTAAATGTGAAATGGAAATTCGGCCCAGTATTTTGATCCCATTTGCACTGTATAGTTTAACTCGAAAATGTGTGAATTGGCCGGCCTTATAGAAGGTTGATTGGTGAATAATAAATTCACCGAAATTCCTTCAAAATTGGGGCCCAATCCAATCTTGGATGAAGAAGATACAACCCAACTGGTTATGTTATTTCCAATCTTGATAGTTCAGTCTATCTTTGTCTTTATGGCCTATTTACTCCACTCAAATGCACGATCCAGCACACATGTCATGAATATAATTTGTTTCCCATTAAGTCAGGAACATATTTACAAAATTTTAAGTGAAAATAACTTATATAAATATATTTATTCATGAAATAATACAATGAATTTTAAAAAGGTAAAACATGAATTTTCATCAAATTTGCAAACAAATGATCTAATCCCAAATATTTCATAATCGAACATATTTAGCATAATGTGAAGAAATTATATAGTCTATTATCAAAAAGACATTCAATAAAATTGTGTTTTATCACTATCATAGGGAATTTTTCTCTAATCAGAGTTATTCTAAATCTAGTTTTCAATGCTATTGCTAAACTTCCTCTGATTCCAATTGTAACGCCCCGACTCCAGTTTTAGGAGTTGGTGCATTATTACACAAACTGGCATGATAACAAGGAATCAATTCCTAAAAGACCGATCAGTTTAACAATCTTGGAAAATATATTACATACATGAACATTACATTATATATTAGAAAATAAAACGCAATATAGACGATCCTCTGAGAATTCCATTAATCCTTTATCTTAACCCTGGTTATCAATCATAAAATACTTCTTCACATCCTGGGAAAAACAAAAAATTGAAAGAGGTGATCTCGGATACTCAGTAAGGATTTCAATATAGGAGAAACAATCATAAATAAGCATAAACATTAAAGGAAATGTATTAAACTAAATCAAAATCCTGTTAAACATAAACTTCAGCATAATATGGAAAGACAAAATCAAATAATGACATTTACTTATTGGCATTTATACTCTACTAGTTAAATAATCACATGCAATATCAATAGTAACTTTCATAAAGACGGAATGTAGAATGCCAAACATCATAACCACATAGTCGAGGCCTTGTGAAAATACAATAAATAAAATTTTGTCAAGGCCTTGTGCCAAGACACTAGTTTGTATCATGAGACCTACCGATGCATCATGGAGCTATAGCAGGCTCCGCCTATCACTTACTATTTCCAATGAAATCCTCATATTAATAGGTTTAAATAGAACATAAACATTTACATTAAAAAGGGAACACAAAATGTTAATACTTTATCCATTATCTATGAATGGTACAAAATAACACATCCACAGTCAAACAAATCACAAAACCTTCAAGACAATATTGATGATTTGTATCATAATAAATCAACTTCAAACAAGATTAAAATACATCAAAGGATAATGAAATAGATGAAAATTATTTGTAAAACTCTTTGAGAGAAATATCCCTCTTTCATGAAAACATTTAAAAGAACCACAATTTAAAAAGGAACACATTAAAATAAATTTTTTATTCAAATTTTCCCATTCCAATTTGAAACTTTTGATAGTAATTAACATTTTTCAAACATTCAGGTCCATATAAATAAATCCTTAAAACCAATTTTTAAAACAAGGGCATTAATGAAATTATTTAGAAGAATAAGTATTTAAAACATTTGAAATAATGTTTTAGTAAAAAATTAATTCAAAATAATCCATTTGAAAACTCATTCATAAAACATGTACATGGATAATAAATATTTCCCAGCAGATACATACATAAAAACAACCTCAGATAATAAAGAGACTGTGAAATTAACCCTTACATTGCACTTTCCTTTAGTCGATGGTATTTTTAACCTCCAGTATAAAGACATTAGTATGATATTAAATTCTACCAGAACCATATTAATATTTATGATATCATCCATGATTCATTTTTGACATTATAATACCTATATAATAATAATTTATATGTTAAATTATCATTTCGGGTAATAATCTCTTTCTTTATCCAACGTGTTTTAACTTGTTACTCTTGATTGTATCACATAGATCATGATTCAAATACATCTAGAATATAAAACATGATTTATATATCAAATATATTTAGAATATAAATATGTATAATTGACGTATATATATGAAATGTAAAACAACGTTAATGGATATGGTATGCCATATGTACGCATAAATGATGTTTCTGTTTTCATATCGTATTGAACAGAACTAAGTGAATAAGATATTTGTAAGTACATACATACATATATATATATATAACCAGTGTCATTATTATGTCATATATTAAATACTTATTAATGATATATATTTTATAATTTTCTTTGAATTGTGAACGTGGAAATGAATCTTATCGCATTGTGGAGACTGTAATTTGTACATGCGCACGAGCGACAATATCATTATATGGATGGAGAAATAGTATCTGATTAGATGGTATATCATATATATAGAATCATTAACATGTTAAATTCTATATTTAAATCAGTTATACTCATTATTATACCCATCTAAATAATGAAGTGTTTGAATAACAAAATACACTATGACGTGGAGACGGTAATCCGTACGTACGCACGTATGGTGACTTTGTCATTTATAGGATGGATAGAATAATGAATATGGTGGTACAATTTTTATAATAACATCAAATTATATAGAATATACTAGAGTTATTATTTTAGAATAAAAACCAGAAAGAAAGAGGTAGGGGAAGAAGAAAATAACTTGAAAGAGGTGATTAAATATTTACCTTTTCTTCGGGTTCTTCCTTGTGATTTGATTAAAAGCTCTCCTTAGGATGGATTTATGACCAAATTAAGGCCTCTAAGATTAAGGGAGATATTTTGGGATGATATTTGGTCAGGGTTTGGCTGAACCAAACGGTTTTGTAGGTGTGAAATTAAGATAAGGGGAAGTTCCCTTTTATAAGAGAGGTGAGGGTCACTTTAGAAAAAGCTTGAAATATTAATTTATAATAAAATCATTTTCGGTTTCAAATAGCTCCAAAATAAATTATTTAAAATATACGGTTGGAATGGGTCTAAAAACTCTAAACCAATTGGTTTTAGATATGTTTAGGTCATCATATTAACCTTATCTTTTAGATTTAACTCTATGTTAAATAGTTTGACATTTACCATGTCTCTTTGTAATTTTATATTATATGGTTAATAAACATACTAAAAACATCCAAGAGAACTCTAATAGGTTAATTAATGACCTATATAATTTTATTAAGGCTTGTTGGTCGAACCTTATAATTTTAGGAATATTATATCAACCAATAATATAGTATTTGTTTTAAAAACATACTTATGTCAATTTCAACATAATTTATTAAATGATTTTTTTAATGTTTTATGTACCTTTTTACTTGGAAATAAATTCATATTATAAATACTAACATGTCATATTACCCTATAAAATTTGTGGAACTCCTCAAAATTATCAAATTAAATTTATTGGGATATTTATAATATTAATTATTTTAATATTTCATTATTAAAGTAATTATTGTGTTATCATTGTGTCATTAATAAATTAAATTATTTAATATATAAAATTTATAAATAAAATATAATTATATAGGAAATAGTTTTAGATTTCTAATTAATATTTTTAGTCAAATTTATATTATGTATAACCCTATATTAGAAATGGTTTATCTATTAAACATTAAATTTAACTCTTTTAACTCTTCATTAAATAAAATAATAATAAATGTCCTAATCTAATCCAAGTGGACCAAAAAGTGTCATATTTTGTTCCTACGGTTTTTTTTGGTCGAATTATACTTATCCAATATAATTATGAAATGCGTTAGGGTAAAAATAATATCATTTTTACCCTTAATTACCCTATTTATTTTTAACCGTTGCAAATAACAGTAAAAAGTTACTATTCACCAAAAATTATTTTCATCATATTTAACTACCTTTTACATACTGATATCATCCATGTCATTTGGAATTTTTAAATTCAACTCATAGAAGCAGTAAAATTATGTTTAATTCAAATTGGAAAATGCTCCTTAAAGATGGGTAAAAGACGATAAAATGTTTGGTAAACATTTATATATCTATTCTTTTTATAAAATGACTCCTATGATTTAAGTTGATAATATATAGTTTTTTTGTATCTATTTTGACCTAAAATATATTAAAATAAAATAACTAATTATTTAAATAAAAATTCATTTTTAACTAATAACGCAGTGTTTTTTCACAATTCATCTAAAATTTAATGTTTTCAGAAAAGTGCCAAAAATTTACCCCAAGATAATTTTGTTATTCAAAAATAAAAATTAAGTTATATTTTACCAAATTAAAAACATTGATTTTCGATGATTAATTTAAAATTAATTCCCATTGTCAAAACCAAATAACGTTTTTTAAGTAAAAAACTATCAAAAGATTGACATGTGTTTATGTAAAATTTATATGTTAAATTACTAATAATGAAATAAATTGTATTAAATGATTAAAATATAATATAATTATACTTCCTAATCATTAAATTTCATAATTTATCACTATAAATATTTTTGATTTAAACAGTTGTTTTTAATTAAAACAGTGTATTTTTCACTGTTCATCAAAATATGAAAGTTATCAGAAAAGTACCAAAATTTTATACAAACAATATTTTAATGTCCCTATTATAAAGAAGAAGTTAATTTTCTTAAATTTAATATATAAAAGTGTCAAATATTGGTTTTAAAAATGGTTCGCCCTTAAAAGGTTGTAAAATTACATTTTTTTGGAAGATATTATTTTATCCGAAAAAAATGAATTTGTTTTTATATTATGTCTTTCAAACACATAATATGGATGTTAAAATTATATAGAGTATATAATATTCAATATGAAGTTAATACTATTCATACCTGCTTTTTTTAACTGTTAGTTTAATAAGTTGTGGTGCACGTGAATTCGGTGTAGCGTGTAGCGCAAGCTATTGAATTAAATTAATGAAATAATGTACTATGAAATATTAAGGTGTTACAACATCACCTGAATGAGAGGTTTGGTTATTTTTATTGAAAAACAATGTTTTGTAGTGATTACAAAAATTTGGGACATGCTATTATCCATATTATAGTCTAAAGCATGAAGTCTAGTAGAGAATTTTAAAAAATATCTACTTTTGGGGGATCATATTACATAATTAATTTATTTTGATTAAACTTCATGTGGTTAATGTGATTTTCAAATTCTTTATTTAATGGGAGATTATATAAAAAAAATATATTTATTTTATGATATTTTTTTCTAGTTTTATAAAATATTATTGTGTGTATTATAAATTAAATGAAAAGAATAAATGTTTTCAATGAAATATGATTTAATTTTGGGAAAATTGTTTTTGGTCATTAAATAGATTAATTTTAACATATGATAATATTGGTAAATTTTAATGGAAAATCATTTTTTAAGTAAAATTGGTTTTTTTAAGGTAGGGACATCAAAAATACCTCATTTGGAAATCACAATGTGTTTCGGTAGAAATTTAAATGACCAATAACAAATTACAAATATTAAATCATTCAATGAAAGGATTCAAAATAGGTTTTAAATGTTCATAATTGGTTTTTTTATATATTAAATCATGATTTTTTTTTTATTTCATATAATTCCTTAACATATGAAACTATAGGTTATTTTATAAATAATACATGGTATGGATGTTTTTAAATTTTATTTATTTATTAATCAATCTTGTAATTTTATATTCATTGAAAAATGTTTTTATGTATATATAATATATTTACCAATATAATTTTTTAAAATGGAACCAGCAACATGGTTTGAAATTTATATTACTTGGTACTGTAGGGGAGTGATTTGGCGGAATCTAATTAAGTAATGTATTATTTTCCCTAATGAATGTATTTTAGTGTGTGAAAGAAGTGGTTAATGTGAATATCTTTTCTAATTTTCTTACCTAATGGGAAATCAATATAATTTTTCCCATGTTTTTTCTCTCAAGGTCGTTATATTAAACGATAAAAGAATTGTAACTTAGGTTGTTTTTAATTTACAATTAATAGTAAAAGTGTGTATTTAAATATTTAAACAAACTTTAATGTAATATACATTAGTTAAATTAAATAAAATTGGGAGTTGGATGGTTATAAATCAAAGTATATTTATGTTAAATAGTATTGTTAAATTAGTTTTAAAATAAATATATGTGTATAATTATTAACCCTTTAAACACTTCATTTATCAGTATGTAATCAACATTCATAATTAAGTATCTCATTATATATTCCTGAAAATAAATTATGCATCCAATTCCTCCTAAATATTATACCTATACATTATTGTGGATATTGATCCTCATATAAAGGTGATTAAAAATCCCTAATACATCCAATAAATTCAACTAGACTGAAATCACTATTCTCAATGGAGATACCTCACCTAATATACATAAAAAGTGATATCAATCACTTTACATCAATAAATAAAATAAAATCAAGAACAACATGGATTAAAACTAATATAATTTAATTACCCTATTTAATTAATCATTTAGTATCTAGAGTAATTTTTAAAAGATAAAATGAAGTACTAGACTACAAAGGTATGATCCCTTGAAACTCCAATCTCTACATTCACTAGGTAATTTGAACATGAATTTATAAACTAGTTCTTATATCCTTATTACTCTCCCTCTATCTCCCAAATTCACATAATTTGAAACATTATATTATAATGTCATCTATCATTTCCAACATCGCTTTCTAGTGTTGGTTTTTTCTCCCTCATACTCCTATGATGGAGTGAAAAATATTTCAAAATGATATGTTCTCATATGGAAGACATCACGCATGAAAAAGATTCTCTCAGAAAGTCCTAGATGTTGTAACTAATTCATACTCAATTATGCAGGCTTGATTGAGTTGGAAATAGTAGAATCACATGTTACCAAACCATTAAATATCTTTTTTTATCATTTGATTCTACCGTGCACATTATCTCTTGACATCCATTATAAATGAAGTAATGTAGGTAAATTGAGGTATCATATTGAAAACCTATATTTACTATTCCATTCTCTATGAAATTATTGGAAGCATTGAAAATAAATTATAATTTCAAAATTTACATTGTTCATACATTTAGTAATACTTTTAAAGTCATAGATAATAAAAAATTCAATCAAAATTATTTTTTAATTCATATGAATTGGAAATGCAATTCAATTAAAAATTCCAAAGTCATATTTAATTAAAAAAAATTATAGGTCATTAAAAACAATGGAATATAAAACAATCGTAATTTATATTTATTATTATATAGGTAGTAATTTTTTAGTTAATTCATACAAAAACAAAGAAATAAAATGAAATTACTCAAGATTGATATGAAAATCAATAAAGTATTAGGAAATAAGTGATATTCCTATGTAGCTAAGGTACAATTCATACAAATTTGGACCTAATAAGATATTAATATTATTTAAAGTTAAAAAATTATTACCACAAAATTTTGTAAAATTAGAAATGAAAACATAGATTCTTCAATTATTTGAACAATTGATCAAAAGTATATAATAATTACTTATAAATATGTATTTTAAAATAAATAAATAATAACTATAAAACAAAAATGACAAAATTTGATTTAAATTGACTAAATAATGGTTATTTATTCATTGAAAATATAATAAATTATAATAATAATATTAGATCATTCAATTCACCTACACTTAATACTATGTCTCCTTTAAAATTGACCATAAAAATATAAAAAATGAATTTGAAAACATATTCCACATGGATCCACTAATTCAACACAAAGTAATTCGATATTGAAGTTCCAAATTATCAAATAACAACATAGAAAGGGGGGGGGTTATTCACGTTTTATATGATCAAAAATTTTTAAAACATAACCCATGAAAACTATTAAGATTTATATCCTTACCAAATTTAGTAAATACACATTACTTAAATAGTAGGAAAGCAAGTTTGTCACACAAGATTTATAAGGATTGTCTTTTGTGTGATAACTTATATCCATTCCATAGAAAGTCCTATGGATTAATAGAAATCCACTATTAAGAATAAGTGAATACAACTTGTTCTAACACCTATTATTCACATTCTATATCCTGACAGGAATGATTATATATACTCCCATAAGTTAATAGTGTTTTTTTATTAAAAAATTAATCTAAACAAATGAAGAAATATTTTGTTTAATCTAGTCTATAGCTGATCAGTCTAAATCCTTAATCTGATTTGGCAGGATATAATATTTTTCTCAGTACAATGATTCTATATTATAGATATGATTTTCTCATTAAAATTATGTTGAATCCTGGAAACATTTTTCATAAAATAATGATGTTGGATCCTATTTCAGGAATATTTTAATTTTAGATCTGATTTCTTAAATATGATAATTCTGCCGCTGATTTCTTGAATACAAAAATGCTAGATCCGGTTCTCTGAATACGATAAAATCACTCTCAATTTTTAGAACTCAAACTCAAATATAATGATTAATACATTTCATCTTTAATCATATGAGGACTTTCACTTTTTAATTATCCTGCCCTCCTCTTTTTGTGCTTGTGTGAAAGATAGTGATAAATGAATGATATGATGAAGTATTTATAAGAAACATAGAAAAAAGGCATGAAACATGGAAACTTTCATTTCTTCCTCGAATCTAAAATTCTTTTTAAATAATAGCATTTAAAATATCAAATTTGACTTCTTCAAAGATCCTTATATTTCTCCAAGATTTACAAAAAAGTTAAAATCTATTTTAACCTATTCAATTCATCATACATTTCTTAGGTTATTAAAATATGTTTTACTATCATCTCATTATGATATTTCGCTTTCTTAGCTCATTACAGTCTTTTTCATTCCCAGAAAAATTTTCATAGAATGAAAAAATGACTATATAAATCTGACTAAGATCATTTTCATCCTTAGTACATGTATGATCATTCTTTGTACAAAAAGTTTTTTATGCTTCATATAGAATATCAAATGCAACATTACCTACTAAAAATTGACCTCAATGCAATGTACATCCCATTATGTTGGAATTCCCATTATGATTAAATTCCCATTATGATAGAACTATTCACACTAAAATTTTGAATTTCTTCATACCTCTCCACCATTTTAGTAAAATATTTTATCCTTAATATTTTCAGGATTTGAGATAACATCTTGATAAGAAATTCATAATCTATTTTTTTAGAAATTATAAATACTTTTAACTCCTGACATCACATTATTCCTTTAAAAATTATCATAAACAACATTCGTTTTATTATTACTTAAAAGATAGACTCCAAGAAAATAATAAATTCTCCCACCAATTTATTTGGATCTAATGATATCAATAAAATGATGTTGGATATTATTTTTGGATACTATTATAGCGAAAAAAACATTCTAATAAAAAAGGATAGTTGTCAAAAAATAAAACATTTCGTTAAAAAAATTTATCAAAATAGTACAACAATCTCCCCCTTTAGATTTTTTGACATATATAATTAATAAATTTTCCGACTCTCAGCATTGTTTCAGAACACTAATTTTGTTAACAACTCGTGTTTTTTGAATTTTATCAAGACAAATCGTTTCTTAATAGAGATTGTCCTGATTGAAAAATACTAGATAAATAAATATTTTGAATTTCTTCCATCACATAGTGGTTCACCAATTTTGCATCCATATAAAGGTAAACTCTTCTCACTTTTCATTTCAAACGTTATTTTTCTATCCCCCATTCTTTATTTTCTCAATTAATATGTGCCTAAATTTCCTTTTATTTCTCCCCCGTTATATTACAACTACTATTTTAAATTCTTAAAATAATGAAATGTAATAGTTTTTTACAAAGTAAACGTTCTGTTAAATTTTATCCACCATTTTCTGCATAATAAAAATCCTGATGTGGGTTTCTCCATTAAGATATTTAGGAATACATGGGAGGAGGTGTAATATAATGTTTTAGCCTCAATTAAAAAAAGAATTCTTTCAAAAAATCTTTTGTAAAAATATTATCAATTTGATACTTTATTGAAGTGCATTCCAATAAAACATATCCAAAAAAATTTATGTTTTAAAAAGTGAAATAGTATATCAATTTGTTTTTTATCTTGAATGATGGACAAGATTTTTATCTAGATAAATTACACTCTAATTATAAAAAATTATCTTCAACGGTTCTGAAAATTTTACTTTAAAATCATATAGTTTCCCCCTCATCCACATTATTTGTGTAAAATGTTCTTTAGCTACCACAAATTCAGATTTAGCATTTCCCAAAGTTATTGAAAATTTTTCTCTTACTGTTTCAACTCACACAACATTCTCCCAAGAAATATGTTCCTATTGAGGTTGATTTTGTATTATTTAAATCTCCATCCCAATCAGCATTAATATAACCCTAATACATCAACTCACAATTTCTTTTATATAACAAAACATTTGATGTTGTTCCTTTCACACATCACATAATCCACTTCGGATCTAAAATTTGTGATTCTTTTATATTATTTTGATACCTATATGATAAAGTCAATGAATAAACTATATCAGGCCATGAAGTTGTTGAGAAAAAAAGGCAGATTATTTGATTTTTTAAGCCTTTCTAATTCACATGTATTTTACATTAATCTTTACTGAACATTGTTCTTACTTTAATTATAGTTTAATCTTATTTGGATCCTTCCATTACAATATTTTTTAACAATTCACAGGCATATATTTCTTGGGATAAGAAAATATCTTTCTTTTCTAACTTGTAAGACAAGGATGAATGTTAGTTCTACCAAAATTGACATTTCAAAATTTATCATCATTTCTTCAAAACAATTAATCACAAAACGTTTCTCCATCACAATAAAAAGAATTTATCATCCACATAATCAATTACAATTAATATTCTAGAGTCTACATCTTTCACATAAATGCGTATATCAACTTTTTCGTTAGAAAAGTTAATCATTTTCAATGAATTATAAATATTTTATTATCAATAACTTAGAGCTTGTTTTATCCCATTCAAATAATTCTTCAATTTACAATCATTGTTTTTATCCTCATTGTGTATAAACCCACAAGGTTTCTCAATGAAATATTCTTCCAAAATCTCGCCATTTATAAATGGTGAACTTTACATCTATCTATTAAACTCTGTAATTCCGATGAGAATCCACTACAAGAGACATTTGAATAGTTTCTAGGCTTGAAACATGTGTAATGGTTTCACCAAAAAACACACCTTCAACCAATTCATATCATTTTCAAAGAATTGTTTCATTGATTCAATAGAAGATTCCCTGCTCAATAAATTTATTTCTATAGACTCCCTTGGTTTTGAAAACATTTAAATTTTCTAGCATCAAAAATAAATCTCATGTTTAATTATTCTCAATATGATCTATGTAACACCATGATATTTTATGAAAAATATTCTTTTAATTTCATTAATTTCTTGTTTTGTATGCTACACCAATATTACCTTGCGCTATACGCAACACCGTTTTAGCTTGCAGAATGCGCAACACTATTCTTGGATCGTGTTAAACACAATTTTGATAATAGTTATTCTACGCAACATTGAGTATATATATATATATATATATTCAATGTATAAATGAAATATGGTTGGATTCTGTTATATGAAAAAATTAAGGATTCTTTCACAACACACAACACTAACTTGGCTTTCATTACATGCAATCACGACCTTCCTCGATAGCGTGTGTTGTACGCAATACCGGGTTTTACTAAACAACGATATATTATTATAATATTATTATGAACTAGCCATTAGGAATAGTATTAACTAAATTTTGAATTTTATAACATTATTATTCATCTTACACATTTTCTAGAACATGGTATAAGAACAAAATAATTTTTTTCGGGTAAAATAAGTATTTTTCTAAAAATGCGGTTTTGCCGCATTTTGATGGCTCACCCACATTAAATCTAGATTTTTGACATGTTTATAAGTTCAATTTGACAAAATATAATTCTTCTTTGAAATCAATAAATAAAAATTTACTTTGGATAAATTTTTCGTATTATTCTGGTAACTTTCATATTTTGATGAATAGTAAAAACACGCTATATTTTAATGAAAAGCAACATTTTTCATCGTAATAATTATAATATTAAATGGTTTTAAAGTATAAATAGAATATATTTTTACCATTTAATATAATTTATGTCATTATCATTGATTTTACATTAATTTCGTAGGTTAAATCAATTCAATCTTTTGCAATGTTTTAAACAAAAACCCGTTTTCATTCGACAACGGGATTAATTTTAATTTAATTTCTCCAACTTCTGTGTATTGAATTTAAAAAAATGGATTCCATATTTGGAATTAGTGGGTCCAAATTTTGTTAATAGTCTACTTTTTATTTCTGGGAATTATGAATTGTAACTACGGTAAATTTTATTTACCATAATGAAAGGTAAATCGGGTAATTAAAGGTAAATATAATATTATAAAATTACCCTAACACGTGCCAAAATTCTATTGGATGGCTAAAAGTAAACCCATATAAACTAAGGGTCGTATTAGATTCATTTTATGGACTTTTGACCGTGAAAATAATTTAATTATTATTAAAACCAAAGAAAGTGACAACATGTCACTCTCTTAAATCTTATAAGTATAATAATTTTAATTTAGTGATAAACATCATAAAACTTAGAACATGAATAGTCTCCAGAAATATAATAAAATTATCTACATCATGATAATTTATTTCTTATTTTTAGGGAGTAAATAATTGTCATTAATGGTGATACATTAATGATACAGAAATTATTTATTATGTGGGAAATAAGTGATATAGTTTTTTATTGAAATAATAATACCCATTAAAAGGCCCACAAACCTGACCAAAACTTATTGGTAGTGTATATATACAACTCAATCATCCAATTACCTAATATATAACCGTTTTTATCCTTATAAAAGTGATTATGACACTTATATTATTTTATTTTAAATGATGCCAAAGATGTCACCTTCATAATTTAATAAATATAACAATTTAAATATTGTTATTTTAAGATGATAAATTCGAGTAAATGTATTATTGTGAAATTTAATAGATTTATCTTCATCATAGGATTTTAGTTTAAATTTCTATGCAACAAATCAGTATATTAAATAATTATACAAAAATGTTGTATTAATTATTTTATTAAGAGATAAACCAAAGAAATGGATTTAAAAATAATAAAATAATATTATATGAACTATTTAATGTGATACACTAATTTTATAGATACATATGACCTTTTATTAATCTATTAAATCTTTTAGTTAGAACATATCTTCTGTATATATTTTATTTAAATTCAAAATAAATGAATAGTGTCAAAATTCACACTATTGTTATTTTATAAAAATAACATATTATAAAATTGATTAAAAATCACAAAAATATTTAAAAATTATAAATTTAAATTTATTTGGTCTATAATGTTTTAAAGTAAACAAGTATTGAAAATTCAAAAGAAATAAGTAATTATTTGTTATAATTTAAAATTTAGAATTATATTACCACAAATAAACTTAAATAGATTAAATAAGGATAAATCAAAATGATAAGGTTTAAAATAAGATCCAAACATGTCTACATTTGATTGGTTGATGAGATTACAACCCTATCTCATCTAATATTCGAATATGAGTCATTTTTTGTGGTTTTTAAGTGGGGTTAGATTTATTATAAATTAATATTTTTAAGAATTCCAAAGGTGCCCCTCTCCTCCCTTATAAAAGGGAACCTCCTCCCTCTCCTCCCCACACCAATTTGAGCCTTCATGCTCGGCCAAACCCAGCCAAAATATCTTATCCACTTCCCTATAAACATCCTAGAGGTTCTGGTATACTTTAATGACCAATCATAGTGCCCTAAGAGGGGGTTTCAAAGAGGCATAGCGAAGAAGAGGTAATTTCTTCTCCCGATTCCTTCAAGATTCTTTCTTCTTCAACTTATTCTTCATTAGTTGTTTCATTATAAAGTAATAACATAAGTATCTCTAATATACTGATTTGTAATTATAAATATGAAACAACCCCATTTCACCTTCTATCCATCCTATGGAAAATAAAATCACCGCGCGTGCGTACGTACGGAATACCGTCTCCACGCCGTGGTGTAATCTGTTTTTCCACCAACAAATTACATGGATGGGTATAATGGTGTAAAGAATAAAAATACATAGTTATTATAAAATCATACTGATTCTGATATATTTTATCATCCACTCCAATTCAATTCAATAATTATGGAAACGATATCATCGCTCGTGCGTACGTACGGACTACCATCTCCACGACGCGATGAGATTCATTATCCTTGTTAACCATTTAAGAATGATTATAAAGTATATATAAGAAATAATAATAAAATATATGACATTATAAAGATACTGGATTTATGTATATATGTATTTCATCTACTTAATTCCATTCAACTCAATAAGGAAACGAAAACAGCGTTCATGTGTACGTACGGCCTACCGTCTCCATGAATGGTGTATTTCTTTCCATTTATCGATCTATTATATATATGTATATTCTGAATATATATTATATATCAATCATGTTTTATATTATGGAATTATTTAATCATGATCTAAGTAATCATATGAATAATTACAAGTCAAAACACGGACGACAAATGAAACGATTTTACCCAAAACACTCTTTAACATGGAATTTACAAAAGAAAGGGTAATATAAAGTCATAAGTGAACCATATATGATATCATAACAATGAATATGATTCTGTAATAAGTCAATGACATTATTTAAATCATTATACAGGAGTTTCGGATACATACGATGCATATCGGACATAAGGTAAGGGATAATTTTTCAAATCTCATTTTTATCTGAGATTGCATATTCATAAGTATTTACTGAGGTTATTTCTATCATCAATGTCCATGTTTTATAAAAGTGTTTTCATGTATTTTTAAAGTCCTTTTTACCCATTTTTGACTTTTACTACATGGTATGTAATGAATCTTTCTCTTGTTTATGTTATGAGGTACTTTTTGACTTTTCGGACAAAAGTACGAGAAGAATTTTTTTAAACTTATACGGCATGAAAGGGTTTTTACGGTTTTATAAAGCCTTATATTCATGAAGCTTCCTACAAAATATTTCATGACTATTTTCAACAATATATCCTTCTTTTAAAATTGGATGACATTTTGTGAAAAGAAAATGATTTTGAAGAAAAAATGATATTTTCCTCAAGAATTCATTTCAAGTGTTTTATCAAAACCATTTTCCATCTAATATGACATTATTTTCATATGTGTATGTTTCAAGTATAATGTCCCTATGATTTACATGGTTTCAAATTTCTTATTATGAAATGATATCCATTTATTTTATATGGATTATGTGATGATGTGATGATGTTTATGAAGCCCATTTTATTTATTGGGTTATTATGAATGATGTATGTTTATTTTGTGGCACAAGTAAGAATGATTTCATTATTAGATGGGTGGGACCTATATCTTCCTACAATGCATTGGGTAAAGATTTTTTATCTCATGAGATAGATATGGCTGGAATGGTAAGTTAATCCGGTTCAGTGTTACAGGACTGAAACGAGGAGTGAACTCGATTCAGAATGGGACTTTGTCCACTAAGATGGTCTTGGCAGCAATGCCTTGGCTACTATGGAAATCATTACATGTGCTTAATGGATTCCACAATTACATGTTTTATTCCCATGCTATTTTATCATGGTTTATGTTCCATTATGATCAATGCCTTATGTACTTCCTTGTTTTATGTCGTTGCTCAAGATTTTAATGTTTAAACATTATGTTCATGTTTTTTAGTTCCAATGTATATGGTATGTTTTATTTTATCTATGCTTACCCTTACTAAGCATTTGAGCTCACCCTTTTTATGTTTTATTTTCCCCCAGGATCAAAAGAAAGTTTTTAGGTCAGGAAACAAAAATTGGAAAATCTTTATGGGAGATGTTGAAGATCTTTCACCACGATTAGAAGATTACGTTCCAAGTTTCCAAAGACACTAAACTATTATGGTCCTTGTGTATATATTTTTGTTATGTATTAAGTATTCCGCAAAAGTAGTGTAATTTCCATGTACGTCATGCTTCGGGTCTCTATAGTTGGTATCAGAGGAAATGCTTAGTCATCCTTTGGAAACTAGGATGCGAAAACGTTAGTGAGATCCCCATAGATATTTCTAAGGTATGTCTAGGGATGTCCCTAAGGATAAGTATACGTATAGGATATAGTCCTAGGACTTTGGTAACGATATTAGATTAAACCAAAGATGTTAGATATTGAAGTTACTCCCCCTTTATTATAATTTTTTCCTCTCACACTATTCTTTTTGGGTTTTAGAAAATGACTGGAAACAAGATGATTCACGATAATGGAGGATATGATGGACAATGGAATGATATTATTAATGAGAAACCAAATGAAATGGGATTTGGAAGTCCAAAAATCATTATTATGCTGAATCATCAATCTCATAATATGATCAATAAAGTAAAATTTGGTAAGTTTCCTGACTCGACTAATAAGAGAAAGATGGAGTTTCATGATGATCATAGAGGAAAGAAAGTTCAATTTCCCCTATGTAAATCATGTGGGAAGAGGCATCAAGGAGAATGTTTCAAAGGAACTAGAAGATGCTTTGGGTGTGGAAAAGAAGGACACAAATCTAGTAAGTGCAAAGGAAAAGGTTCAGTTAACACCAGGGATGAGGATAATGGTATTGCTACGTCATCAAAAATGGTTAATTTTTTTAAATGTGGAATGTACGGGAATTATGCAAACCAATTCCCTAAGGGAAAGTCTCATTAAGAGAATCAGTATGGTCGTATGGGTAGTATTTATGTTGATGATGTTTAAGAGACTACAAATGATATGTGAGATGAAAGAATTGTTGAAGCTCGGTCAATGGTTTAAGAATGTAGTGGAGTGATTACATGTTTATCATGTGTAATGTTGTATAAGTAATCTCATGGTACTATGGAATAAAGAGACATCTAAGGATTGTTACACTGTTGTCTTTCCTTGAGTCTTGAAAGTGTATGATTAATGGTACCAGAATCCATTAAATGTTATTCAGATATTTTTGGAATGTATATGATATGCGCATAATGAAGGGATAAAGAGAAAATTAAATGTTTGATAGTATTCATGAGCTCATGACTGATATAAGGAGAAGGTTATATCATGGTTTGAGTATATAGAATTTTTGGATTTTACTATGCAGAAAGAGTTAACTTTTGACAGCACTCATGTTTTCACTAAGGTTTAATGGGTATTCATTTTTCAAGAGAATACATGATTGAGGTATTCACATGATTGGAATGTGACCAACAAGATATATGGGAGATAAATAATGGTATTCACATGCTTGGTTGATGACATTTCAAGTAATCCTTTTCTTTATACTATGATCTTGGACTGAAGTATTTTTGATAAGCCTATAGATTGGAATGGATTATGTTGTACATAAGTTAGTAGTGTTTAAGGATAGAACTTTGTTTTATATTATTTATGGGATGTTATAGTAATATAGCTTTAGAAAAAGGACAACCTGCAGGACGGGTGATAGCCCATCACGTCGGACAAGGCTGTGGGAATCGAACCCACAACCGAAGTGTGACTGACCTTTATCGCCTACCACTGGCCTACAGGAAGTCCCTGGTTAGTAGAAACTAGTTTTATTAAGTGGTATGATATATGAAGTATAAGTTCATTTTTGGAACCATATACGATTAATCTAACCATAAGATGGACTTATATCTTTTGCTAACCTTTTGTTTGAATGAGATGGAATGACCCATCATTCTATCACATGACCCACTAACACATCACGAATAACAAATTCAACTTCATTTCTTTAAGGGATGATGTGGAAATTGTTCAATTCACGAACAACAGTGAGATTTTACCAAAATCATGCAAGTATTTCTTGTAATTCATCAACTTTAGAGAAATGATCTTGAAAACCAAAAATGTTGTCCTAGTTACCTTATATCAGATGAATCAGATGGTACCTTAGATCATCACAAATCAATACCTTCGTGATTGTTGGCTTTTTCATAGCCATGTTCTCTACCACTCTCCATCAGAACTTGATGGTTAGATTTTTCGTCCATATCCATATTTTCACCTATGTTCTCTTACGTGGAAACCCAGTGATGAGTTAATTTGGGTAACCGTTACATTTCATACTTTATTTTTTAAAGCCATGTTTTGGTATTCCTTTTTACGATGTGGGTTTCTATTAAACAAACTTTCGAGTAGTAAACCATTTATAACCCCGACGAATTTCAAGGGAGAAATTCATTTTAAGGGGGGTAGAATGTAACACCCTGAGATTTGATGAAAAATATTTTTTAAATTTTATTAATGTCTTCTGTTGTATGCTACACCATGATTACCTTGCGCTATACGCAACACCGTATTAGCTTGCAGTATGCGCAACACTATTCTTGGATCGTGTTACACACAATTTTGATAATAGTTATTCTATAAAACATTGAGTGTATATATATATATAAATATTCAATGTATAAATGAAATATGGTTGGATTCTGTTATATGAAACAACGAAGGATTCTTTCACAACATGCAACCCTGACTTGGCTTGCATTACACGCAATTGCGACCTTCCTCGATAGCGTGTGTTGTACGCAATACCAGGTTTTACTAAACAACGATATATTATTATAATATTATTATGAAGTAGCCTTTATGAATAGTATTCATTAAATTTTGAATTTTATAAAATTATTATTCATCTTACACATTTTCTAAAACATGGTATAAGAACAAAATAATTTTTTCGGGTAAAATAAGTATTTTTCAAAAAATGCAGTTTTACGGCCTTTTGATGGCGCACCCACATTAAATCTAGTTTTTGACATGTTTATAAGTTCAATTTGACAAAATAAAATTCTCATTTGGAATCAAGAAAAAAAATTTACTTTGGATAAATTTTTCGTATTATTCTGGTAACTTTCATATTTTGATGAATAGTAAAAACACGCTATATGTTAATGAAGAACAACTTTTTTCATCATAATAATTATAATATTGAATGGTTTTAAAGTATAAATAGAATATATTTTTACCATTTAATATAATTTATGTCATTAGCATTGATTTTACATTGAATTCGTAGGTTAAATCAATTCAATCTTTTACAATGTTTTAAACAAAAACCTGTTTTCATTCGACAAGGGGATTAATTTTAATTTAATTTCTGCAACTTCTGTGTATTTAATTTGAAAAAATGTATTCCATATTTGGAATCAGTGGGTCCAAATTTTGTTAATAGGCTACTTTTTATTTATTGGAATTATGAATAGTAACTACGGTAAATTTTATTTACCATAATTAAAGGTAAATTGGGTAATTAAGGGTAAATATAATATTATAAAATCACCGTAACACATTCCAAAATTCTATTGGATGGCTAAAAGTAAACCCATATCAACTAAGGGTCGTATTAGATTCATTTTATGGACTTTTGACCAGGAAAATAATTTAATTATTATTAAAACCAAAGAATGAGACCACATGTCACTCTCTTAAATCTTATAAGTATAATAATTTTAATTTAGTGATAAACATCATAAAACTTCGAACATGAATTGTCTCCAGAAATATAATAAAATTATATACATCATGATAATTTATTTAGAATTTTTAGAGAGTAAATAATTTTCATTAATGGTGATACATTAATGATACTGAAATTATTTATTAAATGGAAAATAAGTAATATAGTTTTTTATTAAAATAATAATACCCATTAAAAGGCCCACAAACCTGAACAAAACTTATTGGTAGTGTATATATACACCTTAATAATCCAATGACCTAATATATAACCGTTGGGAGCCTTATAAAAGTGATTATGACACTTATATTATTTTATTTTAAATGATTCCAAAGTTGTCACCTTCATAATTTAATAAATATAACAATTTAAATATTGTGATTTTAAGATGATAAATTCGAGTAAAAGTATTATTGTGAAAGCTAATAAATTTATATTCATCATAGGATTTTATTTTAAATTTTTATGCAACAAATCAGTATATTAAATAATTATACCAAAATGTTGTAGTAATTATTTTTTTAAGAGATAAACCAAATAAATGGGTTTAAAAATAATAAAATAATATTATATGAACTATGTAATGTGATCCACTAATTTTATAGAAACATATGACCTTTTATGAAGCTATTTAAGCTTTTAGTTAGAACATATCTTCTGTATATATTTTATTTTAATTCAAAATAAATGAATAGTGTCAAAATTGACACTATTGTTATTTTATAAAATAACATATTATAAAAAATTTTAAAAATCAAAAAAATATTTAAAAATTATAAATTTAAATTTATATGGTCTATAATGTTATAAAGTAAACAATTATATAAAATTCACAACAAATAAGCAATTATTCGTTATAATTTAAAATTTAGAATTTTATTACCACAAATAAAATTAAATAGATTAAATTAGGATAAATCAAAATGATAAGGTTTAAAATAAGGTCCAAACATGTATAAATTTGATTGGTTGATGAGATTACAACCCTATCTCATATAATCTTATAATATGAGTCATTTGTGGAGTTTTTTAAGTGGGGTTAGATTTATTATAAATTCATATTTTTAAGAATTCCAAAGGTGCCCCTCTCCTCCCTTATAAAATGGCACCTCCTCCCTCTCCTCCTGACACCAATTTGAGCCTTCAAGCTCGTCCAACCTCTACCAAATTATCTTCTCCACTTCCCTAGAAACATCCTAGTGTTTATGGTATACTTTGATGACCAATCATAGTGCCCTTAGAGGAGGTTTCAAAGAGGCGTATTGAAGAAGAGGTAATTTCTTCTCCCGATTCTTTCAGGCTTTTTTCTTCTTCAATGTCTTCTTCATTAGTTGTTTCATTATAAACTAATAACATAAGTATATCTAATATACTTATTTGTTATTATAAATATGAAACAACCCCATTTCACCTTCTATCAATCCTACGGAAAACAAAATCACCGCGCGTGCGTACGTACGGAATACCGTCTCCACGCCATGGTGTAATTTGTTTTTCCACCAACACCTTACATGGATGGGTATAATGGTGTAAAGAATAACAATACATAGTTATAATAACATCATAATTATTATGATATATTGTATCATCCACTCAAATTCAATTCAATAATTATGGAAACGATATCATCGCTCGTGCGTACGTACGGACTACCGTCTCCACGACGAGATGAGATTCATTCTCCATGTTAACCATTTAAGAATGATTATAAAGTATATATAAGCAATAATAATGAAATATATGACATTATAAAGCTACTGGATTTATGTATATATGTATGTCATCTACTTAATTCCATTCAACTCAATAAGGAAACGAAAACAATGTTCATGCGTACGTACGACCTACCATCTCCATGAATGGTGTATTTCATTCCATTTATAGATCTATTATATATATGTATATTCTGAATATATATTATATATAAATCATGTTTTATATTCTGGAATTATGTAATCGTGATCTAAGTAATCATATGAATAATTACAAGTCAAAACACGGAGGACAAATGAAACGATTTTACCCAAAACACTCTTTAACATGGAATTTACAAAAGAACGGGTAATATAAAGTCATAAGGGAACCATATGTGATATCATAAAAATGAATATTATTATTTAATAAGTCAATGACATTATTTAAATCATTATACAGGAGGTTCGGATACATACAAAGCATATCAGACATAAGGTAAGGGATAATTTTGCAAATCTCATTTTTATCCGAGATTGCATATTCGTAAGTATTTACTGGGGTTATTTCTATCATCCATGTCCATGTTTTATAAAAGTGTTTTCAAGAAGAATGTTTTTTTAACTTATACGTCATGAAAGGGTTTTTACGGTTTTATAAAGCCTTATTTTATTAATATTACTTCTTTTCTATCATCAACATTTTTACATATAACATGTAGGTTATGATTATTCTCATAAGTAATTAGTCTTACATAGACTTGAATATCTCTACTTTAATCTCTACTATACTTATTCCTCTGGTTTTTAAGAAACTATCATTACCAAAAGTATCTTCTCCTACATCGTTACTAGAAACATGTTTCATGATTTTATTATTATCTATCATACGTTAGGAATAACCACTATTATTATCCATGTTTTTTTTCTCTTACTTTCAATGTTGTCTCAGTAAAAAAAGATCTTTCCACAATGTTCTTTTCACCTATCTTTTCATTTCTATCATAAGATACATTTTTAGAAAGAGTCTATTACATTGTTCAACATGATGAATAAACTGATCACATATTCTAAAAACATCTTTCAGGAATTCAAATAGATTATTTGTTGGAAATTTCCTAACATATTGATAATTCTCCTTTCAACAATTCTTTTGGTTATAAGAGTTTATCATTCTTCTTTCACTATTTGTTCTAGTTTCCCCAAACCTTCTTCTAAGTAGAGATGATTTGGGGAAAACATTATAAGCTTTATTCCCGTAGATTTCACATTATTACCCATAGCCTTCAAATCATGATTTTCTATTCATTAAATATCTCTCTCTGTAAAATCATTTTTGAGTCTGGTAACATCTGTTAACTCTATCATTATAAAGACCCATAATTTCCATGTAATTTTTTTATTATTATATGAGAATTTTACGAGTCCACAAAAATTGACGGCATGTGATTCTGAGTCCTGGTGTGACTGTAATGAATTTCTTATCTTTTTTTCTGGTATGTTCAGTAAATGTACGAGCATAATTTTCTAACTTTTGAACCGGTGATCAGAATTGAAATCTGAGGGCACCAATGAATTCACAGCACCGATATTTGATTAAGGAGACCTCCACCTCGACCGCAGTTGTTAAAGGGTGAAAGTTAGCTTTAAACATTTTGTGGGAAAGTAAATAAATAAAATTATTTTAACATTTTATTTTTATTCTTGAAACCCCTCCACATGGGTTATAGAGGTGGGGACCACCGAACCAAAAACCTCGCAATTTTAATTTAAGGGTGGGGACCACCCAAACCCCCAAAAATCCTTCTTTAATAGGGAGAGAACTCATGAAATCCATATTTAATGCGGAGAAGTCTCATGAACTTCCTCCACGTTAATTATTCCAACACCTCTTGATTAATGGTTCCAATTAAAATTAAATAAATAAAACCTACATTAATTTATATTGTCTATTCATTTATTGGAAGAAGTGTTGGAAAAGCACATAGAGAAATTTGTACCCTCTCCAACAAAGAACACCTCCCAATGAAGAAAGACCACCAGAGTTTGAAGAACGAGGAAACCAACCCTGAGTTGGACCAGAAGCACCTTGTGGTGGAAACTAACATATGATGTCTTCGACAGAAACGATCCAACGATCGGGGAAACACCGACGTCACCGACTTCACCCCTTCCAACACCAATGATAAATCATGGTAGGGGTGTCTTTTAAATTAATCAATGATAATTTTTCCCTACACATTGAATCATCCCCCTTGAGCTGCATGCCACCGCTCGAACACGGAGGGTGTGGGACAAAAAAAACATTGACCGAAACCTCCACCATTCTTCATGAATGGTGTATTCTTCACAATGGAAGAAGGTGGATTTGTTCCACAATGAAGAATGAAGAGCGGCTGGCTGAACCGTCCATTGGTGAAGGCACGACGCATGACTGTGCCCCACCGAGAGGACTGATGGACATCCGTCCAGCTGTGGCGGACTGTCGGACCGCGGCCGCCCCACCGTACCACGGCCTCAGCCCGGACACGCTCCAATCCGAGACCCTGAGCCGCCCGTGGACTATTCCTCTCCGCGGCCTCATGCCTCCCCTGGCACCCCCACTCTGTAGACACCACTTCCACAAGTCCTCTGCGACCACGTGCCACCTGTAGCCCCCACAGCCTCCGCCGCTCCACGGCCCCCATGACCTCCGCCACCCCGTGGCCTCTACCGCCCCGCGCCTCCTATGGCCTCCAAGGCCACCCCACTGCCCCACGGGCTACTTCCCAGGCCGGGCCACCCAGCACAAGCTAGGCTGGACCCAGCGGTTCTGGTCAGGTAAACATAAACCGGGTCGAACTAGGCCAGGTTGGGCGTGGTCGGTCCAATTGGGTCAGACTGGACTTAAACCAGTTTTGACCCTATACTCTCTTTTGACAATTACTTTGGCACCGAGCATTCGTTTCACGAACCGTCTACGGTGCTGGAAACCTTGGAGTCGGATATATATTTTGGTATACCCCACTGGAGATTCTGATAATGTTGGGGTATGGTCATATTGGATCGAACACGAATCCAATCGGTCCCTCGGAACTAAATGGATAATAACTTATAGACCAGAAATCTCATTGACACACTGTTTATTATATTGAGAGCCCTAATACATGGTAGAACTTCGAAAAACTTCTTCGTTGGACTTTTTGAAAGTTGTAGTATCGACCAGTGCTTAAGGAGCGGACCCTCCCAGGGACGGGGAAGCTTAGTGTGGGAACCCAGTAGCTGGTTGTGACGTGAAGATTGAATAGAGATCATGTGTTGGTCAACACCGAGTGATCATGTGTGGGTCAACATCTAGCGATCTTATGTGGGTCCTCAACTAGCGATGCTGTGTGGTTTAACACCAAGAGTTCTTTTGTTGGTCATCACCTAGCGATCCTGTGTGGGTCAGCACTGAGTGATCTTGTGTGGGTCAGCACCGAGCAATCCTATGTGGGTCAGCACCAAGCGATCATGGGTGGGTCAGCACCTAGAGATCTTATGTGGGTATGACGATGTACAGGAAATGTACTAGGATATTGTGTGGGTAAGATGATGTACTGAAAAGGTACTAGGATCCTTTGTGGGTCTAACGATGTACTACAATCGTCTGTGGGTCTGATAATGATTAGGGATCCTTCGTGGGTCTGCCTCTTAATAGAGTAAGATGATTCAATAGTTACATATAATCATATCTACTATTGTACCTAAGAAATAATTGGTGTGATCTGAGTCTTTACCTTTTGGTACTTTCCTTCAGGGTAATACCTTGGTGGTATTCTTCCGTGTGGCGTATTTCTGTGGTATGTACCTTCGTGTTATTTCATCCATTGTGGAGCAGTTGAGCTTTGGGATTTGAGTTGGACAATGTGTTTTCCTCATTATTGAGATGTGTATACTTGATAACATAGGTCTATTTATGGTAATTTACCTAAGTAGGGTTCTCAGCGGATTTCATGCCTTGTGGTTTATCCTTTTTGGATTTTGTGAGACATTGAGGGTCTCAGGGTCCCTACTGAGTATGGTTATACTCCCACATGCATGGGATATCCCCGCACCTTGTTGTGTCTGGTGAGGATGATGGACATTTCTGATCATAGATGAGGGTACCAAGTCTAGACGTGGCCCGGAGGTAGACCATACGACGTGACGGTATGCAGAGGAGATGGGAGAATTTGGAGTTCTGAGGAGGCAATCTGTACCTACCCTTCAGGTAGGATCCTCTAGGGATGACCTAGTTATTACCTTTCTTTTTCTTCAGTTGTATTATATTTCAGTTGTAATTGTACTATTACTGTTCGGCCTGTATTCCCACCCCTTATTACATTCAACGCTCATTTTTCTAGTCAGTTGACTTGTTTTTGTATCTTGTTGTGTGGTTGGTTGTGTGTGTTTACAGGTTATAAAGACAATGCATTCCCAGTTATAGAGAATATGCCTTTGGGTTCTGGTTGCTAGCCGCTAGACTATGGAATGCGAAGTTGGGGTAGTCACCGCAATGGCCCCGGGGGATGGGTCGGGAAAAATTGGAATCAAAGGAGAAGGTTCTATCGTAGAACATAGGACTCTGATCGTTCTTTTTAATAGCAATAGTGTTATGTGTAGTGAGTGTGGTTATGAGTTTAGGGAATCCAATGTTTCTGTAGTGGCTGATGTATCCATACTCTAGGACCCTGACATCTGATTTCTAACTCAGTGCATGAAAAAACAGATTGTGTGTGTGTTTTCAAATGTTTTATCTGTGATCTCTTTGAGTCCGCTCACCAGGTATAACTTATTGACCATAGCGCACCTATTTTTTTCAGGATTCCTCCACGCAGACAGCTACCTAGAGATCCGAATATAGTACGCACTGATATCCCACTGAGTGAAGAGGCCTCGGTGTAGGTACCTCTTCTAGTGAAGGCACCAGTGGTACCATTACCTGTTGGGCCACTGATGCCACCAGCCCAGCTGCAGAGGTGGCATGACTCTTTAGCGCATTTCACGAGTTCCAGTGCCAGAGGCCACCCAGGTTCAAGGGAGAGACGGACCCATAGGAAGCTGAGGATTGGTTGGATGATGTGGTAAGAGTCTTCCAACTAGTAGGGACACCAGCCAGTCTCATGGTGATCCTTGCCGCTAGTCTTCTACAGGCAGCACCAGGCAGATAGTGGAGCATGATGCTCTAGGCTCATGATGCGGTTACACTTCTTTGGGCAGACTTCAAGAGAATGTTTTAGGCAAAGTTTGTTCTAGGGACTCTATGTGCAGTGCGCATATAGGGGAATATTCATTTGTAGCAGGGAAGAATTATTGTGGCTCAATACTCAGTGAGGTTCACTAACATCTCATTCTACTCCTTAGATATGGTGCAGGACACATTCTTCAGGGCCCGGACCATCGAGCAAGGACTGAGGAGAGAGAGTCAGGGATTCGATGATTTCTTTTAGCATCCCGATGTAGGTGGGGGTGTTTGAGTGGGTCCTCTTAGTGGAGAGTATCCTTTCTGAGCAGTCACCAGTAGCACGACCCACCACTGGACGTCATGTAGTGATGTCTTCAGTAGCTGGCAGCAGACAAATGTAATAGAGGTCCAAAAGGACCAGACCTACTGATGGATGACTGCATGATTTAGGGTCGGTTGTGCAGGGAACCTGAGGCAGAGCTAGTCATTCCAGAAGTGGGAAGTGTTACACATGTGTGAGGTAGGGTCACATGGCTCTTGATTGTACAACCCACCATACAGATTATCAACAAACTGTTGAGGGACCGCCCAGCCAGAGACAGAGGTTCGATCGAAGATGTCTATATGGAGTAGGAAGACGTGGCAGAGGAGTTGGCCCTACAAATCGTGGTGGGTGACGATTCGAGATGTTACCACCACCACCACTAGAAGGTCCACCTCGACTACAGGGAGAAGGAGGATAGGGGTGATCTAAAGTCCATTCAGCTGAGGCCTATGATCACTGTGCTCTGGAGATGATACAAGGTACGATATGGGTCTACTCCAAATTAGCTGAAGTGCTTATATACATAGGTTCCAGTCAATATTTTATTTCCACTTACCTCGTTCAGAGCTCTGAGATTTTGATGGATGCGTTGGCTAAATCCTTACGGCTACATTCTCCTACAAGAGCAGATTTCATAATAAGTCACAGGTGCCAGTAGTGCGAGCTTAATCATGGAGGCAAGAGATTCTGCTGAGATCTCCTTGTAGCGGTGTCAAGGCCTTACGACACCATCATGGGTATGGACTGGTTATCTATATTCCATGCTCCAATTTACTATATTAGGCACAAAGTGCGGTGTGTCTACATGGATGGTACCGGGTTTACCTTTACCGGTGAGAAGGGAGCCTTTTCAACACATGATTGACTTACCCAGGGGAGATTGCAGTCGATCACACATCAGTTGGCTAGCCTTACCCTCGAAGTTGTTGATGTGGGGAGTCCGAGATATCCTGGAGTGGTGGACCAGTATAGATATGTCTTCTCTAATTATGTTCCAGGTCTACCTCCTCATAGAGAGGTGGACATTTAAACTAACTTTTTCCCTAGGACGACACCAATATCTACACCAGCATATCAGATGGCACTCGCAGAGCTTCGTGTGTTGTGGGTGAAGCTGGAGGAATTACTGGGTAAAGGGTTCATCCGGCATAGTTTTTTAACTTGGGAAGCCCTAATTTTGTTTTCCAATAATGAATATGGGATCTTGAGGATTTGTTTTGACTACTGGAACATGCACTAGGGGACCGTGAAAACAAGTACCCACTCCCTAGGATTGGTGATCTCTTTGATCAGCTGAAGGGAGCACGGTGGTTCTTGAAGATAGCCCTCAGATCTGGATATCACCAGCTCATAGTGAGATATGAGGATGTGTAGAAGATAGCTTTTAGATGTCGGTACGACCATTATGAGTTCTTGGTTATGACATTCTATGTAACCAATGCTCCAACAATTTTCATGGGACTCATGAACATTATCTTTCATCCATACCTTGATCACTTTATTGTAGTCTTCATTGATGTCATTCTGATCTACTCGACTACTAAGGAGGACCATGCCTATCAGTTGCAGGTAGTTCTGGACACAATCTGAGAGCACTGGCTTTATGGTAAGCTCTCGAAATGCCAGTTCTGGATCTGAGAGGTGCACATTATATGACACGTTATCTCAGAGGATGGATTTGCAGTGGATCCAAGAAAGATTGAGGTGGTACTTTCTTGGGATCCACCTAGGAGTTTGATCGAGGTATGGAGATTCTTGGGTTTGGCCGGATACTATCAAATATTTGTGCCAGATTTCTCCAGAGTTGCAGCACCACTATCAACATTAACGAAGAAGGGGAAACACTTCGCGTGTTCGGGGAGATTCCAGTTGTGTTTTCATGAGATGAGTCATAGGTAGACTAGTCCCCCCATTATGAGGCTTATGGAGGAGGGCGTAGGGTACGTATTCTACTCCAACGCATCAGGGACAGGGCTCAGATGTGGCCTGATGCAGGAGTGAGTAGTGATCACATATGGTTCTTGATAGCTGAGACAACATGGGATGAACTACACTTCGCATGACCAGGATTTAGAAGCAATGGTCTTTGCCTTGAATATGTGGGGACATTACTTGATGGGTGAGAATTTTACATTCTACTCAGATCATAAGAGTCCCAGGTATATCTTCTCGCAGAAGGACATGAACCTGAGACAACGATGTTGGATTGAGTTCTTCTAGGAATATGACTTCGAGATTGTATAAACTCCTGGAAGGGGAACATTGTAGAAGATGCACTCAGCAAGAGATCTGGAATATAACTACTAGGTGAGGTGACATAGCAGCTGGCTGCTTTGCATATATCCATTGTGGACAAGGATAGATCATATTTTCTTTAGTCCCTTACAGTCACTCCCCCACATCTATAGTGATTCAGGGAGGTGCAGAACATGGACACTGATTGCGAGGCATGATGTGCTCAGATATCCGTAGGACAGGAACCTGATGGATTTTTTGATGGTGGGGAGCATGTCATCCTCTTTAGAGGACATACCATGGAACTATTGTTGCTTCAGGATGATGTTTTGAGAGAGTTACACACATATCCTATAGTTGTACATCCTGGAGTGGTGAATATGTACTGGGACGTTTGATGACAGCACTGGTGTCCAGGAATGAAGAAATTAGTAGCATAGTTTGTCTCTCAGTGCCTCACTGGTCTGCATGTGAAGGTGGAGCATCAAGTACCAGCTGGCTTGGTTCATCCATTTGAGATCACATAGTGGAAGTTGGATGGGATATACATGGACTTCGTGATAGGAATTCCATGTACATCTAGGGGCCATGATTCTATCTGGGTGACCTTCGACCAACTCACGAAGTCGCCCCACATCCTACCAATCATATAGCAGGGTTCAGTAGAGAGCTTGGGACGCCTCTATGTGGAGGAGATTGTACGGCTACATAGAGTACTATCAACGGCTGTATCTTATCATGATACATGTTTCACTTCCCAGCTATGGAGGGGGTTACAGGAGGCTTTCAGGATGCATCATTGTTTGATCACCGCCTTCCATCCTCAAATGGATGGCCAGACTGAGCAGACCATTCAGACCCTCAAGGACATGATGTGTCATTGCGTCCTTGAATTCAGTTACAGCTGTGAGGATCACTTGACTTTGGTGGATTTTTCATACAACAACATCTATCACTCCACCATTGGGATGTCACCTATTGAGGCATTGTACAAAAACCTTGTAGATCACCTTTTTGCTGGACTGACCCAAGGGAGTCAGTACTAGTGGGACCAGATATTGTATGTGCTACCATAGAGAAAATGCAGATCATCCAGGAGTAGATGAAAACTACATAGAGCAGGCAGATGTCTTATGCCGATAGGAGATGGAGACCTCTAGAGTTTGAGGATGGTGAACATGTCTTTCTACAGGTATCATCCTGATGTGGTTTGCGGAGATTAGGCTGAGGCGGTAAGTTATATCTGAGGTTCATCGGACCCTTCCATTTCCTCAACAAAGTTGGCAAGGTGGCTTACATCCTAGTACTTCCCCCTCAGTTGCATCTGGTGCACGGCGTCTTCCATGTATTCCAGCTGAGGAAATATGTGCACGACCATTCTCCCATCATCGAACACATCGAGTTGGACATCGACGATGGGGAGACTTTTATGGAGGTTACTGTAGAGATTGAGGATCCACTAGATCTAGTGATTCATGGGAAGTTGATACCTCTATTGCACGGTCGCTAGCAGCACAAAACCCTCTAGGACCACAAATGGGATTTGGAGACTCAGATTCGTGCTCAGTACCCCCAATTGTTTTCCTAGTTTTGTGATGTGGATTTTGGGGTATGAAATACCCGAGGTTGGGAGAATGTAAAGACCTAGAATTTCCATGCATTTTTTAATTAATATATGGGAATTTTATGAGTCCTAAAAAATTAATAGCTTGTGATTCCGAGGCTCGGTGTGCCCGAAATAAATTTCTAAACTTTTTTTTCAGGTACGTTCAATAAACACATAAGAGGGATTTTCTATCTTTTGAACAAGTGCTCCGAATTGAACTCTGATGGCATCATCGAACTCACAGCACCGATATCCACTTAAGGAGACCTTCACCTTGGCCGCAGTAGGTCGAGGGTGAAGGTTAGTTTTATCCTTTTTTCGGAAAATTATAATAAAAATATTTTGTCATTTTACTCTCATTCATGAAACCCCTCAACATGGATTATGGAGTTGGGGACCACAGAGACCAAAACCTCCCAATTTAAATTTAAGGGTGGGGACCACACGAACCCCCTAACCACCTTTTTAATTTGGAGATAACTCTTAATCTCCCTCTTTAATGTGGATAAGTCTCTTGAACTTCCTCTACATTAACTATGCCAACACTTCTTGAATAATGGTGCCAATTCAAATTAAATTATTAAAACATAATTTAATTTATATTTGCTATTTTGTTTCTGGAGAAGTGTTGTCATGCACATGGAGAATCTTTTACCCTCTCCAACGAAGAACACCTCCCAACGAAGAACGAGCACTGAAGATCGAATAACGAGGAAACCGACCCCGAGCCAGATCGGAAGCGCTATATAAAGGCAACCAATGTAGGTTGATTTCGACGACAATGAACCTAAGATTGGGCAAACGCCGATGTCACCGACTTCATCCCTTCCAATTTCAACGATAAATCAAGGTAGGGGTGTGTTTTAAATTGATCAATGTTAATTTTCCCCTCACATTGAATCATCCCCCTTGAGTCGCTTGCTACCACTCTAGCGAGGAGGGTGCAGGCCAAACAAACATGGCCCAACCCCTCTGTTGTTCCTCATGAGTTGTGTGTTCTTCTCAAAGGAAGAAAGTGGATTTGTTCCTCAGCAACGAATGAAGAGCGGCCGACTGAAATGATAGCCAGAAAGGCGCGGCGTGCTACCACGTCGCGCAGAGAGAATGGATGGCCATCCGGTCAGCTGCGACAGGCCACCATACCGCGTCCGCCCTTCAACACCACAACTGCCCCCACCGGACAGTGGCCTCTATGCCTCCTCTCTCTGCTCTATGGCTCTGTGTCGCCCACGGCCTGCCGCCCTCTATGGCCACGCGCCGCTCACGACCTCCGCCGCTTTGCGACCACGCACCGCCCGCGACCTCTGTAGCCTATGCCACTCTGTGGCCCATGTGGCCTCCGCCTCCCCACGGCCTCCATAGACCTGTATTTTCCGCTGCCCCCGTGGCCTCCACCACTCTGTGGCCTCCACTACCTCACGCCTTCCACGTCCACACGCCACTCGTAGCCTCTACAGCCGCCACTCCACCTCGCCGGCCACTGCCCAGGCCGGGCCACCCAGCATGCCGGACCTCCCAGAGCGGGCCGGGCTGAAACTAGTGAGTCAGTTCAGGTCAACCCAAACTGGGTCGACGTAGGCCGGGTTAGGTCGGGGGGGGGGGGGGGGGGGGGGTCCGACCGTGTCGGACCGGACCCAGACGAGTTTTGACCCTATACTCCTTTTTGGCCATAACATTGTCACCAGACATCTATTTGACAAACCATCCATGGCACCAGAAAACATGGACTAATACGATCCTTTTTGTATACCACACTTGTAACACCCCAAGCTTCCACGGTATGATTATCTTTGAATAATACAGGAGCAAATGTTATACGCAACTTCGACATTCTAACACACCACGACCAATAAAAGTAGTCATTATGAATAGTAATACCAACTTTTTGATATTTTATAAATTTTATCTATCAAAATGGAATTCATTTTCGGATTCGAAATATCGAAAGTAGCCTTGGGTGAAATTTTGGTACTTTTCGGATAACTTTTATATTTTGATGAATTGTGAAAATTACAAAATTGTAATTAAAAAACTTTTTTAATAAAAATAATTAATAGTGATAAATTATGAATTTGAGTGGTTTTAATGTATATTTTGAATATATTTTTACAATATAATAAAATTTTGGTCATTGGACATAATTTCACATTTAAACCAGACATAAACAAGTGTCATTATTTTGATATTTATTATCTCTTAAAAACACTCTTTTTGTTTTAAAAACGGGAATTAATTTTAAATTATTTTCGGCCACTTCTGTGTTTTGAATTTGGAAAAATGGATTCCATATTTTGAATCAGGAATTCCAAATTTTGTAAATAGTTAGCTTTTATTTCTATACATTTTGAATAATTACTTCGGTAAATATTTTATTTATCATGGTTAAAGGGTAAATCTAGTAAATAAGTGTAAAAAAATAATATTATAATAATAATAAATTACCCTAAAACATGTCCTAACCTTATTTATTGATACAGGTCCGACCATTTTCAGCTTGGGGTCTATTTTTGGACGCCATGGAGCCACTTTTAGGTGATAAGGACAATTATATTAATTAAGTTAAAATAAATACAAAAAGGACATAAGCATATATCTTTTAGAAAAACAATTTTTACCTAGGGTTATATATGTTGGATTTTTTAATATAAATTTTAATTAGAAAGATAAAATTATTTTATACATACTGGTTATTTATTTCTAATTTTTATACATTTAGTAATTAAATTTATTTATTACACAATAATGATGCAGTATTTTCCTTATTAGTGAATGAATTAAATAATTGGTATTATAAATGTTAAAATAAATATAATTTAAAGTTTTTATGACATACACGAATTTTATTGGTTAATATTACATGTTAGGATTTCTTAAATGAATTTTTTTAATTAATAAAGTTGCTAAGACTTTAAAAAATCAATTATTTAATAGTGTCAATATTGACATAAAAGAGTTTTTAAAACAAATATTATATTATTAATTGATATTAAATTCCTAAAAATATAAGGTTCGGCCAAGACACATATATCATGATAGATGTATCATTAATGGGCCACTTGGGGGTCGCTTGGATGTATATGGTATGTTTATTAACTATATGATATAATGATACAAAGTGACATGGTAAATGTCAATCTAATTAACTAAGAGTTTAAACTAAAAGAGATGGTTAATATAAGGAACAAAACAATTTTAAAATCTATTGGTTAAGTGTTTTTCACCCTATCCCCACCTTAAACATTAATTAATCTACTTTGGATCCATTACAAACCGAATATTAATTTATTATAAAATAATATTTCTAGCTTTCCAAAGGTCCCCCTCACCCCTCTTATAAAATGGCACTCCCCCTTGACATTAATTCACACATTAAAAGCCTTTTTTCGGCCAAAACCTACCCAAATACTCTCTAATATTCCCTCACTTCAACCTAGAGGCCTTATTTTGATCAGAAATCCATCCTAAGGAGCCCTTTTGATCAAATAAAAAGGAAGAACCCAAAGAAGAGGTAATGTTTTCACCACTCTTTTTCAAGTTCCTTTCTTCTTCAACATCTTCTTTCTTTGTTATTTCCTTTATAAAATAATAAATACATTATCTTATATATACTTGAATGTTATTATAAATATTTTACAACCATATTCAGTATTCTATCCATCCTTTGAATGACATGTCACCATACGTGCGTACGTACGACCTACCTTCTCCACGTTGTGGTGAAATTGTTATTCAATACACAATTATTTGGATGGGTATAATAATGATGTGTAATTCATGTAAATAATAAATATAACATGATAATTATTCTGTATATATGATATACCATCCAATTATATATTATTTTAATATCAAAAGAATGATATTGTCGCTCGTGCGTATGTACGGACTACTGTCTCCACGAACGCGATGAGATTCAATCCCCATCGTATCTATTCAAGTATAATTGTCATTTGATGATTAGAAATAATGTTTATGGAATTGATATAATTTGGGATATGATTAAGATACAAACTATCCATAAAAAACACGGCTTATGTAACAAAACATATAAAAGAAAACGAGTAAGTTAACACCCAAAACGACGATAATACTATGATATTATTAACAAAGAAACATTAAAAGATCATATATGATATCATATTAATGTATATGATTCTTGTATAATTTAATAACAATTATTTTACCACTATACAGGAGGTTAACCTACCCTAAACCAAGGAAAAGTACAAGGTAAGTGTGTATTTCACAATCTCTTCATTATCCGAGGTTGTTTATACGTAATTATCTACTTGGACCTCTTTATCATCCACATCCATGTTTCTTAAAAATATATTTCAAATCATTATTACTATTTTACAAAATATGGTCTAATGTCATTTATACCCTTGTTTTACTTTTATAATATGTTCATAAAGGAATGTTTCTTTCATTTTCCAAACAAGGTCCTTTTTAGCCTTTTCGGCAAAATTAAGGTAGGAATGTCTTTTTTTAACTTATACGGTGGGTGCAGCTATTTTATACGGTTATAAACTCGTTGAAGCTTACCTTACAAGCTTATAAGAATATTTTCAAAGTAAATGTTTTACCTTATAATTATGTGACCCTTAAATGATTTCAAAATAGAAAGAGATATTTCTTTAAAAAGAGTTTTGATTTCATCTATGTCAACATCCTTTGATGGATTTTAAGTTTTTTTGGAGTTTATTTATTATGATACAAAACTTCAATACTGTATTGAAGGTTTTGTGATATTTTTTACTATGGATGTGCTATTTTTATACCATTCATAATTTATCGTTACAGTATTGACATTTCATATGCTAGTTTTAATACGAATGTTTATGATATGTTTAAACCTTTTCATATGAGAAATGTATTGGACTTAGTAAGTGACAGGTGGAGCCCGCTATAGCTCCTCAAGCATCTGTAGGTCTCATGAGAAAACTATATGTGGAATTGGATGAGGCCCTTTCCCAATTTGATTTATGGTTTTGGCCGAGGCATTAATCATTTTAGACGTCTTGGTCGAGGCCTTGAAAAAATGTTTTAGAATGTCCGGCATTATACATTCCCTCATTATGGAAATAATATTGGTGGTTCATGTGGTCATTAAACTAGTAGAATACCCGTGATTATGTTTTGTTATGGCATTATTTACTCATCTCATATTCGTTCCATAAAAGTATTGATGTTTATTATTGTTAAAGGCATGTGGTTTCAATTATTTACCATGCTTAATATTTATGTCATTTTCCGCTTTATTACATACCCTTACTGAGCGTTTGAGCTCACTCATTTCAATGTTTTATTTTTCCAAGGATATGGAGAAGTTAGTTATGAGTGACCTGCAGGCGTAATCTAAGAGGCTTGTATGTTCCTAATGAAATATATTTGTGTTTTATTTCTCTTCAAGATGTAAAGTTGAACATATATATGAATCTTGTTTCCAATAATACTAAACAGATCGGTCTTTCGAGACATGATTTTCTTGTGATCATGCCAATACTATGTAATAATGCACCGACTCCGGGTAACTAGGGTCAGGGCGTTATAGTTGGTATCAGAGGGAGTTTAGTACAAACCTTGGAAACTAGATTTAGATAATCTCTGATTAGAACACATAGCCCTAAGATAGACTTTTAGGATTGGTATAGAAGAACTTCATAAAATATTGGTATTGTAGAGATTTTGTGAGTTTTCTGGGCAATAAATCCCTGCCTAGATACGAGCAGGTAGAGGAGGCTCTGGCATAGATGTACCTAGGGGTAAAACCCGGACACACCGCTTTGAGCTATACTCAAACGGGAACTGGTGCACAACAACGGGCCTTGCTGCACTCTTGGTTATGACACTCTTGGGGGATATTCTTAGGATAATTCTCATTTTCATTAAAAACCATTATGAAGGGTTATTAGTATATACTTCCTCAAATATTATTTTTAAGATTATGGATTATATCTGTAAACTGTTGAATTTATGTTAAGTGTTTTAGAAGTTTTGAATTATATATTTCAATTCAGAAACTAATCTAGTTTATGCCATTGTTTAGAAATGGTGCCTAGTGGATGAAATGGAATCTATATCAATGCACGCACTCTATTTAAGGATTTCCCTCCTGATCAAGATAATTATAGTGGAGCTGGTGATTCAACTGGTGTTGATCATCTAATCACCATACTGGGAAAACTCACTCAGGTTATGAATAATAACCTTAACTGTATGGAGCACCCTGATCCGCATCATGGAGGATCAATGTTAGATCGCTTCATGAGGAAACAACCACCGACATTCAATGGGAGTCCAAATCCATTAGTGGCTGAGCAATGGATAAACTCCTTAGAGAAAATATTTTATGCTTTGGGGAGTAGGGAAAGGGAAAAAGTTGTCATGGCAGTTTACCGCCTCACTGGAGATGCTGACCAATGGTGGTCCTTGATTCAAAATACAAAGTAAGATGAAGAAGTATCAAATATGGAATGGAGGGAATTTAATGATATTTTCTTAGAAAAATAATTTTCTCGTGACCATCGAGATGATATGGAAAGGCAGTTTCAGAGTCTAGGGAAAAAGTAGGATGAGAATGTCGTGAAGTATGAGTCCAACTTTACAAGGTTATAGATGTATGCTAAATATTATTTATGTAACCCAAGAAGTAATATTAATCGTATCTTTGAGGGGTTAAACCCATTTCTCCATCGGGAATTAGTATCACAATACTTCTCATCATATGAAGATATTGTCTCATGTGCGATCAAGACAAAAAAGGAATTCTCTTTGCCTTTTGACATTAAATCAATGCAAGAGAAGAGGAGATCTGCTGAACACTCTGGGAAGTGAAATAAGGAAACAGGGAAGAAGGGAAGAATTGAATTTCCACCTTGTGACAATTACGGAAGGAAGAACCCTGGTTCCTATCTAAAAGGAAAAGGAGTGTGCTATAAATGTAGACAGAAGGGAAATATAGCTGGTGATTGTAAAGGAATGAAAGACGCTACAGATGTTTAATGCTAAAATTGTAGGGACATGGGACATTATTCCAATGAATTCCCTAAGCTTCAAGGAAACTTACCTCAAAAAATTCCAAGGGGTCAAGGCTAGGCTTATACAATCACTAATGCTGAGGTTGAAGACCCAGAAGACCTGGTGGCACGTAATTTAATGGTTTCCTCAAGTTTAGAAAATGAATTATTTGATTCTGTATCATCTCATTGTTTCATATCTTCCCAGTTTGCTACGAAAATTAGATATTTCCAATTTTATTTAACAAGGGAGTTGTCAGTTAAAACTCCTAAGGGAAGTATCATTGCATCGATGTTTTGTGAATCAGTCCCCATTAGATCACATAAATGTTCATTATCCGCTGATCTCATCATCATACCTATGATCGAATTTGATATAATCCTCAGTATGGATTGGGTTTCAGACCATGATGAAAATATTTATTGTAACAATAAGGAGGTTATGATTCTTGGTGATGATGATCAGGAACACCTTATCTTTAGAGCAGAATCCTCGCCACCTAATTCTTATCTAGATCCACCCGCAGTAGCTCAACTAAATTCAATTATTGGGGAGGAATATAATGAAATAATTGTGGGTGAGGAAAGGAATGTTAAAATAGAGGATGTACATATTGTGAAATAATATATAGATGTATTTTCAGAATATTTACCTGGACATCCTCCAGAATGAGAAGTTGAGTTTTCCATTGATTTAATTCCTCAATCATGGCCTATATCGAAGACCCCTTATAGAATGGCCATTGTATAATTAGTGGAACTAAATAAAAACTAGAGGAATTTAGTAATAAGTGATTTATTCGCCCTAGTGTTTCTCCATGAGGATCCCCTGTTCTTTTTGTTAAAAAGAAAGATAGATCTATGAGGTTATGTATCGATTACAGGGAGATCAATGCTATTACAATAAAGAACATGTATCCCCTACCTCGCATTGATGATTTATTAGACCAACTGCATGGAGATCAATAATTTTCTAAGATTGAACTTCGATCAAGATACCATCAGTTGTGTGTGAAAAAGGAAGACATTCCGAAGACAACATTTCGAACTAGGTACGTGCATTACAAGTTTACAGTAATGCCTTTTGGGCTGACTAATTAAACCTCTGTATTCATGGATCTATTGAATAGAGTTTTCAAGGAATATCTCGATGATTTTGTGGTAGTATTTATTGATGATATCTTGGTATACTCCAAAATCTACGAAGATCATGAAAATCACTTGCGCATTATCCTGAAGACTCTAAGAAGACATTAATTATATGGGAAGTTTAGCAATTGTGAATTCTGGCTTCAGGATATTTCTTTTATTGGCCATATTGTATCTAAAGATGGAATATCGGTTGATCCTTCTGAGAACAAGGCATTCCAAGAATGGGAAGCACCTATGAGTATAACTGAGTTATGTAGTTTTATTGGTTAAACAGGATATTATCGACGTTTCGTCTAGAATTTTACCCGATTGGGTAACCCTTTAACAAAGCTCACACGTAAAGGAGTTAAATTTGTTTGGAAAAAAGAGTGTGAAGAATGTTCTGAAGAACTGAAGATAAAATTATTTAATGCTCCTATATTGACTCTACCATCGGGGAATGATGGGTTCATTATTTATAGTGATGCAATGAAGAAAGGACTTGGTTGTGTCCTTATGCAGAATTAATGTGATATTGCCTATGCATCATGACAGTTGAAAATTAATGAGCAAAACTATCCTATACATGATCTCGAGTTAACAGCTGTGATCTTTTCTTTGATGATATGGAAAAACTACCTCTATGGTGAAAAATGTGAGATTTATACTGATCATAAGAGTTCGAAGTATATTTTCTCATAAAAAGAACTCAACATGAGGAAAAGGAGATGGCTTGAATAACTCAAGGATTATGATGGTACAATACACTGCCACCCGGGAAAGGAAAATAAGGTGGAAGATGCTTTGAGAAGAAAATATCATGGAGTATTGAACAATATGACAATTGAAAGGGATCCAATTTACATAGATCTAGTAAAGATGGATATGGGAATAACCATGGAAGGTGAAACATTGATACTTTTTAAATGGTTTCCAAACCATATTTACTAGAAAGGATAAAGATTTATCAAGCCGATGATGAAGCATTTAAAAAGAAGATTAAAGCTGTGAATGATGGTAGATTGAGTGACATTGTGTACGAAGATGGAATTTTGAAATTTGGGAGGAGTCTTTGTGTTCCCGATATACCTGATTTAAAAAGGGAATTGTTGGAAGATGCTCATAGTTCCAATTTCTCTATACACCCTGGGAGCACCAAAATGTATAGAGATTTAAAGGAACATTTTTGGTGGGACAACATGAAGAGGGAGATTGCTGATTTTTTGTCAAGATGTATGGTTTGTCAACAAGTGAAAGCTTGAAGGCAACAGCTTAGAGGAGTCATGAAACCTCTTCCCATACCTGAGTGGAAATGGGATAATATCACTATGGACTTTTTCTTGTGACTACCAAAGACTCCTAGAAGGAATGATGCAATATGGGTCATTGTTGATCTTCTTACTAAGTCAGCACATTTTCATGCTATAAGGGAAGATTTACCACTTGAACATCTAGCAAGACTATATATTAATGATGCTGTGAGACTTCATGGAGTACCCCTCTCGATTGTTTTGGATCAATATCCCCCGTTTTACTTTGAGATTCTGGAATATTATTCAGAAGGCCTTGGATATTGTACTTCATTTGAGCACTGCTTACCACCCTCAAACAGATTGACAATCAGAACAGACTGTTAAAACCTTAGAAGACATGTTGATATCCTGCTCACTTGACTTTCAGGGTATGTCAGATCAATATTTACCTCTGGTAGAAATTTCCTATAACAATAGCTTCCATTCTAGCATTCAAATGTCTCCATATGAAGAGTTATATGGAAAGAAATTTCTCACACCAACATGTTGGGATGATGTAGGTGAAAGAAACCTTGTAGGCCCAGAACTGGTGGAGGAAATGATAGAGAAGGTGAAGCTAATCCAAAACCACATTAATGCAGCTCAAAGTAGGGAGAAGAGTTATGCTGACAACCGAAGGAAGTATTTGGAATTTCAGGTAGGAGATCATGTTTTCTTGAAGGTATCTCTATGGAAGGGAGTTATACGTTTCAGAAAGAAATGTAAATTTAGTCTTAGGTAAATAGTACATTTCGAAATTCTAGAACGAATTGGGGCTCTAGCTTACCGTTTGGCAATGCCGCCAAGTCTCTCCAAAGATCACGATGTGTTCCACGTATCATTATTGAGAAAATACATGCCTAACCCAATGCATGTACTCACTTATGAGGAATTAGAACTAGAACCTTATCTGTCTTATTGTGAAGATCCTGTAAGGATTCTTGATATAAGAGAACAAGTGCTAAGAAACCGGACGACTCGTGTAGTAAAAGTTCTATGGAGAAACCATTAGATGGAAGAGGCAACGTGGGAACCTGAGGAACTTATGATGAAGAACCACCTGAGTCTTTTCATGTGGTAGTATTCTATAAATTTTGAGGATTTAATTTTTTGAAGGGGGGGATAATGTAACACCTCAAGCATCCACAGTACGATTCTCTTTGAATAATACAGTAGCGCGTGTTATACGCAACTTCGAGATTCTAACACATCGCGACCAATCAAAGTAGTCGTTATGAATAGTAATACCCACTTTTTGAAATTTTATAAATTTTGTCTCTCAGAATGGACTTCATTTTTGGATTTGGAATATCGAAATTATCCTAGGGTGAAATTTTGGTACTTTCAGATAACTTTTATATTTTGATGTATAGTGAAAATTACTAAATTTTAATTAAAAACAACTTTTTAAATCAAAATAAATAATTGTTATCAATTAAGAATTTGAGTGGTTATAAAGTATATTTCGAATATATTTTTAAAATATATTATAATTTTGTCCATTGGACATAATTTCACATTTAAACCGGATATAAACAAGTGTCAATCTTTTGATATTTATTATCTCTTAAAAACACATTTTTGTTTTAACAACGGGAATTAATTTTAAATTAATTTCTGCCACTTCTGTGTTTTGAATTTGGAAAAATTGATTTCATATTTGGAATCAGGATGTCCAAATTGTGTAAATAGGTAAATTTTATTTTTAGACATTTTGAATAATTATTTCGGTAAATATTTTATTTACCATGGTTAAAGGGTAAATTAGGTAAATAAGGGTAAACAAATAATATTATAATAATAATAAATTATACTAAAACGCATCCTAACCTTATTTTTTGATTCATGTCCGACCATGGTCATCTTTTGGTCAATTTTGGGACCCCATGGAGCCACTTACTGGTGATAAGGACACTTTATATTAATTAAGTTAAAATAAATACAAAAATGACATAAGCATATATCTTTTAGAAAAACAATTTTTACATATGGTTATATATGTTGGATTTTAGACTATAAATATTCATTAGAAATATAAGGATATTTCCTATATAATGGTATTTTATTTTTAATTTTTTGACATTTAATAATTAAATTTATTTATGAAACAATAATGATACAATATTTTCCTTATTAATGAAAGAATCAAATAGTTGGTATTATAAATGTTAAAATAAATATAATTTTAAAACTTATGATAACATCCAAGAATTTTATTGGATAATATGACATGTTAGGATTGATTAAATGATTTTTTTTCTAATTAATACAGTTATTATCAATTTAAAAAAAATTCAATTATTGAATATTGTCAAAATTGACATAAAAGAGTTTTTAAAAAAACTATATTAAATTATTAATCGATAGTCAATTCATAAAAATCTAATTTTCGGCCAAGTAACTTATATCGTGATTTTTGTATCATTAATGGACCACTTGGGGATCTATTTTATGTATATGGTATATTTATTAACTATATAATATAAAAATACAAAGTGACATGGTAAATGTCAATCTAATTAACTAAGAGTTTAAAATAAAAGATAAGGTTAATATAACGACCAAAACCTGTCTAAAATCTATTGGATGAGTGTCTTGATACCTATACCCACCTTAAACCTTAAATAATACACTTTGGGGCCATTATAAACCAATTATTAATTTTTTATAAAATAATATTTCTAGCTTTTTCGAAGGTGCCTCTCACCCATCTTATAAAAGGGCACTCCCCCTTCTCACTAATTCACACATTCAAAGCCTTTTGGTTCGGTCATATCCTGCCCAAATACTCTATAAACGTCTATCAATTCATCCTAGAGGCCTTAGTGGGATCATAAAGCCATACTAAGGAGCCTTTTTTGATCAAATCAAAAGGAAGAACCCAAAGAAGAGGTAATGTTTTCACCACCCTTTTTCATGTTTCATTCTTCTTCAACTTCTTATTTCTTTGTTATTTCCTTTCAAAAATAATAACTCCAGTATATTCTATATACTATGATGGTATTATAAATATGATACAACCATATTCAGTATTCTATCCATACTTTTAATGACATTTCACCATACGTGCGTACGTACGGCCTACCATCTCCACGTCGTGGTGTAATTGTTATTCAATACACTATTATTTGGATGGGTATATTAATGATGTGTAATTCATGTAAATAATAAATATAACATTATAATTATTCAGTATATTTGATATACCATCCAATTATATATTATTTTAATATCAAAAGAGTGATATTGTCACTCGTGCGTACGTACGGACTACCGTCTCCACGAACGCAATGAGATTCATTCCCCATCGTATCCATTCAAATATATTTCTCATTTGATGATTAAAAATAATTTTTAAGGACTTTATATAATTCTAGATATGAATATGATTTAACATATCCATAACAAACATGGCTTATGTAACAAAACATATAAAATAAAATGAGTAAGTTATCACCCAAAACGACGATAATACTAAGATATTATTAACAAAGCAATGTTAAAAGATAATATATGATATCATATTAATTTATATGATTCTTTTATAATTTAATAACAATTATTTTACCACTATAAAGGAGGTTAACTTACCCTCAACCAAGGAAAAGTACAAGGTAAGGGTTTATTTCACAATCACTTCATTATCCGAGGTTGTTTATACGCAATTATCTACTAGGACCTCTTTATCATCCACATCCATGTTTCTTAAAAATGTATTTCAAATCATTATTACTATTTTACAGAAAATGGGTTAATGTTATTTATAACCTTTTTTGACTTTTATAAGATTTTTATAAAGGAATCTTTCCGTCCTTTTCCAAACAAGGTCCTTTTTAACCTTTTCGCCAAATTTAAGGTAAGAATGTCTCTATTTAACATATACGTTTGGTGTGGCAATTTTCTACCATTATAAACTCATAGAAGCTTCTCTAATAAGATTATAAGAATATTTTCAAATTAAATGTTTTATCTTATAATTATGTGACCCTTAAATGATTTCAAAATAGAAAGAGACATTTCTTTAAAAAGAGTTTTGGTTTCACCTATGTCAACACACTCTGATGGATTTTAATTTTATTTGAAGTTTATTTATTATGATACAAGACATACATATTTTAATGACGTTTTTGGGATATATTTGACTGTGGATGTGCTATTTTTATACCATTCATAATTTATGGTTAAAGTATTGAAATTTCGTATGCTAGTTTTAATACGAATGTTTATGATATTTTAAACCTTTTCATATGAGGAATGTATTGGACATAGTAAGTGACAGGTGAAGCATGCTATAGCTCCTCGATTAATCGATAGGTCTCATGAGAAAACTAGATGTGGAATTGGTCGAGGCCCTTTACCAATTTTATTTATGGTTTTCACCGAGTCCCTAATCATTTTAGACTTCTTGGTCGAGGCCTTGACAAAATGTTTCAGAATGTCCGACATTATACATTCCCTCATTATGGAAATAATATTGGTGGTTCATGTGGACATTTGACTATTAGAATACCCATTATTATGTTTTATTAGGTAATTATTTACTCATCTCATATTCTTTCCATAAAAGTATTCATTTTTATTATTTGTAAAGGAATGTGGTTTCAATTATTTACCATGCTAAATATTTATGTCATTTTCTACTGTATTACTTACCCTTACTAAGCGTTTGAGAACACCCATTTCAATATTTTATCTTTCCCAGGATATGAAGAAGTTAGTTATGAGTGACCTGTTGGAATAATCTAGGAGGCTTGGATGTTCCTAATGAAATATATTTGTGTTTTATTATTCATCAAGATGTAAAGTTGAACATATATATGAATCTTCTTTCCAATAATACTAAACTGATCGGTCTTTCGAGACATGATTTCCTTGTGATCATGCCAATGCTATATAATAATGCACCGACTCTGGGTAACTAGGATCAGGGAGTTACAACACTAGAGATTCTGATAAAGTTTCGGTACGGTAGGGGTGGATCGAATAAGAATCCAACCAGTCCATCGATACTAAAAGGCTAATAACATGCAGCCCGGGCATTCGATTGACGCACCGCCTATTGAGTTGAGACCCTAATTACATGGGGGACCTTTGGGATACTTCTTAATGGGACTTCGTGACAGTTGGAGTATCAACCAGTGCTTGAGGAGAAAACCCTCCCAAATAAGAGCAAGCTTAGTGCGGGAACACAGTAGCTGGCTGTGATTTGAAGAATGAATAGTGATTATGTGTAGGTCATCACCGAGCGATCCTGTGAGGGTCAAAACTGATCATTCCTGTGTGGGTTAGCACCTAGTGATTTTGTGTGGGTCAACATCGAGCGATCATGTGTGGGTCGACACCTAGTGATCTTGTGTGGGTCAGCACATAGCGATTCGGTGTGGGTCAGCACGGAGCGATCCTATATGGGTCAGCATTGTGTGATCCTGTGTGGGTCAGCACCTAGAGATCCAATGTTGGTCTGATGACGTACTGGAAATGCACTAGGATCCTGTGTGGATCTAAAGACATACTGATGAGTTACTAGGTTCTTGTGTTGTTCTGATGATGTCCTACGATCCTCTGTGGGTCTGATAATGATTTGGTATCCTTCATGGGTCTGCCTCTTAATAGAGCAAGATGATTTCATAGTTACATCTAATCATCTCAACTTCTGTACCTAAGAAATACCTTGTTTGAGATGAGTCTGTACCTTGTGGATCTTTCCATCATGGTAATACCTTTGTGGTATTATTTTTTATGGAATACTTGTGTGTTACTTACCTTCGTGGTATTCCTTCTTTTGTAGAATAGTTGAGCTTTGGGCTTTGAGTCAGACTCTTTGTTTTCCTCATGATTGAGATGGGTATACTTGATAACATAGGCATGTCAATGTGAATATACCTATGTAGGTTTGTGAGTTGATTTCATTCTTTGTGGTTTATCCTTGGTGTATTTTGTGAGACTTTGTGGGTCTCAGGGTCCCTATTGAGTATTGTTATACTTACCCATGCATGAGATTTTTCCGCACCATGTAGTGTTTAGTGCAGAGGACAGAAATCGTGGATTGATGCTGAGGGTACCATGGCTAGATGAGGCCTAGAGGTGGACCATAAGATGTCATGGAAAACAGAGGAGACGAGAGGATGTGGAGTGATGAGGAGGTGATTTGTACTTACCCTTCAGGTAGAAACCTCAGAGGACGACCCAGAAACTGCTTTATTTTTCTTAGGTTTTTTTATATATCAGTTGTAATTGTACTATTACTATTGGGCTTGTATTCCAGCCCCATATTACTTTCCACAATTTTTTTCTATACATTTCACTTATATTTTTATCTTTTTGTATGCTTGGTTTCATGGGTTTACACGTTATAAAAGCAATGCCATCCCGATTATAAGGAATATGCCTTTCTGTGCTAGTTTCCAGCCCTTGGCCAATGGAAAGCGGGCTTGGGGTAGTCACGACATGGGCACTGGGGGACGGGTCGTGACGAACATACTTAGGATGCGGACCATCTTTTCTTTTGCAGGAGTTTTTTACTTTTGAATATTTGATAGGTTTCTCACATACTTAATCCAACCATTGATTCATAATACTCTTTCTAGAACCTAAAATATTAAAATAATCAGATGAAACATTATTTTTGGAAAGAGAATATTTCAATTAATTCGTGTATTGAGCATTCACACCAATATTAGAAGACTCATATTTTACTTCTGAAGAATTTTTCAAGTTTTCATCCATCATCATCCAGGTTCATTTGGACTCAGTATGTTTTTATTGAAACTTGTTAAATTATTCATCTTTAGTTTCTAACTTCTTACTAATATTTTCAATCATATTTCCATTTTCATCAATTCTTTCTTTGTATCTTAAAACATCCTCGATGTATTCTTCCTCCTACTCGATAACATTTTTTGATCCTTCAGTGACATCTTTACAATCTTTCTTAATCATTTTGATTTATTTTATGTGTATTTTTTATTTTTCAAGACCTAAAAGAATCTATGTTATGAGATGATACTCTCTATTATACTGTTCACCACTTTCTTCACTCTCTGAGGAATGTTTGTTTTCTCATCATATTCAATGAAGTTTATGAATTTTTCTAAACATTTATCTATTGAAGATTTGTTTCAAGTTTAGTCTGATTCAAATATCATACTCAATATAAATTTTTGTTTCCACTGTGTGTCATTTTATTTTATTTGGAAGAATTTTCTTCTTTACCATTTTTTCTCCACTTCTTCTATCGAGGTTTTCCATCAAAATCCTCCTGATATTCTCCAACATTATTTATGGGGAAATTTAGAGAGAAGTGTTTGATTCCACTACACTCAAAGAATTTGAGTGGATAGTTTCCTCTATACCTTCCTCTTCCCAATCAATATATCTTGGATATAAGAATCAAGAATTTTTTTTATTCAAATCATCATCCTCTTTATCTTTAGAATCACATGGATCAGCTTCTTTAATATCTTGTATTTTCATCTTTACCATATATTCAAAGGCCATGTAAAATTTCATATTCTTATTAAAAATTTGATATTTCCTCATTTAATATGAAATAAAAAATATATGCAATTAATCAAGAGATAAATCACCCTTAACTTCGAAAGAATAAATTTTAGAATCAGCCTTGTCCTGAAAGTTTCACATCAGTTTATTTAGAATTGTAGAATATTCCAATACATCTATAAATCCCTTAAAGTTTCAAACCATTTTATTTTCAATGGTAAAGTATTCATATGTTTTTTCATCTCTCATTCTAATTTATTAATACTTAATAAACCATATTTTTAGCTTTTCTTACATAAATTTTTTGTTTCCTTCAAAAATTATCTCCATCTTTTTCCACATACTTTTTAATGTTTTGAGACCCATCACTTTCTTAAAAACAGTCCTTGATAATGACATAATTAATTAATTTCTATCCTTTAAATGAAATTGTATGTTTTTAATATCATAAAACATCATATTATAATATATCTAATTCTGTTGAAAACATATAGTTGTAGCATCACCATCTACCAGGCCAAGAGATAGGAGATAAAGAATCATCCTATTTTTCAATCTATAATAATTTTTTCCTTCAACTATTGGAATTACTCTACTATTGATAGAATTGATATTAGTTATGACAAGTATATATATTGGGTACATTCACTCTAAAACCAATTGATGTTACAAATGATCAAATAACGACTGACAATGGGGTGTTGAATCAGTTGTTCACTTTTTTTTAATTTTCAGAATATTTAATCTTAATCCTTACAAAATGTTAATGTTTATATCATTATCAATTTTTAGTAAATAATCATGCCTGAAATAGTAGGAATGCATGTAAATCAGACAATATTTACAAGGATCTACCTCAGTGTGAGATTCTACATCTGTGTCATAGCCACTATTGTGGGTATATGGAAATACACTATTAAAATGAATTAAATAAAACTCATGACAACTCCTGTTAGACACCTTCTATCTCCCAATAGTAATGATTATACTGAATCTCTTCAGTTTACAATATTTTCCTATAAAAAATTGATCCAACCAAAATAATAAAGGCTTCGTGAATCTACTCAACAATTCCTCAGTCTGAATTCATAGTATTATTTGGATGGATCAGATTTTTTTTCAACACATTGATGCTGGATTTTGGATCTGATTTTCCCAATATAATGGTTCTAGATTTTGGTTCATATTTTCTCAATACAATGATGCTGGATCCAATTTATTTAATATGATAAATATGGATATTATTTCCTAAATAAGATATTTCTAGATGAAATTTCTTAAATATGATAATTCCAGATCCAATTTCCTGAATATGAAAAACTCGCTCTCAATATAAAAATCGCAAAATCTGATAGCATGGCCTATATAATTCTTCTTAAATTAGATGGAAATTTTTAATTTTGAATTCTCCAATGGTAATCCTTTTTCTTGTGTGTGAATAATTCAAATGAACAAATAATCTGATGATGTATTAATAAGATACTTAGCAAACAAAGGTGGGAAACAAAGAAAAGTTTTTAGCTTCATCAAATTTCAAAATATCTGCAAATATATCACATTAGAAATTTTAATTTTATCTCATCAAATATCATTATATTACTCAAATATTTTCCCAAAATTTAAATTCTACTTCGACAACATTAATTAAACATACAATCCTTAGCTTATTAGGATCTATTTCTTTATCACCTGATTGTGATCATTTTCTTTCTCATCTCATTCCGTTCATTTTATTTTAGAGTTGAAAAATATGAGTATGATCATTTTTATTCATGAGTCTAATTATGATCATCTTATATATGAAATTTCATTATGCTTTCGATAGAAGATCAGATGATACAATACCTGATGATGATATACATTAATACAATGTAAATCTTATTACAATGGAATTCTCATTATGATGAAATTCCCATTATGAGGGATTTCTTATTACAATCAAATTCCCATTACGATGTAATTCCCATTATGATGAAATTGTGATTATGAGGAAATTCTCATTATGAAGAAATTTCTATTGTGATGGAATACTCATTATGATGGTGTTCCAATTATGATGGAAATCTAATTATGAAAAAATTCCTAGTAAGAAGGAATTCTTCACTCTATAATTTTTAATTTCTTAAAAACTATCCAATATTTATTAAAAATATTTTACCATGGATTATTTCATGATTTGTGGAAATTTTTTTGAATACAAAAAAGAGAGACTCCTATAAAATAAAAAATTCTACCTCTGATTCCGTTAGATCTCATGATCTTAATACAATGTAGAATGATCCAATTCAGGGATCTAATTCCTTGAAACAAAAACATTCTAATAAAAAATAGAAGTTTCCAACTAATAAGAAAAATATTTATTAATTTTGTTTTTCAAAATGGTACATAAAAAATTATCATTCATTCTAAAGAACCGTTACTCAAAATTATCCATCATATTCATTCAATATTTTAACACTTCATTTATCTCCGCATTCAAAAAAACATTTCACTCACTATAATTTTACCTAATCTCATAGGGTTAAATTTTTATTTGAGAAGTTTTAATTATCCAAAAGACAAGATAAGGTCACCATAGGATTGGTAAATTATTAAATCTCTACTGAGTTGACTTGTTAACAACTCTTATTCTTCTGTAATTTCTTTTATATTGAATATCAATGGATTTTATCTTTTAGATATGGAAATATTTTAGGTAGAATAAGGATGGTAGGCCCTTTTATGAAAAAAATGCATGATTCCAATTTTTAATTAAGAATTGACTTATCCTAAATTATATTATAAATTATTTAATTCAATAAATCTGGAAATATTCAATTATAATAAACACCTTTTACAATTATAGTAACAAAAAGTTGTCCACTCTCCCAACATCAACCGATTTGAACTTCAATTTTTTTTACTTTTATAATGTTTTAGGATTTGATTTTGTGAAGCCAATGAGGGTTTATTGGATTTAATAATAGTGATGTGAAATTCCTAACATTTGTTGGAATTATAAATTTTATATTAATATTCAAAATACTTATTTTTCTTTGCTTTTACATTATTTTCATCATAAAAGATTATTATTTAATGTTTTAGTTTTTTAATAGATACTCATAATACTCTACGATAGAAAAAGATCAAAATAGTTTAAAACTATCACCTTAAATTTTTATTTGAATATCACATAATATCTAAATGATGATAATAAAATAATAAAACAATCCCCTTGTATTTAGTTACACTATAGCTTGTATTTAAACTTCTAGGGTAGGTCATGTAAGGATTTTAGTTCTTCATTGTTTCTTCCTATAATGTTGTTAATGGATTAGAAAAGGACCATAAAGATTAAATACAGAGATAATATCCATATAGAAGGGTACAAATTAAAATAAGTAATTTAAATTATAATAATTACCTTAAGTATCTCCCAAAAATGTCAATAAACTCTCAGGTTTCAATTGGAACAAATAAAATATTTTTATAACAAATATGGTTTGTTTAACTATATAGAAATGTATAATTTGTAGTATATTTCAAAATGAGGTTTAGATTCCTCACATATAGATGATTCTAATATATCTACTATTATTCATGGAATGTGATTCGAAATTCAATATCCCTTTTATAAAATTCTAAAAATGTTGAATTTCAAACATAGATCAAATAAAATCTCATATAAATCATGTCTTATTTTTTAAATTATTTTATTAGTTGACATGGGTTTTATAAATTAAAACGGTGTTCATTTTATATCATTATTTATTAAAAACAATACATTAAAATTAATACATGAAATAAATGAAATTAAAAATTTTGAAATACAAAAAAAAACAAAATAAAAAAACAAAAAACAATTTTCAAATATCAATAAAATTCCTTTCAAAAGTTTTTTTATATGTGATTTTCTCCTTTTGAAACCATTTTTATGAGAAATTAGAATAAAAAATTTGATACCTAATAAAAATTATAATGGAAAAAAAAACATGGTGTATAGATTTAAATTGAATAATGTTGGTTTATATCCTCCCATAAGGAAACTAGAAATGTCTCAGTTAAAAAATAAAATTTTTCTCATTAACTATTAATATATTTTTCTCTAACAGTTCATTATTCAATAAAAAAATAGTGTGAAAATTATAAGTGACAATGAATATTACAGACTATTTGGATTGAAATTTACCTTTAATCCACTTCTATTTGGATTCAAAAAAAATCCATGGGTTCCAAATTTGAAATATATATTTAGGATAACTCTATTATGAATAAAATTTATATTTATATTTTATATCTTATATTATTATTATGATTTATTTTTTATTTTTAAGAACCTGTAAAAGATAAAATTTATTTCTTTTCCATAATAATTAGTATTCATGTTAAATGTTTTAATAGCCAAAAAATATTTATTATATATATAAAAAGTCTAGTAGAATTATTTTCCATAGATTATTCAAAATTAAATTTTAATTTTAGTTTTATTGTAATTATTGTAATTTTAATGTGAATCATTTGGTCTCAAGCTCTAATCAAGTATATTTTTATGGATATATTTTTTCCAAGATTTGTTTGATCTATCTATTAAATAACTAAATAGAACAATTTTTATTTGAGATAATGTGTATAAAACTTATGTTAAAATCTATATTTTTCCAAAAATGGTTTCAAAATTTAAATTACATTACATGGTATATTGATACGAGATTATATAAGTTGCTAAGCCAAATCTAGAAAAGTTATTTTCATTCCATAATTTAATAATAACATTTCAATCATTAGTTCTATTGGGAATCAATTATAACCACATTATAATATTATCAATAATGATAAATATATGAATATTTATAAAATAATTGGGAAACAATCCCTTGAAATCCATAGCCATCAGATCCAAGACACCACAATACAAAACAGTTTTTTGAAGCATCTCCATCCTCTTGGAAATGTTACATTGGAATTAAAATGATATAAAAATTCTATAGAATTCAATAGAATACATTAATGTTATAGAATAATATATAATACAATATATAACATTCCACAATATTAATTGGGGTTCCAAAATTTACTCCATAATTAATGCTTTGGAAAAAAATTAGGAAAAAATAAAATAGATAATTTGGTGTCAATCTCTTTATTATTCGGTCATTTTGAAAATAAAATGATTAAATATATTCCCCATTGTATTTCCTAGAATTAAATACATGATTTTAAATTTTTTTTGTAGAAAATAAGTATGGGATTTGACTACAATACAAATATTTCACAATATCTTGACACTATAGACTCTTACTGTTTAAATAATCATTTTCATCATCAGTAAATGATTCTTGGATTGGTGAACATATCCCATTTTCATCAACTAAATCAATGGGTATTATAATAATATTTTCATCCATAATATCTTCACTTTCATTACTATATATTATGTAATTTTAAAACTCATATAACAAGAATATCCAACAGTAAAATTAGGATTTTGTATCATGGTTTTACACAAAAAAATCATATTATAGAATTTTAAATGAAATTCATCATTTTAGATCCTAATATACAACATCTAAACTGATGTAAGGGATCCAAAGATCTAATAATTCATTTTTTATGAATGTGTAATTACATTAATATTTATCAAGTGTCTAATTTTTATAACATATCATGTGATATCTCTTTCCCAGCATGTGAATTAGGACATTCCAATCGGAAAAATCAGATTCATCTTAAATTAATATAAAGGGTAATCCCTATTATGGTGGTTGAAAAATGGGTGGGGATTAAAAATTTTATTTCATCTCCCTATAGGATTGTTCAAAACATCCATAAAAGAAAAACTATGTCTTTTTTTGATGAAATATGGTCAAAGAGAATGTTGTTTTTCTAAAATATATTATCAATCTCCAATAATACCCATCTTGGATAAATAATTATATTTCACCTCTCTATGTTTGTGTGTATGGTGGTAATGAAATGAACTCTATTTAGATTTGAAAATATTAATTTCATCTATTGACACTACATGCGAAAAGAAATTCCATAAGATGTGATGATATGACCCATTTTTAAGTTAATAACAAATATTTCACTAATGTGTGCTTTAAAAGTAATTGCTTAACATTTTCATAATATATTAAAATAAGATCGAAAAACATTAAAATAAAATTATAAAATATCTATATAACTATATATGAATTAAAATAAAATCACATCATGGATCTTAGAAAAGTTCTTTGGGAATTACATAAAAAAATTAATTATTTTATATAAAATAGTTCCCATAGGAAATTATAATGTGGGTTTCACTTAATCATCAAGTGTTAAATGAATTTTAATATACCAAAAAACTACATTAATAAAATAAGAAATTCTAATTCCAAAAACCATTCAATTTATTATTTATGAAAAATAATAAAAAATTCTCTTTCTAAGTCATTGAATTTTTCATTCTCCAATCAATAAAAATATATTATTTTTTTAGAATCAGAATTGGACGAGTTTACAAAATTCCTAAATTTATACCATGAAACCATAACTAAATATTTGATAGGAATCACCCATTGGATATAAAATATGTTAAAAATAATTATAGAATACAACAATGTGGTCCTTTTTTTTAAGAAACCTATTAATTTTGTTTTGTTCAACATAATTTTAATTTTCCCAATATGTTTGGAATTAGTCTCTAAAAAATGGTATATATATATATAATTGATGGAAATATTTATATAAATTCAGGGAACTCCCAAAATAAGTCATTATAAAATGTTCAAAATTCTCTTAAAATAATTTTCTTATGGTTTTTTATAAAACATTTTCAATGATGATAGTTAATTTCTCATTTTTACCCAGGAATTATTATTTGATATTTTCATTTAGTGGATTGAGTTCTAAATCTTGTATGATATTATATTTTTTTCTAATATGGTTAATGTCACTTTGAAACAACAATTTTTACTCAAAATTCATTCATAAAACTTTTATACTTCATATTGATATCATCATCAACATGATGGTGGAAAATTATATTATATGTGTGATTTTATAGAAATATTATATATTCTAATGAACATGATATATCATATTCTTTATTCATCGTCATAATAATTATAAATAATTTTTCAATTCATTTAAATATTAAAATATAATCCATTCCATTAAATAAATAAGGAGTTTTATCAACTTTCAGGTATTTAGAAATTTCATTAAAAAAGAAGTAATATTTTTTGAAATAGTATGGCCACATGAAGTGGTTTTAATAGGTTCAAAAATACCAAAATATTACTGACATGAAAGAAATTCATGTTATTCTTAACAAAAAATAGTATCATTATATTCCATATTATAAACAATTTAGTAGAATATATATATAATTTTCAAACACAAAGTGTTTATATCTGGGAATTTTAGTATAAAAAATTCCCTATACTCATCAATTTTAATCGTATGTAAAAAAATTTTACTTGTTACAAAAAAATAAATTTTAAAAATAGTAGTTTGTGTTTCATTATATAAAAAATCAGGCAACTTATTTATGGAAATCTAGTTAATAATTTTGTGTTTATAGGATTAATGATATTCCATTTTGGTTTTCTTGGTTTGAAATGTATAAAAGTGAACTAATTCCCCAAATAATTCTAATTAAAATGTTCTTCTAAGAATAATAATGATTGTATTATAAATTTTTATGAAATTCCTCCTAATAATTTTAGGATCATGTATACTAAATATATTTTATTTTAAATACAAAAATAAAAATCCATAGGAAAATAACTTATCTTACATAGACTAAAAAATATTTGTTATTTATAATAGGTTTAGTTGTAAACTATGTTTTCTATTTAATTACAATTCTTGCATGTTTCATCTTTATTTCTTATAATGTAAAAAACGGAATGGACCTAACATTAATAGATGGTCTGAAATTGAGCATTAAATCATTAAATTAAAAATTTACAATGTTGTAGGAAATGTAAAATTTTCCTCGAATATTAAATTTTATAGGAATGAAATATTGAATTAGTTTTGAAACGTTCCTCTAAAAGATCACATTTTATCTATAACTGAAAAAAACTATGATGACCCATATGTTTTCAATATTTGTATGCCTATGAATTCAATTCATGATTTATATAAAATAATTATTCACTTGAACATTTTAAGAAGTCACTATAATATATTTATCCCATTCACATTAAATACTCCTCATCAACGAAATGTTCCTCATAGTGTATGGAAGTGGTGGCTTGTGTATTTCACATTAATTTCATGAATTGTTTTTAGAATAATAATATTCTATCATAGTTATAAAATCTATATTTGTTGTCTTAGGAATATATTCATCTATTGAAAATAATTTTTAATTCATTTTTTTTAAAATTTTATATAGGTCCAATAATTGTTATTACTTCCATAACAGGGTATAAATTAAGAGAAAAAGAATCGTAACATCCTTTAACATATCTAATATGAGAACGTTGTTTTTATTTTTCAATTTCTAGGGATTTTCGGTTGATTTTCATTATTATATTCTATGAAAAACACATTTTTCCCTTTTAATTGGATTTAGATGAGTTTTCCAAGGTAAACTTACATTAATTTTATTTCTTTTTTTACAAGAATCAGTAAAATATTTTTAGATATATGTAATCAAATTACTCATTATTATATAAATCCCTTTAATAATGAACATTATCTTGATCATTGAAGTATATTTGTTGAAAATTATTTTATTGGACTTTTAAAATTCTCTTATGTTATTCAGATGATCCAAATAAATCATTACAATCAATATACTAGCCTTGGTTATAATTTTAGTAACTCTAAAAGGATCATTTGTTGTTTGATTGAAATGGTTTCCAAGGAAAATTAGTATTTCAATGTTCTGAAGAGTTCGATATTTTGATTTATTTTTCTATTAAATGATTGTTAAAATAAAAACATTCTGAATGAATATTGTTTTGAAATCTTGTGTTTTGTTTTTGGGGTTTTGAGGTGTTTGAATAACTCATTTACCTATCAATGTTTTATATAGAAATATTTATTTAGAATCATTTTATTCATTTATGTGGATGTGGGGACAGTTTGAGAAGATTTGACCTGATAAAAACCTATTATTCTAAATTAATGTCAATTTTGAGCTATGTTTTTTAAGTAAATTCATTGTGATATATGATGTTTTTTCAAAAAAAATCTAACTATAGTATTTATCCTGCTCTTCTCTATAAAGAATAATCCCACATCCAAATAATGAATAAAAATTTGATCACTAATTTGATTGTTCGGGAAACTAAAACAATATTATTTAATCCTATCACAGTATTTATTTAATATCACACTATAATTTACTAATCTGGTATTATTATTTTATAATGGTTGATGTCCAATAATGGGTGAAATTTGATATAAGTAAAATCTTATTCAATTAATTATGATCCCTTTTCAATATAACATGGGAATATGGACACCATTATTTAAAATCTCCTTGCTATAAAATGTAAACAATATTAATTTAATTTGATCACTATTCAATCAATTTTGTTTTATTTTAAGCCATGATACTTCAATTTTATGAGTTGTTTTTTGGATTCTCAAAAATAAATCTATTGAACAATGGAAGTTAGTGATTGAATCCATCTTTGACATTAAATCTAGAAATTGATTTATGTTACGATATAGGATTTTTTATTTTATTCTAAGGATATAGATAATTTTTGGAGTGTTTGGATGTCATCTTCTGTGATTTCATGGTAAAAAATGTTTCATATTTAATTGAAAAATATATAAAACTAGAATAATTGAGTGTTATAATGGATCTATAAATTTATGGATAATTTCATTCAATTATAGGATCTGAAGGGAATAATTTTTTTGTACTTCTATGGAAATAAGAATTATTAAAGAAACATATTAATTCTACTCAATAATGAATCCAATTGGAAAAATGCATTTAAATAGTTACCTTTTCAAAATTAAATCCTAATAGAGATGGAAATATAGTGGTCCTTAAGGTGGTCTCTCATTGAGGTTATAAGTTTAGTTTGAAATAATTCCCTTTTATATTATATTTTTTCTTGATCATAGTAAAACTATGGATTCAAATGGTATGAATAAAAATTAAATAAAAAAATTGAAAAATTAATTTTTATAATGAAAATGAAAATTTTATTGAAATGTATTGTGAAACTATATTTAAATTAATTACCAAGGAATTTTTCTTATTTTAAGGACTCATACATTATTCTTATTTAATCAAATAATCAAAATTAATTTATTTATATATACTTCAAAAACATATTGAATATATCTTAACATTGGAAAATAACATACCAAACCATCGATATGGTTATAGATTGTTTTATGAAAGTGATTCTAAATCTCATGTATGTAAATTAAATTGAAATAGAATAGAATTTTTTTTTTGAATGCAATGCCTCACCTAATTAGTATAAATTGTTAGATCATTCACATTATGATCATAAATAGAACCACAAAAAATAATTTTATTGAATAAAATTATATCAAGAAACAAAAAGACCATCTTATATAAAAATAATTTCTATATGAATTAAAAAAATTCTCAATTAAGTAAAATACTCAAAACATACATTCCAAATAATCTATAATCTTCTAAGAAACTACAATTTTTATCCATGCATGGAGAAATCATGTTTTATATCATTATTCCTATATATCATTCAATACTACGTTTTATTTGAAGTATTACTCTAAAAAGTCATTTATTTCTTCCAACCTCTATTTCCACTGGGGTATATATATATATATTATACACATATAATGGTTGTAAAAATATTTGAAAATGATATAAGACACCAAAGTGGTTCTTGTAAGATGTTCAACTGTTCATTGATTTATCTCGAATGTCCTTCTGGTGAATACAACATTTTACACATCTTCACATGCATGATTGAAAAAGAAATATTTAATTCGCATGTACAACAATATTTTAATCTCTTTTATTTCTCTAATGAAAATCAACTCTTGATATTCACATTACATTAACTCACACATTTTTAATTGTGGTATCATCATGACAACCTATATTTGTAGCACGATTCTCCATTATATTTCACAAGGTATTTAAAGTCTAAAATAATTTAATTTTTTTTTGTATTTTATTATAAAATACTTTTTATGTACTAATAATTGTAATATAATATGTTCATAGGTTTGAAGTGAAATGAAATGGCTATTAATCTCATAAAAATCCCAAGTCATATAGAATTCAATATTATGTTTACTACCATATAAGAAACAAAGTATTGTAAAAATATATTAAGTCACATAATAACATGTAGGACCAAAAAAATATCAATAATTCCTATCAAAAAACATAATTCATATGAAATTTCTAATGAGTCATATAAAATTTAATTAAATATTATGAAATAAGTTAATTTTATAAGAAGCATAAAAATTCATAAGAAACAAAATATAATATAATCACTTTATTTATTTTTCCAAAATTATTTTTTTCTAGGATTTCATAGATTAAAAATTGAAATCAAATACTATTAAATTATTCCCACATATGATTCAAATCACTGAATAAAAAAATATGTCCATTATGGCAAATAAATATTAAATGAAATTAAAAAAATGATTCTATTCGAGTCAGAATGAAAAAACTATGCGGATTTATTAATTTTAATTTCATTAAAATTTCATGAAAATAGAAAATCTACCAGTTTGTGAAGAATGATTTCGTAAGAAATAAAAATGAATAGATACATACCTTTTTGAAAATTTCATAAAAAACCATTGTCTATGGTGGGATATATGGGTGTTTACTTGGGTTTCATCATTGTATTTTTCTATCATGGATAGAATGGTGTCAATTGATTACCATTGGTTATAATGTCAACATTTTTAGTTATTATTTTTAATTTCACTATAACACTCATATATTTTCAATTTTATATAATCAATGGTTACCCTTTTAAATTATTATTAATTTTTTAAACATATTTGGTTTTTATTAACATGTAAGAAAATAAAATCTAATTCATTTGGTGGAATTTGTCAACAACTGTTTCGATGTTTCAATGATTTTAGAATGGTAAATATGACTTCTTTATGTCTAATCTAGATTTGGTCCTTGAATAAAAAGGAATTTTTTATAAAAATTAGTTTTTTTCACTATTCATCAAAAAAATTAGCATTTCAATTTTTTTTGAAAATTTAACTGTAATCTAATATTATAATGTTTAATCCAAAAATTAATTTATTTTTGTTAAATGTATTTTCAAAAAGTGGATAAAATTAATTTTATTATATTTTAAAAAAAAATTAATGAAATATATTTTGATGAAAAAATGTAATTTCATTGCACATAAATGGTTTACAAAACATTACGTTCATATTTATCAATACATTTTCTTCATCTAAAATGGTCAAAAATAATTTTGAAAATGTGGTTATTCTTATCCATACTAACAAACATAATAGTAAGGTTGTAACTATCACATTAAAATATAATAATTAAATAATTTTTCATGATTCTTTTAAACAAAGTGATTCATGTATTAGAATATATCTTGAAAATAAAATTTATTTGAATAATATATATCATAAAATATATGGGTGTCAAATTATAACAGACATAAAATGATTGTCAACATCAAAATTCTATTACTCTAATAGAAATATCCGGGGTTTCTTCTAAACCATCCTATACTCAAGTAACCATGTAGCTTCCTAAAATTAATAGTTTGACAATAAATCCGTGACTTGGTCAGTGGTATTTTTTCATAAAATATTCATTATATAATAAGAAATATTTAAAGGTTGTTCATAATATGATAGATCATTACGTAGTGGTGAAACCACTGAGTTTAGTATAGTTGAAGGACTATATATATCCTTCATGAGAGGCAGTATGAGGAACACATTGTGGACTTGAGAGAGGTTCGGTGTAGGTACAATAAGATTGGAAAGCATCCTTACGTGATCAAGAATCTAAAAATTTACAATATACATAAGGCATATCATTCAATTCATTATGAAGCTCATAAACTTCATAAATGGATAAATTAATAGAAAATCATGCTCACTAACATCAAACTCCAGATCACATTGATGATTTTCATTATAAATTTTATTTCATCTTTGAGCTAAATTTATGTGATGCTGAGTGGAATTTACATTCTCTTTAATTTACCTAGCTAGATAAGAGACAAAAATATTTGTTTCACTTTATCAATCCTAGAAAATTGTAGCTATACACTTCATTCCATAGAGGTCTTCATAAGGATCCATCAAAATTATTGAGTGAATGTTATTGTTGAAAAATAACACAACTATAGGAAGGTTATGATCTCAAACACCATTTAAATACACTAAAAATCATTTCATCATGTCCTATTATGATTAAAGTGTTCTCTCATAAGGAAAATATGTATGAGGATGATATGAAGTGATAAAACTCAATTCAACTTCATTATATTTCTGAGGTCTTTACTCAAATGTCATATAAATCCTCGGATAATGATCAGATAAAAGTGAATGATGTAATCCATGAACCATTAACTCTTCCTTGATGTATATCCTAGGAATCTGATCCAAAGGAAAATCTTCTCTGATTGTTGTGATGTGTGATAACTTTTTTTTGGTGATTGACTATAATCTATATATCATTTTTCTCTTTAGATGTTATGGTGAGTGACATGAAAACATCCATGGTAATATTTTTCTATTTACAAACAATAAAGTTAATGGTTCTAACCTCCCTTTATAATTATGTCTATCAACCTTAACAAACTAACTTTCTTTGAAAAAAGATACGTACTCATAAGTATTTCTCTCCATGATTTCTCAGTAGAAATAATTTTTTATATCTTTATACAATATTTTTATGCAAGTATTAATGGAGAACAATGAACTATGATCCTCCTAAAATATGTACTTTTTAAATCTTGTGTAGATAGAACATAGACATGGTTCCTAAAAAATATCACTCAATCATTTGAAAGGATATACCTAGGAACATTTCTCACCTTCTTATGTATGTCAAAATCTTTATTCTATGCATCTTTAATCATCACATGGATAGATGATTGAATACTCATTTGATAAAGAGAATATTTCTACCCTTACCTAATGATTTTTATATCCATCATTTGTAAATATATATGTTGGATAATTTTTGTTCCACATAATATGTAAGATATCTAGATTCTTTCGACTTAAAGAATTGGCTACCTTTTTTTCTTTCCCACGGTGGTTATGTATTAAGAATTTATAATATTTATTCAGTTCCAACCATCTTATATGGCGAATATTCAAATATTTCCATATGAATATATAAATTAAAATTTTATTATTATATATATATATATATAATCATACTTTATAATGATAACTCATCGATATCATTAATGAAAAAATAACTCAAATTACACCATATAATTATTTGGTAAATTTGATTAAAAAACATTTTGTTTTCATGAGACTTATGCTATCACCACATCAATATTTTGGAGAAGGCATAAATTTTCATTCATCTATGGATTAATAATGATTACAAACCCATCTCTTAAATAGAATAAATTAGTTATAGTTGTGCTTAATATCCTTCCCTTCAGTTCCTTGAAATTTTCATCACATTCATTTCTCTATAAGAACAGTGATTCCTTTCATGATAACTTCACGATTAAATTAGAAATTTTCAAGAAATTATCCAAGAGACATCAATAATATATAGTCAAAGAAAGAAAATGTGAGATCTCTTTCACAGGAGTTGGTCTGGTATAATGTTCAAGAACTTCCATATTTTATTGATACATAGATATACCATCTTCTGATATTAAATGACCAAGAAATAAAATATTTTGTATCCAAAATTGAAAATTCGTAAATTTTTCATTCTCTTTATTTTTCAATAGTGTATTTATAACTACTCTCAAGTGATCTCAATTATTTTCATTATACATTTAATAAATAAAAGCATCATTACTAATGACTAAAAAAACTCTTCAATGTATTTTCGAAAGACAATATTCACTAAATTTATAACGATAGAAGGGGAACTATTATGATAAAATGTCATAAATATATATTCATAGAGTCCATAGATTTTATAAAATGTTTTCTTTATTATATAATCATTATTAAATATCATATGATGATATCCAAAAATGAATTTCAATAATGTAATATTATAGATCCCTACAAAGATGATCAAACACACCATCAATTTGGTGTATGGGTTTCCTATTTTTTATTGTGATTTTGTTTAGTCCCTAATATTATATTAAGAGTCAAATTGATAAATATTTATTGTTAAAAAATGAAATGGTTAACCCCAAGGAGACACACTTTGGAAAATGAATATCTTATCAATATTAATAATGAGTTTCATCTTAGATTCATATAGCTCAATCAAGACTATTCTATGGAGAGTCCTTGAAATATTTATAACACTTTGTATGAGGCCTAATGTATAATGTACTAAAAAATTTAGTTGAACACAAGGAAAATCATCTTGAAAAGATTCATCAAACTCTCAAACCATACACGTATCATTGATATTGATTTTCTCCCAAAAAAATATGAGTTAATGACCCCTTTTTAATAGGAATAAAGACCCATAAAATAGTTTTTATATACATTATAAGTTTATATCTATCATCTAACTGATAAATAATCATTGGTTGGTTTTGAATATCAATCAGTAATTATATTCCTCAAAAAATATTTGTGTTAAATATTTAGATAATTAAAATCCTTTCTTAATATTACATCTATTTAAAAAAGTGGGAGAGTAACAAAATTTAAAGGTATCACATTACAAAAAATAATATCAAATAATAATCATAGACATGAGATGTGATCATCATACCATTAGGGTGTTTCACTAGTAATTAAATATCTAGTCCTTGGAGGGAATGTTTATACCCTAATAAAATTATTTAGATAAAAAATTTCAATAGATCCATAGTTAAATAAGTCACTAACAGTTCCAGTGTGAGTGTACATTTCCCCACATCATTTTCGTACACTATATCAATAATAGTGATTTAATTAGATTTCCTATTTTATAATGGATTAAGAGGTTTCGATCTTCAATAGTCATCATTAACCATCATATTTCAGAACACTTTAACATAATTCACATATTATCTACATTTATATCAAAGAAGAATGGATGTTTCATTAGTGTTTGTATTATTCTAATCCATTAAATTAATCATACCATTCATTTCATTTTGATTTTCAGGGGCTTTATTAAAGACCCATCCACATTTTAAAGACCTCCCAACTACATTCAATTAGTTCTCGGGTTTTCTATTCCAAAATTTGTGGCTTGTTGATTGATGAAATTTTATTCCACCCTATTTTTTATTTGAGTTTTCATTAGAAACAATATTCTTTTTCATATAAAAACCATGAGACTATTGGGAATCACCAAACATCATTTCTAATTTGATTTCACTCATAGATACAAATGTATCTAATAAAAAACACCTTTTAAAATGATGTTTGAGGCACCAAAATAATCGATCAACTATAATTTAACACTGTATGATACTAAAATATCCATACCATTCTAGTATTTTAATTTGTTTTCATAGGTAAAAATGGATTCATAATCATTATACTTTATATTATGTAATTTATTATCCCTTTTTGACTAAGGATATGAGGAATGTACATTTTAAAAAAGAAGATCATAAACTCATCCAACTCTAAGAGTCAATTTCTTCCTTTTTCCTTGTGATATTAATAATATTCCATCATTGGTATGCTTTTCCTTCCAAATTATAAGTATATAAAATGATTATTTAATTCTAAGAACAATATATAATATAAAATATAATTTCAATGGTACTAATATATTTCTTATCAACTTGTGGATCATCAAAACCTCTAAACGAGTGTATGTATTTCTTCATCAAGGGATTAAAAAAATGTTGATCCATATTTTATTGTTTGTATTTCAATCATTATTCATATCTGAAGATTGTTATGTACAAATATCAATGATTTATTTCATTATATATCCTATAATTTTTTGTCTCTCATGTGGAAAGTGATTTAATTATTTATCACACTCGGGATTAACATAATTTCTTTGTGGTATAACCATTTAATAAAACCAAAATATACATTTTGAGAATGAATAATCATAGTGAGAAGCCATATAATCCAAAAAAGATAATTTATAGGATTTCTTAAATCATACCACCATATTTAAAATCTCGGAAACCATTGGTTTAACCTGTGTCATTCATGGTAATATTCTTTTTAAATATGAAAAACATTGTCTATAAAGAGTTTTTGAACTTATAAAACATATTCCTCATGAGTTTCAAACCCACTGTGTCATAAGACGGATTTTTGTGCACAATATAATGATATTAGGAAACACCAATTCACCCTCTTTGGATTTATCACCCCTAGGTAAATTATTTCTGGAGAAATATCCTCTTTTAGAATTGTGAGTGTGATGTAATCTCATAGAAATCACATTCTCTATCCTTTACTAAAATTCCAAAACTTTGCACAATACCTTGAATTTTCATGAGGTTTCTCAGTAATGTTTTATAATACTCATGTTAAACGGTAAACTAAACATTTCTATTATTATAATATTAATGAATATCACTTTAAAACATAGATATCACATCATAAAAGATGAATAATCATTTTTTTGAACAAGAAAATGATTCAAAAATCATATGGGTGTTGATCCCTTAGATTCATGGATACATAAACAACTAGTTAATAAGAAAACTACTTCACATAACACTAAATTATTAATACTAATTGATTGTTCTTAGACATATCATACATAACTCCTTTCCTTATATCTTACGGAATGGAAGCATAAGAATGGGTGAGCAGAGATATTGAGTATGAGTAAAAAAGGGAGATATCAATCGATGATAACATGAAATAAGAATAAAATCCTTAAAATTTTCATACCCAATCCATCAAGGATCATACACATGATTCACGTGATAATATATTTTTATTTAAAAATACATGAAACATTAGAGTAAGAGAACATCATAAATTAATCACAATAATAATTCCATGTCATATAATTGTGGTGTTATCATAGGTTTTGAAACCATTCCGAATATTAATTATAACTACCAATACCATAAAATAATAATAATGGATCAACAATAAAAACATGTTTTCAATAGTGGATCAATCACATTGACTTTTTTCCAAAAAAAAAGCAAGTTGATCAGTGTTTTTCCCATAATTGATCAAGCAAATCTACTTCTTTCCTATATTTTTCTCATGATATATAAAGGTCTACTATATTCATTATAATGGTATAGAATTCTAGGCCAACCAATCACATAATTAAATCATAACATTGTTTTCTATAAAGTTATTCAACATTCATCATATCATTATATCATTACCTATGAAAATAAATTGTGTTTCATAAACATTTCATTGATCCATCATGGAATAACCCATAAAAATAAGTAGGTTTCATTAACATCTCATCATCATAAAAATTATATTTCTAGATAAAGAATAAATATGGTACCATTAGATATTCTCCCTTGGAAAACATTATCAAAATCAATGGATGATTTCACTAATGAATAAAAATAATATTGGTAGAGTATTAAAGCATTTTTGAATTAAATACACTTTTAATTTTGAATTCACTTCTTTAAAATATTATAAATATTAGTGAAATTAGTTTCACTTAGATTAATATTATAAATTTTAATTGAGGATATAAAAAATTGATTTTCATGATGGTGGGAAATATTTTTCATGTTGTAAACCTAATCTAATGATTCATTTTACATTTTCATTGAAAAGTTAAAATAACCATATTATAAAAATGTAATGAATATTACTTCAAAATTATTTTATAAAAATTAAAACATGAATTAAAAATATATTAAATGTTCATAGAGGAATATTTAAAATAATATTGAAAACATTTTTCTAAAATAAGGATATGGAAGAAAAATGGTTTTCAACTAAAGATAGAAATAAAATAATTATTCATTAAAAACATTCTTTCGGTCACTTTAGTTTGTAAAGATATAAAAATCAATGGAAAACTTTAATTCATCAGAAATTACTAGAGTATTATAAAATTCTTGAGATTTTTTAGTGATATATCATAATATTTTATAGTCATAAACTTAATCATAAAAAATCCAGATAAATATTGACATTGTAACATAAAACCTTTTTCACATTAGTATATTATACATCATAATCTCCATGAATAAAATAACATTATATAGATATTTATATCCAAATAAATTTATTGATAAAAAAAGAAACATGAATGTTAAATATATACACCACATAATGGAAAATAGTCATGAATATGGAATCTGTATCATAGAAATAAATGTGAGATTAAAATCCCATACCTTAAGTCTCAAATTATTTTATTTGCATTCAATAATATAGTATAATAAATATAGGATTATTAAAATTATGTTACATAACCATATTCATACAAATCATAACATATATTATTAAATTAAAACTATTTATCACCCTTTTGTAACAATTCATTACTAAAATCACTATTTTGGATGATATTGCTTTGTTTTTCACAAATGCTTTGGTTCAACAGTATTGGTCCTTATAATTGGATTTTGATTTAACAATATGAAAAATATTAAAAAAATATTAAAAATAACGTAAAAATTATTTATATAAATATTCATATTCGTATATAAATGTGTATGTAGAAAAATGAATTCCACCATTCATCTAGACGGCAGGTTATAGGTATGCTTGATTGATGTTTTTTAATTTTCAAAAAATAGAATAAAATTAAGCTATATAATATATAATCTAACGTGATATTTTTTATGTCATATAATTTATATTATTTATTAAATTTATCTTTGTTAACATCCATGACAAAAATAAAATTAATAATGACCACATAACTTTTTGGAGGCGGTGTTTCACCCGAACCCTCGAGTGACGTTATCGTTTTTCAACTTATTACAAGGTAATGAGGTGGATTTGATATTATATTTCTATACATATAATTATATCATTATTATCATATATATATATAATTTCAATAAATAATTATATCCGATCATTATAGGCGGTGATGGAAATCAAATAAAATTCGTTTGTGAGGTAGCAGTTTATCAAACACACGAATGAATGTTTCAAATTCCATTTGATGGAAGAGCATGAGAATGTAGGTTATTATGCTGATATAATAACATAAATTTTTACTAGAGATAATTTTTTAATATATGATCATTGTTTAAAAATATTTTAAGAATGTGGAAGAATAAATAAAACCAAAAACTCATTGTTTAGGATAATACCACTTCGTCAGAAAACATATGTTTGTTAACACATAAATCCTTCATTAGAAAGTTTAATAATCAAAACAAGGAATATAGGAAATGTAAATGGGTGTCAGGAGAATATTTTCTAATTTATTTTATGATAAAAACGACTATTATCTCTGTGTAGGATAGGATATAAGATTTATATTTATAAATGTTGCACATAATCTACATGGGAGGTTCCTAAATAATTACAATGATTTAAATTTAGCTAAAAAATTCTTCTAAATGGATATATATTACAATTTAGGATAATATATGGTTTCCATAAATCCATTAACTATGAAAATGACATGTTTTCATGGAAATAATTCCCATATGTTGTCAGTTAACCTCTAGTAAACTAGTCTTAACCATTACTATGATAATTAATTTTTACTAGTTTTTACTGTAAATTTTTACATAAAATTCGGAATAAATTATTTTATTTTACTAATTTTTATTATTATAAATATGGAATCCATATTAAAAAAATTCAACATATATGTCTAAAATAATTTAATATAAAAATAAATCCTCATACATGATGAAAAAATAGGTTTCAAAAAAAGGATATCATAATTGAAAAATGATTTTATATGAAACATCAATATAAAAATGATTAAAATAACATAAAGTATATTCCTAATATTATAATTGGAATAATTTTACATTAATAAAATTTTATAAAATTTTGGGACTATATAAATTCTTAAAATGAAATGGAAATTTTTAATAAAAATCAGTATTGATCAATAATAATAATAAATTCAGCTTTTCAAAAAACTACAAAGAATATAATATAATATTGTTTTTATTTGTTTATTTGAAAAATTAATGTAACTTTGTCGTACTATTTTTATAAAATATTAAAAAATATTTTAAATGTTATTTTAATGAAATTAATAAATATCATTTTTTAGAAAAAAAAATATATATTTTCAAAGCATATAAAGACATTACTAATAATTTAGTAATTCATTATCAGAAAACTTTATTTATAAAATACCATCATACATTATTTTTAAAATTATTTTACTCCGATTTTTATATCCATATTTAACTACTTGGTTATAACTATCACCAGAAATAATTATATTTTAGTAGTTTTTTATGGTTTGAATAAACTCAGGGTTACATAAAACACAAGATATTGATAAAATTATATTGTTTTGAAAATAAATATCTTTATAAAATTTCATGTTTTTACCTCCTAGAAAAACCTAGGAATGTTATCCCTTTATATATTGAGTCAATATATCTTCAGTTAAATGGAAGGTGGCCCCTATAATATCTTTTGATATTTTTTATCCACCAAAAACCCTAGAGTTATAGAAATATAGACTACATGGGGTGGGTTCTTCCATACTATATACCACAATGTTGGGAAATTTTAGGATGTTATGGTTCTCCCAAAATAATTTATATTACATTCTACCTTACTTTGATTACCTGCCTAAATCTTGTTATCTGGTGTAGATCATCATCATAAATAACATAAAATCACATTTCAACCACCACTCATCCGAACAATGAATCTTAGTCATGTATCATGTGTCACTTAATGACCTCCCTGGTCCATGAACTGATTTAACTAACCCCATGGGTCTCTTATAATAACATATTTGACTTCCAAAAAACCATTGGCTATTACCCACTTTTATCACTTATCACATTAATGATGAAACCCACATTGTCAACAATTGTTATTTCAATGTGCATTTTTTACACTCACTCATATCATATGTAACATCTGATGAGGTCACCCATCCTAAGACAATTACAATCCATGCCATGTTACACATGGATATTTAATTGTGTTCTTTCCCAAAATTAATGGTGAACCATTTTGAAAAATGTATTAACATCAGGTCTTTTAATATTTTAAATTTACATGAGTGTTACACCCTCAACCCCTTTAATTTATAACACACTTATTTTTTACCCCACAAAACCATCCCATGTTTTCCTTTACACAAACAGTTGGGTTCTGGCTGTGATGAAAAGTTTTAGGACACAACATCATTGGTATAGGAATGTAGTTATTTATCCCCTTGGGTCACTTGTAATACCTTGTTTTCAATACCAAAAAATTATATTAACCACCTCTGTCACTTATAATACTAATTATTCCCCCATAGAAAAACTTTTTATCTTTCAATATTTTCCCCAGTCACACAGCCCATAGGGGGAATCCTAAGAATTCATAAATCCTTACACTTATCCAGGACAAACCCGTATAACTATGGGTTCTTACTAGTTTGGATCTAAAAAATAAAGTTCCACCTTATAGGAATATTTTAATATTTAATCATTAAAATATCAATGTTTCTAAGTGTTACACCCGGGAAGATCCATTTACCCATATACACAAAAATATGACATAATTATCAAAAAATTATTATTCAATTTGAAAAATTCATCATTGAACATCCACAAATTTGTAATCCATGAATTTAATCACATAACTATGATCTATGGAACTAATGATTTAACATATAGTGAATTCAATTCAATGAAATAGTTGAGCCAATTTCCAAATGATAATATAGATAAATGCATGTAATACATAAGGCGAAACTCATAAAAATCACATGTTTGGATCTAATGATGTTTGTGTTTATCTTGGACACCATTTTAAAAAAAAATTTGCAATATATTTTAATGAACATTGATTAAAAAATAATTCCAAAAATGAAAATTATTAAATATCCCAATATCGAATGATTTCATAAAATACATGGGAATAAAAATGGTAGATAATTGATTATATGTTTTGGAATCAATATATTATCATATTGATTTCAAAAGATGGAATAAATCCAAAAAAACAATACTTCATCAAGAATGGATATTTATTGTTGTGTTGAACTCCTATATGTATGAGATGTTTAATGAATCCATTATTCTATCATCGATTCATCAATTAGGGATCATCTATCCCTGAATTCACCACCACATTTTTCCTTTTAATCCCTCTTAATTATCTAGTACTTCTAGTAATTTTACATGGAATACCTATAGGGGGTTTGGTATAGGTAAATCAATAAGTTATTGATAATTATAGAAATTATATAAATGTAATGATTTGTATGTTACTATTCTACCCACGATGACTCATGAGGCTAAAACCCGATTTGAATTAAATAGTAGAATTCCTATGGTATATTTAATGTCATATATTCAATGGTGATTTCAATTTCCACACATATGGATCTAGTGTAGGGGAATACATTATCTTTTGAATTATGTACTTGAGAGAGTTGATATATATAGTATTTTGAATATATCGATATTCCGGCCACATGCTACCTGAAAACTCCTTCATTCTCCATGAGTAGATCCAAAAATATATATAAATATAATAAATTGTCCTATTTATAAAACATGATCCATTAAACTCTCCCCATCTTCAATGATTTTCTTCTAGATCACTAGGAAAAAATAGATCATGTGATGGTATTTAGCACACAATCGGTTCTACCATTCCCAAATTCTATATTGATTATTACCATGTTTCAATAGAAAATCGCTAGGGGGTCCATACACCCCAAAAGTTATCTTTTTATTGATCATTGGTTTACAATGGGTACTTTGAGATGATGGCTCTGTCTATAATGTCCTACTTAACCTAGTCAACAATGTTCAAATGACCCCACACATACCTCATGTGTTGTAATAGGTGGATGTCATTATGAACTTTTTCCAACTACAATACTAAATCAAGATGGTGCAAAAATGAAATGACATTTCATGGAATAAAAAATGGATTGACGATCCTTTATGATATAATTACCCATTTCCAAATCCCCAAAAACTATATCGAGGTGAGACATTTAATAGAACATGGTCTCTCTCAAAGAACTCTATTAGTCTACATCAACGACATTCATATAACATTTTAGTGATCTAATATTTTCTCATCCTCTCAAAAATGATATTAACCTTCTGTTACATTGATTGAACTATCTCTTCCCCAATAAGTTTGGATTATTCAGACTTTGACCGGCACAGTGGTTTCCTACAGAGTCTCCCATAAATGGCCTCAAAATATTCCATATCAATATTAAAGATATGTATGGTTCTGTTTGAAATATTTAATGAGGGTCTGTGATCATCCAAACCTAGGATAAATTCATACATATATGACTATAAACTTTTGTCTATGACCCAAATGGTCTGCTCATCCTGGCCATCTATCCTAGTGTGGAAATTTCATTAACATCTCAAACAAAGTCCTAAAACCCTTCAATATGTATCTACACAACTTATACATTAAGATAGTGTCACTTCCTGAAAAAATAATCAAGTGTAAGTGATATAACATGGTGATACTATTACTGCAAAAAGTGACTCATGATTTTCACCATAATCTACTATCATACATAGAGTAAGTGGGATGACTTAATTAGTCAATCTATGACAACCTATAGGGGATCCTGGAATATTTCCATTCATTGAAATCATTAAATTGAATACATGTATACACCATCCCTATTTTATTATTTTATGTCAATAAACATTACCATGAAATATATTACCTAACAATCATACATTACCAATGGAAGTTGATCCATTGAGAGATGAACATTGTAACACCCTTCAACATCCCCAATAAAAGTAACAACCCCCAATGGTCCTAGTATATATTTTTCAAAAAATTATGTACCACAAAGGGAGATGTATTGAACTCTCTAAAAACGTACTCTTGATGTATTATTTGTACCATTTTCCAATAACGGATGTGGCTGACATGCTTCAAACATTCAAAAAATACAACAGGAACATTCATTTTGAATATATTCAAAGAAAGACCTAAGAATCAACATCACCATGTGTTCTTCCATCACATTTAATAGGAGTTAATAATTCACGATTACCGATCAAAGGAATTATTATAATCCTTCATCAAATAATGATATTTTCAAGAGGAAAACATCTTGGATGCCTCCCCTAGAAACTAAATATCCTAATTCATGTTAATTATTATTTAATTGAATTTTATTTCAATTGAATATAAAAATCTCTATGTGACTATCTTATAGTTACTCCATATATATCTGATATCTCATGTTGTGATCTAACCAAGAAAAGATGAATATAAGACTCTTTTTGTTAGAATAAATATAAAAATTCTCACCTAGAAGGTGGTTTAACCGTGTATTTCGAGTGAACATCATATTTTATGGCTCCATGTCATGGGTTGTATAAATCTAATCGCGGGGTATCATCCACCAATATCTTTATGTTATCACCGTAATCAGGTGCATCAACACAGATTCAATGTCTAATCAGGGGGAATTACATAACACTACATAATAAACTCCCATGTTGTAATCCACCTGATGGGATATCTAGTTATCCAAAATAAAAACACATGAAATGACTTATAGATCATCTATGATAAGATAATATGATACCCCTTTAGATTCAAGGTATTCATGGGAGTCACAATCTTAGATAAGTGTAAAATGTTTTAATAACTTCCAGCCAACATGTGGGAGCTACACACCTCCTTCACTATCATTGGTGGCTCCAAAGTTGGCACTGCCATGATCATTTTGGCGAAAACGCCTACATCAAACTCTAAGATGACATCTCATTTAATGATAACCATTCTAAAATAGAGATAATACATTGAGAGTTTTCTATAAAACTAATTATCTTCATGTATGTTTACATGATCTTCTTTATCGTCGTCCTAATCCAAAAAAATGAGAATTTGATTGATGAAGACCATAAAAATTTGGTCAAAGAAATGATGGAATATCATGTTCTTGAGTCCCATAACACCACTTAGGTTATCATAAAATTGATGGAAATAACCAGATACTCATAGTGACCATAGTGACATCAGAATTTCATCATTGGTATTTCCACTACAAGAACCCATAGTTAGTGATTACATGACTAGATGTCGATATTTCAGAACCACCATATCATTTTTAATTGATCTGATAGTTATTTAATCCATGATAGTGGATCCATAATATTTATGGTTTCTAAGTTCAGGTGTATGTAAAACAAGAATAACTTCATTATCCTATATTCTATCTTGGTGAATAATTCAAGTGATGTCTAGGGGAACCTAATTTCTAATAAACTGTTTCCTTTAAAGAACCTCCAACAATAACATCTATTATAAGATATGATTTTGATGTATGTATATTTTTATATATATTCTATATAAAATGTTAGAAATAATTTCACCTGTAGAACAGAAATAAAATTACTCAGTATTTAGTAAATAAATTTTATTCATAAAATTTAAGAACAATAAAACATATAGTACATAAAAATATTACAATTAATTAGAAATGATTACAAATTTTAATAAAGAACAGTTGATGTTATAAAAAAATTGTTTCCAATAAAATATTTTTTATTTATATTTTAAAATTTCGTTAAATATAAAAATATATAAATACTTAAATTTAATTTAAAAAACATCTTCATTTTTGAATACCACTTATGAAAATTACCTTATATAATTTGTTTTATATTTTACAAAATTAAATGATTTTTATAATTGATTTTTTTTAATACCGTGATTTTTTTAGCATTAATATAAAAAAAATATTTAATTATATGTTTATGAAACTTTTTCTCTTGTAAAATATTTATCATTAAAAATACTATTATTTTTAACATTATGTGATATTGGAGTTGGACGCCAAACACATTTGTCAACAAATGTTTTTTAATAATGAAACAATTAAAATGAATACATGAGGTGTAATGAACTCGAACCATAAAAAATTATAATTGGAAACATAAATATTAAAAATCAAGAACAAAATACATAGAATTAAAAGGATTAGTTAAACACCAATAAAATCATCCCTCATCATCTAGTGAACTATTCTATAATAGGATAGATTCATTTTAAAATTCTGAATGCTCATGCTCCATCACATGAGATGGATTGAGGATTCCAAATATGATAATGTTCTGTAAATAATTGACAATGATTTTAGAGAAAATCAATAATTACTTCCAAACAAAATAATCCACAAGAAACTATAATAATAAAATACCATTATCAGAATGATTGAATATGATAATTTTTTTTTAAGGAAAATCCAAAAAAATAGGATCCATATAGATCATCAATTCAACAACACATCCCCTATTGTATAAATAAATGTTTGTAAAAAATTTATAATGGTGTATCACACAATATATATAATTTCAAATATACATACAACATAGCACCAAACTCCTACAACACCATCAGTCCTTGAATCCATCAAAAGCAACCTTCCACCTTAAAATTTATCCATCTTTCAAAATATTTATCATTATTGTTGTAGTATTCAAATACAAGTTAGTTCCATCGGATAAAATTATCCAAATAAGTTTTATTTATAATGAAAAACTATATTTCATGAAGAATCTTCTATATCTCTTGAACAGTTTTGGTGGTGTCAAAAATTCAATCTTGTATGAAATTTCCATAATGATGTCTACCAAACCATGAAAACAAAAATTCAAATTCTACTACATCTCAACAAATCTAGTACAAAATATGTCATCAAACATTACATCATCCCTATAAAAAATTTATATACTACAATGAAAAATCCATTATAGAACATAAAAAAATTACTTTATATTTCATACACGTTTATCAGACAAACAATCCTATGTATGAAAAATAAAGATCTGCATTTAGAAAACCAAAATCCAAATACCATCAAAGAACCGTAATAATGATGATTATTTTAATAAAAAATAATTGAAATTAATTTTTAAAAGCTGGATTCATTATGATATTCAATAAAAACATCCTAAGCCACAATCGATGAAAGGCTTACTCAAAGGATGAATACATAAAAATGGTATTGGAGAAAAAGATCCAATGAAGAAAATCAAAATTTTCAAAACATGTAGAAAAAGAAGAATAAAAATTGAAAATAATTAAGCATGAATTATAAATACCAATGAGAAAAGACATCATTAACATCATTGATTTCATAAATTCAAATAAAATAGTTACTATATAGAGGATATTATTACACATACAGATATTGATTCTATGGAGACCTCAAATCTATACAAAATGAGAACCCTCACGAAAATATCGTCATGACAAAACTATTAATCATTAAAAATAAAGTGAATTACGCATAATTAGATCTATAAAAGTACCATAATATAATATGAGATACTTGAAAAGGAAATGAAACCCCATATTATCTGAAACCAACCTTATTTTATTACAATGCCCAACTACTCCCAACTAGAGAGAAAATAAGTAAGACTGAAATCACCGTGAAGGATATAACTGAAAGGGGTAATTTCATAGGGATGTACCTAAAGATATAATTATGAATTTTTTATTATTCCACTATCCTAATGAAAATTTGTTTTCAAATTGGTTGAAATGTATTTTCAATAATTTCACCAGCCCTAAATTTTTGGAATTCAATTGCTTCCTACTCATCCATCTAAGAATGTATTGCTTCCCCAAAATCCTCTATAATCCTTGAATGTAGGGTACTTATATTCATAATTTTTGATCTCTAACCTCTAATAAGATTAATATTATTAAATAATATGTTTAGTGACTACATGTTATGATGGATTATTTAGTTTTTCTTTCATAGAGGATTTTAATGATCTAGAAACAATTGTTATCCTAAGTTTAGATTATTATCTATATTTTCATGTTTTCCTATGATTATGGGTAATTTAACCATCCAAACGCAACATTTTATTTTTAAATTTCATAGCACTCAACTGTAAAAAAAATCCTGAATTAGACTAGATTGATCATCAGTATCAAGTAAGGATTCTCTAGAATTAGATTAGATTTTATGGTCTACTTAGAACCATGGTTAATCAACTCCATGGATCTAAAAAAAAGTAATATCATCCATTCTAATATTTTATTTTCCATAATTTACAATATGAAATGTATAAACAACATCAATAAAACATAGGATATCTATAGTAGAGGGATAAGTTTTATATTCTTCAATCCAGATTTTGTTTAACATTCCTAAGACAATTATTTACATAGGCGACAAAAATTATTCCCTTATTCAGTCATTTTTTAACCCAAATAAAATTACTAAATATAAGGGTTTGGGAAACATAATATCATTTTTCACATTCCTTTTGAATTCTAAAATTGAAAAAATTATATTTATTTTATTAATCCCATGTGTAATTTTTTGGAAACATGTATAATATTTTTCTCTAACAAATCATTGTATTTTCATATGTTAGAAGTAAATTATCTTCACATATAAAAATTATATTTATTGAAGTGATTTTTTATTTCATATCAATAAGATCATGTTATGCAATAAGGAAAAATAAAATTTTTGGAACAAAATAGTTACCTGTAAGATTAATGTTAAAAACAAAGACAATGGTAAAACATTTATTTTTAAACAATTATTTTAATTATTTTTTGAAATTTATACCTGAAAACGTAAATTAATATATCTAAAAAATAAATTAATATAATTTTAATATATAAATATATATAATCAATTATTAATTTGGTAATAAATTCTAAAAAATATTAATAACATATAATAATGAAAATAAATTTTATTCAAAAAAAACTTTTTCTGTATATTATATGTTAATTTTAAAAAATATAAAAATTTAATGAGATTATATAGAGGTTAAATTTGTATTGTTAAATTCCATTTATTTAAAAAGATTTTATCAAATATTTTTTAAAAAATATAAATTAATTGGGTAAAAATTAGTTAAAAAGGTGAAAATAATGATAATATGTAAAAATAAAAAGTGTTAAAAGGATTGAATCGTGTGTAAAAAATGTGTGAAAATTATTGGTTATAGATATTTAGTATTTATCTTGACCCCAAATCCATTATTTATTACATTAGTATCCATTGAACCTTGAATAGTTTCATAATAGTTTTAAAAACAATTGGTATTCAAAAAAGATTCATTTTCATTAATTATAAAAGTGGAATACATAACCCATTTAATGACACATTTATTCCGTCTAATTTCACCATAAAAATATACCAAATTTATACTCCTATAAAACAATATCATTTTTAAGAAAATGGTCTCAGTTAAATAATCTAGTCCCTTTATATCGATGGTGACTATCTAGAGAAAATTAATCATCTATATGTTAGTATTACTTAATCCTTAACTTTTATTTCTTCACTTTTCACTTCCAAAAATATTTGAACCAGAATAATTTAATAAACATAGTATACTTATTATATTCAATTTTTAGTATATTAATTGATAAAAATTTATTATATCTATCTCACACAATAATAAATGCAAAAGAACATGGATCTAACGATTGAGAGGACTACCACATACATGAAGCAAAGTCTTACATATTTCATCACAACCATTAATGAATGGTTTTAATGATGAAATTTATGAATAAATATTATAATTATAATATGTTTTATATATTTATAAATAAAATTCATTATATACCTTTCACCCATCACATTTTTTAGAAATGATGATATGAACCTTGCGTGTGAGCAGACAACATCCTCAATGACGTAACAATTCTCATTTTTCGTGTGGATATCCATTCATTGTCCAAAAAACACTAATATGATCAGTCAAAATAAAACAATATAAATGTTATATAAATAAATTTTATATAATAATTGTATACACATTCTTTACCATACTCACCCATTCAGTTATAGAGTGCTCTTGATTGGGTTTGTTTAATGAGATGCATAAATGCTGATATAAACCTCTATCATGGATGGATTTGAGAATACAAATAATAATATTATTACAAATTATTATGAATAAAATTAATTTTTTCTTGTTATAGAATTTTTTTATTTATTATTAAAATACAATATTTGATCACTAATGTTATCAAAATTAATAGGGACAAATTAGATTTTCATCAAATATAAATACGATAGTTATCAATGGATAAAATAGATTAATAAAAAATATTTTTTTAATATACTATAAATTACAATATCTATTAATTATGAACATCATATCATATAATGGGTGTCTAAATTGACATTATAACTCATACAAGAAACAATTATAGTTACTAACATATTTTTATTACGAAAAAATATAACAAAGCATTAAATTTATATTAAAGGATTAAAATTGTATATAATAAATGTTTTTATATATAAATATTGTCTTAAAATTGGTTATCAATATATTTATGTTTCTTATCTAGGAAGTCAGTGTGTGTTTATCTTAGAAGGAAAATAAGGTAAGAGTTTTTTCTATCTTTTTAAAATCCATGACAGTTTCTTCATATTGTGCACCACTATTTCATTATGGTGTATTCACTGACAAATTTACATCATGTATAATGAATATAATTCAAATCAATATATTTGATTTTCCATTTCATTTTAATCATCTTATTATTACGTTACTCTTAATATATGAGTTTTTATAAACTCAATTCTCTTTTATTGAGTGATGGTTGTTCATCTTGAACGTATTCCATTTAAGAGGGACACATAATTCTATTTTATTTTTTTATGAGGTATTAACCATTTTTATGTGGATATTCATTTCTACAATATTAACTATTATTTAATTTATTTTTGCTATAAAATTATAATATCTATAAGGGATTTGGATAATTTAAATTTCCCTTCATTTATCTATAATGTTATTCATTAAGAATCACCCCAAAATTATTAATAAATTATTTTATAACCTAATTAATAATAAATTTAATAAAATTGAATTTTTTTAAGAAACAGTAATCTAATATCCATTAAAGATACTTTTCCATCCACATCAATGTTAATTATATAAAAAATGGATTTTATTTTTTATTTCGAAATATAAATAGCATTTTACTCATGTGACCATAATTTATTCCATTTCCTCTTTTCAAACCATAGATATACTATATATTTTAATGATTTGAGTTTTCAAAAAAACATATTTTATATAATTAGTATTGTTTTCCATCCATTCAAAAAAAATTTATCATCCGTTACACATTATGATCATAAATTTTTTATGTACATTCAATGACCTTTAATTGGATACCCTTTTAAAAAATAAATTTTCCAAAAAAAATTACCTAGCCTTTATTGAATCCATTATATCTTTTTCAAGGATCCATTAAAAATATTTTTATATAGTTCATGGTTTTCTTGGTGTTTTGACATCACATATTTTAAATATTAATGTATATTTTCAATGATCCAATATCAAATGTTGTTTGTAAATGTAATTGTATTAAAAAATTCCATTTAAAATTTCATAACACAAAATTAAAATTAACTAAAACATATTCTTTTATTCCAATGATAAATCTGTTTTCTTTAAACATTGTTAAATATATTCTAATATTTCAATCATTTTATCTAAAGGATTTATTTCCTTTGAATATTTTCCTGAAATAAATTCAATGATTTATTATGAAATAATATTTTGTGGTAATTAATCTTTTATATCAACCATTTAAATTATTGAGGTCGATTTTTATTCAATATAGAAATACTATGGAACACATTTTTCTTTCCATGTATTCTAATGTTGTGGTGAATTATTATTTTCAATTAGAAAATGTCTGTATAGATTATTAATATTAGAATTCCTATGTAAAATTATTTGGTTATGATTTAATATCATATGAGATAATGAAATATTTCATGATCTGGATGCCTGATGATTTTTTAAATGTTCTTCGTTTGAAGATGGTATAAGAACTATTGTTCATAAGTGTATTGTTTGAAGGTGATTCCCAACTCATTGTACAGAAGTTTATTTTTAATGAGTTAGATTAAGACTTTTTTACAAGTTGTTTTTGTTTGAAACGATCAAGGATTCGTTTTTACAAGTTTGATGGGTGAATGTGAGGAATAATTCCTTGTTCACGTGATTTTTTATACTTATGTTTATTCAAATGTTTTTTATTATAGAATATTTCAAGTGCATGTAACTTATAAATATCGCATTCCTGTGATAATGATATGTGGTTGATAATTATTATCTCATGACACCACAATATTGTTCCATTGTATATGTATGTTTTTTACATTATATGTTGTTCTATCATTATTTATATACAACTCTTATTGTTCTCTGTTATTTTTTATAATAATTTTCTCCCTCATCATGTTTTCTCTTATTCTTATGACCTTACCAATGAGAGGATATTGACAATATTTTTCATACTATCACATTCATGATCAACCCTTAATTATTTTTCCATTCACTGTGTTATTAATATTCAACTAAATTGTGAGAAGCTTGTATGGGATTCTACTATGTTTAGATTTTGTATAAATGTTGACATGATTGAAAATATAAGTTGTTGATTTAACTGGTTATCAAATACATTAATCCTTATATTCTTGTTATTGTGAAATTATTGTGATACATAATTATTATCTTATGTAAATGTTATAAAATAATTGTTATTTTATCTCAGTCTTATTAAAACTAATGTGTAAAAAATGTTTTTTAGCACCAAATTTAGGAGTCTTGTTATTTGGTGGCTCATTCAGTATCAATAAAGGGATTAGTTATTTTATTAATGTAGTTTTTTTTTATAATTATGAAATGTGAAATGATTTTAAATACCAAGGGATTAATATAAAGTATAATTTTATATAATATAAAACACCATGAAATTTTAATGAAGTTTTGTGTATGTGTTCTTCTGAGAAAATAAATCATGGTATGTATATTATCATGTTGTTTTGGATCTATAACTATTTTACCAAGGTGTAATCTCCCAAAACAATTGGTTGACTATCAATTGAATGTCCACTCTAGTGCATTAATAGTGGACCTAAGACCTTGTTCTGGGAAATACATTCATAGTGGATATGTCTTGGTTTTTAAAATTCTATTTAAACACCAATATAAGGAAATTTAATACATTTAAATTTGATTATGAGTTTGGTTAGTGAACATGATTAGAAAATTATGATAGATATCTTGGGATTAGTTAATAGAGTGATATTATTATTATTATTATTTTTATTATTATTATTATAGAGGTTAAAATTACAATAGAAGATAACGCACACTAACATAAATGGAAAATAAATCCACTAGCTCAGGGACTCGACCTTGTGAACAGACCCCAAACCACAACTAACCAGCACCACCCTAGTTTTCTGTATGGGGAAAACATGAAGGAGTTACAGGATAGAATAATATATCATAGTTTAACACAAAGTATCATATGATTAAATGAAGATTTAATTATATAGGACATAATAGGATTGATTTTTCATATTTATATGATCATTTAATCAATTTTTATTCGAAATTATTATAACCAATATAGTTGAATTATTTGGTTGGATGTTGGATCATAAAAATGATTCTATTTGAGGTATGTCCCTAAGAACACATGAATAATCATATTTTGAATAAATAGATACCTATTATTACATTGGATGGTGAGTTGGATATAAGAGTATAAGATATATATTAAGAATCTTTTGTAACCCTTAACATGTTCCATTAATGGAGGAAATTATAATTGGGATTATGAAATTTTTTTTAAGTGGGACTGAATGTAACACCAAGAGATTATTGAATATATGTATTTAAAATAATATATTCAATAGATTATTCCATTGAGAATATCAATCTAAAATAATCTACAACTTATTATATTTTTATCATTAATAACCATTAAGAATGATTAAAACTATAGTAAATAATTTTATTTTAATCAATTAGAAAACTATATTAGTCTAGGTTAAGAAATATTAATGTCTTTAAAGGGATTTCTGTTTAAAAAACTTTTGTTTTTATTTATGTATAGAATTTTTATTTCATGAATAAGTTGTAAATATTTGCTTTTAATTTTAAAATTTAAACTTAATTTTTGAATTCCACAAAACAAAATCTGCTTAAGATTTAATTTTTTTAGCTATTTCTAAAATTACTAATTTTTATGTAAAGAAAAAAACACTATTGATTTTTCTACACACAAAAATTTTAATGAAATTATCGTAATACAAAAACGGATTACATTTTTTTTGAAACATTATCTATTTAAAAAAAAATTTAATTTTAAAAAACATATGAATTTAATAAAGTCAATTGTAATTTAATTGAAAGATAAGTAATAATTTACTCAACAAATGGTTTTATTATATTATATTAAAAAATAGTTTTCATCACACTGAGAAATTAAATATTTTATGGTTAATTTAAAAACTTATATAAACATGATATTATTATTTTATAATTTTAATTCCTTTTTGGGAATAAATGTATGATTACTAATATTAATTTTAATAACCATCGTAATCGAAAAGAAATTATATTCAATTAATTTTTTAATGACATTTTTTAATTTTAATCTTACCAAATAAGTTGATATATTCGAAAAAATGAATTTAATATAATTTTCCAAACAATATAAATATATATTTCCACGACTTGAATTATTAATTAATACTAAATAATATTTTGAGCACCTAATTATTGAAGAAATATTATATCTATAAAACAGTTTTCCAATATATTAAATGTTAAAATGTTAAGTTAATTTTTTATTATTTATAAATTTAATTGTTTATTTTTTGATTAAAATTTTTGTTTTCACACAATATTTTTTGTTAATATTACATAATTATTTTATTGATTTATAATATAATTAGTAAAAACTATTTAACGTGGTAAAAACCAAAATTTTAAATTATAAAAAATCATGGTGTAAAAGGCTTAATACATGTTTATTACTTATTTTTTTAAGTATTTGGTACTATATACATCAAAATAATATCACCCCAAAACCCATTATTTCTAATTCATAGAGACATTGACCCTTTAATAGTACCATGCGAATATTGAAAAATAATAGGTCTTCACAACATAGATTTTTTATTAACACATATAAGGGGAATATATACACCCATTCATTCCACCATTATTCCTTATAATTTCATTCTATACCTCTACCATTTTTATAATTGTATAATGCTTTATCAAACTCATAATACTATTGTCTTAATTTGTTTTCCAAATCTATTTATTTCAAATTATACTTTCATGAAAATTTAATGATCACAATGTGATTATTACATAATCCATAACCCATGTTTCATAATTTTTCATTTACAACCATATCCTAAACATATAAAATAATGTCCTATGTATCATTATTAAACATAATAGTTATTATAATATTTAATCACGAAATATTTAACCCTTTCCAACCACATATAAAAACAAAATAATGTCTACTATGTATTTGAATAAACCACGGCCTCCCCAAAAAATGTATTCAATTTTTTTCTTCACAACTCATAAATATTATTATTGATGTGATTTATTTATAAATATTATAAATTGAATTTATTTTGGATTTAAAATGGTGATTTATTATCTACACTCATACCCTTAAATTAATTGGGAAATAATGATGTTAACTATACATACAAGCAGACAACCCCTCCATAAAGTAACATTTTGTGTTTTTCAACTTTATTTTAATTAAATATATTTTCCACGTCAAATATGAAAAAAAATTATTAATTTTATAGCTATTATTATTTAATGATGATATTACAGGCCTTCTTAATTTTACTCATCCATCAAGTTATATGGTGTTTTTCATTTGGGTCAGTTTAACCACCCACATAAAGGATGCTATAAGACTATATATTTGATGAATATTGGTACATAAATACTAATATTGTTTTATTATTATATTATAATAATTAATTTTATGGTTCAACATATTTTATATTAATTATTTAACATACTATTAAAATATAGTCATTGACCATAAAAATTAACGAAGGAATCCAAAACAATTCAATTTTAAAAGAATATTACTATGTTTTTTATTCAATGAGATTAAAAATATCCATATTAGTATTAGTTATATAATATATTAAAATAAAATATAATGTAATTATAAACATATTTTTAGGTAGTGGGAATCAATTTTGATATTATAGATAATGCATTAATCAATTTGAATTACTAACATCAGATGATAAAAATAAACCATAACATTGTAGTAAGTGTAAAATAAATTATTATAATTAAAGATTATAAAAGATTATATATACAAAAAATCAATGGAAACAATTTAGTAAGATATTTATGTTTTTTATTTAGGAGTTTATATTGTGTTTGACTGTGTTGGAATACAAGGTTGGCGTTAATTTGTCTCATTTTAAAATCAATGATACTTGTCTGAGATTTTGAACTATAGTTTAAATTATTTGGGTTAATAAATAACTTATGGAATTCAAGAAAAATAATTATCAGTCAATTCATGATATTGTAATTTATATTTCATGTTATCCCAATTATACATATGTTATCATTGTTGCATTTATTTTTGGAAACATTTTTCTCATTCATTGAGTTATTATTGTTCTTCATGATCATATTCCAAGTAATTTGTTATCATTATGATATTTTATATTTAAATGTGATAATAAATATTTTTTGTCAAGGTATATAAATTTATACCTCATCAATCCCTTTAAAAATTTCACTTTCATCAAGAATTGTGTTATCACCAAGGTATTTGTTTAACTCAAATTCCCTTTGTTTAAGATAAATTTAATTACATGAGCATCATCCCTTATTATTTGACAAATATTTAGAATTTATATTTCAGAATATATTTTCACACTCTTTATGAGGAAAATTGTTTTTTTCAACTCAATGAATATTTGACATTGAATTTATTTTTAAGAAATTTTCAATGATTTGTAGCAAAAAAAATTAATATATTTTAAAGTCATTTCCCCATAATCTTCAATGTTCATTATTCCCAAAAATGATATTGTTTATTTGTTTAAATAAAATTTTCTATTTACTCATGTGACAATAAATTTTTACATTACCCATTTTCAATGGTACTCTTGATAACATATAGTTACAAAGTGGGTATTATACAATGGAATTTCAAAATATTAAAATGTTTTTATATCGTTAGAATATTAAAAGTATTTTCTTATTATATATATTATCATTATAAATCCATTATGAAATTTAAAATATCTTTTATTAAAGGCCATTTTTATAATTATATTTTTCAGAATGTTTTTTCAACATCTTTTTTATACCTTTTTTTATTATTGATGGATCATTTATTATATATTATTTATAAAAAGTAAAATATTTAAGGTGGTTTTCACTACAAACATTTAATGTTTTATTTATTTTTCAAGGCCCAACTATGAAATGATAATTTTTATAGAAAATGGTTTCTTCATCCCTCAATAAATTCAAAAATAGTATTCTAATCTGGCTAAAAAATCATATTTTATAGTAATGATTAATTTTTTTTCAAAAAAAACCCTTTACAATTATGCATATATAATTATATTTATCTCTAAAAGATTTATTCCATTTCAAATAATTTTCCTTTAAATAAAAATTTATAAATTCATATGAAATACACTTTTTTGGGGATTTATGTTTGGATATCAACCATTAAAATTTTAGAGGTAAATTTTAGTTATACTATCTAGAAATATTAGGAAATTCAATTATCATTCCATGGGTTCATTCAATTGTGATGAATGATTATATTCAATTTGAAAACATATATACAGATGATTGATATGTGAGGCCATATTTCATCCTCAAATTAATTGATAATTATTTCATATCACATTAATGAATAAATGATTCATGAATGTCATGTAGGTATCCATATTCTTAAGTATTTTTGTGTAAATGTGATGTTTAAATCATAGTTCAAAATATTATTATGAGAATGTTTTATTGGAATATATTTCAAAGGTTTTTTTTGTGAATATGAGAATAAAATATATTAACACATGCTTGAAATGTGAAAATGATTCCAGAGGTTTTTTCACATGTTTTTTTGGTGAACGTGATGTAGGAATATTTGTATACAATATTTTCTGCACATATTTTTGTTCCAATTATTCTTGTTATGCTATATTGCATGTTCTTTTCAATTTATCTATTCCACTTTCCTATGAATATAATATATGGATCAAGGATATTATTTTTTTTACAAACTCTTTTTCATTGGTATATGTATATTATTTTGAGTTTTCATGTCCCTACATCTTGATTTAAAGAGAACCCATATTTTTCTTGTTGTTATTTTTAATATGAAATTTCTCTCTACTCCTTTATAATTTGATTATTATCTAACAATGATTTAATATTGAAAAATATTCACTTAATGTTTTTTCAGAGATCACCCCATTCTTATATTTCCCTTATATATGTTATGATGATTCATATAACTTATGAGAAGTCAAAAATGCATTATAGTGTGGATTAATTATGGTGAAATTTTCACATATTTTATAAAATAAATTACTAATCTAATGGGTACTAAAAAACTGTAAACAATCTTTTAATTCGATTGTTCGATTTTTTTGAGATGTAAAAATTATATTATTTAAATTTTGTAAACTAATTATCGGTTCAACTCAATTTATTTTTAATAAATTTTTTATATAAAATGTATACTTCCGTAGATCCGGGGCTGTAATTTTGAGCTTCCTCCGCCACAACTCTCGAAAAATTGTAGGATCCATATGATAAAACATTTAGGACCTAATTACTATATTAAATTGAAATTAGATGCAGATCTTGACCGCCTATAATAGAGATAACCCATATATGTCCTAATGAATTAAATCATGGATAACATATACTACAGTTGGGAACCAAGCATCGACTTATTTTACTACACCAAGAGAAAATGTATCAAATAGATTAGTTATTAGGTATTATCAATTGAATATGATCCTAGCTTGATATGACTAAAAATACATCTATATAGGGAAGAAAATAATCTACCATTCTTCTTTGTTCCATCACATCCTATGATAGAAACATTCAATCTATGCATGGATGCTGAAAAACTAGTCAATTTTGATAATGACATTATATATTCTCTTCAAAGAAATGAAAATTTCCCATGAGAAACTCTCTGAATAAAACACCAATTCAAACTATTTATATACTATTTTATCTCAAATTATTCTTTCATAGGACTCTCTAGGCATAAGGTTCATGATAGAAGAACTTATAAAACATTTTGGTTTCAAAAATGGATATGGATATAAAAGTATATTTCACACCCATTTATATCAATACTGATTCATTTATATAGGTAAAAATTATTGTACCTCAGATCTTGTCCACAAAGTCTGGATCATACTACTCAACTACAAAAAATCTACCAAAGCCTAGTCTGCTAGCTCTATGATTTTGACAGAGAACTCCTGAATGTGGTGGTGGTCATATCAGATCATAACGCCAACTTCTCATCATGCTCTCCCATGTCTCCTTCCATGTAAACCACCATGATGATTAGCCTTTTAACTCCACAACTTCTCATTCAGTGACCCTTCTAGTGAATTCTATATTTTTTAATTGTCATTCTAGGAAGTCTCGAGCGTTAAAATATAACCCATTATAAGAAAATCATTACCTCTTCCGTGGATGAATAGATTTTATCTTTGAGGCCTTGACTATATGGCCTATAGTCTAAGATGACACATGAAAATACATCATGTGTTTGGACCCCTAATCTTGACACCATACATTTAGTTTTAATGTATTTTCTCCCATTTGACTGATATCAATAGCAATTGACCATGGTGGATCCACTAAATAAACTCTCTTCTATCATAGAAAGCTCTAACACGTCATCATAAGTTGGAATACAAGGTGGGAAAAATATATCTCAAATTTAATTATGTAGAATATTCTCAATCAACCATACTAAAAAATATACATCATGAACCATGACTTAAGAGTATCTTGTGACATCAATAAACAAATATATAAACAGAATGACTGATAGGCTTCATTATTGAAGCTCATGAATCTACTAGATGTGAATTGATTGTATTTTCCCCAAAATATGAACCTCCTAAAAAGGTATGTGAAATTGATCTATGGATGATTACCTCTTAATGGTTCTTTGTCTTCAGGATCTTGCATTGTAATATTTTCCAATGTTTATAAATTATTGTAAACATAATCATTTGTTTTAATGTGTTCTAGATGAGATAGAATAGTCCAAACAAAGACTCTAACATGTCTTCTACCACCATCAAGTCTTGATCAGGACAAAACCCAAGTGGTCACTTCCTCTATTTATTATGAATCATAATCGACCTATGAATTTCATCATCATGTATGGTTATAATGTTCCCTTATCCCATATGAGGTAACATATTCATTTGTGTTACTGAAGGCTCCTCAAACAACTCAATATCCACCTGGAGGGAACACCTTCTAAATGGTCCCTTGATCAAAAGCCTTATCATTTAACATATTTCCATGAAAATCCATTCATGGAAACCAATATAGATGTCATTGTGGAGGTATCCTAAAATGACCAAGATATAACATGGCCAAAAGATCATATCATTACAGTTGAATCTAGAAAGAGATAAAAACCATAGCACATCCATATATGATTTTTATACTATTGTTTTCCATGTAAATTTTTCCTCACTGTACATATTCCACACAAGGATAATTGTAGTCTTGCTGAATGGATATGTCATCCAGCACCACATCTCATGGGACCCTATCTCGTGCTAAAAACTAACAACTAAAACAAAATTTCCCAATATAAAAACTAATACTTATAATTTCTATATCTAAAAAATTTATCATTTTTTAAAAACATTGATACCTTTCATATGGTGCCTACCTAACTAGTGTTAAAAAAATGATGGGCACCCCAAGACCGCAACGAATATTCTAGGGTATGATAACTAGAATCTAGTATGTATATCACACATAAACGAGGACATAGACTAATCTACCAGTACACAAACAAAAAAATCATTTGTATACTAGATTAGTTAATATTGTAAATAATAGTTAAAATAAATACACTCATGAAAAAAAAATTCCCACAAACCATGAATAAAAATACAAAGTCATGTAAACAAAATAGGCATGCTAACAAGAATATTGGTCCAAATTGAATTTTAGAGGAAAAATATTCATATTATGTAACTATTAGTCTACAAATAATCCTTTTATAACAATAGAAAACTAAAACCTAGACTCACTCAAATTAGTTCTCCCTAGGTCTTAATTAAATAAAATTTCATATTGTTAAGACATTATACACATGGGTGAGTATATACATACCAAGTGTGGAACTTTATAATAACCAAAAAAAATAAATAATAAAATAAAGAGTTAGTTCAAAAACATAACCATGATATAAATAATTTTAAAACCTAAATACCCATATAAGTGGTACTCAAGTCATAGAGTAATATAACAATTATAAGAAACTCAACTAAAAATTAATTTCCCAATTTCCAACCGATAAGTATTAAGAAACAAATATGGACATTCCCTCAGATAATGATCGATGATCCCTCGCCAATAAAAATGGGTGAAATATTGACTCTAATGGGAACCCATTTCCTTAATAATCTCCAAATTTTAGTGAAATACCGACTCTATATATATATAACCCCCATCATACAATGTTTTTGAAACATTGACTCTAACATATTCTGCATGTCGGGGACTCCAAACCCATTCTTATATGGGAGAAATATTGATTCCCTAGTACGATCATAGTCCATAAAGGTGAAATACTTTCTGTACTAGAAATAATATGGTAGAAAAATCCATTTTTTACAGAACTAATCCATGAAATGTGAATCACATGATGTAAAATAGTGGTACATAATGTGTTATCCAAAGAGGGAAACTTAAAAATTATTTTCAAGAAATATCCTGGTAGATATCTTGTCCCATAAGGTACACTGATAAATTCACCCTATCGTGATATAAAATGAAATTCATGTGACCGCATGTTCAACTTCATCAAAATAATTTTTTAAATAATATTTATTCTACTTTTCACTTGGAATACAATGTGTTACTTAATCCCATAGAATATATGTAATATCGTACACCCCACATTGAAAAAAGATGATCATTTGACCCTTCATTAATTACCCATATTCATCATCAATCCTCCACTTTGTCATAATTAGTGAATAATATCCCACAAAAATTATCCACTAAACCAATGATTAATCAGAAAAAGGATTGGTATCACTAAAATGGTTGAACAACCATTCAAAGAAACACGAGTGATGAGCATGTGCAGAACTGACGGAGAATCCCTAAAATGGAAAATTGTAGATCTAGTTATGGAATTTATTTAAATGGGGACAATTCATTTTTAGAATTTGAGGATATGGGTATGAAAAAGTCAAAAATAATTATAACAGAATCATTGTTATCCAATATACAAATCCAGATAAAATTCTTTAATTAATTTTGGTTAAAAATGGCCAATTATAAATTATATTGTTATGATATATTCCATAACTATATTGGTATTTAATGATGGTGTAAATCAAAAAATAATAGACCTATCTAAAGTCATATTTTATTTTTGGTGAATAATTAATCTACATGAAATTTCATCAATGAATACATTTCAATTTTCAATGATAATTCAATCCCTTATTAGCCATCAAATCATTAACTATCAAGGTTCCCCTCCATTACCATAATAATTATCTAGTGTTTTTTAGCTAATTTATAGAAACAATATATTGTGAGTTTTGTATAATAGAATATCAATTATTTTAGTAATTGAAAAAATTAAATAAATTTAAAAACTTATTTATTTTTATTCTACTCGTGACATCATAATAACCTAGAACCCACATTAAATGGAGATAATATCACAATAAATGTAAAGCCTATATTCTAATAAATATGGATGTATGGTTTTGATTTCTATGGTATGTATTAAATAAGAAATCCATTATCAAAAAAATTATTCTTGTGTGTGAATTAAAATGTTTAGTATTTTTTATATATTGATGTTAGGGAAACATTCTACCAAAAATGATGGGCCAACTCTGTGACTAGCTCTAAAAATATTATCATAAATATTCAATGTGAATGATAATAAAACATATAGTCATTTTATAATTTATATCATGATAATTTTCAAATTATTACTTTTAAATTGTTTTTACATGAACAAGATTTTCCTAGGGACCAAAATCCTTAAAAAACTATACTCCTTGTAATAACTCATTATTTCAAACACAATAAGGGTGTCAAAATTTCTAGTTGAAACTCTATTTAGAATATATGAAAAATCATGATTTTAGGATAAATATTTAGTCATTTATTAATTATTAAATGTCAATTAAAATTTCAATAGCCTTAAAGTAACCAAAACTCATCCTAAGGATACACACCATATCATAAAATCAAAAGAACCATAAAACAAATTAGGTCATTTACAATTGAAAAATTCTAAATAAAAAGTTTATATTTACCAATACATCTAAACTAAAAAATGAGTAATGAAAAAAATAAGGAAAACCTTAGTCAATATATACTCCTCCTCTTTCAATAATTTTTTTCATAAAAATGTAATTTAATTTAGTTAATAATTTTTGATGATCATAAACCATCCATGTATTGATAAACATAAATTATAACATGCACTTCCTCCAACATTAGCGGTCAAAATTACTTGTTAACATTAATATCATTCCATATAATAAATAATCACCTATTTAAAGAAAAATATTGCCTCTATTTTACCATATCCTAATAAAAATATGTTATCCTTCTTCCATTCTATGTAAAATCATTGAAACAATCATAAGCTATAATTATAAGAATCCTCCAATGATTCATTTTGAAAAAAAATCCTATCTATAGGTCGACCATTCTCATTGAATGTATTGAAACTCTATACCATTGAATTCCACATGGATATTACTTTTTCATTTTACTATATACAATGAGAGTTTTATACTCCCAACCATTAATGAGTAACCCATATAAATATAAAATGAGAAATTTGGATTCATATTATTCCCTACTATTGGATGTAATAACCATAGATTATATAAAGTCACTGTTAGGTTTCTTTTTTAAACCCCGTGATTTTTCATTCATGTACCCTTTATCACATGATAAGATGTATGTTCTAATATTTAAAACACCAAGCATAAATACATCATTAATGCCCACACTTGATATTTTCCCTACCATTAGTGGAAACCACACAACTATACCTAGTAATATAAAAAATATAACATCCATCATTAAAGGTATTCAAATTTTTCATGGTTTCTAATCAAAAAATATATCATTGATAACATCATGAAATAGTACCACCCTCCTAAGTGAATCATGAAACATTGAATTATCTCATTGGAGACCCATTCCTCCATATTATATTGTGAATATTGTAGATGCATTCATTGAATCCAAACATAAATATAACCCAAGATTGATATAAATTGATTATAAAAGTCAACCATTTAATAAATATAATTTATCATAGTGTCATATTCATAAAATTAATAATATCAACACTCTGTTCAACATACACAAAAATGATCCAATACCCAACTCAATGGGCTTAGTTTGAACTCCCACATCATATAACTAAGATGAGAATCATGGGGATACCACTATTAAAACATAAATTGTGATAATATACAACCCACTATAGAAAAATATATTCAGTATATTCTTGATAATATTTTATCACACAAGATCTCATAATCATTTAAACTTTATCAAAACACTCTCACATGAATACATGTGGGGTCTACTATACTCATTGTAATATATTCAATGTTACCCTAATAAATTATATCCATCCATTGTAAAGCTAGATACATTGATGTCTCTTCATTATACAAAGAATAATGTTTGATTATAGGAATCAACTAAAACTCTCCCACTACCCCCACTTAAATCACATTGGCCATAATGTCCTCAAACAACATGGCGAAAAACCACAATAACACTATCCTCAATAACATTCATTATATAATGTATTTTTGGTTTCTAGAATTGACACCCAATGAAGTCATTCTACAAATCATTCATTCAAAAAATTAAAAAACACAAAATCACTATGTAGAATTATATTTGATGTGGGTATCACCAAATAAAACGACGATAATGATCCACATGTCTCACAAACCTTGGGAGGAAATATCTGACACCAAATAACATCATAATGGTTTCATTACATGAATAGAAATGATGGAATAATACCCACATTATTTCAAGAAAATATCAGTGAATATTTGGCTAATCATATTAATTTTTACTATAAAGGTCCTTTTCTTTTATACTAGACAAACAAGACAAAATAATCCCAATTTAGAGTTTTTCCAAAATACATTATTTCTGAAATATCATTTTTTTTCTACGATCTACAAAGATAAAAGGTAAACTATATATGATATTATGAAAAACACCAAAATTAATTTTATAGAAAATATGATCTCTTAATGAGGAAAAAATTTTATATACTATAGAAAAACATTCAAGTATTACGTAACCATAATGGGACCCCCCCCCCCCCCCAATGAAATATATACTATATGAAATTAAACAATAAAACAAATGGACAATCAGATTATTTATTATAATGGTTTTCTAATAAATCCTTTATGGTGGTATAGTAATGCCCTGACCCCTCTAGACCAAAGCCGGTGCATTATTAAATTCATTGGCATTGTTAGAAGGAATGAAATCCTAAAGTAATGATCCATTTTATAATCTTGAAGAAACTAGATACATAGATGTAACACCAATTACAATGGGAAAGGTAAGAAAATACAATTGGTAATAAAAACTAAAAACCACATCAACAGAAACTCGATAAGGGATCTCTTCTTCATAACCTACGGAAGGTAAAAAATTGAAAGTGGAGAGATCAAATTCTCAGTAAGGGTTACAAATCGCTGAAGCATGAATCAATAATAACTGAATCATAATCAAATTTGGCATGGTGAATAAATGAAAAAATCATGCCATTTACTAACTGAGAATGAATTTACATCCATAAATTTTTCATAGTGAAAACCTAATTGATATAAATAACTGATAATTAAAAGGAGAATTCTTATTAATAGGACTTCATGTATCTAGCACATGATACTATAATAAAAATAAAATGGTTTAGTTCTGTGGGTAGATACTGGTCTGATTTTTGGAAACAAACTCGAAGGGTTTGTCACCAAACTGATTTACCTCATGAGACCCATCGATGCATCAAGGGGTTATAGCAGGGCTCACTCGCCGCTACATGTCCAAAGCATTATTTATACATAGATTTAATAAAAAATCAATATGCCTTCTCAATATCCGTATAGTGTTGAGAATACAGATTCATCAATATTTCCATAGTTAAAACAAATTTTCAAATTAACACCATATGTGAAATGGTATAAGGATTAAAGAAATAGTAATATACATGCTACAAAAAAGGGATATTTACCAGAATTTTAATTTGAAATGAAATATGATCTCAAATGGTCAGTAGATACACCATATAAAATATATTAGGTACACAATACCAAGTAGGTCACATTGAAATTGAAATTTAAACAAAGTCACTTACCATATTGTAATCAATTGAATCCTATGACCAAAAGTCGATAATCCCAAAATGTATCACAAAATACGTTGAATATAAAGAGAATAATGATCCATTTTGGGATCATTTTCTACCTTGGTTTTCATGATCCAGTTACTTTTATTCATGAATTGTTATTTTTTGAATTATGGATAAACATCTAGATTTTTTAATATATATTATTAGTGCAATTAAAGTATATAAATGATCATATAATGATTTTGGTAATATAACATGAGGATTAATCATTCAATAAGTTAATGAAAAATTCTTGGATTTATCTTTGTATTTTTGATCACATATAACTTGTTTTGAATTAGTATTCCATATTATGAGTGTATAAGGATTATAGAACATAAAAGAAGATAATATAAATATATTTCCATATTGTGAGTGTATAAGGATTATAGAACATTAAATAATATATAATAAATATATTATGATCTAGTTCAACCATTAAAAATGTTTTGTGCCTAGTCTTTAAAAAAATAATACAAATTCAAAACTTGTATTCCTTGAGTGTGATAAATGAACACATCTCAGACGAAGTTTTCATTTATAGTATAAAAAGAGGGGGAAAGTGATATGATGATGAAATATTACCTTAAAATAATATAATTTCATTTAAGTTAAGGGAAAATAATTATGAAAACATTTGGATGAGGGGATATGAAAAAATAATTATAAAATAAATGAACTCAAAGTAGAAGAAAATTTGAGAAATCACTCATGAAAATTCTGCATCCTAACGACGTCACATAAAATTTCATAAAACAATTTGATGATATAAAGGGGGTATCTCATCACACTTACATAATATCTAAATTAAGGGGGATATATAATTTCATATCTCATCAGAATCCAATAGAAAATAAAATTAATAACATAAAATGAAATAAAATAAAGAAAACTAAAGAGGATGATTACATCTTGATCTCTTCTCCTTGAGATCCTTCTTAAGGCCTTTGATTTTTGCCTTTTGGTGAGACAAAAATCTCTAGAACGTGGGGAAGAGTATTGGGATTATTATTGGGGAGAATTTATTTATGTATTAAGGCTTTATATATGTGGGGGGAAGAGGGGAATAACAGTTGTATTTATAATGGAGGAGAGGAGGTATTGTTCATCATTTTAATCATTATTACAATATGTTTTCTCAAGACTATGAAAAATATTAATTAATGTGACCCCAAATAGTAATAATGGAATGTTACTTTGATCCAAGTGGTATTACATCACATATGATTTCATAAATAGTTTATTTTACTGATAATTTGAATATACGGTATTTTATCATATTTCACTATTCATTGAAAATTTTAGAATTTCAAAAAAATCCCAACATTTCAGCCTAACCATTTTTCAACATGTAGAATATGAAAATGAACTCCATTTATTCAAAATATTTCCCTAAATATTATTTATATAATTATTAAATAAAATTATAGTTAATTCAAAAAATTGAAATTTTAAAGGTATAATAAGTTTTATATCACATTGAAAAATTAATTAAGGTCTCATTGTATTATTAACGTAAGAAAATAAAAATTTTATATTATTTAATATTCATAAGGGTTATATTACTATTCATATTATTATTCACAAGGGTATATTACTATTCATCAAAAAATCATGTTGGTTCTATCAGACTCTAAACGACTTACTGGTCACAACTCTAGATGAATGTTTTTTGAAATTCAAAACATAGAGGTGTAAATTTTATGGTTAATGGCTAGGTTATAACCAAGTGATGTTTCAAAGGAATATAGTGCTATATGAAATATCAGCTTTGAATAGAATATATTTAATATAATAATTCCATAAAATGTTTGGGGGGGTTACATTATTTCCTCCTTTGGAAATTTCGTCCTTGAAAGTTTATGTATCAATCACCAAAAAAAGATGTGGGTGGTTCTTCTTCATAAAATCCTTTGGTTCCCATGTTGTTTACTCCATATTATGGTTTCTACAAAGAAGTATTATTAGAGGAGTCATATGATATCTCAATACCTAGTCCCTTGTGTCAAGGACCCCAATAAGATCTTCACATTTTGAAATATTAGGATCTAGTTCAATTTCATCATAGGAGAGTACATGCATTGGGTCTGGAATTTATTTCTTCAACAATTACACCTATAACACATCATGAACTTTGTAGATACTTGGAATAATTGCTAAATGGTAAGATACAACTCTGATTCTTCCCATAATTTCAAATGGTCCGATGTACCTGGGGCTCTATAGCCATTTCTTAATGAACCTTAAAGAACCCTTCCATGAAAATAATTTCATGAAGACATGATCTCCCATTTTGAATTCCAAATCCTTCCTCGAGTTGTCATCATAACTCTTTTACATACTTTGGGATACATTAATAATTGCTTGGATTGTATTCCCCATTTCCATGATCTCTTCAATAATTTATGGGCATGTAAGTTTCCTCTCACAATCTTTATCCCAATAAGTTGGAGTTCGACATCTCTTTATATATAATGCTTCATATGTATCCATTGGAATATTTGAAAAGAAACTATTGTTGAAAAAAATTTACACCAAAAGAAATTATTGATCCCATGTACCTTGTAATTCAAGAGATCATGACCTCAAAATTTCTTCTAGAGTTTGAATAGTCCTTTCATACTGTCTGTCTGTTTGGGGGTGATTAGCAGTACTCATACAAAACTCAGTATTCAAATAATTCTGGAGACTTCTCCATAATTTTGATGTAAATCGGGGATCCCGATCAGACACAATTGATAGAGGTGCACCCTGAAATCTTACAACTTCATTAATATGATGTCCTTTTTGGAGCACATGTGTAAAATCCTCTATTATAGGAAGGAAATGAGATGATTTTTTTTTGACGATCAACAATTACCCATTTTGCATCATTCCTTATTGGTATCCTAAGTATTCCAGTGACTATGTCCATTTTAATGTCATCCCACTTCCACATAAGAATAGTTAGAGGTTACATCAATCCTCTAGGATGTTGTCTCTCTACCATCACTTGTTGAAAAACTAGGCACCGTGACACGTAATCAGTAATCTCCAGCTTCATATTATCCCACAAAAAAAGTTCTTTCAGACCTCTATACATCGTTGTGTTTCCATGGTGTATAGAGAAATTTGAGCTATGATCATAATCTAATAGTTCCCTTTTATCTCATGCACCGATGGAATGCATAATTTCCTCCCAAATTCAAAAACTCATTCCTTATACATGAAGTCTTCCAATCATCCATTCTTAACATCTTTACTTTTCTTTTGTAGATTTTCAACATCAAATCGAGAAATTTTTTTCATAGCTATTAAATATGTTTTGGAAACCATTTGAAAGGGGAAAGATGTTTCCCCTTATTTAACAATTTTCATATCCATCTTTAGTAGATCTATGAATATAGGTTCTCTCTCAATACTAATTTTAGTCAGAAGTCCACGATCATTCCTGCTTAATTCATCTGCCACCTTATTTTCCTTTTCTTGCTGGTAGTGTATTGAATAATCGTAATCATTGAGTAACTAGAGCCATATCCTTTGCCTCATGTTTAGTTCATTTAATGTGAAAATGTATTTCAAACTATTGTGATCTGTTTATATCTCACATTTTCACTATAATGATAATGTCTCCATATATTGAGAGCAAATATTACCGCTTAAATATCAAGATCATTATTTGGATAGTTTTCTAATGAGCTTTAAACTGCCTTGATGCATAAGAAATAACTTTACCATTTTTCATAAGGACGCAACTCATCCAATTCAATGATGCATCACTATATATAACAAATCCATCACTTCCAGATAGAAGAGTTAAAATTGGAGCATTGAACAGTATTCTATTCAATTATTCGAATTATTCTGTACATTTAATTTTCTACACAAACATGACTCCTTTACATGTGAGCTTGGTCAGTGGTTTATCCAATTAGGAGAAATTATAAACAAAACGTAGATAGTAACCTCCAAATACAAAAAAAAACAGCATACCTCAGTTATGATTGTTAGGGTGGGAAAATCAGGGATCTCCATTTTCATTACAGGATCAACTAGGATTCCATCATTAGAGACAATATGTCCTTGAAAAAAACTAATTGAATCCTGAATTCAAACTTGTTAAACATCTTATATAATTCATTTCTACTAATAGTTTTCGAAATAATCCGCAAGTGATTCTGATGGTCTTCGTAACATTTGGATTATACCAGGATATCATAAATGAATACTATAAAAATATTATCATTATATTCCTTGGAAACTCTATTCAATAAATCCATGAAAATAGATGGTGCATTCATCAGTCCAAAAGGCATCACTTTAGACTCATAATTCCCATACCTTGTTCAAAATTCTATCTTGGGAATATCTTCCATCCTTACACGTAGCTGATGATATCCAGATCGAAAGTCAATCTTCAAAAATTATTATGATCCCTAAAGTTGATCAAATAAATCATCAATTTTTGGAAGAGGATATTTATTCATTATTCTAATTGCATTGATTTCACTGTAATCAATGCATAGCCTCATGGATCTATCTTTTTTCTTGACAAAGAGGATAGGGGATCCCCATAGAGAAACAGTAGGTCAAATAAATCCTTTGTCACTCAATTCTTCTAGTTGTTTCTTTATCTATATTAACTCTATACTGTACATTCTATATGGAATATTTTATTAAGGTCTTGCACTAGGAATTAAGTCAATGGAAAATCAATTTCCCACTCTGTAGGATGTCTAGGTAAATCCTCTAGAAATACATCAATGTATTCTTGCACTATATACACATCTTCAATCTGAATATTTCATTAATAACCCATAGATATTGGGTTCTCTTTCTCCATGAATTTCATTCAGTAGAGCTATTGAATTTATGTCTAGATAAGAATCAGATAGCGAGGTTTTTACTCTAAAGATAAGAGATTTTACCCCATTTTAAAAATTGTAACTTCCTTTTTTCCAATAAATCTTCTCATTATAGATTTACAACTAATTCATACTGAGATTTATATCATATTCAGTCATTGGTATTATGATAAGGTTAGAAAATAAAGCACAATTATGTGTCACGAGGGGGAATAGTTGACATGCCTTTGTTGCATTGATGCATCCCCTATTAGTTTTAACTGATAACACATTTATTAAATATAATTGGACATGACTAATTTTATTCAAAAATTGGGAAGATGTAAATGAATATGATGACCCAGAATCAAAAAAATTGTTGTCTATGTTTGAGGAAAAATTAAAGTACCTTCCACCACATCATTATAAACTTCAACCTCTACGGTTGTAATCACATAAGCTTTCTCTTCATCTCATGGACTTTTCTTTGGCATGTTTCCATAGCGCTTAGGAAACCCATTTGCATAGTGCCCAAACTCTCTAAACCTTTTAGCATTGAATATCGTTGAATTTTATCTTCCCCTTTCATTCATTTGATTGATGATACTATTATCCAAACATATATAAAACTCTTAAGACTTTCACGCATTTCCCATGAAGATTCCTTCCATAGTTCTCATGTATCGGGAACTACTTTTTTTCCTTGTTCTTCTTTAGTGCTTCACCTTTTCCTTGGTTATTAGAGTATCGCTTCTTATCTTGGTTTCCCTTGATCAAATTTGTTCTGGAAAATTCCTTTTCTATTTTCTTTTCACTTGATACAATTTCATCATATGATGAAAATGTTTGAAATTCTAGTGCCCTTCTAAGACAGGGCTTAAGGACATATAAGAAATGATCAGTCTTTTCTTCTGAGTCACATACGTAATCAATGGAATACCTTGATGGCCTTGTGAAGGTCGCCTCACACTCTGTAACAGTATCTTCTTCCCTTTTTCTAATGCCAAGGAATTTACTCTTCATTTCGGTTCGTTTCTCACGAGGTAAATATTTTTCAATGAATATTTCCTTAAAATTCCTTCATTGTATATCCTCTATTTCTTCTTCCATAGTGGTATCTTGAATCAAGGTCCATCATTGATCAAAATAAAACTTGAGATAGTATACTTCCGACACTACCTTTTCATTTTAATTGGATCTCATTATCATAAATATCTTTTCAAGAGACTTGATCCACTACTCAGTAACCACTGGATTAGTATTGGGGGATTATGCTGCATCAAATGATCCAACACGTTTGTAGCATGGTTATTTGTTACAACTTGAGTATGTTGTCCCAATATGGTCATGAGATTATCCACTCCAACATTGACTGTGTTGAATTTCTTTGTGGGAAAATTCCAACATTACCCATGAGTATTGATTCCCCTTCATCCGATAGGTTCTATCTCTCAATAATGGCATACAATATATTAGGTTATAAACCCCAAATAGGAATTAACATAAAATAGATTAATATTCTATGCATAACTAATCTCATAAACATCGTTTCTATAAAGAAAATTTACATTAAAATCCTTCATAATGGATTAAAAATATAATGTGATTTATCTTAAGCATATCCCCCAGGAGTGTCAACAAAAATAGTGCTTCAAGGCTCACTATTCTGTACCACGATACCCTGGGTCAATCCCGAAACTGCTCATCAGAGCTTTCACTCCTAGGTACATCTGTACCAGAGCTACTTCAACATGTTTGTATCCACACAGGGATGTATTTTATAGAAAGATTAAAATAATCTATTCCTTACCAAAATACCTAGATTTTCTTGTACATTTATCCTAAAAACTACATTAGGGATTTGTTTCCAACTATAAATTTCATACTCTGGTTTCCATGTTTTCTACTAAACTTCCTTTGATACTTATTGTAATTCCCTAACCCCTCTAGACTAGGGCCGATGCATTTCTAAGTACATTGTATTAATTGGATGGAATGAAATCCTAATGAAATGATTAGTTTAGTAGTCTCGAAGAAACTAGATACATAGATGTAACACAAATTACATTGGGAATGGTTAAAAAATATATTAGATAACAAAAAATAAAAACTGCATCCAGAGAAAATCAATAAGTGATCTCTTATTCATAACCTGATGAAGGTTAATAGATGAAAGGGGTGATCCCAAATGATCGGTAAGGGTTAAAAATATAGGAATCATGAATCAATAATAACTGAATCATAAAAAAATATGGCATGGTGAATAAATGAAAAACTCACACCATTTCCAAAATGAGAATGAAACTGCATCAATATATTTTTTCATAGTGAAACCCTCATGGATAGTAATGACTGATTATAAATAAATAGAATAATTATTAATTTTATGTCATGTATCTAACACATCATACCATAATGCCATTAAAATTGTTTAGATATATGGGTAGAAACCTGTCTGATTTTTGGAAACAATCTCGAAGGGTCTGTCACCTAACTGATTTGTCTCATGAGACATATTGATGCATCGAGGGAATATAGTGGATCTAACACTCCACTGCATGCCCAACACATTCTTAATACATATATTTAACACAAATTCTATCTTCGTTCTCAATATACATATCAAGTAGAGAATACGGATTCATCAATATTTCTAGAGTTAAATCATCATCCCAAATTAACACTATATGTGAAATGGTATGCTACTTAAGGAAATATTACTATCCCTGCTACAAGAAAATGGATATATAAAAGAACTATAATTTAAAATTAAATATGATCTCAAATGGGTAGTATATACACCATATAAGAATTATTAGTTTCCCAATACCAGGTAGGTCACAAGGAAATGGGAATTCACACAATGCCACTTACAATATTATATTCAATTGAATTATATGACCAATATTCAATAATAACAAAATGTAACATAGAATACAATAAATATAAATTTAATAATGATATTATATATCAAATGTCAGTAGAAATATACAACATACCAGAAATAAGTGGCGAACGATGGAAATCTCACGGAATTAAATGTGAGATGAGGAACCCCTTACCTTATGGTCGAGCGTGTACTTATATTGTTTTAATGATGAGAATAATAAATTTTTTCATAATTAATTAATAATACCATAACCTAATTTACAAGTAATTTATGTATTATAACCTTATTAGGCTCATTCATGGCCTTTTTAATGGGTTTAAGTTGTTAAATTTTATTGTTTTGGAAGCATTTTCTTTCTTGGTGTTCAAGATCTTTTACTTGTATTCATGAATTGAAGTTTTTTTGAATTGAGGTTAAACATATATATTTTTCAATATATATTATTATATAACTTAAGTAGATATAAATTATCTTATAATTATTTTGCTTATATACAATGAGGATGACTCATTCGATAAGTTAGTGACAAACACTTAGATTTAGCTTGGCGGTTTTGTGCACAAAGAAATTGTATTGTATTAATATTCCATATTATCAGTGTGTAAGGATTACAAAACATTAAAAAAGTTAAATAAATATATTATGACCTGGTTCAACCATTAAAAAGGTTTCATGACCAGTCTTTATGATAATAATGAAAATTGAAAACTCGTCTTCCTTGAGTGTGATAAATTAACACATCTCGGACGGTGTTTTCATTTATACTATAAAATGAAGGGGAATGTGATATGATGATGAAATATTTAATGAGAATAATATAATTCTAGTTCATTTAAGGAACTAAAATTATCACATAATTTGGATGAGGGAGTATGAGAAAGTAACTATAAAAGAAAGGAACTCAAAATTGAAGAAAATTTGAGAAAACTCTCACGAAAATTCGACATCCTATCGACGTTAGTAAAAATTTCATAAAATAATTTGATGAGAGAAAGGTGATATCTCATCACTAATACACAATATGGTCACTAATGGGGATATTTAATGAAATATAACATCATAATACAAAGTAAATTAAAAATAATAACACAAAATGAAAGAAAAGAAAGAAAACTAAAGAGGATTTTTACCTCTTAATCTCTTCTCCTTGTGATCCTTCTTAAGGCCTTCAATTTTGTCCTTTTGGTGAGACCCGAATCTCTAGAACGTGGGGAAGATTCTTGGGAGGACTATTGGGAAGAATTTAGGTAAGTATCAAGGCTTGAGAGGTGTGGGAGGAAGAGGGGAATGAGGGTAGTATTTATAATGGAGGAGAGGATGTATTTTTAATTATTTTAATCATTATTATAATATTTTTTCTCAAGACTATGAATATTCTTAATTAATGATACCCCACACAGCAATAATGTCATTTGAGTTTTAAATAAGTGTTATTACATCAATTATGATGTTATAAATAGTGTAATTTACTTAAAATTTGAATATGCTGTATTTTATAGTATTTCACTATTCATTGTAAATTCTAGAATTTCAGAAAAATTCAAAAAATACACCCAAACAATATTTTGATGTGTAAAATTCAAAAATGATCTCCATTTATTTAAAGTAAACCTTTAATTATTATTAATTCAATTATGAAATAAGATCATAGTTATTTCTACAAATAACAATTTTAAAGGTATTAGTAGTTTTATATCACATTGAAAATTTTCTTAAGATCTCATTATCTTATTACCTTAAGAAAATAAAAAATTACCATTATTTGCTATTCATAAGGGTCATATTACAATTCATATTGCTATTTATAAGGGTATATTACTATTCATCAAAAACACTAGTTGGATCTATCAGGCTCCAAATGACTTAATGGTCACAACTCTTGATGACATTTTTTTGAAATACAAAGCATGGAGGTGGAAAAATTTATGTTTAATGGCTAGGTTATAACTTAGTGTTTTTAAATGGAACACAATGTTATATGAAATATAAGATATGAGTAGAATATATTTAAGAGAAGAATACCATAAAATATATGGGGTGTTATAGGTCCCACATACCATTTACGGAAATCCTTATCTAATTCTTTCAACTATGAATTACCCTTCTATAATAAAAATACACCCTTGAATACAACCAACCTATACCATGGATAATGTTATAATATGTAATATAAACATGATGGAATCCCAAAAAATGTGTCTTTAAACTTTCCTCACACTTAAAAGTAATCTTGTAGTAAACTTTGATGTGCATGAAGGGATACTTGTAACACCCCAAGATTTCATAGTATGTACTTCTTCAAAACAAGTCAATAACCTGCACTACACGCAACACCGAGTTTAAGCGCACCATGACTTACCAAACAAGCCGTTCAAAAGAGGTTATGAATAGTATTAACTAAATTTTTAACTTTATATAATCCTCATAATTTTAGAATCCATATTATTAGTTTCTTAGACATAATTTAAGAACAAATTCATATTTTTCAGATAAAATAAGTATTTTTCAAAAATGCACTTTTACCAACTTTTAATAGTGAACCCTTTTTAAATCCAATATTTTAAACTTTTATATATTCAATATGACTAAATAATTTTATTCTATATAATGGGTACATCAAAAATTTACAATGTAACACCCCAAGCTTCCACGGTACGTTTCCCTTTTAGTAATGCAATAGCATGTGTTGTACGCAACTTCGAGTTCTAACACACACCACAACCAGTCAAACTAGCTGTTATGAATAGTAATACCTACTTTTTAAAATTTTATAAATTTTATTTCTCAAAATGGACTTCATTTTTGGATTCGGAATATCGAATTTATCCTAGGGTGAAATTTTGTTTCTTTTTGGATAACTTTTATATTTTGATGAATAGTGAAAATTACTATATTTTAATTAAAAACAACTTTTTTAATCAAAATAATTAACAGTGATAAATTATTAATTTGAGTGGTTTTAATGTATATTTATAATATATTTTTACCATTTCATAAAATTTTGGTCATTGGACAAAATTTCACAATTAAACCGTACATAAACAAGTGTCAATCTTTTGATAGTTATTATCTCTAAAAAACACGCTTTTTGTTTTAACAACGGGATTTAATTTTAAATTAATTTCTACCACTTCTGTGTTTTGAATTTGGAAAAATGGATTCCATATTTGGAATTAGGATTTCCAAATTGTGTAAATATGTAACTTTTATTTTTAGACATTTTGAATAATTACTTCGGTAAAAATTTTATTTACCATGGTTAAAGGGTAAATCCGTTAAATAAGGGTTAAATAATAATATTATAATAATACTAAATTACCCTAAAACATTTACTAACATTATTGGTGGATACATGTCTGACCATGGCCATATTTGGGACGATTTTGGGACCCCATGGAGCAACTTGTAGGTGATAGGGACACTTTATTTTAATTAAGTTAAAATAAATACAAAAATGACATTAGCATATATCTTTTAGAAAACCAATTTTTTCATAGGGTTATATATGTTGGATTTTCGACTATAAATATTCATTAGAAAGATAAAACTATTTACTACATAATGGTATTTTATTTATAATTTTTAGGCAATAAATAATTTAATTTATTTATGACACAATGGTGATGCATTAATTACTTAATTAATGAAAAATTAGAATAATTGATATAATAAATACCCAAATAAATGTAATTTGAGACTCTTTAAAAATAAAAATTATTTTCTAGGTTAATTGGACATGTTATGATTGATTTAGTAAACTTTTTGTGAAGTAATAATTCTGTTATGAATTTTACAAAAATCAATTATTGGATAGTGTCAAAATTGACATAAAAGAGTTTTTAAAACAAATATTATATTATTAATTGATATTAAATTCATAAAAATCTATGTTTCGGAAAATAGACTTATATTATGATAGTTTTATCATTAATGGACCAATTGGGGGTATCTTGGATGTATATAGTAGGTTTATTAACCATATAATATAAAAATACAAAGAGTCATTGTAAAAGTGAAACTAATTAACTAAGAGTTAATACTTAAAGATAAGTTTAATATAATAACCCAAACTTGTCTAAATTCTATTGGTTGAGTGGTTTTCGACCCGTACCCACCTTAACCTTTAATGAATCCACTTTGGAGATATTATAAACCGAATATGTATTTATTATAAAATAATATTTCTAGCTTTTCCTAAAGAGCCCCTCACCCCTCTTATAAAAGGGTACTCCGCCTTCTCATTAATTCACACTTTCGAAGCCTTTTGGTTCCTCTAAACCCTGACCATATACTCTCCCAACTTCCCTAACTTCATCCTAGAGGCCTTACATTAGTTATAAAGCCATCCTATGGAGCCCGTTTCATCAAATCAAAAGGAAGAACCCGAAGAAGAGGTAATGATTTCACCACCCTTTTTCAAGTTCCTTTCTTCTTCCACTTCTTCTTTCTTTGTTATTACCATTCTAAAATAATAACTTCAGTATATTATATATAAATTGATTTTATTATAAACATGGTACAACCATATTTCAGTATTCTATCCATCCTTTGAATGACATGTCACCATACGTGCGTACATACAGCTTATCGTCTCCATGTCGTGGTGTAATTGTTATTCAAAACATTATTATTTAGATGGGTATAATAATGATGTGTAATTCATTTAGATAATAAATATAACATGATGATGATTCTATATATATGATATAACATCCAATTAAATATTATTTTAATATCAAAAGAATGATATTGTCTCTCGTGCGTACGTACGGATTACCGTCTCCACGACGCGATTAAATTCATTTCCAAGTTCACCATTCATCGATGATTATAAAAATATATATTACTAATAAGAATGTAATATATGAAATAATAATGCTACTGGAGATATATATATTTATATATATATAATTATTTATGTACTTACATATATCTGATTCACTTACTTCCGTTCAATACTATAGGAAAACAGAAACAGCGTTTATGCGTACGTACGGACTACCGTCTCCATAAACAGTGTTTTCCATTTCATATATATGTCTATTATAAATAATTATATTCTAAATATATATGATATATTTATCATGTTTTATATTCTGTAAGTATTTAAATCATTATCTAAGTGATACAACCAAGAGTAACAAGTTAAAACACGTACGAAAAAGAAAGCGATTATTACCCAAAATATTAATTTGACATGGAAAATATTATTAAATGGGTAATATAAAGTCATAAATGAATCATGTATGATATCATTAATATTAATATGGATCTGTTATAATTTAATAACATAATACTATCTTCATACAGGAGGATAAATGTACCCTCGACTAAAGGAAAGTGAAAGGTAAGGGGTTTTCATCTCACTCATTATTCCCGTGAGATTCATGACATATTGCAACTATTACCTTATGTGTGGTGTATGTACTTCCCATAATTGTATTCTTTGTGTAATACACTTTAATTTATGTTTATTTACATATTCAATCTATGATACCTCTTTCATGGGTTGTATGTTTCGTAAGTTACCAAATTGGTAAGGGTTAATTCCTCAATCTCATCATTATCCGAGATTGTTTATGTGTAAGTATTTACTAGGTCATTTTTATCATCCATGTCCATTTTTCATAAAAATGATTTCAAAATGAAGATTTTAAGGATTTTGAAAGGTACTCTTTATCAAGATCATAATTTCAAATGTTTTAATGATTTATCTTTCTAAATCTTTTTAATTAATGTCCATGTTTTCAAAATGATTTTAAGGATTTATTTATATGGACATGAATGTTTTTAAATGATAATTCTTTTCAAAAGTTTCAAAGTGGTATGGGACACTTTGATTCAAAAATATCTTTTAAAATTACTTCTTTTATAAATGTGTGACTTTTAAATGATTTTACAAAACAGATATTTCTCTCAGAAAAATTTACTCATCATTTTTATCTATGTCAACATCCTTTGATGGATTTTAAGATCATTTGAAGTCGATTTATTATAAAAATCTTTCATTGAAGGTTTTTTGATATGTTTGACTATGCATGTGTTATTTTTATACAATTCACGGTTTATAGAGAAAGTATTGACATTTCGTATGCTACTTTTAATACGAATGTTTATGTTATGTTTAAACCTATTCATATGAGGAATGCATTGGACTTAGTAAGTGATGGGTGGATCCCGATATAGCTCCTCGATGCATCGGTAGGTCTCATGAGACAATATAGTGTCTTGGCATTAGGCATTGACAAAATCGTATTTGTAGTCTTAGCACGAGGCCTTGGCTACGTGCTTATGATAGTCTGGAATTATGCATTCCATCATTATGAAAGTGGTTAGTGACATTGCATGTGATTACTCGACTAGTAGAATATCCATGTGAATAAGTGAATGGAATTATTTCATTTTATTTTTGCCATATTATTTTGAATTTCAAGTTTAAAAGGATTTTTTTAGTTATACATTTCCTTAAATGTTTATGCTTATTTATGAAAGTTTTTGTTGTATTGCTTACCATTACTGAGCGTTTCAGCTCACCCCTTTCTATGTTTTATTTTTCCCAGGATTCCAAGAAGTGTATTGTGATTGATATTTAGGGTTAAGATAAGGGGATGATGGCATTAATAAAGGATTATATATGTTTTTTTGTATGTTATGAAGTGTAATGTAACATTCATGTATGTAATCTTTTTTCCAAGACTATTAAACTGATCAGTCCTTCAGGACTTGATTCCTTGTAATAATGCCAATGTATTAAAATAATGCATCAACTCTGGGTAAATTGGGTTGGAGCGTTACAGTTGGTATCAAATGAAGTTTAGAAACAACCTTGGAATCTAGATTTAGATAAACTCTGATTAGAGCACATAGCCCTAAGATAGTCTTTGGGGATTAGTGTAGATTAACTTCCTAGAATTTTGGTATTGTAGAGATTTTGTGAGTTTTCCAAGAAATAAATCCCTATCTGGATACGAGCAGGTAGAGGAGGCTCTGGCACAGATGTACCTAGGGGTAAAACCTGAAAACACCGCTTCGAGCTAGACTCGAACGGGAAATGGTGCCCGAAAACGGGCCTTGCTGCACTCTTGGTTACGACACTCCCGGGGGATATGCTTAGGATAATTCTCATTTTCTTTACAAACCATTATGAAGGGTTTATGAGTATATACTTCCTCAAAGGAGACATTTTTATGATTATGGATTATAACCATAAACTATTAAATTTGTGTTAGGTATTTTACATGTTTGGAATTATTCATTGTAATTCATAAACTGACATAGTTTATGCTATTGTATAAAAATGGCGCCCAGTAGAAGTAATATGAACTCTAGCAATACGTTTGATCCAAAGAGTAAGAAGGATCGTATATTTCATGTTATCAATCCATAATTTAGAACGTAAATAGTCTCCCACGTATTATCATTATATGAAGAAATAGTATCATGTGTTGATAAGATAAGTAAAGAGTTTACTGAGTCCTATGACTTTGAAGGGAATCAAGAGAAGAAAAGGATGGAAGAGAGAAAGATGGATAAAAGGAAGATGGAAAAAACAATTTCCCCATATGTGATAATTGTGGGAAGAAACACCCTGGAACTTTCCTGAAAGGAATGTGAGTTTGTTATAAGTGTGGAGGAAAAGGGAACCTAGTACGTGACTGCAATGGTGTGAAAATGGTTTCAAAAATACAATGCTTCATTTGAAAGGAGTTTGGACACTATGCGAACCTATGTCCCAGTCATCAGACTATGCTGCAAATGATGCTATTGGATAATAATCAAGTTATGATACTACCACAGATGAAGAGGAATGATTAGAGTTCTTATTTTGATTATGTCATTTGAGTGTTGTATCAACAATTTACTTGTTATAATAATTATGGCGTATATAAAGATTTTACTACAGTACTATTTCATTGAAAATTTGAGATTTTATGGTACTAAGAAAAGTGAATCTACAGTGAGTTAAATTTTTTTGACATTACATGGTTGAAGGAAAGACAAACCTTAATATGTTCCTAATATTGAGGTACTGATTTTGAAATAAGATATAGTTGATTTGGGTAAATTTTATTGGAAATTTTTGACTTCCTTGAAACCGATTAGAGATTTTTATATTCCATCATTGTTGGAGTTTACAAAATTTTTTGGATGGATGAAGTATATCCAGAATTCTATATGGAATAAGGGAGCATGAATGTAATCAATAAGGATTATGGTAATTTATGATGTTTCAGTGTTTTAAAAGAATACATGATGAAGGTATTCACATGCTATTACAGGGTAAAAAGGATCTAAATTATGTTTACCTTCCTTATAAATGTTGGACTGTGACTTTGGACAGAAGTATTTTGGATAATTCTAGTTTGAGATTAATTTTGGATTGCTATAAATGGACAACCCAGAGGTCGGGCGGCAACCCGTCGCGACCGGCAAGGCCGTGAGACTTGAACCCGCAACCGAAGGGCGACAAGGGTGTATCACCTACCACTGGCCCACGAGATGTCCTGGATTAAATAATGTAGTTTATTTTAAGAAGTTCTAGTAGATGAATTATAAATTCATTTTTTAACCCCAAACGAATTGGATAAATAGAATATTATTTTTATGTTCTATTATCTTTTAGAGTGAAAGATGAGTTTGTGGTAGAAATTAGTTAAAAGATGGAACTCTAATTTTCAAGTATATATTTTTATTCTCCTCTAATTCTATGAAGAAATTAATTCTTATACTTTATTGAAGGGATCTTAAAACCAAAAATGTGTTATCCTAATACCTTATGTTTTGTTGTACTGATGGCATTTTAAATCATCATAGATTGATGAATTTAAGGACCTCAATTTTAAACTTGTTTATGATTGATGACCTCAATCACTACCTATAAATATTTATGTTTTTACTCAAATTATATGTCTCTAATTGCCACCAATGTTCTCCTAATCGATATCATAATTTGGTGGTGACCCTTTCATTTCTATTTTCCTCTTATTAAGACTAAATTGCATTAACCAAATTTCAGATGTGGGTTTTCCCACAAAGATATTTTCTATTTTCAACATTTATTTTCGACGAACAATATCAAATTGCGAGGATTCAATTTATTGAAGGAGGGAAGAATGTCACACCCTATGATTTCATAGTATGTACTTCTTCAAAACAAGTCAATAACTCGCACTAAGGGCAACACCGAGTTCAAGCGCACCATGACTTACCAAATAAGCCTTTCAAAAGAGGTTATGAATAGTATTAACTAAATTTTGAACATTATATAATACTTATAATTTTATAATCCATATTATGAGTTCTTAGACATAATTTAAGAACGAATTCATTTTTTTCAGATAAAATAAGTATTTTTCATAAATGCACTTTTACCAACTTTTAAAAGTGAACACTTTTTAAATCCAATATTTTAGACTTTTATATATTCAATTTTACTAAATAAATTTATTCTTTATAATGGGGACATCAAAATTTTACAATGTAACACCCCAAGCTTCCACAGTAGATTTCCATTTTAGTAATGCAATAGCGTGTGTTGTACGCAACTTCGAGTTCTAACACACACCACAACCAATCAAACTAGCTATTATAAATATTAATACCTATGTTTTGAAATTTTCTAAATTTTATATCTCAAAATGGACTTCATTTTTGGATTTGTAATATTGAATTTATCCTAGGGTGAAATTTTGTTACTTTTTGGATAACTTTTATATTTTGATGAATAGTGAAAATTACTAAATTTTAATTAAAAACAACTTTTTTAATAAAAATAATTAATTGTGACAAATTATTAATTTGAGTGGTTTTAATGTATATTTAGAATATAGTTTTACCATTTAATACAATTTTGGTCATTGGAAAAAATTTCAGAATTAAACCGCACATAAACAAGTGTCAATCTTTTGATAGTTATTATCTCTTAAAAACACGCTTTTTGTTTTAACAACGGGAATTAATTTTAAATTACTTTCTGCAACTTCTGTGTTTTGAATTTGAAAAAATGCATTCCATATTTTGAATTAGTATGTCCAAATTGTGTAAATAGGTAACTTTTATTTTTAGACATTTTGAATAATTACTTCGGTAAAAATTTTATTTACTATGGTTAAAGGGTAAATCCGGTAAATAAGGGTTAAATAATAATATTATAATAATACTAAATTACCCTAAAACATGTCCTATCATTATTAGTAGATACATGTCTGACCATGGGAATCTTGGGGTCGATTTTGGGACCCTATGGAGCCACACGTAGGTGATAGGGACACTTTATTTTAATTAAGTTAAAATAAATACAAAAATGACATTAGCATATATCTTTTAGAAAGAAAATTTTTCCATAGGGTTATATATGTTAGATTTTAGACTATAAATATTAATTAGAAAGAGAAATATATTTCCTAAATAATCGTATTTTATTTATAATTTTTAGAAATTAAATAATTTAATTTATTTATGACACAATGGTGATGCAGTAATTACCTAATTAATGAAACATTAGAATAATTGATATTATAAATACACAAATAAATGTAATTTGATACTTTTTATAAATACCAATAATTTTATAGGTTAATATTACATGTTAGGATCGATTTAATTAACTTTTTTGGAAGTTAACATTCTTTTATAAATTTTACAAAAAACAATTATTGAATAGTGTCAAAATTGATATAAAAGAGTTTTGAAAAAACATATTATATTATTAATTGATATTAAATAGATATAAATCTAAGGTTCGGCCAAAAGACTTATATTATGATAGGTGTATCATTAATAGACCGTTTGGGGGTCGCTTGGATGTATATTGTAAATTTATTAACCATATAATATAAAAAAACAAAGAGTCATTGTAAAAGTGAAACTAATTAACTAAGAGTTAATACTTAAAGATGCGGTTAATATAATAACCCAAACTTGTCTAAATTCTATTGGTTGAGTAGTTTTTGACCCATACCCACCTTAACCTTTAAATAATCCACTTTTTAGCCATTATAAACCTAATATGAATTTATTATAAAATAATATTTCTAGCTTTTCCTAAAGAGCCCTTCACCCCTCTTATAAAAGGGTAATCCCCCTTATAATTAATTCACACTTTCAAACCCTTTTGGTTTGGCCAACCCCTTCCCAACTACTCTCCTAACTTTCATAAATTCATCCTAGAGGCCTTCCTTTAGTTATAAAGCCAACCTAAGAATCCCTTTTGATCAAATCAAAAGGAAGAACCTGAAGAAGAGGTAATGATTTCACCACCCTTTTTAAAGTTCCTTTCTTCTTCCACTTCTTCTTTATTTGTTATTACCATTCTAAAATAACAACTCCAGTATATTATATATACATTGATGTTATTATAAACATGTTACAATCATATCTTAGAATTCTATCCATCCTTTTAATGACATTTCACCATACGTGTATACGTACGGCTTACCGTCTCCACGTCGTGGTGTAATTGTTATTCAAAACATTATTATTTGGATGGGTATAATAATGATGTGTAATTCATGTAAATAATAAATATAACATGGTAATGAATCTTTATATATTATATAACATCCATGTAAATATTATTTTAATTCCAAAATAATGATATTGTCCCTCGTGCGTACGTACGGATTACCGTCTCCACGACGCGATGAGATTCATTTCCAAGTTCACCATTCATCAATGATTATAAAAATATATAATAAAAATAATAATGTAATAAATGAAATTATAATGATACTGGAGATATATATATATTTATATATATATTGATTTATGTACTTACATATATATTATTCACTTACTTCCGTTCAATACTATATGAAAACAGAAACAGCGTTTATGCGTACGTACGGACTACCGTCTCCATAAACGGTGTTTTCCATTTCATATATATGTCTATTATAAATATTTATATTATAAATATATATGACATATTTATCATGTTTTATATTCTATAATTATTTAAATCATTATCTAAGTGATACAACCAAGAGTAACAAGTTAAAACACGTACGATAAAGAAAGCGATTATTACCCAAAATATTAATTTGACATGGAAATTATTATTAAATGGGTAATATAAAGTCATAAATGAATCATGTATGATATAATTAATATTAATATGGTTTTGGAATAATTTAATAACTTACTAAGATCTTCGTACAAGAGGTTAAACATACCCTCAACTAAAGGAAAGTGCAAAGTAAGGGTTTTTCATCTCACTCCTTATTCTCGTGAGATTCATGCTATATTGCCACTATTAACTTTTGTGTGGTGTATGTACATCCCATAATTGTATTCTTTGTGTAATACACTTTAATTTATGTGTATTTACATATTCATTGTATGATACCTCTTTCATGGGTTGTATGTTTCGTAAGTTACCAAATTGGTAAGGGTTAATTCCTCAATCTCATCATTATCCGAGATTGTTTATGTGTATGTATTTGCTGGGACATTTTTATCATCCATGTCCATTTTTCATAATAATTATTTCAAAATATATATTTTAAATATTTTTAAAGGTACTCTTTATCAAGATCAAAATTTCAAATGTTTTAAAGATTTATCTTTCTAAATATTTTTAATTAATGTCCATGTTTTCAAAATGATTTTAAGGATTTATTTATATGGACATGAATGTTTTGAAATGATAATTCATTTCAAAAGTTTCAATGTGGTATGGGACACTTTGATTCAAAAATCTCTTTTAAAATCACTTCCTTTATAAATGTGACTTTTAAATGATTTTACAAAAAGGATATTTCTCTCAAAAAAATTTACTCATCATTTTTATCTATGTCAACATCCTTTGATGGATTTTAAGATCATTTGAAGTTGATTTATTATACAAAACTTCCATTGAAGGTTTTGTGATATTTTTGACTATGGATGTGTTATTTTTATACCATTCATGGTTTATGGAGAAATTATTGACATTTAGTATGCTAGTTTTAATATGAATGTTTATGTTATGTTTAAACCTATTCATATGAGGAATGCATTGGTCTTAGTAAGTGATGGGTGGAGCCCGCTATAGCTCCTCGATGAATCGGTAGGTCTCATGAGACAATCTTGTGTCTTGGCACGAGGCCTTGACAAAATCTTATTTGTAGTCTTAGCCCGAGGCCTTGTCTACGTGGTTATGATAGTCTGGCATTATGCATTCTATCATTATGAAAGTGGTTAGTGACATTGCATGTAATTATTCGACTAGTAGAATATCCTTGTAAATAAGTAAATGGATTTATTTCATTTTATTTGTTCCATATTTTTCTGAATTTCATGTTTAAAAGGCTTTTGATTTAGTTATACATTTCCATAAATGTTTATTCTTATTTATGAATGTTTTCGTTGTATTGCTTACCCTTACTGAGCATTTGAGTTCACCCCTTTCTATGTTTTATTTTTCCCAGGATTCCAAGATGTGTATTCTGATTGATATGCAGGGTTAAGATAAGGGAATAATGTCATTCATAAAGGATTATATATGTTGTTTTGTTTGTTATGAAGTGTAATGTAACATTCTTGTATGTAATCTATTTTCCAAGACTGTTAAACTGATCGGTCCTTCGGCACTTGATTCCTTGTAATCATGCCAATGTATTATAATAATGCACTGACTCTGGGTAACTGTGGTCAGGGCATTACAATACTAACCACTAGTAATAGTATCTCCATAAATATATTTTGGTATCAATTTAAACAAAAACGGCTCTAGTGTGGGGTTGGGAGGGGTGAATTGTGTCCATTAATGAAAATAATGACTAAATGAAAACTATTATCATGAATTCAAAAAATATTCCCTGTATAAATTAATTGATCATATAGTGAAGAAAAAAATTAAAGTGATTAGAATGATTTATAATGGTTTTGGGTATATAGATCCGCAAACCACTCAACCAAATACACTCTCTCTGACTGTAGTTATTCTGATAATACAAGTCATTTTACAATAAACATTACTAGCTGAGTGTATAAAATTTTAACTAATTAAAATAATGGATTTTATGGGGTCTTCAAACAATATTATCAATATTCATCTTACAAATCTTCACCAGAGTATTCACTTATAGAATAAAAGGAATAATATGATAAGAGAAAATTAGTCGAAACATATGATTGTATTAGTAGAATTCAATAGAGGGAGGGATATTTAAAAAAATATGTATGTCTCTGATGTGTAACTAAAGAGGAATATAGAAACATATGTAAATAAATATTCAAATAATATATTGAAGAAATAAAATAGTAAACCCAACCTAAATGAAACATTTAACAATGAATATTGAAGATAAATGATCAAATAACAACCTCAGAGAAAATTGTAATTATTATTTAAAAAAATATATAAATAATATAATAATTAAGAACCTAAAATAAGAACATATAATTCATTTTCTTCTTCTTATTATTCAATAATAATAATCCACTACCATGTTTTTGAAGACATCATATTTTTATTTATTCCACTAGAATTTCCCAATTCATAAAAAAATTGATAAATAATATTCATCTTGTTATTATTTTTTAGATCAATGATTAAATTTTTTATAAAATATTACTATATTCATGTGTTTACTGAAAGAAAATTTAAATATTTTATATAAAAGAGATAAATGTAAAATAACAATAAAATATTTCAATAGGTACAAAAATAATGAAGCATAAGGTGATCTCCTTATGAAACAACATCCCAATTAATAGGAAGTGAACCGAAATTGGATAACACCAAATTCGTTTCATCTTGGATAACCATAGAAGAAATAAGATTCAATTACATATCACCCTAATGAGAAGTGTAAGAAACCATCTGGTTCGTATGATGGAATGAAATTAAAATCTATATATGATAAATGGTATTTCATGGATATTCAAGATGGCCTTTCAAAGCATTAAGAAAAATTGTGGAGTCAGATTCAACTTCATATAAAATGATTGAACAAGACTTATATATCATCAAACCATGATGAACTTCCAATTCATCAACCAAAAATAATGTTACATCCCCTAGAAATATAATAAATCATGAATGACTGATTGAAAAAATTTACAAACAACACTACTACCATCTATGATCACTTTCACAGAAGATCCGTCCATGTTATTCTTATGTCACTAACAAGTGTACTTCCATCTCTCCCATGAGCCATTATTCCTCCACCCTAAATAATCCTCTCTTGTAGACCTACCAGGTAGGGCATGTGTTTTCCACACTATTGGAATAGTCACTCCATTAAACTATTGAAAATAGAATATGGATATTCATAAATTTTTAGAATATATAATGGAGATTAGGTTGATGCCAATGATGGAAACCAATGTTTTGGGTAACCTAGCTAGTCCAGCAATATACAGTTGTGAAAATTGACCACCCCTTGTCCTACCCATGATCCATGTATTTGACAACCTATCTATCCTGAAGAAAATATTATAGGGATCCCACTCTTCAAATAGAATCTGGATGACTTAATACATGACACCATATATGAACAATGTATTCACTTTTGAAGAATGATTGGGTAATAGAATCAAATTTATAATTGATGAAACACTTGAAATTCGATGCTAGATTATTGAAAATACATTGAACAATTTCCTCAATTAGAATAGAATTGTTGTTGATTCTCTATTTAAGGTTGTTTTAATTTAGGATAAATTTATGTGCACCAAATTCTAGTGACCATGGTTTCCAAATTAGAAGGGTAATGAACCATAAAATAAAAAATAGAACTATTAAATTTCCCATAAATACAAGAAGTTTTGAAATTATAATCATGATACTTAGAAAGATGAATGGTAATAATAACCTCACTTTTATCTTCATTGATCATTTCATATGTGAACCAATGATGGAAGTAGGCCATTTTAAATTTTATGTCAATAATTGGATATCCCTGGAAGAATAATATAGATCCATCCCAATTTTTTTTGAGAATGCAATTTCTCCACTCCCAATAATCCACCAAGAGTTCTCTAAAATTTGGTGAACATCCATGTTCATATTTCCTGCAATATTGGATCCATTATATTTGACCATCCAATCAATAGTAAACTACAAATAATTATTAATAATAAAAGTAGAATATGTATAGTTTCATTAAATGAGATCCCACACCAGTTTAGTTGAAATCACCGCATAATATCTTCAGTAACTTTGATATTTACACCCCATAATGGAATGTTCTTTCAAGACAATGAAACCATTAAAATGGTTGTTGAATTTCTTGGTATTAATCTGAGATAAATCAATTGATGCGACTTTAAATGTTCTTTATCACTAATTTGGGAAGTCTCCACACACATAAAAGGTTCATAGGGATAAAAAGAACACTATTATCTATATTGATTCTTACCCTAAATAAATAAAGTCACATTTATAGCTGAGGATACTTCCAAATATTTTATTAAAACATATTCTCATAGTAATGTATTATAACCCGCTAATTAGATATGGGACAACCCAGGTAATCCAACTGAAAAATATTATTAGAAAAACCAATTCTATTTTTAAATATATTAGAATGCCTTTAATATCACTTATTGGAGAAAAAATTTATTCTTTTTTTGTTATTAACATATTTACCATCCTTGTTAAAATAATCATAGATAGTCATATTGAAACTAAAAATTAAATTTTCACTTCCATTGAGAAAAAAAATTATCTACAAAGAACATATGAGAAATACCATAAAATCCAAACTTTTATTTAAATGGACGAATCGACACATCGTCAAAACCCCTATTGAGATTCCTATTGTAGAAATCATTGGACAGAATGAAATGTGCTGGGGATATAAGGTTTCCTTCTCTCAAAAACCTCAAGGATTTGATGAAACAAAACATTTTACACATTAGAGAAATTGATTTCATTTGAGAGGATAAGAACCAAATGAAGTGGTCATAATCCCACTCTGAATAACCACATGTTCACATCGCATTAATTATAAATGAGCAGTCTATCTAATCATAGTACATTTCTATGTAAATATTTATCATCAAATTGGTTCTGGTCATTTTCCTATCAAAATCATCAATTACATCCTGAGAAAGACCGATTGCTCCATATATGACTCTACCATTGATAAAAATAAATAGTTCCAATGATACATTGAGAGGAATATGAAATGAAAACAATTTTTTGAGATTGGTGTTATAAAAGTTTTACAAAACATTTCACATGCTAATATGAAAGAATTTCACAAAACAATTGGGTTGCCTTACATTAGAAATAAGATTCAAAATGGTAGACAATGGGACTCTTAGTAAAGCTCCACTCATAAAATTTTCTAAGACAACACACAATAAATCCCAATTGATTATGATCCATGAATCAGAATAAAAAATCTTGGGAAACCATCAAGTTTTAGGGAACTCAAAAAATTATGTTACATAATGGCTTCAAAAATATCCTCTTCTTTTAAGAGAACTCTAAATGTGTGGTATACCCAATCATAAAAATTATAATGAATATTTTCAAAGGAATATTTAACTACCCCCATATTATATATTTACCCTTGAATCTGCCACTAACCAGAAATGTATTCAATAAATTACCCACTTTCATAGGACCCACAATGCATGCCTCACTAGTGAAAGGACCATATATGAGAGGATTTTTTAGCATTAAAATTAATATTATATCCATAATACAGGTATGAAATGAAACAATGTTTTTATCCTCTTCCTTAATCTATTTATCCTTTTATCACTCTCATGAAGATTTCTCAAGATCAAGAAAATATTCCTCTGGTGGATATTTCTTACTAGAAAATAACATGTAAGTGTTTACACCCAATTAAGTTTGTGAATGGATATAATGTTGGATAATATATTCCTAGATTGAATCAAAATTGAAAAACTAGTTGGTGATGGGGATATATTTATCAATTCTACCCTTGTTCCATATTAATAATTTCTGAATAGAATCCCAAGATAAGCACTAAATAGGATAACTCGATGAATCCAGAACCATTTCTCTGAAACATTCGAAATATATCCAATGAATTATATAAAAATACATTTTCTACATCTGATAATAATTACCATGAATAAGTAATGGTGAGTGGTTTGATAAATATCTAGACATGTGAGTCACAGATGAGCCTAAGAAGTAAAATATGGTTTGAAAATTTTGGATACATATATCAAGAATACTCCAAATTATTCTAAATTCCCTTGGATTATTACTCTGGGATTATAATTATCCATAGCTACCCAAGACCTAGAGCTGATGGGATGAAATAAAATATTGAAATTCCAACACAATGTTATAGAGATAAATACCCATCTTCTCTGATGACTCAAGTATGGTACTAAATTCTCCTTCTATAATTCAATCCACTGAACCATATTTGATGAAAAACATATAGTCCTAATTATATTTTCTTTTTAGTGGGTCACATTTGAAAAAAAATAGATATATGAGAGGATCATATATTGTTTTTTATTATAATCAATTAGTACTCACTAAAACACTGTAGAAAATCTACACATAGGCGATCACTCTAAAAAATCCAAATGTGGATGTTAACTAGCTGACCATGAATAAAAATATTGAAGTTAACTTAAATAGAAACATGTTTAATCCATGTGTCTAGGATGTCCCATAAAGATACATTCTTCTTATGAATATTCTTTAAAATTGGTTATCTTATATCCAAGGATCCCAAACCCATATAATTATTTATAATTATAAAAATCCGTGACATAAAGAATATTTGGAATGCATGCATAAATATAAACATGTTCCAGAATAAATTATATTAATGAAATATATGGTTCTTCATCCAGTCTCAATGGCACTGGGAGGTAATTTCATTTTAATCACCATAAGACAACATCAAGAAAGGGATTGCTAGACAGGGTCCTCGCCAGAATCATCTACAATATAGAAGAAATTATGATTAATAAGGGATTTATCAATTTGACGACACACATGGGAAACCATTTAAGGGTAATGAGTAACTGAATCATGTGAAACCCATGGATAATCCTGGTTTGAAATAGGTATTATAGGAGACTTATAGGATTTAGACTTGATTTTTGTGCCTTCATTGGAATTAAGTAGATACAATATTTCAATTATGAGTTCTTGAGATAGAAAATGTATCCTTCAAATAATGATAAGATAAACCCAAAACAATGGGAAATCATTAAGGATTAACTAAAATGTGTTGATTACTAGGAGACTAATGACATTGATTGTTATCACTAATGTCTTTATAAGAAGGAAAAGGTAGTACCACTAGATAATAAGTGTACTATGATTATATGATACTTATCTTTGGAAAACCATAGTTGGATTAATATAATCCAATGTATATCCTTTTCTAGGAAGATCATGTGCCAAAACATTTTTTGTGTACTTCCCATAATTCAATGAATCGTGATCCATATTGGTTCCCTTATAGGGAATCTCAGACTCTTGATGGAGAAGTTCAATTGGATAACTATTTTAAGGACATTGCATAATGAAAAATGGATTAGGTTTACCATAAAGATTGTATTGATAACATAATATTAGAGGCATGTCAAAAAAAAGATTTTTCATAGAGAAATATATTTACATGCATACATGTGATTCATATGGGGGATGGGAGATTCCAAATCAAACACTGCCAAAATTGGAGCCACCATAGTGGGTTCCATCCTATGATTATCTTCATCTGAATAGATAAAATTTATATGCTCATAAAAAATTGATTTAAGAAAAGTTTTATTCTAAAATATCAAAGGGATCTAAGGGAGACATATCCATAGTTTCCCCAAAGACTAATTCTTTCATCGATAGGAATAAAGATACAAACAATGAAGAATAAATATTTGTAGACTGCATGAATTACTCTCCCATTCCCATAAACCAATAAAATATAAATCAGCTAATGGGTGAAGGTGAAAAGTATTTCTAGAAAATATGGAAACCACCACTAAAGCAGATTGATCCCATGAGTTTAAAATTTATGAAAAACCAAAAAAGTGAGATGATTGTTACTAAACAATTCAATTAAAGACTGTTATTAGTAGAGATATGATTCAACATGTTTTACCTTCTAAAGGGAGATGGATATAAAATTTAACATCGATTATTGTTCCTTATGATGCTTTTTGATAGGAGGAACAATCAAATTTGGAGGATGAGAATCCAGAACACCCTCTATAGTCATTGATGATTCTAAAGGAAAATAATAAAAGTTACTTGAGGCACATAAGAAGGTTGTAGGTGAGTACAAACTCGTGATGGTGGGTGATTGAGTAACCAAAACATGAGATTTATGTGGGCCTGGTGGAAGTGATTGATACTCCCCTATTAAGAGACCCATAGCTACACCCACCATATGCGGTGGATCCACGGCCAATCATGACGGATCTAAAAGAGATCCTCCATATGAGATGATGAGGAAATATAAAAAATTTTAAAACATGAGAGGCATGTGAGGATCATATATCCGAGGGAGGGAATCCATTTTTTTATATTTCTGATTAGGTTCCCATAAATTCATGTGTTTAAATGATAAAAATAATAAGTAAATAGTCCTTGAAAAATAAATTCAGTCCTAGTGATCTATCCAAGTATCCAATAAATATAATATTTAAATCTCATTTTTATGTTGAAATGTAATATATGAATTTCTTGAAACATCACAACATCCCTGAGTAAATGAACCAAAATAACATGTTTCTATAGATCCTCTGAAATGAACATAAAATATGTTTTTGATAGATTATTAATAACAGAATCATATTATATAACACTGAAAAATTAAAATTAAATTTTATTAAAATAGTGGGTCAAAATATGGTTAGAATAAATGTATTGTTCATTCGGTAAAGGGTTACTGACAAGTATCTGGTTCATTCCCACATATGATTCCATAAAAAGAATGGTTCCTTTATAATGTATGGTTTCCAATGTATTGTTCATTACAAGTATAATATTTTAAAAATATGGATTGTACCATCATAAGTATACAGATGTAAGGTTCATAAAAAATGTATGATTCCAAAATGTAATGATTATTACCAACAATATGTTCTAAATTTATAGTCAAATACCTTTCCATAAGATAAAATCTTGCTTCATTAGTATAATAAATTTAAATGGTAGGGATCTTATAACCCAACGTATGGAACAACAGTTAACAAAATTTTTTATAATTTAATTAAATTTTCAAATAAAAAATAATTTAATTAATTATATAATATAAACCTTAAATACAATCAAAAGTATTTTAATTATTAAAAAGGATAATGGTTTTGTGATTATCAAAATCAACTAAAATGTATTGGATCAACATGATTATGCCGAACAATCTCTCCATTCTCAGTGATCACAAAACTCAGGAAAATATGTAATAATATTTTTTCATATTTATATTCATTAATGTATAATAGAATATTTAAATATAAAAAATTCAACTATATTAAATAAAATATTAACAAATGTTAATAAAAAATTATTAAAATGATATAAATTAACTAGTTTAATAGATAATAATAAAAAAGAACTAATTTTATCATATTACTATGTTATGATTAACAAAATATTAAGATATTTAATTTTAAAAAACTTTTTGATATTTTTATATTTCTAAATTTTTATGCTTTTCAAAATTTATACCCTTTTTGTGATATCACAAATAAAGATAAATCTGAAATGTAACAAATTAATTAAAAAATAATATGGAATAAACAATGTGAGTATAAAAAAATATGGAGATGAAAATTATTGATGTATAATAAGAACATAAAATAAATAAGAACGTCATGAAAAAATAATTATATTAAAATCATCAAGATACATTCCACAATTCAAATCAAGATTTAAGAAAGGAAACATTTCTAGGATAACATAATGGTTTAGGATAATGTTTTGATATTTTAATGGAAGAACAAGATACTTATTCCCCTTTCTCGAAAACAATCTATTTTATAGGTATGATAGTCTCTAATTCTCAAGAAAAAGAGAGTGTGGTTAAACATTCATGAAGATTTATAATGACCCAGACCCTAGAAACCCAAATTTGGTGAATTAAATTATAACATTAAAATATATAAAAATGTCAAATCATGAAGGAATATTAATTTTATTACGTTTGGAGAACCAGATATATATTTTATACCCATTTTATATTTGGAATAAAAAATAAAAAGTAATACATAATGATAGAAATGAACTGCATCCTTGACAACTCATCCCAATAATTCTTGTTCGTATCAGGGTGAAATAAAAAAAATAAGGGTGAGTTCAAAATCTCAACAAGGAATACATAAAATGGGAGATCTCCAGAATAAATAAGTATAATCAACATGTAATGGTAAATAAAACACCCACACATTATTGTCATTTTATGATAAGGAAAAATCAATTTTTAATGTTAAATAACTATAAACGCATTACATTAAATAAAAAATGATAGTGAAATGAATCCATATATATTGTTATATAGAAAATATCATTTATAACATTTATAATTGAATTATAAATAATTGAAGTTATTAGTTATTTGACATCATGTTTCCTAGGAATATAATACCTTTACTTCCAAGATATGCCTTCAATAAAATTTTAAAATAGTGGGCAAAATCCCATATAATTTTTACAACTAATTTTCCTAGTGATAGTTCTAATGAATCAAGGCGGTGTCCATAACTAGGACTCACCCATGTATTTTTTTTTAAAAATAAATCTTTATATATCTAATAATCTATTTATTTTTTAAACAATGTGAATTATCTCCAATTCTATTAACTGTGTAAATGATATGAATTTTTCAATATTTCCCTAGTTAATTAAATTAAATTCAATGTGAACACCATATGTAAATATGTAATATGGTTTAGGAAATAATTGTATCCATTAAAAAATAAGATTCAATCTTATGATAAATATAATTTCCATTTAAAAATGATCACAAGAATCAATTTTTTTATGATAATGATAACAATCACAAAAGAAAGTGACATTTTGAAAAAATGTTTATCAATTTTTAATTTTCATTTCAAATCCCCGTGGATGAAAAAATTCAAATTAAAAAATAAAATTCCATCAATTAAGAATAAATAATGATATTACATGTAAATGGTATTATATACAATATATATAATAAATTAGGATTATAACATTATAATATGCCTCAATGAATGGAAATTAAGAATAAGTCCCTTACCTCATGCATACATTGAGTGGAACATCATTTATCATCCTATATAATGGTTTTAAGAATGATTTTAATTTATTATATAACCATATTAATATTTATAGTATCATATATAATCATATTATTAAATATTACCATGATTTATATAATAATATTTCATTATTGTCTTTATTATATGTATTAATTTCTTTATTTTATCATACAAATTTTGATATAAAAAGTTCCAATTAATTTCCATAATATATATATCAATTAAAATCAAAATTATATTAATTTTACATATATAATAACTACTTAGTAGATAAATTATTAGTATCATTCATCAATGCATAATATTTAAAATGAATCGTATCACTTTGTGGTGGCGGTGGGCCATATAAACGCAAGAGTGACGATATCATTTATTAATGAGTGAAATGGTAAATAAGTGGGTGACATATTAAATTTATAGAATCAATATCATCTCGTATATATCACAAATTTTCATTAATTTTATCCATATTACAATTCATGTATATTGTAATTGAAAACATTAATTATATCACATTGTGAGGCAGTAGTTCTCCGTACACTTGAGAGACATTGTCATATTTTAAACAACATCAAACATAAAAAGGTATATGTGATATTAAAAATAAATAAGTATAATAATATCATAAACATTATAAAAATGTGTCATATCCTTTATTATATAAATCTATGAATGGTGGTGATTGAATAACGAATGACATCAATTCGCAAGGTGGTATTCTACCATGCACACTCATGATGATTTTGTAACCCATTTGATGGAAGTGTAGATGGTTACTTATTATTAAATAAATATTATAAATTATCATTATTTTAGGTATAATGTTTTATTATATTTTATGTTTGACGACATAATGTAATGTGAAAAATTATGAATTAAAATTAAAGTGGGTTTCCAGGATAGTTACATTCTTTAAGAGAAACCTCTTTTGGATATCCCCTTAAGGACCCTAGGGATGGTATTTTTGGTTGAACAATAATTCAAGAATGTAACTATGTATTTTGGAAAAAAAAATTAGGTATATTTTTATTGGTACAAAGGGTTTGGGAGGTGTGATTAATTTATGGGAGGGAGTTTCCTTTTATAAGTGGGAATGTGAAAGCCCCATGGAAACTATATGGAAATTTCCCAAACGTTACCGCAACATTAAATTAATTCAAATGATAAATGCTTCAAAATGGCCATATATTCTTAAATTATATTTATAATGTGACACCATGACCACTATATACCAGAGATAGTGCATTTCTTGTCATATTGGCATCGATAGATGGAATGAAATCCCAACGTAATGGTCTGTTTTGTAGTCTTGAAGAAACTAGATACATAAATGTAACTCAAATTGCATTGTAAAAGGTTACATAATACAATACAGAACAAAAACTAAAAACTCCAAACACATGATCTCAATAAATGATCTCCTCTTAATCACATGATAAAGGTAAAAAATTAAAGGGGTGAGATCAAATGCTCAGTAAGGGTTAAAAATAGCAGAATCATTAATCATTAATAATAGAATTGTAAACAATTTGATATAATCAGTATGTCATGGTGAATAAATAAAAAACTCACGAAATTAATAAACTAATAACGAAACCTCATCCATAGATTTTTTCAGAGTGAAAACCTCATGGATAGTAAAAACTAGTAATGAATAAAAAGAATAATTATTAACTGGATGGCATGTACCTACCACATGATACCATAATACCGTAAAAACGGATTAGTTCTGTGGGTAAGAACCCGTCTAATTTTTGGAAACAAACTCGAAGGTTTTATCGCCAACTGATTTGTCTCATGAGACCTACCAAGGCATTGAGGGGCTGTATCGGGACCCATGTTCTTCTGCATTTCCAAATAATTATTTATACATATATTAAACACAAGATCAATATGCATTTATATTATCCATATAGAATAATGGATTTGGATTCATCAATATTTCCACAGTCAAAACAACATTCACAGTAAATATCGTTTGAAAAATGGTATACAACATAGACAATAATCATATCCATGATATGAGAATATGAAAATTTAAATGGAATACAATTTCAATTGAAAAGTTATCTAAAATGGTCAGTAGGTACACCACATAAGGAATATTAGGTGCATAATACTAAGCAAGTGACAATGAAGTGAAAATAGAGACAAAGCTTGTTACCATATTGTAATCAATTGACTCGTATGACCATATGTTAATAACTACCAAATGAATCACAGAATATCATGAATATAAAGTGGATCTAGATAATATATATAAAATTGTAGTAAACATATAACACTTATAACAAATAAGATGTGAACAATGGAAATCCCACAGAATTGAAAGTGAGATGAGAAAAAACCCCTTACAAAAATTTCGGCAGTGTAACGAGTGTTCTTGCAAGGTATTAATGAGAAATAAAGGGGAATAACAATATTTACATATCATAAGGGGTGTATGGGAAAGGTTTAAAAACATAAACCATCAATAGGATTTAAAAATAAAATAGAACAACGTATGGGAGATTCTTGAACAAAAGTGAGAGGGAGGATCCCTTACATTAAATCTATTTGTGTTCTCCGCTTGTTATTAAAGACATGAATAAACAAATTAGGTTAATTAATTAATAATTCCAGAAACTCTTATATATTTAATTGGTTTATTACAATATTTATATGTTCTTTTATAACCATTTTTTGTTATGATGTTCTATTTCATTGTTCGAGCTCATCTATTTACTTGGTTTTAATGACCGGTTCACTTATATATATTAATGTATGGATAAATATGTAAGATTAAAGTGGTTGTCCAGAATTGAATTTATATTCTATTAGTTCACATCAAGAATATTACATAATTTTAAATTTAATTCGGTTACTTGGAGTGGAGTCAAATTATTATATAAAACCATAGTGACAACCATTTTTGATAATCGGTTAGTTTGATTACAAAGAAAATATTTTTCTTTAAAACATAATACAATTTTAAAAAAGGCTAATAGAACAAAAAATAGGATATATTACATATAATAATCTAGTTCAACCATAATTCAAATGGTTTCATGACCAAAATTAGAGGTAATAATAGAAATTGATAAAGCGATGTCCTTGAATGTGCTAAATTGGCACATCTCAAACGGTGCTTTCATTTCATTCAAATAAAAGGAAGGGAAAGGAGTGAAGATATTGAAAGATCCCATTAGCAAACAAACAGTACAGAACATGTGTGTTACTAATGTTATCATACTATTTGGGTGTAGGGAGGTGAGGAATGAAAAAAAAGTCATGAACTTAAAAGAAAAGAAGGAATTGGAAAGAAGAATTTACCTCTTGAGACTTCCTCTTGGAGAACCTCTTAAGAGGAGAGGTTTTGGTATTTTGAAGAGGATAGAGGATTTTAGACATGGGGGAGGAGGATGGGTATAGATTTGGGAAGAATATTGGCAGGTTAGAAGGCTTGATAGGAGTGAAGAGAAGATGGAGTGAGGGGGGGTTTATTGTGGAGGAGAGGAGGGTTTTCATAAATTTTTAATCATTAGTTTATTATTTCATCACAATACAAGAAATACTAAGTATTCCATGACCAAGAATAGTAATAAGTGTATGTGACTTTGAATAAATGGGCCTAGATCTACAGATCATCTTCAATGGCTCAATAAATCTCTTATTAGCATTTATCATAAATTATCGTATTTTACTATTCATAAAAATTAATGTTTTTCCGAAAAATCCCAAAAAATCGCCCTAACCATTTTTCAACTTGAGAATCTAAAAATGATGTCCAATTTTCAAAAATAATTTTATAAATATGATTATTTTAATATTTAATTATAATGATTATTTAATCAAAAAAATAAACACTTAAATTATTCAACTTCATTTTTAAGGGGCCTAAATTTATTTATACATTCATGGGTGTGGATACCATTCATAAGAGTCATATTACTATTCATAAGGTAATTTTACTAGTCATATGAGTGTGTTTTTATTCATAAGGGTATGTTACTATTCAACAGAAATTAACTTAATTCTATCAGACTCTAAATATCATCCTAAACACAACCTTGTATGTCATATTTTGAAAATTCAAAACACACAAGTAGAAAATTTATTTTCAATGTCTAGGATAAGACTATCTCCTAAATAACCCAGTTTTGTTTCTAATAAACTCAGTGCTTTATGAAATATACTCTATGACTCGATCTTATTTAAGATAAACGTACCATAAAATGTTTGGGGTGCTACATTATTCCCTCCATTGAAAATTTCATCCTTGAAATTTTTCATTTATAAAGCCCACCAAAAATATTTGGGTGGTCCTTCTTCATAGAATCCTAAGGTTCCCATGTTTCTTCCTCCATATTTTTGTTTCTCCAAAAAAACCTTTACTAGACGAGTTGTCTGATTTCTCAATACCTTCTCCATTGTGTCAAGGATCCCGAGAGGATCTTCACAGTATGAAAAATCAGGTTCTAGTTATATTTCTCCATAGGTGAGTACATGCATTGGGTATGACATGTATTTCTTCAATAATGACACAATGAACACATCATGACCTTAAGAGAGACCTGGAGGCAATGCTAAATGGTAATCTATAGCTCCAATTCTTTCCATAATTTTAAATGGTCTGATGTACCTAGGACTTAGTTTCCATTTCTTACCGATCTTTAAGACACACTTCCAGGCAGATACTTTCAGAAAGACTTTATCTCACACTTGGAATTCCAAATCCTTTCTCTGGTTGTCAGTATATCTCTTCTTCCTACTTTTGGATAATTTAATATGGTCTTGAACTGTGTTCACCTTATTCGTGGTCTCTTCAATAATTTGTGTGCCAATAAGTTTCCTCTCTCCAACTTCATCCCAACAAGTTGGTGTTCGACATATATTTCCATATAATGCTTCATATGGATCCATTTGAATACTATAATAGAAACTATTTTTGTAGGAAAATTCCACCAAAGGCATTTATTTATCCCACATACCTTGGATGTCCAGAGAGCATGATCCCTGCATGTCTTCCAGAGTTTGAATAGTTTTTTCAGGCTCTCCGTCAGTTTGGGGGTGATAAGAAGTACACATACGAAGCCTAGTATTCAAAGACTTCTGGAGACATTTCTATAATTTTGATGTAAACTGAGGTTCTCGATCAGAAATAATTGATAGAGGTTCAGCAAGAAGTCTTACATCATTATTAATATAAATTCCTTCCAGGAGATGAAGTTGTAAATCCTCTCATATAGAAAGGAAATGTGCATATTCAGTCATACAATCAACAATTACCCATATTGCACCAGTCCTTATAGGTTTCCTCAGTTTTACGGTGAAAAAATCCATTATCATTTTATCCCACTTACACATAGGAATAGGTAGAGGTTTCATCACTCCTATGGGATGTTGTCTCTCTGCCTTTACTTGTAGAAAAATTAAACACCTTGACAAGTAGTCAGCAATTTCCCACTTCATATTATCCCACCATAAATATTTCTTCATATCTCTATAAATATTTATTATACCCCAGTGTATAGAGAAATTTGAGCTATGAGCATAATCTAATAGTTCCTTTTTAAGCTCAGGTACTGATGGAACACATAACATCTTCCCAAATATCAGATCTCCTTCCTCATACACGAAGTCTTTCAATCTCCCATCCTTAATTGTAATAATTTTTTTTTGTAGATTCTCATTGTCGGATTGAGAGATTTTCATCTTCTCTAATAAATATGGTATAACAATCATTTGAAAGATGAAATATGATTTCCCTTCCTTAACAATTCCCATATCCATCATTAGTAGATCCATGAATACAAAATCTCTTTTAATCCTTATTTGGGTCTGGAGTCCAAGACCTTCCTGCATAATGCATCTGGCACCATATTTTCCTTTCCTTGGTGGTATTGTATTGAACAGTTGAAATCATTGATTAACTTGATCCATCACCTTTTCCTCATATTGAGTTCTTTTAGTGTGAAAACATATTTCAAAAACTTTTGGTTCGTATAAATCTCACATATTTCTCCGTAGATATAATGTATCCATTTTTTTAGAGCAAATATTACAACATCTAACTCAATATCGTGATTTGGATACTTTTTTCCATGATTCTTCAACTATCTTGATGCATAAGAAATAAATTTATCATTTTTCTTATGGACGCAACCCATCCCATTCTGTGATGCATCGTTGTGTATTACAAATCCATCACTTCCAGAAGGATTGTCAAAATTGGAGCATTGAAAAATATTTTTTTCAATTCTTCAATGCATTCTGAACATTATTTTATCTACACAATCATAACTACTTTATGTGTGATCTTGGTTAGTGGGTTATCCAGTCGAGAAAATTCAAAACGAACCAGTGATAGTAACCAGCTATGCCAATAAAACCGCATACCTCATTTATGTTTTTAGGTGTCATCCAACCCTAGCTCACCTTTGTCATTGCAGGATCAAATAGGATTCCATCCATACAGACAATATAGCCTAGAAAAGAAACTAATTGAATCTAGAATTCATAATTGATAAACATCCCATATAATTCATTTCTTCTAAGAGTTTTCAGAATAATCCATAAGTGGTCCTCATGGTCTTTATATCTTCTTGAGTATACCAAGATATCAACGATTAATACCACAACAATATTACCAAGATATTACATAAAAACTATATTCATTAAATATATTAAAATATACGGTGCATTAGTCAATCCAAAAATTATCACTGTAAACTCCTAATGCACATACCTGGTTCAAAATGATGTCTTAAGAATATCTTCCTTCCTCACACACAGCTGATGATATCTAGATCAAATGTCAATCTTAGAAACGTTTTTAGATCCATGATTTTGATCAAATAAATCATCAATCCGAGGAAGAGGATATATATTCATGATTGTAATAGCGTTGATTTCCCTGTAATCAATGCATATCCTCATGAATATATCTTTCTTCTTGACAAACAGGATAGGGGCTCCCCATGGATAAACACCAGGTCAAATAAATCATTTGTCACTCAAATACTCTAGTGGTTTCATTATCTCCACTAACTCCACTGCGGTCATTCTATATGGGGTCATTGATATAGGTCTGGAACTAGGAATTATGTTAATGGAAAACTCAATTTCCCACTCTAGACGATGTCCAGGTAAATCCTCTAGAAATATATCAATTTATTACCTCACAATATTCACATGTTCAATGTTAATATTTTTTTCCTCACCCAAAGATATTTTGTTCTCTTCCTCTCCCATAATTTCATTCAACAGAGTTACTTGGGGTGGGTCTAAATAATAATCATTTGGAGAGGTCTCTTCTCAAAATATAATAGATTCTACACATTTTTCAAAAATCGTTACTTCATTTTTCTGGAAATAAATCATTGCATCATAGTATGATATCCAATTCATATTGAGAATTATATCAAATTCAGTCATTGGTGTGATGATAAAGTTATAAACTAAATCATGTTTATGTGTCTAGAAGGGGACTAGTTGACATGCCTTTGCTGCAATGATGTATCCTCTATGAGTTTTTACTGATAAATCCTTTATTAAATAAAATTGGGCATATCTAATTTTAATTGAAAACATGGAAGATATAAATTAATGTGATGATCCACAATCAAATAACGTTTTTTATGTTTGAGGAAACAATTAATGTACATGTCACCACATCATTAGGAATATCTACATCCGTAGTCGTAATCGCATAAGCTCTCCCTTGCTCTCTTGTACTTTTCTTAGGGAATTATCCTTGGGGATTAGGACACTCATTTTCATAATGTCCCATATCTCTAAAATTGTATCATTGAACATCATCAAATTGTTTCATCCCCTTGGATTCATTAGATAGATTCCCTTTTTCACCACACTTATATTAGACTCCCATGACATTCAGTCATTTTATAAGATGATTCATTCCACAATTCTCGCATAATGGGAATTTCTTCATTCCCTAGTTCTTATTTGGCACTTTACCTTTCCCTAGGTTATCAGAGTATTGATTTTTATCTTTTTTTCCCTTGAACAAATTTGATCTAGAAAACTCCTTCTCGGTTTTGATGGCACTTGATGTAATTTCATAATATGATGAAAATGTTTGAGAAGGAAGTTCCCTTCGAATACATGGCTTAAGACCGTAAAAGAAATGATCTACCTTGTCTGTTGAGTCACATACATCATCTAAGGCATACCTGGCTAGGCTTCTAAAAGCAGCATCACATTGTCTTCTTCTCTTTGCTTTATGCCTAGGAATTTCCTCTTCATTTCAGTTCATTGATCATAAGGGAAATATTTTTTGAATAATATTTCCTTAAAAGTTCTCTATTTAAAATATTATATTTCTTCTTCCTCTATGGTATTCTGAATCAAGGACCATCATTGATCAGTGTTTCCCTTGAGATAATATACTTCCAGTACTACCTTCTCATTTTCATTGCATCTTAATGCCTTGAATATCTTTTCAGGGGACATGATCCACCACTCAACAAAAACATGATTAGTTGTCCTACTAAAATATGGGGGCTTCTACCACATGAAAGGATCCAACACATGTGTGGAATGGTTATTCATAATAACCTAAGCATGTTAACTCTATATGGTCATGATATGATATGCTCTAACATTGATTGTGTTGGCTTGGTCGGTGTGGAGGTCCCTACATTACCCACAAGTATTAATTCCCCTTCTTCCATTAAATGTCATTTCAAAATAATGTAACACACTATATTAGGGTAATAATCTATAATCCTAACTCTACAAAATATTTAGCATAAATTGAGATCTTATGTCGGGGTAATCCCATAATCTAAAAAATTGTTTCTTTGAGGAATAATTTACATTTAAATCCTTTATAATCTTTGGTAATGAATATATAAATTATCCTAAGTGTATCCACCAGGAGTGTCATAAGCTAGAGTGAAGAAAGGCCCATTTTCGTGTACCAGGATACCCTAGGTCAAACCTAAAACGCCATTTTGGAGTATTCACTTCTAGGTACATCTGTGCCAGAGCAACCTCTACCTTCTCGTATCCAGATAGGGATATATTGTTGAAAGTATCCACCTAATCTTTTTATTACAAAAATATCGGGATGTTATTGTATGTTTGTCCTCAAATAATACCTTAGGGATTTCTTCCCTAATCTTTGTTCTCTAATCTAGTTCCCATGTTCGCTACTAACATTCCTCTGATACCAATTGTAACAACCCGAACCCTTTAGGCCAAAGCCAGTGCATTACTTGTTATATTGGCATGGTTAGAAGTAATTAAATCCCAAAGGAACGATCTGTTTAGTAGTCTGGAAGAAACTAGATACATAAATGAAACTAAAATTACATTGGAAAAGGTTACAAAATACAGTACATAACAAAAACTAAAAACTACAACCAAATGAACTCAATAAATGATCTCCTCTTCATCACCACATAAAGGTAAACAATGAAATGGGTGATCTCAAATGCTCAGAAAGGGTTACAAATAGAGGAATCATGAATCAATAATAATTGAATTGTAAACAATTTTACATAATCAATATGGCATGGTGAATAACTGAAAAACTCACGCCATTAGTAAACTGAGAATGAAACTGTATCCATAGATTTTGTCATAGTGAAAACCTCATGGAATGTAATAACTGATAATGAATAAAGAGAATTTTTATTAATTTAATGTCATGTATCTGGTACATGATACCATAATACTGTAAAAAAATTTGTTCTGTGGGTAAGAACCCGTCTTATTTTTGAAAACAAACTCGAACGGTTTATCGCCAATTGATTTTTCTCTTGAGAACTACCGAAGCATCGCAGAATTGTAGAAGGCCCCAAATACCACTATATTTACAAATAATTCATTACACATAGATTCAACACAAGATAAATAGTCCTTTACATTATCCGTATATAATAGGGGGTACATATTCATCAATATTTCCACAATCAAGACAACATTGAAAATAAATACTATATGTAAATTGGTATATGACGTAGATAATAATCATATATTTGATATGAGAATATGGAAATTTAAATGGAATATAATTTCAATTGAAAATTGATCCCAAATGTTAAATAGGTACACCACATAAGGAGTAGGTGCACAATACTAAGAAAGTCACAATGAAGTGAAAATAGAGACAAAGCTCATTACCATGTTGTAATCAATTGATTCGTATAGCCAAAAGTTAATAACCAATAAATGAATCACAAAATGCCATGAATATAAATAAAATCATGATAATATATATTAAATGGTAGTACACCAATACCACATATATGTAATAATAGGCGAACAATAGAAATCCCACAGAATTGAAAGTGGGATGAGTAAAACCCCTTACAAACATTTCAGCATCGTAACGAGTGTTCTTGTAGGGGATTAATGAGAGGTAAAGGGTTATCACATTATTTATATATCATAAGGTATGTATTGGTAATGTTAGAAAACATACCCCATCATTAGTTATTAAAAATAAAAGTGCACAACAAAGGGGATATTCTTGAAAAAAGGTGATAGAGAGAATCCCTTACCTTAAATTCGTTGGTGTTCAGCACTTGTTATTAAAGTACTAAATAAACAAATTAGGTTAATTAATTAAAAATTCCAGAACCTATTCAATATATAATTTGTTTATTATAATCATTTTAGGTTCTTTTATAACTGTTTTGATTGGTTATGATGTTCAATTTCAATGTTCAAGCTCCTTTGTTTACATGGTTTTAATGACTGGTGGGCTTATATTCATGTTTGGATAAAAATGTAAGATAAAATTGATTGTCCAGAATTGAAGTTTTATTCTATTTGTACACATTCATTAAATTACAAGATCTTAAATTTAGTTTGGTTACTTGGATTGATGTATAACTTTTATAAAAGACCATAGTGACAACCGTTTTTTTAATCAGTGGGTTTGATTACAAAGAACATGTTTTTCATTATAACATAATACAATTTTTAAAAAGGACTATAGATAAAAAAATAAGATATATTACATATATAATAATCTAGTTCAACCATAACACAAATTGTTTCATGACCAGAATTAAAGATAAAAATAGAAATTTATAAATTGTTTTCCTTGAATGTGGAAAATTGGAACATCTCAAATGGTGCATTCATTTATTATAAATAAAAGTTGGGGAAAGGATATAAGATAATGAAATATCACATTAGAAAAAAAAACATTCCATTACATGTATGTTACTAGTTTTATCATGCTATTTGGGTGAATGGATGTGAGGAAATAAAAAAAGACAAGAACTTAAAGAAGGAATTGGAAAGAGGTATTTACCTCTTGATACTTCGTCCTTTAAGAACCTCTTAAGGGGAGAGGTTTTGGTATTTTGAAGAGGCATGAAACTTTTGGAAGTGGGGGAGGATCAAGGTGATAGATTTTGTGAGAATATTGGAAAGGAACAAGGCTTGAGAGGAGTGAAGAGAAGAGGGAATGAGGGGGGGGTTATATTGGAGGAGAGGTGGGTTTTCATAATTTTTTAACCATTTGTTTATTATTTATTCACAAGACAAGGAATATTAAGTATTACAAGACCAAAAATAGAAATAAATGTATGTGACTTTGAACCAGTTTCTCTTACATCAGTAGATCATCATCAATGACTCAATAAATCACATATTTGCATTTATTGTAAATTATCGCATTTCACAATCCATCAAAAATTGAAGTATTTTGGAAAAATCACCAAAAATGACCCTAACCATTTATTAATGTGTAGAATCCAAAAATGAAGTCGATTATTCAAAAATTATTTTCTAAATATGATTATTTTAATATTTAACGAGAATCATTATTTAATCGAAAAATATAAACACTTAAATTTTTCACCTTCATTTTTATGGTGACTAAATTTATTTATGCATTCATGGGTGTGGATACCATTCATAAGAGTCATATTACTTTTCATAAGGGCAAGTTATTATTCATAAGGGTAGGTTACTATTCATAAGGGTATGTTAATAGTTACCAAAAATTTACTTAATCCTATAAAACTCAAAATATCATCCTAAACACAGTCGTGTATGTCAGATTTTCAAAATTCAAAACACACAAGTGGAAGATTTAAGTTCAATGGATACGATAAGAATATCTATAAAATAAACAAGTGTTGTTTCAAATAACATTAGTGCATTATAAAATATATTCTATGACTCAAACATATTTAATAGAAATATACCATAAAATGTTTAGGGTGCTACATATAATATGGATCTTTGGAGATCAATAAAATTTTCTAAAGTCATTGTTTATTTTAAACCATATTCCTTTTAGTTTAACTGTGTGATGAATACATTTTTACCTTAACCGTAGTAAATATTTTTTTTACAATTTTTACAATTAATTTTGATCAAAAAAAGTTGAACTTATTTCATAATATAAGTTAAAATGATTCAAAATATGTAATACATTTTGAAATATTCCATCCATATAATTCCCATAATTTAATTTTAAATTACTCTCATAGAACTTACGAGAATAAGGATTTTTAAATAGAAAATATTCGAATGATTAAAAGGTAATTATTTCAAAATTTAATATGAAAATTATTTATTTTGACATAAACATCATTAATTGAAATAAAAATTATAAAAATATATTTTAAAATCCATTTGAGATAAAATTTGAAATTTGAAATTATTTAAGTGAAAAGGTAGTTTTAAATCAAATTTCCATACTTTAAATATTCATAAAAATGAAACTTTTATTAATAATATAAAAAATAAAACCGGCCATAATATTTATGTTGTGATTTAAAAAATGAAATTAATTTTTTTAAATAATTTTTCTTAATGTGGTAAAATTTAAATTCAAATTATGTAAGAAAATCATGACCAAACTGTCATAGAAAAAAGATAGTTTTAAAAAAATATATTTTTCTTTTAAATGACACTTATTTAATTTCTAATCAATATATAAACATATTTTTCATAATTTAGTTGGTTAAATTCTTACCCTATCATTCCAATAACTAGGTTAACTATTATATAAAATAATAATCTATTAACAATATTTCACACATCATTTATACTCAATATTGTATGCAATAGAAAATATACTCATGGATGAATGTGAAATAAAAAAAACTCTACATTATGTGTAAAATAAGATAAACTCAGGGTTTCATATAATGTAAGATAATGCTATTATTGAATTTATTTTCTAACATAAATTAATTTTAATGTCTAATGTTGTTATATATTTTTTCTATGTTTGGTGTTGGGTATCGTACATACTATAGAAAAGGATTTTTAGATTTTAAAATCAATGGGTGTTTCATTACCCCCACCATATATGAATTATGTACTCACAATTTAAACATGATTATATAAATAATGGGTTTTTCATTAAAAAAATAACCTTCTTGAAATCCCACATTGTGAGAAGGGTTAATAAAATATCCATCTAATAAGAGATAAAGTTAATTACATAGGTCATATTGAATAACACATGATAGTTTCCCAAATAAGAGAACATATGTGTGAAGTAAAAACATGGACATATAATGTTTAACTAACTTCCAAATAACAATGGGGAGAGATAGAGAATATGGTTGGGAGGAAGATAATGACCAAAAATCCATAAACTAGAGGTCTAAAAAGGACATTGATATCATAAAAAATATGATAATACGAAAACCTTTTTATTTCAAGATACCTTTTTAAGAGTTGATTAAATATTCCACTTTCTATGAATATAAGTAAATATATTTACTCGATATATTTTTATTTCAAATGCACAAGATCATCCTTTGGTTGTTCTTTGATCACTTTTCACATCATCTCTTACTCCAAAAAATGATTATCCAAAAAGAATTTTTTTTCATGGATAATTGAAATTAACATTTAAGGAAAACTAAGATCCATTAAATAAAAACATGATATTCCTATTATATTTACTAAAACAATATTCAGAAAATATTATCTAATTAACACCAAAACATAAACATAATCACTTCTATAAATATTTAAATTTAATGTTCTTCCAAAACAATTTTTCCAACATTTTTAAGGAAGGTCAATGAATCAAAAAAAATATTCCACCAAATTTATTACCTATTTATGAATATAAAATTTCATAAATATGAATACATTTATAATTATAAAACCACAATGAAAAAAATAATTCTAAAAAAATTCTTAGGTTACAGAATATTTTCCATAGATCATAACATATCGTGAACTCCAACAAATATAATATGAATTATGAAATCAGTAACCAATTTTTTGGTGACCAATAAAATTTCATAATAATATCATTTCCATTATTTTCTAAAAATAGATAACATAATGTGTGTCATATTCCATTAATCATGTTGTTTCCATGAAATTTCAACCTTCCACAAAATTATTATTTTTGTATCATTAGTATTACTCAACATATACTCTCAAATCATTAATGAAAGAATACAATAGAACAGTCCTCATTTTATCATAATTACATTGATGATAATATTAGAAATAAAATAATTTTACAACATATTTCTTGGAACAAACATATAACAATATTAATAATTCCACTTTGATTGTATCAATAACATAAGATTAACATTGATCTGTAAGATTCTTCTATGGATTATTCCTTAAGTCTTGGAGAATTCATAGGTGTAGAGCCCCGTGTCTTTATAGAGGAATCATGAATATTTTAATTTTTATACTTTACCATATAATCATGATCATTATGTCCTCTTTATCTACATATAAAGAAAAATCCCATTACCTTCAAGAATGTACTGAGGTGTTTGCTTCATAAATTTGCAGATGCATAAAAATACTTAATTTTCTTCTTCTCTTTATTCATTTTTTCTCTATTATCATCTTCATCAATGGATTAAATTTTAATCCCTAATAAATATAAAATTACTTACTTATATATTTATAGAAAATAAATAAATTTCAAAATATAAAGAAAAGTATTAAGAGACTAATTCCCTTCAGAGGATTGTATCAAGACATTCCCAAAAATGGTCAATATTGCACTCTATGTTGCGTTTATAATACATTACAGACCTGGATAACCATGTAAAGGTATGTTATTACTCCAAAAATATATCTTCTTATTTTTTATTCAATTCATCTCAGTCTATTGGTAACAGGATAAAAACATTTCAAATAATATATCCATAAAATGCATTCATTTAATGAGTTCTATTTTAACTTCCTCTCTAATATTCTGGATCAACAAACAAAGAATTGGTCAATATATCCATTGATAAAACAATATAAAATTGTAATATTTTATATTTCATTATATCTGAAGCCCATAAATATCTTATATGTAGATTAAAACCACATCATCGCTATAATTGGATTAGATGTCCCACTAAATAATTTGGGATTCTATCACATTATGTGATCCAAAATAGAAAGATCTCACTGTGGAATAGGTTACTCCATCTAATAATGATTTTTTGACAAATGACTATTTTTTAAATAGGTAGGAGGTAATATCCCCCTATTATTGAACCAAATATAACTCTCTTATATTTATAGCTAGAGGGAACCCAAATACCTTTAATGTATGTGCAATGTGGTATGAAACCCATTCCAAAAAATAGACCCATGATCATAGATCTAACTTATACACAAGATATATAGGCACTTCCCAACCATTTTCTAAGGAACCACAAAATTGGGACCACCGTCCATCATACCTATCCCCAATTCTCACCATAGTGTGCCCCCAAGGACCGATATTAATGCTCCCACCAACACGGACCCCACCACTCACCTGTTTTCCTTCCACCTTTGTAGGTACTGAAATCCCATATCGACGTCTCTCTATTTTCCATAAAAACCCACCACTAGGACCACGATAGAGGATAGCTATATGTCACTAATGGTCACAGTAGTGTGCCACTTATGATAGATGTTGATCCTCCCTCAAAAACTGACCCCAACTCTTGATTATGGGGCCACCAATTGCATAGGGAAATCTCTACATTGTCCGTGAGTACTGATACCCTTCTTCCTACTATGTTCCATTTCTAAAAAATGAAATATACATGATTAGATCTTAAAATGTAGAAAATTAAATGATAATGTATAGTTATAAATATTTTTAACACATAACATAAATTTAAAATTTATTCATGTTTAAATTCATAATAATAACCATTTGTTTCTTAAGGGATATAATTATTTTCTAATCCTTCATAACTATTTATAGGGAAAATGTGATTTATCCTAAGAATTTCTTCTAGGAGTTTTATACCAAGGGCTCATTAAGTCCTGTTATCATGAACCATATGATGATAAGGTCAATCCTAATGAACCCTTTTCGAATTTATTACTTATATATACATCAGTTCTAGAACCATTCCCACTTGTTGTATCCATATAGAGATTTATTTCTTTGGAAAACCGCATAATCACTACCTTACCGAAACATTAGGATGTTCTTATATATATTCAATATATAGAATAGGTTTATGTTCCATAATCTACATTTTCCATAATATAGTTCCCATGGTTTCTAAAATACTTTATCTGATATCAACTATAATAATATTTAGGATTAATTTGTTTAATAAAATTAAATTATATTTCAATGGTTCAACTATATCTTATGGTATTTGAGTTATATATTTTGTATTCTCATGGATTCAAACCTATACATAATGTATTTTAAAAATATTACAGATAATTTTCATTCAAAACTATTATGACCCCATCCCCAACAGCCTTGAGTTACTGCCTTTGTAACATTAGCTTGGATACAAAGGTTCAAATCATTATAGTATGATTAGTTTAGTTGTTTTTGAGAAACATATACATACATGATTCCCATTTTATAGATGGAATATAAAGTAAAACATAATATATAAAAATATAATATAAACAAAATCCTTCATAACACATTCTAATAATTCTTATTCATATATTGAGGAAGGGAAACAAAATAAGGGTGGTCTGAAATACTCAGTAATAGTTACATAAAGTGGACGATATCATGATGTAATAATAATAATAAACCATTAATGTTAAATAGATCAAAAATATATATTCATATAAATTTAATATCTACATATGAAAATTAATAATCAATATTTCAAGGAAAATAACTGAAAATATATTCCAATAAATTATTAAACTATGTACGAAATTCATTAGTAGATACCATAATATCTAAAATTGAATGGTTAATAATAATGAATAACTAAAATGGAAGAAAATTTTTAATTATAGGATGATGTGTTTCTTATGAAGTTGATACTTTTACTATAATGATCTATCATCAAGACATTTAATAAATCATGGCTAAAAACAAATCTGATTTGGCTAACAGATTTGTCTAACAAGATTACTGATGCATCGAGGGGCTATCTAAAACTAAGACCCAAAAATTTATGGATTTTCCTAATAATAATTCATATATTAAATAACATATTTAATTAAAAATAAATCCCATACCATTAGGTAATTTTATTTAGTAAATGGTACATATTTATCAAAACATTTATAGTTAATCAAATAATATTCCAAGTAAACAATATATGTAAAAATGGTACAAAAGTTATGAAATAATCATGTAAGTAATTCAAAAATATTTATTTCTTAGAGAAATTTAACTTCCATTAAATAATGATCAAAAGAAAGTGACTGTTTTTGGATAAATTTAATAATCACAACATAAAGTGTGATTAGACAATAACTTTCACCACATGATATTTCTCAATTCAAATACCATTGAATAAAATAAAATAAATAAAACATAAAATAACATTATTTTTGAATTATGGATGGATAAAATGTAAAATTTAATTACATAATAAATATAAATGAAATTATTTTCATAAAATTTCAATATGCCTCAAATATGGGAATTTGAGATGAAGCCCCTTACATCACACATCATTTTAGTTGAATGTCCTTGAACCTAATGTATAATGGTTTTATTCTTGTTAATAATATATGAAAAAAAAATATTTATTATATTATATATGATCATTTTATTTTACATTACCACATATTAGGTAATAATATTTCCACAATTTCATTATTTCAGGTGTTAATTGCCTTGTTTTCTCTTGCTGATTTTTAGAATAATTTTCCTGTTCATTTTTAGATAATATATATCCATAATATAAATAATTATATCAATTTTATAAATATAATATTTAATCAATATATACATTATTATAACCATTTATGAATATTGAAAATGTGAAATTAATCTGATTAATTCGTTGAGACAGTAGGCCATTTGTACGCATTGGTGATGATATAATTTTCATAATGGGATAAAAGTAAAGGAATAAGGTGAAATATTTAATTTTAATAATCAATATAATATCATATAATTCACATATATTATTTAATTTTAATCTTACTGCATTTTATGTAAAGAGTAATTGAAAAAAATGCATCCCTTCTTGAGGCAGTATTCTGTCATAGACATGAGTGACATTATCAGATTTTAATCATCATTGAATGTAAAAAGAGGTATGTGATATTAAAATTAAAAATGTATAATAATATAATAAATATAATATAAATTTGGTAAATCTATAATTATATCCATCTATGAATGGTGGTAATGGAAAAAATAATGACATTGGTTCTATAGGCAGTAGTCTTCCATCCACAGGAATGATGATTTCGTAACCCAATTAATAAACATGGAGATAGATAGTTGTTATTATATAGACATAATAAAATATATGTATATGGGATATTGTGAGGTAATTATATTAAATGTGTTGATACATAATTTATGGTGTAAACAATAGAAAAAATGAACAATATTTATTAAATAACTACCTTTTCTAAAAGAATCCTTCTATAGATCTCTTCTTAAAAAACCTAGAGACTGAAATTTGTGATGAAAAAAAGATGTTGAATGTAAATAAGTATGTTTTTTAGATAATTTGATATGGATTGATCACATCAATTGTATGGGGAGGTGTGAATACATGAGGGGACGTGTTCCCATTATGAGTTGGTAGAGGGAACCCACTTGGAAATTACTTGTAAATTTCTAAAAGAAAGAAATATGATAGCATTATTCAAATAAAAAATGAATAAAATATAAATATATTTGAACATGGTTTGGGTTAAATGTATATATGGCCAACCAAAAATATTTTTACAAGTTTTTATTCCATTTTAAACGAAATCCATTCTGTTTATCACCATGGAAAATCTATTTTTTACATTAACAACTATAAATAATATTTATTATTTTAACAATTCATTTTTCTCAAATATTATGTTAAAAATATTATATAATATAAATTATTTTCATTAAAATTATTTATTCCATTTATTAAATTTTATTTCATAGAGGTGGAAAATCTTAATTTTAAATTAATCCTGGATACGCAATGGGAAAGAGGGGTTTAAAATAGTATGTTTTCAAAAGTTAAAAAAAATTACGTCCTAATATAATATAAAAACGACTCTAATGATTTAAATTAAATTAATATATATATTAAATAATTTAATTTTTATCTAATTAATAATATAATTTTTATTTCAAGATATTTAAATTAAAAGAAAGTTTTAAATTAAATTTTAGTATTTTTCACTATTCATAAAAATTGAATCATTTTATAAAAATCATAAAACTCTTCCTAATATAATTTTGATATTAAAATTTCCAAAATGATATTAATTTTTTCAATTTTTTCATTTAAAATTGGTAAACAATAAATTTAAATTTCGTGCCCAATGTGTAGCTAAACTAGGTTTAAGAAAAAATTTCAATTTTTCAGGATTGATTTATTTTATATATTAAATGACTATTATTTTATATATAATTAATAGATAAACATAATTTTATTATATATATTACTATTTATAACATCATTTTCAGTGGATATGCTAAAACTATCATATTAAATAGTTATATTTTAATAATATCTCACAGTTCGTTTAAAATTGTTAATTCATGTAACGCTGAATAATCTTAGGGTTTCATGAAATATTAGATATACCTAGAGTTTCATGTGACACAAGATAAAATAAGTGTTTCATAAGACAAAATAGATTAGAGTGGTTGGATTTATTAAAAATAATAATTTCATCATAATGACATGGGGAGTTATATGTTTTTTTCCAATCATGGTGTTGTGTTTCATTGATTCAGTCAAATATGATTTAAATATTATAAAATCTCTATGTGTTTCAATATTTCTATTAATAGTTTTCTTTAATCCAAAATAAATGTAATTTTTTAAATTAATTACTTGGACAAGTCACTAAATAAAATCATTGAAATAGGTGTTATTAATATATTATATATAATAATCTAATCTAGAATACTAGAAGCATATTTATAAATACTTCAAAAACATGACTAACACAATTTAAACCTTTCAAATGAAATATCATTTACTAGGATACTCATAAATTCCCCCTTCCACTCAATAGATTTTAAAATCATGAATTATTTTTAGGGGAACCTTTTTATATTGAAAATCCATTACATTGGAGTCTATATCACTGAAATTTGATGAAGAGAAATCCAAATTCATTAAAAATATATATAGAATTTGATAAAATGGAAGAAAATGTACCGAACTGAGTAGGTATTGAATAATTTAAAAACTAAAAATGGAAACCAAAATTAAATTGAAATGATAAAAATCATACATGTTCGTCAAATTATCCTTCAATTTTATATACATGTAAATTTCTTCATCATTAAAATCATCATATTAAATTATAGAATTTATTTGGTCTTTTAAAGTATCAAACTGAAGCATACTATTTTTTAAAAATATCATAGAAACATAACTTTTTATAAAATTCTCATATCATTTATTCAAAACACTGATAGAATTAATTTAGATATGTAAACTCTTATTTCATCCTATTTGAACCTAGAAAACACTATACCTTCAAATGAAAAAAGTAAATCTTTAAAACAAGATTGATCTTTATTAAATATTGATGATCCAATCCTCTAAGTTCATTATTCAGCCATTTCCCCTATCCTTATAGTATAATGAACTAATTTAACATCCAAAATTTTAGTAGACTAATCTACATACAAATCCTCTATCTCACTATATTGAGAAATATGATCACCTTAATGAGGTTTAATTCTCTTTCTTGGAATTTGACCAAAAACCCCACTCTTATATCATTATCAATAAAATAATTTTGAATGAGTCTGAAATTCATTAATTGTAAATACGTATCCCCTATTTTACTTCTAAATACAAAATAATTATTCTCAATTAATGAGAAGATAAAAACACTCATAATCAATCTTTTATCTATATCTACACCTTCACAACCTCCCACTTCAACATCAAAATGAATTTTATCATGAACCACATACTCCATACTTCAACTATAATAATTTTATTAATATTGATCAAAATATTCCTAATAAAAACTACTTGAATATATAATTAACTTATTATGATCACAATATCTTCAAATCCATAAAAATGGCTTCCACATAGAATAACCCAACTATACCATCATGAAAATATGTTTTCTTCACAACCAAATTAGTATCTCCAAAACTATTTACATCCATAGATTTACTTTTAAATACCTAAAAAATATCAGAAGAAGGTTTTTCATCCTTATAAAGTATAGGGAAAATTCCAATTTAAATACTAAATACCATGTTTTCCAAAGAGTTCTTGTAGATAGGATATTTTTATTTTTAGGCCTATGTTTTTTTCTGGTTTTATTTTTCATCTATAAAAGAATATGTGGATTATTTAGAAGAAAGAAGGAATGATGAGAAAGTAATATAAATATGGATTAAAGAATGTTGTGTGTATTATGTTTTGAATCAAATCTAGACTATCAGAATGAGAATAAGATCCAAGACATCGTCATAATTCATTGAATATGATTCATCACATTATGATTTTAAATGAAAGTTGGAATACACATAAAAATCCTATTAACATTAAAATTAAATGGTAAATCATAGGGAGAATCTATAACGAAATATTAATAGATCCGATGTAAATTTAATGATTATTTATGATTATGGAGTTCTCATAAATTATGAATAGGACATGGTATAAGCTAGAGTTTGTGGAAGAGAGGATAATATGATATGATTTATTATAGATAATAATCATTACTTTAATAAAATCATTAGCTGAATTGTATCAGATGGATTTAAAATTGATCAGAAAAAATAAAATAAGTCACTACCAACACTATTCCAATTTAAGGGATGCTAACAATGATTAGTTTTATATTTTTTGAATCCATTGTATTTCAAATGCAATGTTTTACCACACGAAGAGTGATTAAGAATTTTTGAAATATTGGAAATGATAATCCCTCTGAAGGATTCTAGAGACCCATCAATTGAATTATTATTACAAATGTAGTGAATCATTATCAGTATGATTAATTATATTTCGATTTAATAATGAGAAAAATAATGAAATTATTGATTATATCTCAATGAAGTGGTGCCAACTCATCAGAATATCACTAATAATGATATTTGGGGTGAAATAGAGGTGGATCCATCAGACAGATGTTGACACTAATAAATTCATCAGATGAAAAACATTATTGAAAATAATCTCATAAATCTAAGGAATAAGAATAAAATATGAAAATTTGACAAAGTATTGTTAAGTTATTTTAAAGCCTCTCCTTAATAACTTCTAAAGAGTACAAAATTTTTAGAAGAGGAAACTATGGTTATAACAAATGAAAACACAAAAAGTTTTAGAATAATTCTATTAATGTTTTAGGACATGATTTTTAGTTGATTGAAATCATTTATTATGAGAAGAATTTTTGTGTTTACAAGAGGTCATCTAAATGATATGTATTTATTTTTTATATACATTCACCATAATTACAAGTTGGACTGATGAAATAGACTAAATAAATATTTGTAAAAATAATAAAATGTGATGTTTTAAGAAAATTCAATAATATTAGAGAGTATTATATAAATACTAATAAGAGTTAAAGAAGTCAAATATGATAACATAAAAAAATAATAAATATGGGAATTATGAATTTCGTTTAGCGGTAAGAGGAATTGATTTACAATCTTCTCCATTATTCAGAACTTATAAAAGGAGATCATAGAAATTTTTCACTTTAGAAACATAATTTTTTCACTTGAGATAGAGCACTGAAAATTGTGGAATGGGTTTTGAGTTTCCGACTAGACAATTTTTTTCAGGCTGATGTTGAAGATGTCCCATAGGAATGAGATACATTGTAGTTATGACAACCCTGATCTTTAATTACACAATTAAACATAATTTATTACATAAACATCCTTTGATACAACATAGAAGATATATATGTCTAGTGTTTTGGGGGCTTAGGATCATTACATAACAAATTTAAACATGAAAAACAACATATTTATTGAAAACATCCTTTACATTACCACTACATTCCCTTGTACTTAACATTTCATGGGATATTCTGAGGACATGCATAAGAAAATGGTGAGCTATAAATCCTAGTAAGGGAATAATCATGGAATAACATGAGGAATACAATACATGTTATACAATTGGCATATAAATATAGCACATGAAAATTATAAAGATAAAGGCATGATAAATCATGAGAATCATAACATGGAAATGTGGAAAAAACACTTAACATGGAAGTAGCATGAGACAAGGCTCATTGCACATGGAGCATGAGTAAACCCTCATTTCACATGAAGCATGTGTAAACCCTCCTTTCACTTGAATTAGAATGAGTAAACACTCATTACACATGAAGTATCATCATAATATACTTTACCCAATGCATTGGAGTGGTATCAGGGCACACCCTTCTTATATATTTCACATCATGCATAAGTGTGCCAGATGGATCATAAAACATTGAATCATTCAACATAATCATTTATTCCATGATAAAAAAATTTGGAATATATACATGAAACTCTTTAAACAATAATTAAATGTGCATAAAGTTGAATACCATTGATAGAGAAATAGGCATGGTATTCACTACCCAATGACTTTTGCTTGGAAAAATGTGGTGCAATTTTGGCATCATAACGGTGTGACATAAGAACACATAAAACTGGTTGATGAGAGAAAAATGGGTGTCTCATTAAATTAACATGACATTTACAGTAATGGGTTCATATAGATACAAGTCCCAATATATTTAATGGAATTTAGATTAATGATACAAAATAATTTCTTGAATATAAATGAGGAGAGAGAAAATCCTTTCAAAATTTCAACATAGTAACGGGTGTACATGGGAGGCCATTAATGAGAGAGAAATGGGTATCACATCATTCAAACATAAATAGGGAAGTATTGGAAAGGTCAGAAACCATACCCCAACATTTATAATTGAAATAAAAAGGGAATAAGAACTTAAATAATATTTGAAAAAAGTAAGAAAAAAAAGAAAAACCTTACTTGGAAGTGTGCTTCCAAAGGATTGAGAGAGGCTTGTTGAAAGCTTGGAAAACCTTGGGAAGATTATAGAGATATAATGAAAAACGATGGATGAACTTCAATGTCTTTGATTGAGGAGGAAGTGGGACCTTGGATGAGTTTATATATGAAATGTGAGGGAATTCATTATTATTTATGTTTCAGACACCTCACATTAAACTAGTCTAAACCACAAACCAGACCATGGTTTTTGCCTAGGGTTTTTGGAAAAGGGAATTGGAAAACAATATTTTATATGGAAAAATTCAGAAATTCTTAAAATAATGGGGTTTCTTATGTGGAGGTGAGTCACACTCCCAAGGAAAATAATTTAAAAAGACAAAATGTTTAATAAGTTTTTAAGGATCCACTAAAGATTTTTAAAATAAATCAGACAAACCCAAAATCACATTATATTAATGTTAAAAAATATATTGGCTAAACATAATGTTTATATTATTTTATTACATCACTATTTGGTCATTATTATCTCATAAAACACATTATATATTTAGATAATATTTAATTTTAACCCAAAACTTTGACTGTCTCAGAAAATTATGAAAACATCACTATTGGATAATTTCAACATCCTGATTCTAGAAATAATATTCATTTTATCTAAATAATTTTCTAAATGTGTAACTTTTTACTTTTAAAAAACCAGACATTTATCGAAAACTCATGGGTTTTGACAAAAATGGCTTTCAAACCTTAATAAAAATTAAAATTGCATTCATAACATTATACGATCATTTATATTTAATTAAAATTAATTTAATAATAATATTATTGTATAGAAATATTTTTTAATTCCAATTTCCATAATATCATCAAAATAGATTTCTCAGTTGAACATTAGCTAAAAATACTATTTGTGTTTTAAAAACTATATACAAGGTAACAATAATAAAATGAAATTATATTCATTATTATATACAAAAATAATTCACATAACCATAGTACAAAGGTCTTGTTACATAACCGTTTATAAAACCTGCATAATATTAAAGAGTAAGGTGTACTATGGTGACATGCTCTTGGGGTGGTTCAGATTACATTGCTCGGGTGGTAATCTCTACCAACTTTCACATATCTCATAGGTGGTCCTGCTAGAGCATAACATATTCAAGCTCAGCTTGGGATTGGTCAAGAGCGAAGCCCAAATATGCAACCTCCTTTCTGAGATCTGACAAATGGGCTTCGTATGTGGCATGTGTACTGGATGAGTCAATCACTTCCTTTTTCAGCATAAATTGGATTTGTTAAAGCCCAATATATATAATAATCATGTGATAAATATTCAACAACTATATTAGCAACGGTCACAATTCATAACAGTATTTTAAAATTCTAAAACATAAAACCAAAGAAGTTGAAATTTTATATAAACATTTTACATAAAGAGGCATTTAATTATATCCAGAGGGATTTCCATTAATGAATGTTTGGGTCGTTACAATCTTCCCCGCTTAAAAAATTCTTCCTTTAAATTTTTTTCCCATAATAAAATAGATGTGGGTAACTCTACATCATCATTACCTTTGATTCCCATGTTGCTTCTTCAAACATGTCGTTTCACCACAACACCTTGATGAGGGGCATTATCTTATTTCGTAGAACTATTTCACTACGATCTACGATATACAATGGTTGCACCTTAAAAAAAAGTTCATCCTCAAATTGTACCACCATTGAAGAGAGGACATGTGAAGGGTCTGTTATATACATCCTTAAGAGGGATACATGAAAGGCATCATGTACTTTGTCCATGGTAGGTGGAAGTACTAGTCGATAGGCCACATCCCTAACACGATCAAGAATCTCAAAGGGGTTGATGTACCTTGGACTTAACTTACCATTCTATCCAAACCTCATGAACATTTTCCATGAAATTATTTATAGAAATACCATGTCTCCAACTTTAAACTCAATGTCTCGTCAATGGCTATCTGCATTACTCTTTTGTCGACTCTAGGATGCCTTGATATGCTGCTGAATGGTTTTCACCTTCTACACCATTTCTTTGAGCAATTCTAGTCTCAGCAGCTTACTCTCAGTGACCTCATCCCAACATGCTGGTGTTCATCACCTTCTCCCATAAAGTACTTCATATGGTTCCATTCGGATGCTCGGGTGGAAACTGTTATTATAAGATAAATCAACCAGAGGAAGTTGTAGTTCTCATCCTCTTTTAAAGTCCATTGAGAAAAATATTATCATGTCCTAAAGTGTGTGTATAGTCTACTCATATTGGCCATCATTTTGAGGATGATAGGCGATACTGAAGTTTATATCAGTATCTAGAGCATGTTGAATACTCTTCCAAAACATAGGGGTGAATCTTGGATCTTGATCGGACAAAATATATAGTGGTACTCCATGAAGCCTTCCCACTTCCCTGATATATATCTGTGCCATTTTATCCAATGAGAAATCCTCCCAAATAGCAATGAAGTGTGAAGCCTTTGTAAGATTATCCACAACAACCCAGGTTGCATTTTTTCCTTTGGATGTCTTCGGATGTCTGGCGACAAAGTCCATGGTGATGTTCTCACATTTCCATTCTGTTATGGGGAATGGTTGCATCATCCCCTTAGAATTCTTCCTCTCTACCTTCACTTGTTGACACACAAGGCAATTTGATTTATATTCAATGATCTCCTTCTTCATATAATCCCACAAATAATTCCTTAGTAGATCTCGATGCATCTTTGTGTTTCCTGGGTGAATAGAGAAATTTAAAGTATGTGCATCTTCCAAATGTTCCTTCTTCAGCTCCGAACTTGATGAAACACATAAAATTTTCCCAAATCTCATAATTCCTTCTTTATTACCATTAAACTCCTAGGATTTCCCTTTTCTGATAGCTTCCACTTATTTTTAAATTCCCACATCATCCTTTTGATCATCCTTTAACCTTTCCAAAAGTGACGGTTGGGAAATCATTTGTGAAAGGATTGATGATGTTCCCTTCTTTATAATTCCGGTGTCTACCTTCATCAAATCTAATAATATTGGATCATTTTCAATTCTCATCAATGATATAATCATTGGGTCCTTTCTACTTAGGTAATTTTCTACCTTGTTCTCTTTCCTAGGGTGCTAATGGATTGAGCAGTGATAGTCTTTGATCATCTCTAACCATCATCGTTGGTGCATGTTCAACTCTTTCTTTGTGAATATATACTTGAGGCTTTTGTGGTGCATATATATTTCACAGTTCTCCCCAAATAGATAATGCTTCCATGTTTTCAATGTGAAAATCACTACAACCTACACAAGGTAATGTGTTGGATAGTTTTGTTCATGAGATTTTACTTTCCTTGAAGCATAGGCAATGACTTTGTCATTTTTCATTAACACACATCCCAGGACCTTCTTTGAAGCCTCACTAAAAACCACAAAACTTTATGCACATGTGGGTAAAGTGATCATGGGAGCAGTAATAATCCTCATTTTTTACTCCTTGAATATTTCATTGCATTCATAACTCCAAAAAAAATTTACACCCTTCCTAGTTAGCGTGGTAAGAAGGTTGGAAAATCCTGAGAAATTTATCACAAAATTTAGATAATATCCAGATAACCCAAGAATCTATGGATATCTATTACTGATGTTAGCCTTCTCCATTCATCAATTGCATCTGTTTTGGAGGGATCTACAGATATCCCATTGCTTTTGATGATATGGCGCATGAATAAAACTTCCTTCAACAAGAACTCGTGCTTCCTCTACTTTTCATAAATCTTATCCTTCCGCAAGGTCTATAGTACAGTTCTTAGATACTCCTCCTAATCCTCCATGGTTTTGGAGTATATCAGAATATCATCTATAAAGACTACAACAAATTTTTCGAGGTAATATCTACAGACTCAATTCATCATGTCCATGAAGATTTCTAGAGCATTAGTGAGTCCGAAAGGCATTACTATGAATTCATAGTGATCGTATCATGTACAAAAAGCAGTCTTAGGGATATCTTCCTTATTCACCCTTACTTGATAATATACCGACTGAAAATCCACCTTGGAGAAATATTGGGATCCACATAGCTGATCAAACAAGTCATCAATTCGTGGGAGATGATACTTGTTCTTTATGATGATTTTGTTGAGCACACGATAGTCGATGCGAAGGTCCATTGACCGATCCTTATTCTTGAAAAATAGGACTGGTTCACCCCATGGTGAATCACATGGTCATATAAAACTTTTATCTAGATTATCTTATTGTTGTTTATTCTGCTCCTCAGGCTCCACAACAACCATTCTATATGGAGTCTTGGATATTGGAAATTCCCCAGGTATAAGATCAATTGAGAATTCAACATATCTTCTAAGAGGAATACCAAACAATTCATCAGGAAACACATCAGTGAATTCCCTCAGAATAGGCATGTCTTCATAGATAGATGCTTCCCTAGACTCAATCATCTGATCCAGATACACATGCTCAAAGGGCAGCAATATAAATGCTTGAGATGATAGAGCTAAAGAAGATTCATCTTCCTCTTTTCACTTGTATAGAATAGGTTGTCAATTCTCCACATAGAGAGTGATTTCCCTCTCCTAGCAATTTATGTTGGCTCTATGTAAGGAATGCTAATTCATGCCAAGAATCGAATCAAATTCCACTATATGGAGTTTGAAGAGGTTCACCGGGATGTTTAATCCATATATTATGATAGGGGAGGAGTTATATTCATGGCATGTAATGATTGACCCATTTTTCGTACTCACCGACATCTTCACTTCCATGATTTTTGGTTGTGTTGGCATTGTTCTAATAAACATTCGAGATATAAAAGAATGTGTAGAACCTGAATCTAAAAGTACATTATCTATTCTTGAATGAATAACTAGCGTACCTATCACCACTTCATTGTCAAGATTCACTTCGGTAGTAGTGATTGCAAAATCTCTCCCTTGCTACCATGGTGGTTTTTGGTTGCCTCTGAAAACCCATGGATTAGGGCACTGATTTTCAAGATTCCCTAGTTCTTTGAAGTTGTAGCAATGAACAACACATTGAGGTTCAAACAGAGTGTTCTTCTCCTATGTCATTGCTGCGGGTCTTTCTTGCCGCTAGTTAATAGTGAGGTGACCTTCTCTTCCATACCTAAAGCATTTCCTTATCCCCTTCAGGCAATTCCTGCGGTGCTTCTTTCTGCACCTTTGGCAAGTGGGATGTTGTATCTTCTTATCACCATTGAATTTATGCATCGGACTTCCCACATTGAAGTCCACCTTACACTTCTTATCCCCATGATACCCCTGAGATTCTCCGATCTCCATTTCAACCATGAGGGAACATTAGACAATTTCTTCATAGCTATTTATGTCACGGATCATCAACACTTTCTCTAGTCTAGGTTTCATCCCACCAAAGAAGTGGTCAACCTTTCATTAGGGTGTAACGACATAGCTGGAGGCATATCATGAAATCCTTGTGAAGTTTTCATCATACTCTCTGACAAATTCTTCGACTTTTTTCTTGAGGGCAAGGGAGTCCCTTTCCAACTTTAGTTAGAGGGTGCGCGGAAAATATTTATCCAAAAACATATTCCAGATATCCTTCCATTCCAACGACTCAATATCATCCTTTGGATTCATATTTTTGATCAAGGTCAACCATTGACCTGCTTCACCCTCCATATGATAAGTATCCATGAGATCCTTCTCTTGTTCAGAACATTAAAGGATAGAGAATATCTTTTCAATGGAGTTGATATATTTTTTAGCGATTGAGAGATCAGATGGTCCATTAAAAGTAGGAGGCCTTTGTCTCATGAAGCTCTCGATAGTGACTTCTTATTTCTTGGGGGGTTGGGGGTTTAACATTCTTCTTGGCCCATGTTTCTATTCAAATCTTGAGTTATCTGAGAGAGAAGCATGAAAAAGTTCACGATTCCCACTCCCATTGGATTGGGCATCTAATTAGTACAATCATCACATTGATCTTCACATCGGTTGTTAGCCCGAGTCCCCCTATTATTGTCCATTGGCTGGAATAATAGTATAGTTAGGGGTAAATCATAAAAGGGAAATCCTAAGAAAAAACTGATAACTTATAAATAACTTTTATTTCCTTAACATGTGATTCTATTGTATTTTTTCTATGTTATCCATGATATAATTTCTAACATATATTCTTAGGGTATTTTTTTAGTCCATTAATAATGGCTTATACTAGGATTGTGAATTTATCAAAGCATATCCCCTAGGAGTGTCATAACAAAGAGTGCATCAAGACCCATTGTCGTGCACCAATTCCTATTCCAGTCTAACTCAAAGCAGTTTTTTCATGTTTTACCCCTAGTATACATATGTTCCTTAGCGGCCTCTACCTATTTGTATCCAAACAGGGATGTATTTTCTTGATAAACCACTTACTAAATACTCACCAAAACCAAGGGATGTTTTTATTATACTTAGTCTTGTATCTATGGATTTACTAGGTTTTTCAAATCCGAATCCCAAAAATAACTAAACCTATCCTTTGATACCAACTATGAAAACCCTGATCTTTTATTACACAATTAATCATAATTTATTACATAAACATCATTTGATTAAACATAGAAGATCGAGAGGTCTAGTTTCTTTGTAGCTTAGTATCATTACATAACATCTTAAAACCTGAAAAACAATATCTTTATTGAAAACATTCTTTACATGACCACTACATTCCCTTGTACTTTGCATTGCATGTGTTAACCTGAGCACATGCATTAGAAAAGGATGATCTATAAATACCATAAAGGGAATAATCATGGAATAACATGAGGAATACAATACATGTTATAAAATATGTATATAAATGGATCACAAGAGAAACATGAACATAAAGGCATGATAAAGCGTGATAATCATTACATGGAAATGTGGCAACAACATTTAACAAGGAATTAGCATGAGCCCAGGGTCATTGCACAAGAAGCATGAGTAAAACCTCCTTGCTCATAAAGCATGAGTAAACCCTCATTTCACCTGAATTATAATAATTAAACACCCATTGTACATGACATATCATGATTCTATACTTTACTCAATGCATTGGAGTGCTATCAGGGCACACCCTTCTTAAACATTTCACTTCATGCATAAGTGTACCACATGGATCATAAAAAATTGAATCATTAAAAATATTCGTTTATTCCACGATTAAAGAATATGTAATACATACTTGAAACTCTTTAAAAAATAATTAAATTTTCATAAAGGTGAATACCCTTGATAGAGAAATGGCTTTGTTATTCACTACACAATGATTTTGTTTTGGAAAAACGCGGTGCAATTTCGACCACATAACGGCATGACATAAGAACTCATTAAAATGGTTGATGAGACAAGAAGGGGTGTATCATTATATTTAAATGACATGTATAGTTATGGGGTCATATATATACATGTCCCAACAAATGTAATGGAATTTTTATTCATGATACAAAAGAATTGCTTGAATGTAAATGGGGGGAGAGAAATTCCTTTCGGAATTTCGGCATAGTATATATTGTACATTTGAGGAATTTAATGAGAAATAATGGGGTCTCCCATATTTCAAAAATAATGAGGGAAGTATGGGAGAGGTGAGAAACAATACCCCAACATTTATAATTGAAATAAAAAAGGCATAACAACTTAAAGAATACTGGACAAAAAGGAGAAGGGAAGAAAACCCTTACTTGGAAGTCTGCTTCAAAATTATTGATAGAGGATTCTTGGGAGATTGGGGCACCTTGGGAGGATTATAGAGAGATAAGGGAAGAGTTTGTATGAACTCCAAAGGATTTGAGTGAGAAGGACGTCAGTCCTTGGGTGGGTTTTTATAGTAAGGGTGACAGAATTCTTTATTATTTCTGTTTTGGACAGCTCACATTAAACTAATACAAACCACAAACCATCTCATGGTTTGTTCCCATGGTTTTTGAAAAAGGGAAGTGTAAAATAATATTTTATAATTCCCAAGTGATAAATTATTTAAATAATGGGGTTTCTTAAGTGGAGGTGAGTGACACTCCCAAGGAAAACAATTAAAAAACAAAATTTTTAATAAGTCTTGAAGGGTCCACTAAAGCTTTATAAAATAAATCAAACAAACCAAAAATCACATTAATTTAATTTTAAAACATATATTGGCTGAACATAAAGTTTATAGTATCATTATTTTGTCCTTATTATGTCACAAAAATATTATATATTTAAACGGTATTTATTTTTTACTCAAACATTTGACTGTCTCAAAATATTATGAAAAATTCACCATTGTATAATTTCGATGTCTTGATTCCAGAAATAATATTAATTTTATCTAAATAATTTTCTAAATGTGTTAATTTTCACTCTTAAAATAAAAACTAATATTTATCGAAAATTACTAGGTTTTGAAAAAAATGGCTTTCAATCCTTAAAAAATTACAATTGCATTCATAAAATTATACAAACATTTATATTTTATAAAAACTAATTTAATAATAATAATAATATTTTATTAAAATATTATTTAATTCCAAAATCCATTAATTCATCAAAAAATATTTCGTAGTTGTACATTAAATAAAAATACTATTTCTGCTTTAAAAACTATTTATAAGGAAACAATAATAAAATGAAAGTATATTCATTATTATATAAAAAATAATGCACATAACCATAGTGCTAAGGTCTTGTTACATGACCCCTTATAACACCCGCATAAGACCAAAAAGTAACGTTTTTGATGGTGACAGACTCTTGGGGTGGCTCGGATTACATTGCTCGGGTGGTAATCTCTATCAGCTTCCACTTCCCTCATAGGCAGTCCTACTCAATCATAACATATTCAAGCTCACTTGGGTCTTGGTCAAGAGTGAAGCCCAAATACGCAACCGACATTCTGAGCACTGTCAAATGGTATTCATATGGGGAATGTACACTGGATGATTCCATCACTTCCTTTGTCTGAGTAAATTGGATTTGATAAACCTCTATATTTATATTAATCATGTGATCATTGTTTAACAACTATATTAGAAACAGTCACATTTCTTAACAGTATTTCAAAATCCAAAAACATAAAACCAAAGAAGTTGAAATTTTTTATAAACATTTTACAAAAAGAGACATTTAATTAGATCAAGAGGGATTTCCATTAATTAATGTTTGGGTTGTTACAATAGTGATATTCGATCCAATCATAGAATCATTTTCCCAGGACAACATTCCATTAGTGAAAGTCCATTAGTGTGATCCCATCATAGTGACATACATTCGAGTGAGGTTCATCAGAAATAGTTACACTAGAAGTAGGAATTTTGAGTATCCAATTGATTCTCTACTCAATTTAATAAGGGGGGAAGACGGGGAATCATACTAAGGCCAATTTGATAGATACCATCAGACAGAGGATACCGGAATTAAGTAGATCATATTGACTTTTGTTGATGATTTTTTCTAGACAGATATTATAGAAGATGTATCAAGACCAACAAGTTCCTTTGATAATTGTTTTAGTACTTAAATATTATATGTGGGAAATATTTTTATTCAGCTTACTTATGATTAATGTGAAGTCTTAAGGAATTAAAATAGAAACGAAGAAGGAAAATGAAGATTATAATTGCTGATACATACCAATTTATAAAAATGAATGATTCATTAAGGGGGTGTATAAATTGATATGGTAATGAGGATACTAAAAAGGATAGTTATGGGTATAAAAAATATATTATGAAATTTTCTTCTTTGATTTTATAATTATTTATTTACATTTTCATTTTTATACTAGAAATATGATAATGAGATACTTTATTTTGGAATGTCAATCCAATATGGTAGGGATTAGTTATTTTTTATAAATCATATAAATATAGTGTGCTTATTTTAATTTATGTTTGTTGCATATTGTTGTCGGTGTTGGGACATTAAATTTTAGTGGATATTAACTCTAAGAAGATTCAGTGATTAAGAATGTTTTATAAATAATTTATGAAAATTTATATTTAATGAGAAAGGAACCACTGATTCTCCCCCTTCATAGTGGTCTTTAAACTATTTGGGAATTATAATTGGAATCAAAGTAGGATTGCTAAAAAATATCCATCTCAACGAATGGTAAGTTACAATTCTATGAACTGTAAGAGGGCTCAAATTTTCAATTGGAAGAAATATCGTATAAGGAAATATAGAATGTTGTTTTATCTTATATCTCCTGGTTTTGATGTTTCAGAAGATAAAATGGATGGATTTAATCCTCATATATAAATCTATCCTCTTACTAATAATGATATTAAAAAAGTTATAATGATGGAAGATTCAAAAGTTCATTACACTTATCACTACCTGAAAGTGAGTTTCTTAGAGTAATGTTATTTGGAATTACAAAAGTCATATGCAATATGATAAACGTGATTTAGGAATTCAATACAAAGGTATGGTGGAAATGTTACATTATGGAGGCCTAATTAGGAAGATCTAAAATGGTATGGTATGAATATATTGGTGACTTCTTTACAATGGTAAATGATATTTTTAGCACCATATGATGTCATGGTGAGAAATTAAGAGCATAAATTGTTTTTGAAAGGATCATGATAGTTATTATGAATATGATTAGTGAAAAAGTTTCTCATTTAGATGATTGAGATCCAAAAACACTATATTTGGATGATTTACACAACACTCTTGTTACTTATGAAACGAGAAGATAAAATTTTATGAAAATGAAAGGAATTTTTGACCATGAATGTTAATTCAAATCATTATTAAAAGGAAAAACCAAAGATAAATATATATAAGAAGAACCTAGTGATTCAAAATTTGAGGAATAAGATGGAGATTTCAATAAAATTGTTTCCCTCCTTTATAAGAAATAAAATAACAAAAAATGTATAATAAAAACAATCAAATAATGCCATTGTTAAGGGAAATGAAATTGTTCACAGAATTATCATAGGAGTAAATTGAAAAATATGAGTATAAGGAATATGATGAGAAATTTTAGAATCAATATGAGAAGAACATAAGGAAATGATTCCTTATGATAAGAAGAATAAAATTTATCTGAGTAGAAGAAATAAGAATGAATCCTCATTTGGTGACAAATCAGGTCTTCAACTCAACATCAGTTCTCAAGTTTTAAATTGAAGTAATTATTAAAATAGTGATAATAGTGATGAATAATTTATAGAACTTGAATGAATTCTCAAACACAATTGGAAAAAATTAAATTGAATAGAATACTCAACTCATGAAAGAATGAAATATGATAATGAAAGAGGTTAAAAGAATGGATTTTAAGAATAGTGAGCAGATAAAGAATGAAATGAAAAAAATATTTATATTAGTCCTCATAATATAATTACTAGTTAACATTTAAGAAAATAAAAAATAAATTAAGATATTAAAACTAGTAATTAGAACACCAATATGAAATAATTTATACTTGTTCAACAAAATAAGGAGAAAAAATCTATGATAGATGAATTTTAAAAGTTGATAGATGTCTTAAAAGTTAGTCTGGATGAGAAAAAAATTGATTTGTTAGAAACACAATCAATACTTCTTTCAACAAAAAGTGAGATAATAAATATGAGATAAAACATCGCAAAGTCAATTGATGTTAATGGTGAAACATCTAAAGATGGTGAAATGAAATTTTTAAAAAAGAAGGTTTGAGAGAAAATATAATTCACCAATAATGATAAGAATTATTCATGAAGGTACCCTATTGAGAAAAATAATCCATGATTTCTTAAGAAATAACAGGGAAAATATCCTGATCATGTAGAAAATATATCCAACAAATCATGATTCATATGTCACAGTTGGTGTTGTGGAGTAGTTGGACATAGATATTATTTATGCTAGTATAAAATTTCACTACCAAGACACAGGTATGAATCGTGAAGAAAGAAAATGAGAAAATAATATCAAATGTTCCAATACATTATTTGGAACTAAAAAAGGAAAATTTAAAAGATTAAAAAGGTTATGTATATTAAGAATTCAGATAAAAAATCATGGTGAGCCGAAAAAGAAGGAGTGTTTCTTTATTTGAACTAAAAAACTTGATATGGCTAGAAAGAAAGAATAAGAATGAAAATTATCCAAATAAAAGGGGAAGATAATTCTTTTCTAATATTTGAGAAATTTAGATAATAATATATTAATATGATTTTTATTAAAATTTTAGAAAATATATAACAGATGTAAGAAAGAAAGGCATGTTACTAAAATTTGTTTGACTACATTTCTAGAACAAAATAATGGAATTAATGAATTGTTTCAAAATCATGATAACAAAGAGGATTCAAAATAGTAAAATAAATTGACATCATTATCATAGGAGTCAATATATGAAAATAAAATTGTATCAAAATCATAGAAGGATGAACATAAGGAACATAATGCATCCAATGAAAATTCAAAGAACAACTAGAAAAATGAAAGTTTGATAGAGGAATGTCAATCTAAATTATACTTCTAAAAACCTATTATGGTTCAACATTATTCACAAAATAATTTAATTTTTACTGAATTGTATGCAATTGAAGGTTTTTAAGTATGAATGATAGTGTTTCAGTCTCATAAAATTCTTGGAAAAGAATATAATGAGGTTAAAAAATATCAATTTTTGGAATGTTATGTTTATTCACCAGAACATTTAGAGATGATTTTTGATGTGGGTGTAGGATAATTTTACCTCAAACAAATATTTTAATAATTTCCCAAAAATAATAATTTTAAAATAAAATTTAAAAGTTATTACATTAACATTTGGTTATGGAAAACAATGATAAACTTAATTAAACACACTTTTGTTTCTACACTGGGTTCACCCACATAAACATATAGTTTTTTAGTAAAAGGGTAATTATTAAAAATTTCATGTGATAATTATGTTATCCTAAAAATAATTTCATGATTTTGAGATGAAAATTTCCACCCATTAGAAATGTGATCATTTTTCAATAAGGGAAAATCTTTTCATGATGGACCCTCTGAATTTTACTATCAATAAGGAGGATTGAAATGAATACGGGAGAGATAAAAAAAGGGGGGGAAATAAATAAATGGGGAGAATAAAAAATGTGAAAACAAAATAAGTTGTATTATTTTGAAGTGGGTATGGATAGTATCTAAAAAGGTGGTGATTTTTAGGCCCATGTTTTGTTTGTTTTTATTTTTTGTCAATATATCAACATGTTGATTATGTTGAAGAAAGAATTTATTATGATAATTTTATTGAAATATTGATTGAATAAGGGTGTATGTGTGCTGTTTTTAATTAGATCTATACTTTTGGTATGAATATCAGATATAGGATATCAGTGTGAGACATTAAATATAATTAATTGTATTGGGATTTTCAAATATTGTTATAAGCTGTAGAAAATCATTATATTTGTGGAATGAAATAGTTGATCATAATGATAAGTATTAACGGAGTCTGAAAGGCTCCACTAAAAATTTGATGATGCTTTGCTGATTATGGAGTTCTCATAAATCATGAATAATTCATGAAACGAGCTATTATTTTTGTTAGAGCGGAGAATTCTATGGGAATAATTCTAGCTACTAATCATCAGTATTGGAAACTCCTTTGTAACAATATTAGTTGGAGTAAAGAATGATTGTTCTAATGAAAAGAATTAACTAATGAAACTGATCCATTCTAATGGATTGTAACACTAATTCATTTTATATTGTCGGTATCCTTTGAAAATAGGATACCATGTTTTATTGGAGTAATAATGATTAATACTGATTGAATTGACGAAATTAATAATCCATCATAAGGATTTAGAGTCCTATCAATCAAATGATAATTTATAATGAAGTCAACCATTCTCATTAGGTAAAATTATATTTTCATTGACTCATGAGGAAAATAAAAAAACAATTTATTTTCTCTAAATGAAGTGATTATGACTAATTGGGCATGAAATCACAATGATCATCATGGTGAAACAGATACTGATCCTTTATATAAATGCTAGTGTCGATAAATTCATGTGTTGATGAAATTCATTAGGCTAGGGATAATTGGTCTAGGGAGATTGAAGAAAAGGCGAAATGTTGAAAATTTATTTTCCAAGGAGTTGGAATCTGTTATCCAAGAATTTCCAATTATTACTGAATATTTAGAAGTGGGAATGATGTTTATAATAAAATAAAATCCACAATCTCTCTATAGAATTCTCTCAATGTTTTATCTGGTTATTTTAATTTTATATGAATAATTTCTATAAGAGTATATTAAATATCTTCAAGAGTTCATCATAATGATCCATCTTCAATTTTTATATGCTTTTATCATAATGAAATGATATAATGAAGAATCAGATAGAAGAAATGTTTATAAAATTCAAAAATTAAGAACATTTTAGTAGATTTTCGATTATTTAGGAAGATACAAGAAGTATTGATAAGAGATGGAGATGTGAAGAATATTGAAAACGTGAATGTGAAATCCAAGAATTATGAATTTCATTGATTGGGAAGAGGAATTACTTTTCCAGCATTTTCCCTTATAGGGACCCTATAAAAGGAAAGAACATTACACTTATAATTCAAAAACATGTACTGTTCATTTGCGCTAATGATCTAAAAATTATGAAACTAGTATTGATTTTTCAACTAGAATTTTTTTTCTTGGGTTTAATATGATGACATTTCACAGTTATAAGATCCGTTGGTGTGGGGTTTGATTCATTCATCAGAGTAAGTTCCCTGAAAGACATTACATTTGAGAAAGTCCATAAAAGTGACCCCATCATAGTGAAATTCATATGAGTAAGGATAAATAGTCTAATATCCATCAGATGTAGGAATTGTGAGATTGAAATTGAGTTTCTAGTAAATTGATGGAGGAAGAGAAGAATGAATGTTTTCATGAGGCCAATACGATGGATCCCATCACATATAGGTTATGGGACTCAGCCACATCAGACAAAATTTTTATGAGTAAGTCTTATAGATATAGATTCTAGATGAATATTCAAGACAAAAATGTTCCATAGATAAATTTTTTAGTTTATTAAAATTGTTTTTTTGTAAATTTTTATTCATATTACTTAGGTAGGATGTTAATCTATTCAGAATTTCATTTGAAAAAAAGGAAACTAAAGCATATAACTATGGATGCATACCAATTTCTAAAAATGCTTGATTGTTTGTTGGGGTGTATAACTAGTTTTCAGAAAGTGGATAATAAAAATCATAGTTATGGGGTATAACCATATATAGTAAAATTCTACTAGTATTGTATAATTTTTCAATTATAATTCCGTTGTATACTAGAAAGAAGATAGGGAAAGAATTCATGTTGTTGGGATGATCCAACATTGAACGGAGTAGGCCTTTGTATCAGACCTTTTAAATATTATTTAATTTCTTAGCTTTATATTTGTTTCATACAAAAGGTGAGTTTGAGAAGTTTTATTTTAGTGTATCATAACATTAAAAAATTTCAGAGGAAAATAATATTTACCAATGAAATTAATAAATTTTCTTTTAAAATAAAATGAAACCACATATTCACCCCCTTTGAGTGGTATCGATCATATTTGTGAACAAAAACTCTGGTAGACCATAAATATTTCCCTTATATCCTATCTAACAGCCATATTTTAATGAAAAATAGTGACGATCCTTTAATAATGATATAATGTCATCTAATTTCCCTTTGTACTATTGTAATACATGTACCTAAACTTGTATCTATACAAATTGTCAATGATCTCAGTCATTAGAATAAAAATCACATATATTTTTAAAAATAAAATCCTTTAAAATAGTCAATTACATTGAAAATTAAAATTATAAATAAATTTAAAATGAATATTTTGATCAAACTAAAATTCCAAAAAAAAACTATTATTCTTACTAGGATTGAATAAAACATAAATAACTTTATATAGTATAAATTATTTACTACATATCCAATTAACATAATCCAAAAACAAAATATTCCATTATAAGGAAATATAAAAAACCGTTCCATATATTCTGAAAAAAAATTCAACCCCTTCCTATTGACATTTTATGTAACTACATCTTTTTTCTATCCAAAATTGAACTGCACATTATCACTGAATTAATTCAATACCTTTTTAAAAGAAAACAAATATTCTTATCATTCAAAACTCAAAACCTTGATTAATCATTTCGTGATTCCATAAGAGATCCATCTCAAACTGAAATGTCAAATAAATATATTTTACTTTTCGGAAAAATCATTCTACTCATGAATGATTATGCCTTTTCAAACTATTACGACCAAATTCGTCTAGATTCTTCATGTTTCCTGTGAGGATTGAGGGTGAATCATTTGGGGTTTATTGTTTTAAGGATTAGGGTTGAAATATACATTCTCTAGTGGAAATTTATGATATTAATTTTTTTTATTTGAAATTTTTAAATATATAATTATTAATAATTAAAAATAACACAAACAAAATGATTGAATTGAAATAATATAAATACATAATGATAAATTGACACATAAATAAGATATATCAAATAGAAAAAAATACTTATTTGAAAAAAAAATTAAATATATTAAATATTAAAATATTATTTCGAAAAAATAAAATAAAAAATATTTCATTTAAAATCAAACAAAAGTAACACCCTATAATTAAATCAAATATACCAATGGGAGGAGGTTTTGTAAAAGTATTATTTATTTTCTATTCATCAGAAATAAATTTTAAAGAAATCCCTCTTATTTTCACATGATCCATTATCAAATGATAAAAAACTAAATATTTTTAGTTCCACAATCACATATGAAATTTTAAATAATATTTATTACACTAGTGTTGGATCATTTAATTGTAATTTAATTAAAATTGAATCCTAATTCATATATTGTGTTTTTCATGTATTACCCTTGTGAAAAGGATCTTCTTTTATTTAATGTACTAATAATCAACATATGATAATATAAAAAATATTGACTCCTACTATACAATGAATCTATGTATTTTCCAATAAAGTGATATGTCGTTGATGTACACATTCAATCTACAGTATACTAAAAAATTTATATTAGACTATGAATGTTAATTAAAACCGATTGTTTTTGGAAAATCAAATGAAAAATCAATATTTCTTCATAAATATATTTATAATAGTTTAAAATCATGAAAATATTTTTATATAAAATATTACATCTATCAAGAATTATTCAAAATTTATTAATGTTTCATTGGTTAAATGAATTCTAATGGAATTTGACCTAGAAACCTAAGAAACATGTTTATCATAATCAATATCTAATATTAAATTGAATTCATTTAACCCAGCAGAGATTTACATATAAAGATAATACATTGGGAATCATATTTATTTTTGAAAATACATTTACTACTTATAACTCTAAAAACTGAGGTTATGTAAACTGACACACAGTTTTTTCTTTGAATGAAATTTTATTCATCTTTCCTGACCATAACCAAATACTTATTAATTTTTTATTATCCAACATATTAAAATATCAATATTATAAAATAAGAAATCAATATGATTACCCAGATTATTTCAATTCTTAACTCAAACTTCTAAACATCATATTAATGGTTCTAATGTATTATTTTTTTAGGATTCTAAATTGTATACAAACAACGCTTAAATTTTAATTGGTTTTCTTCCATTTCGAATATGATTATTCAAAATCATTTTCCAAATCATTATTATTTTTAATATTAATAGAGAAATAAAAGGTCAAGGTTATTAAATAATCATTAACTTTTTGACATTGTTTTTATTCAAGATTAAATAAAACTCTCTCCTTACAATATACATGTTTAAAATCATATGAAATAAATTACATTAAATTATTAAAAAACATGCTTTAAAAGTTGAAGAATACTCAACAATGATACCTCTATCAGCCTTTATATCACATTTACCATGGTTATACATATTATTTAGGATATAAACCATGCATATAAACACCATGAGGAATCCAGCATTTGGTTTTCTATTATTCCATAGTGGATAGAGTGTTTTGTTTATAATAACGGTTACTAAATCTCAATAAATGATACAAAATTAAATAATAACAGATTAAATCCAAAAATAAGTAGGTATTCTATGTTCTTTTGGAAAATTACTTGTAATATATTGTAATGTTTGGTTACTTATCCAACTACAATTTTTTTTAAGGTGTTCTATTTTTAGAAATGTTATATTTTATCTATATATATATTAATATATATATATATATATGTATTATTGATTTAAAAACTCTCCAAAATGATAAATTCATATAAAAATAATTTTATAAACATTTTTATTTTTAAAATTATCTCAAAAATTCATAAATTTAAAAAACTTAATGAATAAAAGAATTTAAAAACTAAACCAATGTAAATCTTGAAAATCATCAACAAAAATAATGAAAAAGGACTTCCAACTAGGATTTCTACTCTAGAATGTTCAAAAAATCAACATGGAATTTTATGAAATATTTAGAGGATGAAAAATTACATATTGACTTAAAATATGGCATTCATTTCTTGCCCATTTGGAATGCGTATTTTTGTATTTTCCCATAAAATTGAATTATTGAAATATTAGAAATCAGCATGACCTTAGAAAAAAGTGAAAAAATAAATATTGTGTCCCCAATATGTCTATGATATATCCATGATTCAATATCAATTATATATAAACCATTAAATGTTTTTTACATGAGGAACTAAGATTAAAATAGTGAACATGTTCAATTTTAGGAGTTCTAATAATAAGAGGTTAATTTTTACTAATCTTTAATGAATTAGATGCGTAATTATTTGTAAAACCATCATCAAAGAGTTTAGTGATACATATCATGTTATGAATCATTAATTAGGGATAGAGATGTTTGTTGGTGATAATAGAATATTGATCTCTAACAAAATTAACTCCAATTATCATTGCCTTTTCTTCGTCACTAAATGTAGTAAAACCTCCATCAATATTTAAAATTAAGTAAGTATTAGATAAATCCTCATTCACATGTCGTATATATCCACTATCTATATATCGAAAGGTGTTTCCACCTCTACATATCTCTTCCAAAAATATATCACACAAAGTAGTTCTTTGTTAAAAAATATTGTTTTAGGTCTGACATGTTTAATTATCAAAAATCTTGGAATCTATATCTATCATGATTTTTCAAAAATAGAAACATTAATATTTTATATAATATTAAAAAAATATTATTTAATACCATAAATTTGGGAATTTATAATATTATATTTTTTTATAATAAAAATCAATATCACAATGTAGGTAAGTAATATATGATATTCACGTTCATCTAGTATATGGAATAAAATAGTTTAAATAAAATTTGAGGGTTTCACCATTTCAACCACTAACAAGTATTTATTTTTTAATATTAGTATTTCCTTTTATTTTATTTAGATAATCATCCCCATTAGTGAATAGGATATAATTCCACTTTAAATATTAAACTTTACCATATAATTCATTAATTTTTTTATCATTCTCATAACAATATGAAATTGATTTATTCTACTTTTCTACTAAATAAAAAAATATCTTCTAACATGGAATATTTCTCACATGAAATAGTATCAGGAATATTTTTATATGATTTAGGTTTTTTTTCATATATTCATATTTTATTTCTAGAAATGAAAAATATTCATTTAATTGTTTGAATAATAAAATCAAATATATGATTAAAAAGTATGGAATTAATAAATTATACCATAAAGTACGCACTATAAAATTAATAATCACATATTTATTTGATCGTTCATGTTCATATTTTGAACTATAAATATTACCAGAGTCTTTTCAATTACTATGGGTAACCTTCTTCTCTCTCAACCATTATCTTTGTTAATCTGCATTCCTCTAATTACTTTTCTCATTCATTTATACTTTTCATTATTCTTTGAGCTATGAGAATCCATTTACGTATACTAATATTATTTCACTCATAGAATCATAATTATTTAAATTAACCATCATTCTACATAAATTACATATTAAATCATATCCACTTCCTATAAATATTTTTGAATCACTAACCATTATGAGAATATTAATCTCAATAAATTAAAAAACCTGTTTCTCTTTTTAAGGATTCAAGAAATTTTTTTTGAACATTTTATATTATTTAGGTATAAGTATATTATTATTAATAATTAATTTCATGATGAATTTATGATCAGTATATTATTTATGTGTCTCGTCATTTTATAACATTAATGTTCCAATCAACTATTTCATCATAAAATTTATAACTTGGGTTGATTTGTTATTTTTCATAGAGATCCCACTACATCTCCAAGGAAAAATCCATTCATATTTTAAATTTTAATCAGGTTTTGGAATAGGTGTTCCAAATATAGAAACATAAATGAAAATTTCTATCAATATTCTATTTATTTGAACTATATTGTCGTTTTCATAAATTTTAAATTTGTCATATTTGATATTACCAACATTATTATCTAAATTGGAGAAATTTTCTATATCATCATTGGCTAAATTAATGATTTTCATCACTCCATAAATAATCATATTTTGAGATAATTGTTTTTAAATCATTTGGTCCAAGACCAATAATAATAATATTATTGGATCTAGAAATTAAATCATTCATAGCTTTTCGAGCTCCATCTCATTTTGACGGTTCACCTTAATAATTTTTATAATATTTAAATACATTCATAAACAAATTTAATCAATACTTATTTATAATGTCAATAAAATAATCCTTCTTGTATGATTGATTATCACCATTAAAATATGGATCTATAATCAGAGATATACCGTCACTTAAATCTAACAGAGTAGAAAAAATCACATTATAATTATATTTCCAAATAATATGATATGTTCAAATGATATAATATTCAAAGATTCATTCTTTAGTACCAATTGTTTTTTGTAAAATATAAATTGACAAAGATTTATGAAGGTGGTGGGGGAACATAGTTAAATTAAAAAATATAATGTCTAAATTAAAACTAATGGATTCAATTTGAATGGGGTAAATTGAAACTGACTGAATTGGGTTTTTAGTGTTAGAAATTAAATAGATAATTTATATTTATAGTGTTCTAGGGTATAATAATCTATATGTATACTCCACAAAAATCACTATTTGTGAGCTTGGTGATTTTTTTTATATGTACTTTTCCATGGGATCAAAACATTTGAGTAAAAAAAACTTTTACTTATTATAAGTAATAATTCTATAGGGCCATCAATAATACTATAAAATATCAAAGAAACAATATCAACTATAGTGTTCAATTCTATAATAAAAAATATATGATTTGTAGATAAAACCATTTGAAGAGCATAATATTTTCAACCATAGTAGTTGATAGAAGATGATATCATCAAAATAACATGTATTTCTATAATGAAACGTTAGGTGGATGAATAAAACTCAAAAAAAAAACAAATAAATCATCATCATATTCTTCTCTACAAATAATATCCATCTTTAAAATATAGAATATAATATTTTTATAATATTAATAGTAAAAATTATAAAACTATGTAAATCATTGAATCATAATAATTCCAATTGTTATTTTCCATATACAAGATTAATTCATAAAAAATAATGCCCTATATAAGTATTAAAATTATTGACAAATAATTTAAATAATCCAAATGAAATAACTTTAATAAATTAAATCAGTAAAAATTTATAATTAAAACATGATTTAAAACATCACGTTGAGTTTATACTCAAAATGAAAATTTCCAGAAACATTTCAAGATACCTTCATAAATGAATCAAATGAATCAATTGTAGTTAATTTTTTATTAATATCATTTAATTTTTTTAAAATGATATTCTCTACAAATAAATTATATTATATAATATAAAAGTAATTTAAATTAAAAAATTTGGAATTTCTTTGAAAATATAAGGTCACATGAAACAAATTGTTCATTAAATATTGGGTTCCTTATAAATATATGGTTCCATATAAGAAGGATTACTTACAAAAATAAGATTTCCAAAGAATTTATGGTTTCCAAATAATGTTTCATTACACTCATAAGATTTCCAATATGTCGTTCATTAAAAACATAATGTTTACACAATAATGTTCATTAAAATACACAAGGTTCCCAAACATAAGGCTAATTAAAAATAATGATATCCAAATATAATTTTAGTATCATTTTCTTAAAATGTAAATTATATTTCCAAATTATGTTAAATAGAAAATTTAGGGTTCTGTACAAGCTATGTTACAGATCAGTAATGAACAAAATATTGTTGAATTACATGCATTTCTCTTAATGAAATAATTTAAAAAACCATAAACCAAAAACTTTTGTTCACTAAATGTAATATAATTAAAAAATATTTATTATATTTTTGATAATTAAAATTAATTAATAAAAGATGGATCAAAGAGAGTATATCCAATTAGAGTGTTTACTAGAACCCTATCTGGTCAATGGTGTTTATATTATTTAGGAAACAATTTTCTCATACTCAATAAAACTCTCAATATCTTGAGTATATTTCTCATATAGAAAACAATAGGGACACTATCATATTAATTCATTCATCATATTTAAACTACATATAATAGAATCTTGTTTAGTAGGAAATACTTTTTTCTTTAAAAAGGCTTTCTAAAAAGTTTAAAAATCCCCCCTTTAAAAGGATAAAAATTTACAATTAATTAGATTCTGGAATTTATTCATTGTTTCTTAACAAATCATAGATGATTCGACCATGCACATGGTTATGATCATCATCACCCCACCTATGAATCCAAGATTGATTCCAATGTGTGTAATCCCTTACTTGAAAGGATAAACCTTGGTTATTAGATGACATTATGGCTGGAAAATAAGAGAATATTATGTGAACCATAATAAAATACATTAAATACATACACTATCTTCTGTGAATCCTATAACCAATAACTCAGAGTGTAACATTCTTTATATATGTTTAGAGTGTTGTTGAATGTATATATCAATTAATAAAACAATACATTGTTTCATGGCTTAAAAAATAATCTAAATCCATTTAACAATATTTCCCTAAATTCCATAACCAATACACAATAGAATAGCAACATGAAACATTATCCTAAGGACATAACCCTTTTCATAAAATTAAGACATGCCTAGACCTATCACAAACCCTCTTAGGGTAGTTTTATTTTGAGAGGCTCACCATAATCCATCCTCTAATGGGAAAGAGTATAGAAAATTATTCTAAGTAGCTATAACAAACATGGGAGTCTATATCCAATAAAAAATCAAAAAATATTAAAAAAAATTAAAATATATAATAAAACCCCATTAAACATATATGTAAATTATAAAATTATACAATAATTCGTGTATAAGACATATACCAACAAAATAACTTTTAATAGGAACAAAACAAATGATAATTATACATTAAACCATTTACTTTATAATGATGATAGTAGGATAAGTGGATATACCCCCTCATTTTAAATAATCATATAAAAATTATAATTTATAATTTTATCTTCCATAAACCACTATATGATCCCACACAATAGCTCTTCCACTCCCAGTAGCTCCATGCACAGTAGCATCACCCACATTCTATGGATTATTTATTCAGAGATAATATTTATTGGAAAAAATTCCAATTCATGAGTGATTATAAAAAAATACTACTATGAATCCTGAAAAAAATAGATCATTGAAACAATACATAAACTCAAAATAGTTAGATGACCCAAGTGTGATCAATAAAAAATTAAATACTTGATGTTCGAGGAATCATAGTCTTTTTATATTTTCTCTATTAATAACCTTATATCACAAGAATATAATGATACTCCTAAAATAAAATGATTCATTAAACATTAATTTTAATGCCTAGATATATTTCCTATCTCTCTGGTATCCAATTATTCATGAAGATATTGCATAACTTTCAACACAAAAACTACCCATCACTGTAGACTACTTATATCTCTTGACATCCATGATACTAATTTATAACAATATAATGGGACCCACACCTAACTAGAAAATAATTTAAAAATTTAAGAATATCAACCATGAGGTAGGATCAATTCTATAATTATTGGAACTGGTGATACGGTGAGTTCTAACTCTAATTCATAAAGTATTTTCATTACATCAGGAATAAGGGGTAGTACCAATTTTTGTAGATAAAAGACCCATTCCCAATCAGTTAGTAGAGTTCCAACATTTACTATGCTATAGAGGATCAATAAATCATCATAGGTAAGGGAGTAAAACCCCCATTCATGAAATAGATGATATAGATAAACTATGACACAAACGTATAATGGAATATCATCTCACTATAATATATTTGGGATCCATGTATTTTCACCCAACAGAATCCTTGGTTGTAGCATCCTCATGCCAGCTCTGAATATCATTTTCAAAATTTTTTATATCCTATATAGAGATAATATCGATATATAAGCCAACCTATCATAGTAATGGACTATGATATACAATAGAGTCATACGATAATGATTCATATGTAAAAAATTTAATAGATTATTATATGTTTTATTTTTATACCTATTTGAAAATATACATGTTTAAAATTAGACAGAATATAAGGAATGAAATATTCCAAACATGTAATGTAATCCCAATTCAATGGTCGGTTAAATAATAATATCATCCTTTAAGGTGTATTAACATTACATTGAATACTATAGGAAGGTACACTATGTTTGGTACTAACATGTTTGATGAGTGTCAACCTCATGTTTTATGTGTTGTGTGAATTTCTACCACATTATATTCTCTTTTGACCACATGACGTATGAGACTATTAATGTTAGAAAATATTTTACAATTCACATATTGATTCATTAATTTCACTAAACATTAGGTAAAACCAATATTCCTACACATTGTGATATTTCAATTTCTGTTTAAACCCCACCCACCACCTAGTGGGATATATACAAAATATGTTATAATTACATTAATGTTGTGATATTTAAGGTCATATGGAAAATATATCACCAAATAATTAAATATACATAGTCTGTTGTATTTTAATCTATAAAATATGTTGATTTTTTTTCATTTCCACGTCATTTAGGATTCTTATATATCATTATTGACTATTCTATAATCCAAAATATCACCACTGATGGTGATCATCACCAATATATCTAGTCTAAAAAATACATTTGAAAACACTATTATCCATCCTTATCTAATCAATAACAACCATTTCAACATATAAAATATACCCTTATTGATCCACAATCTGAGCCCCCCCCCCCAACATGAACAACCTCTATCTTACAACCTTGGTGGGAATCATTCACAACTATATTTTCATTAAAAATCCATTACCAAAACATCATAACCCTAATTCTTCCTTAAAGGGATATCCATCTATTTTTAAGGACAATGTTAGAGGTTAATTATAAAATATAATGATAGATAGATATGAAAAAATCATGTAATAAAAATAAAGGTTATTATTTTGACTTATAACACCCAATTATTAGGATAAAAAATGATTATCTATGGATTTTTAAAATTGAGGGAATGAAAATGATAATATCATGAGGGTAAGAAGAAACATAAAATTTGATATATAAATAATGATTATTCAGATCTACTCACTCACAATTCCAATAATATTATTATAAGAGGACTACATTTTAGGGTACTAGTGTAAACCCATGGAAAACTACACGTCATAATAAAACCACCCAAAATAACCTTATCAAATAAAAAATAGAAATATTATATGAAAATAATATATTTTAATAGATTAATGTGAAAATAAGGTGAAAATATAAATAAGAATAATATATAAGGGACTCTTACTTTATTGGAAAAACTAGAAAAACAAAAATAGTAAAATGTATATGGATCTACTATTTAATAAAAAAACTATATAATTTTCTATAGAAACAAAAAATTGGAAGAATTATAGTCTATAGACTCACCTCTAATGAAATAGACCACACTGGCCTCTACTAAAAACTATTCCTAGGATTATAAAATATTTTTAGGATAAATATTTGTTATTATGTTTTGATGTATACTAGGAAAACCATTCATTGTTCTAGAAATAAACACTAAAAACACAAACTATTCATCAATGATATTAAAAATTAACTTCCACATCCTATAAGAACGAGTTCAAGATCTGAGATAATGGTGGTGTGTTTTCGTCATCTAGGGCCTGATGTATCTTCACCCCCTTCATAGTTTCCTTCTCTTACATGTATATTTTTGTTATCTTGATACTTTACCATATTATGATCCATCTCAAAATCATTTTCAAAGTTATCAAAAACATCATTCATTTTTTCCTAGAATGTGAGAGGGAAGAGGAATACCTAATTCACCAATACAACCAATGATTATCTAAAAAATGTGGTATGATAAATTCTCTAAACTCTATAATATTAAAATAACTTCATCCCTTTCCCTTAATTCATTCAATGGATACCTTTCCATAAAATGATTTAAAACTAATGGAAAATCATTACAATACTAGTTTTTATTCCCCATGATTGCCTATGGAACCCAATAATTATCATATATATGTATGATTTGAAAAATCAAATAGCAAAGGAATCCTAATTCCCGGACTCATAAACCATGATGAAAGTCCATTTCATAAGACATCTTCTCTATATAAATAGATAAACTAGTGAGAAAATTTATGTTATAGTGTCCAAGGTTTCTATATCAGCCTCTATATTTCTCCATGTTATAAATGATTTTGATCAACAAAATATGTTTTTATTTATCCAATTCACAACCCATTACCAACTATAATTCTCTCTCTCCAAAACAACATTGATTAAAATTTCAAACAGAGAGATAAAATTCATGAATAAATCATGTACATAAATGATAATCCGTGAATTAAATCATGATAATCTATTTTATGAAATAATTTAAAATAAATTTTTGAAAATTAAATCACATGATAATATGGAACTGCAGATATAAAAAAACTCTTGGAAAACATTGGTACTTCGACTCATTTTTGGATTCCCAAAGTCTGAATGATTGTTCCCCAATTAGTTTTATGTATGTACATATACTCCTAGAAAATAATGATATCCTCTCCCCCTTCACTATATTAATGAATTATATCGAGGAAATTATTGTTGAACATGAAAAAAATTATGGATGAATTTACATTTAAAATATTAGAACACTATGTGTTTTTTATTAATGACCTAGAACAGTCCATTAATGAAATCCACTACACTAACTCAATTCGTGTGCCAACTATATTTCATTTTAATAGATATATGGTGTAAAATAAAAATGTATATATAAGTTTTGTAGTATTGAGAAACCAGAAACATAAAGGATACCAATTTTATATTTGGAAAAGAAAATAAAAGGCAAAATAATGGAAAACCATTGGAATACATAACATTTATCTAAAAATAACAATTTTTATCTTGGGTAAAGGAAAAATAATGGTGAGAACAAATTCTCATTATGGTTCACATACATTGAAATCAATCATGAATAAATAACGAATATTTTAAATGGAAAGTTAAATAACTAAACACACATTAAATTTTCTTCTATACATTAATATCATTATTTGATGATGAATAATCAATGAATAATCAATCTAGTAAGGTGAATAACATAAAAAAATTTCATTTATTCAATAATTATACAATTATAATATGATAAACATTAATCAATATTTCAAGGTAAATAACATAAAAACACTCCGTTTAATCACAAAATAAGAATTAAATACATCTAGATATAATATCATAGATAAAATCTCATGTTTAATAATTATATATAAAATATAATTGATTTTAATGATGGATTGTTAAACTTCATGATATCAGGAATCATAATACCTCAACCATCAATTCCTCTCACAAGACTGTTTAAAACTACTGGGTAAGACCACTTTTTATTTGACCAAACCATTTATCCCATGATTCATGTCGATGCATTGTGGGTATCTCTATAAAAACCCCTAACAAAATATTTATATCCATATAGTTAATTATATATATATTATTATTTTTAATTCAGGGATTAATATTCTTTATCATCAAATATCCACATTGAGTAAAAGATTTAGATTTATCAATATTTCCCTAGTTAACCAAATATATTTCAATGTAAAACCCATGTAAAAAAAATGGTATACCGTTTTGGAAATAATCATATAAATAATAAAATAATATGGATATTTAATTGATATTTCATTTTCATTAATAAATTATCACAAGAATATTATTCTTTTAGGAGGACGTTAACAATCACAAAAGAAAGTGAAATTATAAAACAATATTTTCCACTTGGTAATTTCTAATCCAAAACCCATATAATGAAATAGTTAAATAGTATTATTAAAAACCATTTATTTTTAATTAATCGTTATAATATATGAAAACGGTTTCCATTAACACATTATAAAATGAATTAGTTTCATAGAATTACAATATACCTCAATGATGGGAAATTAAGATGATGTCCCTTACATCTATTTTAACTTTTTTGAAAATGATTTCAAATCATATATAATGGTTTTAATAATGTAATTAATTTATAAAAGGATCATATTAACATTTATAAAATCATATATTATCTCTTTACATCGTTTTATGATCAGGTTTTTATTAATATTTCATTATTTTCATTGTTTTATGTGTTAATTACCTTATTTTCTAGTACATGTTTTATCAAGAATGAGTCAGTTCTAGCACATATTATATAGTCCCATCATCACCATAATGATATTAATTTTATAAATATCATTTTTACTCATTATAGATATTTTTATAATCATTCTTGATGGTTAAACATATAAAATAAATCGTAACGCTTCATGGAGATGGCAGGTCATAAGTACACATGAGCGATGATATTATTCTTTTAACAAGTGAATATGTAAGGAATTGGTAAATATATTAATCTTATATGACTTATATCATTTAATATATATCACATATTTTCATTAAAGAAAATCTTATTACCTTAAATTTAATATGTAAGTTAAACAAATCCCATAACTTCGTGAGGTGGTAGTCCTTCGTACCCACAGACGACATTATAATATTTTAAATGGTATGGAATGTATGAATTTATAAGTTGAATTATAATTACATATTTTTGTTAATATTTTAAATATCATATATATTTGTAAAATCCATCATTATATCTATAAATTAAAATTGGGGATAGAAAATTAATTATGTTGGTTCACATGGTAGTTGTCCCCAAAACACATGATTGAAGATTTCATTTACCTTTTGATGGTAGTTGAGATAGATATATGTTATTACATTATTATAATAACAATTAATTATATTAGAGATAATTGTTTAATTATACTATCATGATTCAATATTAGTTTTAGTAGGTGGAAGAATAAATGAAATAAATATACTCATTTAAGAATGTCACCTATTCTTCGTGGAATATCTTATGGTTTTCATGAAAATATTTCCTAGCATGTCTTTCTGATCATAAAAAGGTTTCAAGATCTTAGTATTGGTTTAGTTTAATGATTTGGAAAGACATTTCCCAAACTAAATGTATTTGTGAGGATGGTAGGAGAGTAGGGGCCTTTATTTGTGGGGGAGAGGACAAAAGTGGAAATTTTAAAATGAATCAATCCAAAAAACTTTTCATCATGTCAGAAGCTTATAGAGTGCGTTTTTATTTACCCTTATAGTTTATAAGGTATATATATGGAAATAAAATTGGGTTTTTACATGTTGGGATGTCTATTTTAACCCTAATCTTCTTAGTTTAACCCTCGATAAATCAGTTTTCACATTAACTATTATAATTAATATTTATTACTTTTAAAAATTCATTGTGGTAAAAAATTATGGTGGAATTATTAGATAATAATAATTATTATGATTTATAATATTTAATCCAGTTTTTCAAATTAAATTCATAGAATTGGTAGAATCCAATTTAAAATTATACCCACTAACGTGATGATAAAGTAGGTTCCCAATGTGAAAAATTCTTACATGTATGGATGTTTTTAAAATATAAAATTCAATATTAAATTGAATAAAATGGAATATTTTTTTTCTAAAATACAATATAAATATGTTTTTACTTGAATACCAATAAAAAAATATTTATATTTTCATAAAATTTAAACTAAAATGAAATTTTCAATAAAAATCATTTTCTTACTATATGCTAAAAAAGGAAACATTTTAAAAAAATATGAAATATTCACCCTTATTTATTATTGATATAATTATTTAAAAAATGGAGTAAATTTTATCAAATAAGTTTTTAAAGGATGTACAAAAAATTTAATTATGTTTTCAAAGGGTGACTATACCGATATTTAGAAAAATACTGCTTTTAGAAAAAATAATTTTTATTCAAACTATTTCTAATTTATGTCTAATAAATTTATACCCATATAATTAATTTTATACATGTTTGATAGATTTAATTTTCTTAGTTTATTTATTAGTATTTACACCCTATAACATAATGGGTAGGTTATAATATTCATGTTTATATAACATTAAAATAGTTTATTTTTGTTTAAACCTGGTGTTTCGTGCATTCTAATATATTTATAATATTAAATCTAATTAAAACAAAGAAATCGTAATCTATATGGGTGATACATTCTTCCCTACACCAAAAATTTAAACCTAAATTTTTTAGATATGAAAATAAAAATAGGCGAGGGTATATATTCTTCGTACCATCATTTGGTACCCATTTTCATTCTTCAATTTTATCATATTTCAAAATTATTTTAACAATTCGTGTCAACTAATTAATCAATACATACTCTGTAGTGTAAAAAATATGAATGGTGTATTCACAATAAAACTAATCATGTTCCAACTTTATTACCCAATAGGTGACTACATGTGTTGGGTATGGAATGTACTTCCTTACTAACAATATATAAAACACATCAAGTACTTTTGAGAGACACGGTGGTAGTGAAAAACGGTAAAAAATATCTCCATATATTCCATGGAAATAAAAGGGTCTAATATTCCTAGGTATTAACTATCCCTTATTATAGAAACTTATAACACCCTCCCATGGAGGTACAATCTTGAAAACATGATCTACTGCATGGAATTCCAAATCCTTATTTCGATTATCAATACAACCCATTTTCCTAATTTGTGCTACTTTATTGTGATCTTGAATTTTTATTACCTTTTTTGTTTTCCCTTCAACATGTTCTATGCCTACAAGTTTCCTTTCACCAATATCATCACATCATATTGGTGTATAAATTATCTTTCCATATAATGTTTTCTATGATGCCATTTGAATACTTAAATGGAAAATGTGATTATAACAAAAATGTATTAATGGTAAATACGGATACCACGTCTGTTGAAATTCAAGTTAAAATGACCTCAACATGAATTCCATTGTTTGAATCGTCCTTTCTGACTGTCCATCAGTTTTAGGATGGTAGGTAGTTCTCAAATAAAGCGTAGTGACCAGATCCTTCTAAATACCATTGATTATTTTTTATGTAATATGGGTAACATGATTAAACATAATTAAAAGATTTTTTCAATAAATTATTAAAACTTTGTTAATATAAAACCTTACAAGGTGATTAAGAGGTAAATATTTTTTATTGTAAGGAAATATTCAGATTTGGATAGATTATCCACAATAACTCATATTTTATAATTCTTTTTAGGAGACAGTAGTAGTCCTATGAAAAATTATATTGTACTATATTCCCATTTTTATGTAGGAATAAAAATTGGATTCATGACGCCTCTAGGATTCTATCTCATAGATTTTATTTTTTAACAAACTAATCATAAATATACTTTGTTAGCAATTTCAAGAATCTTGTTATCCCACAAAAAAAATGATCCCATAAATTACTACACATAATTATGTTAACAAGGTGTATAAATAGGTTTATGATATTAGAATTATCCAAAAATTCTATTTTTAGCTCTGGTAAAGATAGAACACATAAAATATTTCATGATTTTAGTACACTATCTTCACAAAAAAAATCTTAAAATCTCTCATCATTCATATCTATAGTTTTCATATGAATCTTCTCATCATCATATAGATAAATTATTATATTTTTAATAATGATGGTTTCCCAATAATTTCAAATAAGTGTGATCTCTCTGCTTCTATAATAATTCAAAAATCCATATTTACTTGTTCAATTAACATATGATCTCTCTCAGTCCTCATATGGGTCATAACTCTAGTATCATTCCTAATAAATGCATATTCTATTTTATTTTATTTCCATGGGTGGTAGTGTATTGATAAACCTTAATCTTGGAGTAGATCAAGCCATCACCTTTGTCTCATATTAAGATATTTCTCTGAGAATATGTATTATAGAATATTATGATTTCAATATATATCACTTATATCACTATATATATAATATATCCATATCATAATAGAATCAAATTATAGATTCCCACTCGAGATCATGTGTTAGATAGTCCTGTTCATGATTTTTGAATTTCCATGAATCATATATAATATCTTTTTCATTTTTGATTAGGATGTAACCATGTTCATTCTTTTATGGATCAATATATATCACAAACCATAAATTTCATGATAGTATAGTTAAAATCATATAATTGACTTCATAAAAAAAATCAAATTACTTTTTTCCAGTCCAATTTTACCCCTTTACATGTATTCTTTGATAAACGGTTATTCTATTTGAAACAAATCTGAACACCTCGTAAATATTTGACTATAATCTATGAAACTATAAACATAAGTTATTTTCATTAGTGTAGGCCATTTTTTGGATTTTGTTTTCACTATAGGATCAACTGAAATACCATAATGTGATAAAATATAACCATAAAAACTGAATTATTTGTTCAAAAAATTACACTTAATAAATTTTCCATACAACTATTTCCATATAAGGGTCGTAAAAATATTTTTCAAGTGACTCTCATTGTCATCATATCATTTATAATACACCAATGTATCATCAATGTATACCACATAAAAATCCTCAATATATCTATTAAATTGTTTATTCATTAGATCCACAAAAATGTGGGTGAATTATTCAATTTAAATGGAATTACTATAAACTCATATTTTCTATATATCATTTGGGATTATATTTTTATAATTTCTACTTTATTTAATAGAAATTGATGATCCCTACAATAGAGGTCAACGTTTTTAAAATATTGGGCTCTATGAAGTTGATCAAATATTTCATCAATGTAAGGCATTGGATACATGTTTATTTTCCTAATAGAAATTATTTCCCTCTAATCAATGAACATACTCACATATATATATTTTACCTTAATGAATATAATTTTGTATCCCCATGGAGAAACAAGAGGTAGATTAGTTCCTTTTATCACACAATTCCTCTTATTATTTCTTTAACTCCACTAATTTCATAGTGGAAATTCTATTTGGAGTCTTTTGTAGTAGTCTTATATCTGGGATTAAATTAATGGAAATCACTACTTCATGGTCTAGGTTATATTCAAGTAATTCCTCAGGAAATAAATCAATGTGTTACTATACAATTTGCAGATCATTAATTTTATGATTACCTTCTCCACCCATATATTGTTTCTACACATCTACGATAAGAATCTCAATCAACTGACATAATATTGGTGGATCTAGACATGTCTCAGATGATAATTCCTATACTCTATAGATAAGGAATTGTGAATCTTTATCATGAATATTAATTTCCTTTTTATTGTAAATATTGTTTTCATATTATTTTATAAGACAATTATTACCCATGATTATATCATATTCAACCATTTATATGAATTTAGGATAGAAAATAAAGCATGTTAACGTGTATTATGGTGTACTTCATGACTCATACCTATTGGATTGATACTTCAACTAGAATTGTTTTTAAAAAAATATTAATGTGATAGGGAAATATATATTTTTCATGAAAAACATAAACGATAATAAAGAGTGGTAGGATCCTGAATCGAATAAATAATTATCTAAATTTGATGTTATGAATAAAGTACCTTCAACCACATCATTGTGAACTTTTATATCTGTTGTAGGCGTTATATAGCCTCGTTCTTAACGAATTGGACTATTTTTTATATATTACCACGAAACATGGGTCATTCATTTTCATAGTTCCACATATCCTAATATTTGGGAAATTAAATAGATTCCATTTGGTTCATCACATTGTATTATTTGTCATAATTAATCTTATCTTAACACTTATAAAAAATCCAAATCCCTTAAAGCATTTCCTAGGATGATTCATTCTATAGATGGCACAAGGTTGAAATTTATTTATACTTTTCATCTTCTTTGACCCATTATTTTTTTTTCACAGAGCTCATTAAACCACAAATTTTCATGATTTAACATGAACATTTACGATCTAGATAATTCACTCTCTTTTTTATGGCATGTAAAAATACATTATCATGTGAAGAAAAATATTGAGAGGATTGTTTTATTCATAGACTTGGCTTATCCCCTATAAATAAATGTTCTATTTTGAACTCTATTTCCCATATATAATCAATAGTATAACTGTATAACCTTGTAAAAGTGGACTCAAACACATCGAAACATTATTGTTCTTTTTTTCATTAATTTGAGAGAATATCACTTTATTTTATTTTGTTTCCCATTAGAAAAATATTTTTTGAATAATTTCTCTTATAATCATTCCATTTAATGAGTTCTATTTCATCTTCCTCCTTAGTATTCTTTATCAATGACCATAATTGATCACCATTACCTTTGAGATAATACACTATAGGTGTATCCTTATCCTTCTTATCTCATTTGAATGACATAAATATATTCCCCAAATACTTAATCCATTTCTTAGCTACAAATACAATAGTAATCCCACTAAAATATGGTGGAATATATCAAATGAATTCAACCAACATTGGAGAATCATATTGTGTAATCGGTGACTCCATTCAAGAGGGGTTATTCTTTATTACTTGATTAAGATTCCCAAATATATCCAAGACCTTTTTCCTTAAAATAAAAAAAATATTGGATTACTTAGTAGGGAAATATCTACATTGGCCATTAGTATTGATACCCTTCTTCTCTCTGGGAACCATTTCCTATTAATTCAAAATACATGATTATGTCAAAAAATTATTAATTATATGTCATGATTTATAATTCCAAATATGGTGTAAAAAATAATTGAAATTAAAATTTACGAATTATTTTTCACATTATAAAAAACATGGTTCATTGGGATATAATTTTTATCCAATCCATCATAATGGTTTTTAACTTAAATCTAAATTATCTAAGTGTTTACCAAAGTAGTGACAGAAAAGGTGCAAAAAAAGGTGAATTTTTATGCCCTAGGTGATGATAAAGTCATTATTAATGTGACATTTTTTGATTTATTACCAATACGTACATTTATTCCCGAACCATATATACTAGTAGGGTTAATATATGGGTGTATTGCTATAAATAATGACATAATATTTTATTTTATAGATGTATAGGATTTTATTCTCTAATTTTACTAAAATTATATCATAGGGATATCTTGCTTGGCCCATATTTTTCTTATTCTAGTACCTAAGGTTCCTACTAAAATTCCATTGATTCCAACTATAATGACCTCAAATCTAATTACCTAGAGCTAATTCCCACTTCATGACATTTCTATTGATAGAGGTGGTAAAATCCTGAAGTACTGATATATTTACCTATGTTGGAAACTGATATACATACATTATATCCATTTTACAATAGAAAAGGTAAATGGATACAACTGAAATGTCACGACCCGTCCTCGGGGCCCGTGCCGTGACTACCCCAAGCCCGCCTTCCATAGGCCAGGGGCTGGCGACTAGCACCAAGGCGTAAAATCCCAGTAAACAGGGAAGGCATTGCCTTTATAAGTAACAACCACACAGAGTCAGCAAGCGGAAAGTAAAGTGCAGAAAGTAAAGGGGCCGGAAATACAAGCCCAACTGTAAAGTACAACTGAAAAGAAAAACAGCAACTGAAGAAAAGACGGCGGCCTCGTGTCGTCCACTGGCAATCCCACCTGAAGGGTGGGTACAGATAGCCTCCAGGCTCCTCGGGTCCCACGTCCGCTCCGAGCACGTCCCGCCCAGTGGTCCACCTCCAGGTACCGTCCTGCTCCACGCCCCAACCGTGATCAGCGTTGTCCGTCGTCTGCAACCAACACAACAAGGTGCGGGCATAGCCCGTGCAGGGGTGAGTACAACTACTCAGTAAGGACCCCGAGACCCCCGAAGGTCTCCCGAAATCCACAAAGGATATAGCACAAAGAAAGATGCAATCACGAAGTAACATCTGACTCGACTTAGGTATATGCCCATACATATACCTAAGTCCCCAAATCTAGCTCTGCTCACGAGCTCAAGAACAACTCAATCCACAAAGGAAAGCAAGACTCAAATCCACAAGGAGAGTAAATAGTAAATCCACAAAGGATAGTTCAACACAATCCACAAAGGAGAGTAACATAAGATTCAGCTCAACCAGGTATACTTTTTCAGATGACGTCAAAGACGATCACTGATCCGTCTAAGTCGTCGGACCCACGAAGGATCGATAGGTACTAACCCCCGCAGAAGACCCACACAGGATCGGGCTCACACAGAACCTGTAGGCAGTGGCTCACACAGAACCGGTAGGCAGTGGCTCACACAGAACCGGTAGTAGGACCCACATAGGATCGGGCACTGATCCGCATAGGATCGCTGAGTGCAGTAGTCGACGCAGTCCACTGAGGATCCCTGCACAGTCGTCGCCGCAGTCCACGGAGGATCTCTGCTCTGCCGTCGTCGCAGTCCACGGAGGATCTCTGCTCTGCCGTCGTCGCAGTCCACGGAGGATCTCTGCTCTGCCGTCGTCGCAGTCCACGGAGGATCTCTGCTCTGTCGTCGAGGTCACAGCCAGCGCTAGGGTTCCCGCACGAAGCGAGCTCGTTTAGGAGGGTCCGCTCCACGAGCCGAGGGGCTGATACATCAACTGACACGTAGTCCGAAGTTGATGTATCCAAAAGTTCCGTATCGACAACAGGATCTCAACGCGACAGACGGCGCGTCAATCGGACGCCCGGTCTGAGAGTTATTGGCATTTTTGTCCCAGGGGCCCGGTTGGTTTTTAGGGCAAAACCAACCCGACCGTACTCCGCCTGTATCCGATCCTCGGGCGGAGTATGCCAAAAGTTCCGTCTCACTTAGAGGAAACTACCACAGCTGACGGTACGTCGTTCGGACGTCCGTAGCTCAAGTTATGAGCGTTTCCGCTCCGAGGGCCCGGTTGGTTTCGAGTACGAACCAACCCGGCCGAACCCAAAGTCTTCCAAAACCTTGAGTATAATATACCGAAACGACCGTCTCGATCTAAGGATCGCGTAGCCGCTGACGGTACGTCGATTGGAGGTCCCAGCCCAAGATATGGGCGAAAGACCGAAGAGGGCCCGAAACGGGGGTTCCGGGTCCGGGGCGACCCGGCCCGAACCCCCCCTGGGGTCGGCCGAACCGGGCCGGCCCGACCCGGCCCGAACCGGCTCGGCCGGGTCCGGTCCGGCCTGGGCGCGGCCCGGCCGACCGGACCGAGCCGGCTCGGCTTCGGCCGAGCGGCCGAAGGGGCTGCCGCCGCGGGTCAACCCCGCGGCTTTGAGGGAAACGCGGCCCCCGCGGGGGGCCGCCTGTCACGCGGACGCGGCCGGGCCGCCGCGTCCGTCCCGGTTCCGCGCGGCCGCGGAACCGGCTGCCGCCGCCGCCGCGGCTTCAGCCGCGGCGGAAGATTTCCACGGCGGCGCGCCTGGCGCCGCCGCCTCCTTCCGCGGGCCGCCGGAGATGCTCCGGTGGCCCGATTTCTTTCCCGTCTGCGCCGATGCTCCTCCCGGGGGACGATCTTCACTGCGGAACCAACAAATTGCCCTTGCCGCACGGTTTGTCGACGTCCGCCAAATCCGCACAACAAAAAATAGATCGGCGGAGGGTTGCCGGGTCTTGTTCGTTAGACCCGCACCCTCCGCGTTAGTCATAATCCACGGGAGGAACAATAAAACAATCAACAACAATTTTAAATGTTAAAATTGTTCGAAGATCAAGTTCTTTACTTTAAAAGAAATAAAAAACACGGGAAGGAAAATATTCCAATCAACCCTTACCTTGTCGTCGTCGTCGGACGAGGGGTCGTCGCGGAATCGTTCGTCGCGAAGGAAGGAGATCGTCGCGTCGTCGCGGTATCCGGCGTCGCGTCGCCAATCTCCGGATCAAGATCAAACGGATTTAATTAGTTTAAATCCGTTGATATTGAAATTAAAAAAAAAAGGGAGAAGAAAAGATCCGATTCTCACCTTAGTTGCCGAACGAGGGTCGGCCGCGGAAGAAGAAGCGTCGCCGAAGAATGTCGCGGGTAGATCTCGTCGACGTCGCAGATCTTGGTGTGCGTCGTCGAATTCCGGTCGCCGGCGTTCTTCGCGTTCTTCGCGTTCTTCGCGTTCTTCGCGTTCTTCGCGGAGAGGGTGGAGGAACGAAGATTCTCTCAAATCCTTTCCAAGGATTTTTAGGTTGGTCTTATTTTATAAACATGCCAACACGAAACCGGTTAAGAAACGATCCATCAATTCGTTGAATTAATTCAACGAAAGAAACGACCCATTTAATTCACGAAGAAACAGTCCATTTAATTCACGAAATAAACCGCCCAATTAAATGGTCTGTTAAGAATTAAAGAAAACGCGTCGGTTGACTTTTCAGTTACTTTGACGGGTTTTCGCGGGTGCGTTACTTAGCGAAAGAAACGGCGGGGCTCGTGCGGGCCCCACCGCACACATATCCTACCAAGGGGGTAGGATATTTCTGGATAGCATCCTATCCAGTTCAACTCAGTTCAAGCCGCCTTTAAGTGACTTCAAGTGGCTTCCAAGCAGCTTAAGTGAAATAAAATAAAGTTGCCGCACAAACTTTATTTTATTTCTGACTTAAAGCCGTAAAATTTAAAAACCACGTCTGAGCAAACGCAACTCCGGAAGAGGCGTTTCTAAGCAAATACCGGCGCTGCGATTTCATCGGTGCCCTCAGAATTCGATTCCGGGCACCGGTTCAAAAGATAGAAAAACCCGCTCGTCCGTTCACTGAACGTACCCGAGCCAAACTTCGGAAATTGATTCCGGGCACACCGGGCCTCGGAATCAGGTGCCGTCTGAAGTTGCGCTCTTGTAAAATTCCAAAGAAAATTAAGAAAAAAAATTTCCTTGAAATTTGCGGGTCTTTACATTACTCCCACCTCAGGGCTTTACGTCCCCGTAAAGATACATCAAAAACTAGGGAAACAAATGGGGGTACTGAGCACGCATCTGAGCCTCCCGCTCCCAAGTGCTCTCCTGGAGGTTCCCGTGCTGCCATCTGATGCGCACAAGAGGAATCGACCGCCCACGTAGGACCCGCTCCTGTCGATCCTCGATCTCCACTGGGACCTCCGCAAAAGTCGCCCCATCGTCCACGTCCAGCTCCCCAAAGTCGATGATGTGCGTCGGGTCGTGCACGTATCTCCTCAGCTGAGACACGTGGAAGACGTCGTGCACCCGGTGCAACTGAGGTGGTAGAGCCAGGCGATAAGCCACCTCTCCTATCCTGCTGAGGACCTGGAAAGGCCCGATGAAGCGTGGAGACAACTTGCCGCCTCGGCCAAATCTCCGTAAACCACGTCGAGGTGAGACACGCAAAAAGACGTGGTCGCCATCCTCGAACTCTAGTGGCCTCCGCCTCCTGTCAGCATATGACTTCTGCCGGCTCTGAGCTGTCCTCATCCTCTCCTGGATGATCTGGACCTTCTCTGTCGTGGCTCGGACCATCTCTGGTCCCACGAGTGCTGACTCCCCAGGGTCTGTCCAGCACAACGGTGATCTGCAGGGTCTGCCGTACAACGCCTCGTATGGTGCCATCCCGATGGTGGAGTGGTAGCTGTTGTTGTACGCGAACTCCACCAAGGGTAGGTGGTCCTCCCAGCTGCGACCAAAGTCGAGAACACATGCACGGAGCATGTCCTCGAGTGTCTGTATGGTCCTCTCCGTCTGACCATCCGTCTGAGGGTGGAAGGCTGTGCTCAGATGGAGCCGCGTCCCGAACGCCTCCTGCAACCCCTTCCAAAGCCTGGAAGTGAAACGAGCATCTCGATCGGAGACGATAGATGATGGCACACCGTGAAGCCGTACGATCTCCTGGATGTAAAGACGTCCCAAGCTCTCCACTGAGCCCTGCTCTCTGATGGGTAAGAAGTGTGCCGACTTGGTGAGTCGGTCGACAATCACCCAAATGGAGTCGTGACCTCTGGAAGTGCGTGGAAGTCCAGTCACGAAGTCCATAGATATGCCGTCCCACTTCCACTCCGGGACCTCCAAGGGCTGTACCAAGCCTGCTGGTACCTGGTGCTCTGCCTTCACCTGCTGGCAGGTGAGGCATCGTGAAACGAACTCTGCCACAGCTTTCTTCATGCCCGGCCACCAGTGCTGTCGTCTGAGATCCTGGTACATCTTCGCCACTCCGGGATGTACCGCCAAGGGAGAAGTGTGAAACTCTCTCAGCACCTCCTCTCGTAAGGCGACTGGTACGAAGGTACGTCCTCTGAAAAGGATGTCGTGCTCTGCTCCAAGGGAGAAACCATCAGGCGCCTGACCTGAGGATATCAGTGCACGCCGGGTCTCACAGTCAGCGTCCCCACGCTGAGCCTCTCTGACCCGCTGTAGAAGTGGAGGAGAGACTGTGAGAGACTGAAGAAAGGCTGCTCCGTCTCTATCCACGAAGGATATCTGCAAGGAGGCTAGCTGCTCCGTCGCCTCCTCAAGCAGCTGAATGCCCGTCCTCCTGCTGAGGGCATCGGCTACTACGTTCCCCTTCCCAGGAGTATAGACTATCTCAAAGTCATAGTCCTGGAGGAACTCAAGCCATCTCCGCTGTCTCAGGTTCAGGTCCTTCTGAGAGAAGATATACCTGAGACTCTGGTGGTCAGAAAAGACCGTGAAGCGCTCGCCCATCAGATAGTGCCGCCACGTCTTCAGAGCGAAGACCACTGCTGCTAACTCCAGGTCATGAGTGGCGTAGTTCTGCTCATGCGGCCTCAACTGACGTGATCCGTAGGCGATCACGGCCTGCTCCTGCATCAGGACGCACCCGAGTCCAGTCCCTGATGCATCGCAGTAAACTACGTACCCAACTCCCTCCTCAGGCAACCTCAAGATAGGTGTGCTGGTCAATCTCTGTCTCAGCTCTTGGAAGATCTGCTGACATCTGTCTGACCACACGAAGGGTTTCCCCTTCTTCGTCAAGGCTGAGAGTGGTGATGCAACTCTGGAGAAGTCTGGCACGAATCTCCGATAGTATCCCGCTAGGCCCAAGAAGCTCCGCACCTCTGTCACGCTCTTGGGTGGCTCCCAAGCTAGCACAGCCTCGATCTTCGCGGGATCCACTGCAACTCCCACCTCAGAAATGACGTGCCCCAAGAAATGGACCTCACGTAACCAGAACTGGCATTTTGAGAGCTTGCCATAAAGCTGGTGCTCTCGGAGTGTGTCTAGCACAACTCGCAGGTGGTAGGCATGCTCCTCCTCAGTCGTCGAGTATACCAAAATGTCGTCAATGAAGACAACGACAAATCGGTCGAGGTATGGCTGGAAGATCCTGTTCATGAGGCTCATGAACACTGCTGGAGCATTGGTTACGCCAAATGGCATAACCAAGAACTCATAATGGCCATACCGACACCTGAAGGCCGTCTTCTGCACGTCCTCGTCTCGAACTCTGAGCTGATGATAGCCTGACCGGAGGTCTATCTTCGAGAACCACCGCGCTCCCTTGAGCTGATCGAAGAGGTCATCAATCCGTGGCAGCGGATACTTGTTCCTCACTGTCACCTGGTTCAGGCGACGATAGTCGACACATAGTCGCAAGCTCCCGTCCACCTTCTTGGCGAACAAAATCGGGGAAGCCCAGGGTGAAACACTGGGTCGGATAAACCCCTTGCTCTGCAAGTCCTCCAACTGTACCCGCAGCTCTCGAAGCTCGGCGGGGGCCATCCGATATGCTGGAGTAGATATCGGGGCTGTCCCGGGGTACAAGTCGATGTAAAAGTCTACCTCTCTACGAGGAGGTAGCCCTGGAACGTCGTCGGGAAAGACGTCCACGTACTGGTCCACCACTGCAGGAAAAGCCGGACTCCGCACGTCCACTGCTCCTAGGATGAGGCTAGCCAACTGATGAGAGATGGGCTGCACTCTCCTCCGCGGAAGTCCATCCTGTGCTGCAAAGGTTCCCTTCTCGCCGGTGAAGGTAAACCTGCTCCCGTCGGTACGAACACATCGCACCTTGCGCCTAAAACAGTCGATCTGGGCATGAACCGTGGATAGCCAATCCATGCCCAAGATGACGTCGTAAGGCCTCGACGCCACTACAAGGAGATCCCAGCCGAAGCTCTCGCCTCCTAGAGTAAGCTCACACTGCCGGCACCAGTGCGTAATCGTCGAGTCTGCTCCCGTAGGAGTCTCTAGCCGTAAGGATCGAGCCAACGGCTCAGTCGGAATCTCCGAGCTCCGAACAAGGGCAGAGGCTATGAAAGAGTGACTCGCTCCTGTGTCTATAAATACTGCAGCAAGGGTGGAATAGACACAGATCGTACCTCGAATCATCTCTGGCATGTCGGGGTCGTAGGCCTCCACTGCCTGGAGCTGGGCCTGTCCCTGCCCGCCGGCTCCCTGTGGTCGAGGTGGCCCTCCTGGTGGTGGTGGGGGTAGAGCCTGGAAGCGTCGCCCACCACCCGCTGCTCGGCCAGCTCCTCTGCCTCGTCCGCCTCCTCCCTGCGGACCGCCACGGTCGACCCTCTGCCTCTGCCTGGGTGGCCCCTCCACCGTCTGCTGCTCCTCTGGTCGGCGAGTCGGGCAGTCACGAGCCATGTGACCCTGCCCGCCGCAAGAGTAGCACAGCCTACCTCTCGAAAGGCTGGCACTCCGCTGTGTGCCCCGCACCGCTGAGCCGGTGTCCTGAGGCCGTCTGCGAGGGGGTCTGGTCTGCCTGGACCCGTGAGTCATCCGTCGGCTGCCTGCTGCCGATGACTCAGCTACCTGCCGCCCTGCGCTAGGTCTCGCCGCTGAAGAAGGCTCTGCCAGGAAGCTCTCGATCAGGAGGGCTCGCTCCAGCACTCCCGCCTGGGTCGGAATGCTGAGAGAGATCAGCGACGCCCGAATCTCCTGTCGCAAGCCCTGCTCGAAGGTCCGGGCCCGGAAGAAGGGGTCCCGTACCATGTCGGTCGAGTAGCGAGATAGGTCCGTGAACCTCGCCGCGTACTGAGCGACCGTCATGCTGCCCTGGCGCAGCTGGAGAAGCTCCTGGATGCGCACCGCTCGGAGGGTGGCCGGGACGAACTCAGAGCGGAAGAGGCTCTCGAAGTCCGCCCAGAGCAAGGATGCCTCATCGTGAACCTGGAGCATCAGGCTCCACCATCGTCCTGCCGCCGCCTGCAGGAGGCTCGCTGCGAGGATCACCATGAGATCCGCTGGTGTCCTCACTAGCCTGAAGATCCGTACCACCGCCTCTAGCCAGTCCTCGGCGGCCTGGGGGTCCGCCTCACCGCGAAACCTGGGCGGTCGCTGGCTCTGAAACTCATGCAGTGCCCTGAGGCGACGTGCATCGTCAGCGTCTGGTACTGGAAGCATCGGTGGCTCGGCGGGTAAAGCTACCTCCGGTTCCACAGCTGGCAAAGGGCCCTGCACCGAGGCCTCGTCGCTCGGTGGGCTGCCATCGCGCCCTACACTCGGAACCCTAGCTGGCAGTCGTCGCGGGGCCATCCTGAAAAGGAGAACAAGAGCACCACAGTCAGAACAGTATACCTGGTGAGCTGGCACAAGTAATCGCAAGGAAAACTTGAGACTTTCATAAAGCAGATCAGTATACCCGGTGAGCTGACACAAGTAATCACAAAGAAAAACTTGAAACACACACGCAATCAATGTTTTCATGCATTAAGTCGGAAATCAGGAGTCAGGGTCCTGGTGTATGGATACGTCGGCCGCCGCACCAACACTGGGCTCCCTGAACTGATAACCACACTCAATACACTAAACACTATTGCTTCACATAGAAAGAAAGGACGATCAGAGTTTGCGGTAGAACCGACCACCTCTGATACCAATTTGTCACGACCCGTCCTCGGGGCCCGTGCCGTGACTACCCCAAGCCCGCCTTCCATAGGCCAGGGGCTGGCGACTAGCACCAAGGCGTAAAATCCCAGTAAACAGGGAAGGCATTGCCTTTATAAGTAACAACCACACAGAGTCAGCAAGCGGAAAGTAAAGTGCAGAAAGTAAAGGGGCCGGAAATACAAGCCCAACTGTAAAGTACAACTGAAAAGAAAAACAGCAACTGAAGAAAAGACGGCGGCCTCGTGTCGTCCACTGGCAATCCCACCTGAAGGGTGGGTACAGATAGCCTCCAGGCTCCTCGGGTCCCACGTCCGCTCCGAGCACGTCCCGCCCAGTGGTCCACCTCCAGGTACCGTCCTGCTCCACGCCCCAACCGTGATCAGCGCTGTCCGTCGTCTGCAACCAACACAACAAGGTGCGGGCATAGCCCGTGCAGGGGTGAGTACAACTACTCAGTAAGGACCCCGAGACCCCCGAAGGTCTCCCGAAATCCACAAAGGATATAGCACAAAGAAAGATGCAATCACGAAGTAACATCTGACTCGACTTAGGTATATGCCCATACATATACCTAAGTCCCCAAATCTAGCTCTGCTCACGAGCTCAAGAACAACTCAATCCACAAAGGAAAGCAAGACTCAAATCCACAAGGAGAGTAAATAGTAAATCCACAAAGGATAGTTCAACACAATCCACAAAGGAGAGTAACATAAGATTCAGCTCAACCAGGTATACTTTTTCAGATGACGTCAAAGACGATCACTGATCCGTCTAAGTCGTCGGACCCACGAAGGATCGATAGGTACTAACCCCCGCAGAAGACCCACACAGGATCGGGCTCACACAGAACCTGTAGGCAGTGGCTCACACAGAACCGGTAGGCAGTGGCTCACACAGAACCGGTAGTAGGACCCACATAGGATCGGGCACTGATCCGCATAGGATCGCTGAGTGCAGTAGTCGACGCAGTCCACTGAGGATCCCTGCACAGTCGTCGCCGCAGTCCACGGAGGATCTCTGCTCTGCCGTCGTCGCAGTCCACGGAGGATCTCTGCTCTGCCGTCGTCGCAGTCCACGGAGGATCTCTGCTCTGCCGTCGTCGCAGTCCACGGAGGATCTCTGCTCTGTCGTCGAGGTCACAGCCAGCGCTAGGGTTCCCGCACGAAGCGAGCTCGTTTAGGAGGGTCCGCTCCACGAGCCGAGGGGCTGATACATCAACTGACACGTAGTCCAAAGTTGATGTATCCAAAAGTTCCGTATCGACAACAGGATCTCAACGCGACAGACGGCGCGTCAATCGGACGCCCGGTCTGAGAGTTATTGGCATTTTTGTCCCAGGGGCCCGGTTGGTTTTTAGGGCAAAACCAACCCGACCGTACTCCGCCTGTATCCGATCCTCGGGCGGAGTATGCCAAAAGTTCCGTCTCACTTAGAGGAAACTACCACAGCTGACGGTACGTCGTTCGGACGTCCGTAGCTCAAGTTATGAGCGTTTCCGCTCCGAGGGCCCGGTTGGTTTCGTGTACGAACCAACCCGGCCGAACCCAAAGTCTTCCGAAACCTTGAGTATAATATACCGAAACGACCGTCTCGATCTAAGGATCGTGTAGCCGCTGACGGTACGTCGATTAGAGGTCCCAGGCCCAAGATATGGGCGAAAGACCGAAGAGGGCCCGAAACGGGGGTTCCGGGTCCGGGGCGACCCGGCCCGAACCCCCCCTGGGGTCGGCCGAACCGGGTCGGCCCGAACCGGGCCGGCCCGACCCGGCCCGAACCGGCTCGGCCGGGTCCGGTCCGGCCTGGGCGCGGCCCGGCCGACCGGACCGAGCCGGCTCGGCTTCGGCCGAGCGGCCGAAGGGGCTGCCGCCGCGGGTCAACCCCGCGGCTTTGAGGAAAACGCGGCCCCCGCGGGGGGCCGCCTGTCACGCGGACGCGGCCGGGCCGCCGCGTCCGTCCCGGTTCCGCGCGGCCGCGGAACCGGCTGCCGCCGCCGCCGCGGCGGAAGATTTCCACGGCGGCGCGCCTGGCGCCGCCGCCTCCGGTCGCCGGCGCCGCCGCGCCGGCGACCCGCGCCGCCGCCTCCTTCCGCGGGCCGCCGGAGATGCTCCGGTGGCCCGATTTCTTTCCCGTCTGCGCCGATGCTCCTCCCGGGGGACGATCTTCACTGCGGAACCAACAAATTTCCCTTGCCGCACGGTTTGTCGACGTCCGCCAAATCCGCACAACAAAAAAATAGATCGGCGGAGGGTTGCCGGGTCTTGTTCGTTAGACCCGCACCCTCCGCGTTAGTCATAATCCACGGGAGGAACAATAAAACAATCAACAACAATTTTAAATGTTAAAATTGTTCGAAGATCAAGTTCTTTACTTTAAAAGAAATAAAAAACACGGGAAGGAAAATATTCCAATCAACCCTTACCTTGTCGTCGTCGTCGGACGAGGGGTCGTCGCGGAATCGTTCGTCGCGAAGGAAGGAGATCGTCGCGTCGTCGCGGTATCCGGCGTCGCGTCGCCAATCTCCGGATCAAGATCAAACGGATTTAATTAGTTTAAATCCGTTGATATTGAAATTAAAAAAAAAAGGGAGAAGAAAAGATCCGATTCTCACCTTAGTTGCCGAACGAGGGTCGGCCGCGGAAGAAGAAGCGTCGCCGAAGAATGTCGCGGGTAGATCTCGTCGACGTCGCAGATCTTGGTGTGCGTCGTCGAATTCCGGTCGCCGGCGTTCTTCGCGTTCTTCGCGTTCTTCGCGTTCTTCGCGTTCTTCGCGTTCTTCGCGGAGAGGGTGGAGGAACGAAGATTCTCTCAAATCCTTTCCAAGGATTTTTAGGTTGGTCTTATTTTATAAACATGCCAACACGAAACCGGTTAAGAAACGATCCATCAATTCGTTGAATTAATTCAACGAAAGAAACGACCCATTTAATTCACGAAGAAACAGTCCATTTAATTCACGAAATAAACCGCCCAATTAAATGGTCTGTTAAGAATTAAAGAAAACGCGTCGGTTGACTTTTCAGTTACTTTGACGGGTTTTCGCGGGTGCGTTACTTAGCGAAAGAAACGGCGGGGCTCGTGCGGGCCCCACCGCACACATATCCTACCAAGGGGGTAGGATATTTCTGGATAGCATCCTATCCAGTTCAACTCAGTTCAAGCCGCCTTTAAGTGACTTCAAGTGGCTTCCAAGCAGCTTAAGTGAAATAAAATAAAGTTGTCGCACAAACTTTATTTTATTTCTGACTTAAAGCCGTAAAATTTAAAAACCACGTCTGAGCAAACGCAACTCCGGAAGAGGCGTTTCTAAGCAAATACCGGCGCTGCGATTTCATCGGTGCCCTCAGAATTCGATTCCGGGCACCGGTTCAAAAGATAGAAAAACCCGCTCGTCCGTTCACTGAACGTACCCGAGCCAAACTTCGGAAATTGATTCCGGGCACACCGGGCCTCGGAATCAGGTGCCGTCTGAAGCTGCGCTCTTGTAAAATTCCAAAGAAAATTAAGAAAAAAAATTTCCTTGAAATTTGCGGGTCTTTACATGAAATGGAAAAAATATAGCATCTTAGAACTCATTCCATGAAATCTTCTACCTATCTTGGGGAATTTAAACAATATAAAGATGATCTCAAATGCTCAGTAAGGGTTGCATAAAGTTAAATCTATAATGAAACAACAAAAAATATGAAATGTGGTAATTTAAATATCTATGAAAATTTTCCATTTAATTAATAACCTGACTAACATAACTGGATAATTCATAATTAATATGTAATTGTAAATAACTAAAACCACATGGAATATTATTAATAATCGGAAGATGAAATGCATCCAAATATAATATAATAGTGAAATATTCATATATAATAATAATAACAAAATTTTCAATGATTTATATGATTATTTATTCTACATCAAGATCTCAAGATTCATGTTACCTCTACCATTAATCACTCTCAGAAGATAGTTTAAAACAAGAGGGAAGACACTCATCTGATTTAGCCAACTAATTTGTCTCACGAGACCTGTCGATGGATCGAGGTGAGATGTATAATTATCTCAAATCCTTATCAACATTTCCAAATCATTCCTCAAAAATAAAATAATATATTTCATTCTATAATAAATATTTATTTACCATAATTTATCCATATTGTGTAATGGATACATACTTATCATCATATCCCTGGTTAATAAAATAAATTTCAAAGTAAACAGCATATGTAATATACATCATAAAATAATATTTATATTTAATATAAATTTCATTTCTATTGAAAAATGAACACAATAAAGTGATTATTTGAAGAAATGTTTAACAATCATAAAATAAAGTGAGATATTATAATATCATTAACAACTGTGTATTATTCATGTCAAATAAATTGGATGAAATAATTCAAATTGAAACATAAAATTGTATGAATTAATAATTAATCATGATTTTTCATGTCATATTGGTATTATATACACAATATTAAATATATTTGGTACATAACAATACAATATGCCTTAATGAAGGGAAATAGAGATGAAGTCACTTACCTCACACTTCCTTTTGGTTGAAAATTATTTAGACAAATTTAAATTTTTTTAGGAATCATATTGAGTACTTGAAGAACCATATTAATATTTATCCTAACATATAAGACCCCCTTATAACATTTTACCAATGTTTTTAAAATAAAATTTCATTATTTTGATTTTTTAGGTTTTAATTTATTTATTTTATCATACATGTTTCGTCATGAATGATTTATTATTTTACATAGTATAAATTAATATCATATAAAAAATGAAATTACTATTATAAATATCAAATTTTCACATTATATACATTTTTGGATTTATTCATAAGGGTTGCGTATAGAAAGTTAATCACATTACACTATGGAGACTGTAGGTCATGCATACACACAAGAGACAATATAATTCCAAAATCATTTGAAGTGGGTGATATATTAATATTAAATATTTTATATAAATTCATATATATCATATATATTCATTAAATTTACCCTTATTACCTTTTTTATACTATAAGTACCAAACGAACCACATTTCCCTATAAGGAGGTAGTTCGCCACACACATGATGGACATTAACTTATTTAAAACTAAATAGAATGTAAGAAGTTATATGTTATATTATAGTTAATTATGTTTAAAAATATAAAAAATATATTATATTTTTTTAAATCCATCATTATTTATATCCTTTAAATTTGATGACGGAAAATGAATTATTTCGATTCACGAGGGGTTTGTCTTCCATATACCTGATCAATAGTTTCATTTTTCATTTAACATATATGGAGGTGGATATTGGAAATTAGATAAATATAATAAAATATATTTATATTTTTTATACTGGTTTTATTATACTATCATAATTCTTTATGTTTAGATGTAGTTTAAAGAAGATATAAAGTGGAAATGCTCGTTTAAGAATGATACGTCATGTTTGGGGAACTTCCATTTGATTTCACAAATAAACTTTCTATGATGGATTTATGATCAATAAAAGGGATAACATGTATTTTAGGGGATTAATGAAGTTAAATTTTAAGGTAATTTCTAAACCAAATTGATTTGGATGTTTGATGGTGGGGGAGAGGGTGTCATTTTATAAGTGCGGGAGAGGACACACAAAGCATTTTAGAAAAGAATCGACTAAAAGAACATTATTGACATGTAAAAATCCTAAAACAATTGGAAATTATAAAACTATAGAGGTTTTATTGTATAATTAAGTTCATAAAATTGGTTTTAGAGAATATTTTAGGTCATTTGTAACCCTAATATTCTTATTTTAACAATTGGTAAATCAGTTTTTACCTTAACTGTGATAATTATTTTTTGATGATTTTATTATTCATAAGGATAAAATATTAATTTCACCATATTATATGTAACGCCCCGACCCTAGTTACCCAGAGTCGGTGCATTATTACATAAAATTGGCATGATCACAAGAATGATCAAATCTCGAAAGACCGATTGGTTTAGTAGCCTTGGAAACACTAGATATATTCATAAGTTTTACATTACATCATAAAGTGAAAAACTACTACGACAACATAATGTCTCCATAGTCCACACTATTATCCCCTCATAATATCCCTACAGGTCAATCATAACTTACTTCTTCACATCTTGGGAAAAATAAAACATAGAAAAGGGGTGAGCTCAAATTCCCAGTAAGGATAACAATATAGCGGAACATTCAAAAATAAGCATAAATATTTAAGGCAATGCATTACTAAAACAAAAGTCTTTTAAACATGAACTTCAACATAGTATGGAAAAATTAAAATGAAATAATTCCATTTACTTGTACACATGGATATTTTACTAATCGAATAATCACATGCAATATCAATAACCACTTTCATAATGTTGGAATGCATAATGCTAAACTTTAATTTCTTTGTCCAGGCCTCGTCCCAAGACCTTGGGGCTATCTGTAACCGGAACCCAACCCGGAGTGCCTCTAATAACCGGACACCAAACCGGAGTGCCTCTAAAAACCGGACACCAACCCGGAGTTCCTATAATAACCAGAGACCAAACCGGAGTTCCTCCAATAACCGGAGACCAAACCGGAGGGCTTACCTTTACCGGTCCCCAACCCGGAACATACTTGTCTAACACATTAATCTAAATGAATGGTTGAAATATAACATAAACATTCGGATTAAAAATAACTTATGAAATGTCAATACTTTAAAAAAAACCATGAGTGACATAAGAATAGCTTATCCACAGTCAAAAATATCACAACACCTTCAATACAATATAGAAGTTTTGTATCATAATAAATCAACTTCAAATAAGCTTAACATCCATGAAAGGATGTTGACATAGATGAAATCAAAACTATTTTAGAGAAATATCTCTTTTTTTAAATCATTTTAAAAGTAACATAATTATAATACATTCAATTTGAAAATATTCTTATAATCTTGTAAGGGAAGCTTTGACGATTTTATAACGGCGGTAAATAGCTGCACCCGCCGTATAAGTTAAAAAACATTCTTACGTTAAATTTGTCGAAAAGGTTAAAAGTGCCTTGTTTGGAAAACGACGGAAAGATTCCTTTCGAAAAACCTAAGGGTATAAATGACATTAACCCATATTCTTGTAAATAGTAAAAATGTTTTGAAATACATTATTAAGAAACATGGATGTGGATGATAAAGAGATCCCAGTAGATTATTACATATAAACAACCTCGGATAATGAAGAGATTGTGAAATAACCCTTACCAAATTGGTAACTTATGAAACATACAACCCCTGAAAGAGGTATCATACAATGAATATGTAAATACACATAAATTAGAGTGTATTACACAAATAATATAATTATGGACAGTACATACACCACACAAAAGGTAATGGTGGCAATATGGCATGAATCTCACAGGAATAAGGAGTGAGATGAAAACCCCTTACCTTGTACTTTTCCTTGGTTGGGGTATGTTAACCTCCTGTATAATGGTGAAATAATTTTTATTAAATTATACAATAATCATATATATTAATATGATATCATATATGATCTTTTAAAATTGATTTGTTAATAATATATTTTAATTATCGTTGTTCCGGGTGTTAACTTACTCGTTTTCTTTTATATGTTTTGTTATGTAAGCCATGTTTGTTATGGATAGGTTGTATCTTATTCATATCCATAATGATATCAAGTCCTTAAACATCATTTTTAAATCATCAAATGATAATTATACTTGAATGGATACGATGGAGAATGAATCTCATCGCGTTCGTGGAGACGGTAGTCCGTACGTACACACGAGCGACAATATAATTATTTTGAAATAATATATAAATGGTTGTTATATAATATATACAGAATCATTAACATGTTATATTTATTATTTACATGAGTTACATATCATTATTATACCCATCCAAATAATAATATATTGAATAACAATTACACCACGACGTGGAGACGGTAAGCCGTACGTACGCACGTATGGTGACATGTTATTCAAAGGGTGGATAGAATACTGAATATGGTTGTACCATATTTATAATAACATCATAGTATATATATGATACTGGAGATATTATTTTGGAATGGTAATAACAAAGGAAGAAGAAGTGGAAGAAGAATGGAACTTGGAAAAGGATGGTGAAATCATTACCTCTTCTTCGGGTTCTTCCTTTTGATTTGATCAAAAGGGCTCCTTAAGATGGATTTCTGATCAAACTAAGGCCTCTAAATTGTAGTTAGAGAAGTTGGGAGGGTATTTGGACAGAGTTTGGCCGAACCAAAAGGCTTTTAAGGTGTGAAGAAATGAGAAGGAGGAGTGCCCTTTTATAAGAGGGGTGAGGGGTACCTTTGGAAAAGCTAGAAATATTAGTTTATAATAAATTCATATTCGGTTTATAATAGCTCCAAAGTTTATTATTAAACGTTTAAGGTGGGGATAGGTCGAAAACCACTCAACCAATATAATTTAGACAGGTTTGGGTACTTATATTAACCTTATCTTTAAGTATTAACTCTAAGTTAATTAGTTTCACTTTTACAATGTCTCTTTGTATTTTTATATTATATGGTTACTAAACTTACCATATACATACAAGAGACCCCCAATTGGTGCATTAATGATGAAACTATCATGATATATGTCTATTGGCCGAACCTTAGATTTTTATGAATTTAATATCAATTAATAATATAATATTTGTTTTAAAAACTCTTTTATGTCAATTTTGACACTATTCAATAGTTTATTTTTGTGAAACTCATAACAGAATGATTACTTCGAAAAAATTTAATTAAAGAAATACTAATATGTCATATTATCCTATAAAATTATTTTAATTCATTAAAAGTCTCAAATTATATTTATTTGTGTATTTATAATATCAAATATTTTAATTTTTCACTATTATAGTAATTACTTCATCATCATTGTGTCATAAATAAATTAAATTATATAATATCTAAAAATTATAAATAAAGTATAATTATGTAGGAAATCGTTTTGTCTTTCTAATGAATATTTATAATCTAAAATCCAACATATATATCCCTATGTAAAAATTGTTTTTCTAAAAGATATATGCTTGTGTCATTTTTGTATTAATTTTAACTTAATTAAAATAAAGTGTCCCTATCACCTACAAGTGGCACCATGGGGTCCCAAAATCGACCCAAAGATGACTATGGTCGTACATGTATCAACCAATAAGGCTACGACACGTTTTAGGGAAATTTAGTATTATTATAATATTATTTTTTTAACCCTTATTTACCGGATTTACCCCTAACCATGGTAAATAAAATATTTACCGCAGTAATTATTCAAAATGTCTAAAAATAAATGTTACCTATTTACACAATTTGAACATCCTGATTCCAAATATGGAATCCATTTTTCTAAATTCAAAACACAGAAGTGGCAGAAATTAATTTAAAATTAATTTCCGTTGTCAAAACAAAAAGTGTGTTTTTAAGAGATAATAACTATCAAAAGATTGACACTTGTTTATGTTCGGTTTAATTGTAAAATTATGTCCAATGACCAAAATTATATTAAATGGTAAAAATATATTCTAAATATACTTTAAAACCACTCAAATTTATAATTTATCACTATTAGTTATTTTGATTAAAAAAGTTGTTTTTAATTAAAATTTAGTAATTTTCACTATTCATCAAAATATGAAAGTTATCCGAAAAGTACCAAAATGTCACCTTAGGCTAAATTTGATACTCCGAATCCAAAAATGATGTCCATTTTGAGAGATAAAATTTCTAAAATTTTAAAAGGTAGGTATTACTATTCATAACGGCTAGTTTGATTGGTTGTGGTGTGTTAGAACTCGAAGTTGCGTACAACACACACTACTGTATTATTCAAAGGAAAGCGTACCATGGAAGCTTGGGATGTTTCATTTTAAATTTTTTTTGATGTCCCCCATTTAGTCAAAAAGTTTAAAATATTGTATTTAAAAAGGTTTCACTATTAAAATTTGATAAAAGTGCAATACTGAAAATGAATCTTTTCTTGCATTATGTATAAGAAACTCATAATATGGATTCTAAAATTATAAGGATTAGATAAAGTTTAAAATTTAGTTAATACTATTCATAAACTCTTTTTAATGGATTTTGTTTTTGGTAAGTCATGGTGTGATTGAACTCGGTATTGTGTGTAGTGCAAGTTATTGAATTATTTTGAAGAAATAACACACTATGAAATCTTGGGGTGTTACATTCTCCCCTCCTTCAATAAATTGCGTCCTCGCAATTTGAAATTGTTCTTCGAAAATAAAAGGTTTAAAATAGAAAATATATTTGTGGGAAAACCCACATCGTAAATTGGGTTACTAAAATTTAGTCTTAATATGAGGAAAAGAGAAATGAAAGGGTCACCACCAAATTATGATCTCGATTAGGAGAACATTGGTGGAAATTAGATACATAAAATTGGAGGAAAAACGTAAATATTTATAGGTATTGATTGAGGTCATCAATCACAAACAAGTATAAAATTGAGGTCCTTAAACTCATCAATCTATGATGATTTGAAATACCATCGGTTCAAAAAAAACATAGGGTATTGGGATAACACATTTTTGACGTTTCAAAATATCTTGGTTGAAATCCCACATCGAAAAATGAATTAATGAGGCCTCTATTTAAAATAAAGAGTGGAATGTATGAAGATTACCGAAAATAACACATACTAGGGTTCCATGTAGGAAAATATGGATATGGAAGAGAAATCTAACCATCAATTATCTGATGGAGAGTGGTAGAGAACATGGCTATGAAAAGGCCAACAATCCAAAAGCCATAAATTAGTGTTGATTTAAGGTACCATCTAGGACAACATTTTTGTTCTAAGTTCCTTTTATTAATGTTGAGGAATTTATTTATGATATTGGTTAAGATCATAAGGAGATATACTTACTTTATAATTACAGTTTTATCCATTAATAAATTTCTATCACAAACTCATCTGTCACTCTAAAAGATAATAGAACGTAAAAAAATTCTATTTATACTATTCGTACAGGGTTCCAAAATAAATGAATTTCTAATTCATCTACCAGATCTTTTAAAAAAACTACATTATTTAATCCAGGACATCTCGTGGGCCAGTGGTAGGTGATACACCCTTGTCGCCCTTCGGTTGCGGGTTCAAGTCTCGCAGCCTTGCCGGACGCGACGGGTTGTCGCCCGACCTCCGGGTTGTCCTTTTATGGCAATCCAAAATAATCCAAACTAGAATTATCCAAAATAATTCTGTACAAACTCACAGTCCAACATTTATAAGGAAGGTAAACATAATATAGATCCTTCTTACCCCGTAATAGCATATGAATACCTTCATCATGTATTCTTTTAATACACTGAAACATCCTGAATTACCATATTCCTTATTGATTACATTCATGCTCCCTTATTCTATATAGAATGTTAGATATACTTCATCAATCCAAAAATGTTTTAAACCCAAACAATGATGTAATATACAAATCATTAATCAATTCCAAGGTAGTCAAGAATATCCAATATAATTTATCCAAAACAATCATGTATTATTCCAAAATCACTACCTCGGTATCAGAACTATATTATGGTTTATCGTTCTCTCAACCATATATTTTCCAAAAATTTAACATGATATTCAGTCACTTTTCATTGTTCCACACAATCTCAAGTCCTTAATGAAATAGTACTTCAGTACAATCCTTATATACTCCATAATTATTATAACAAGTACATTGATGATACAACACTCAATTGACATAATCAACATAAGAACTCTAATCATTCCTCTTCATCTGTGGTAGTATCATAACTTGATTATTATCCAATAGCATCATTTGCGGCATGGTTTGATGACTGGGACATAGGTTCGCGTAGTGTCCAAACTCTTTGAAAATGAAGCATTGTACATTTGAAACCATTTTCTTACCCTTGTAGTCATGTACTTTGTGCCCTTTTCCTCCACACTTATAAAAAACTCTCATTCCTTTTAGACAAGTTCCAGGGTGTTTCTTTCCATAGTTATCACATATGGGAAAATGCTTCTTTTCCCTCTTCCCTTTATCCATCTTTCTCTCTTCCATCCTTTTCTTCTCTTGCTTCCCTTCAAAGCCATAGGACTCAGTAAACTCTTTACTTATCTTATCAACACATGATATTATTTCTTCATATGATGATAATACATGCGAGACTATTTCTCTTGTAAATTCTGGCTTAAGAACATAAAATATATTATCCTTATTTCTCTCTGTATCATGTGCATTGCTAGAGTTCTCATTCCTTCTACTGGGTGCCATTTCTAAACAATGACATACATTAGATTAGTTTATGAATAACAATACCTAATCCCAAACTTGTAAAACACATAACATAAATTAAATAGTTTATGAATATAATCCATAATCATAAAAATGTCTCCTTTGAGGAAGTATATACTCATAAAGCCTTCATAATGATTTGTAAAGAAAATGAGAGTTATCCTAAGAATATCCCCTGGGAGTGTCGTAACCAAGAGTGCAGCAAGGCCCGTTGTTTTGCACCAGTTCCCGTTAGAGTCTAGCTCAAAGCGGTGTTTTCGGGTTTTACCCCTAGGTACATCTGTGCCAGAGCCGCCTCTACCTTCTCGTACCCAGACAGGGATGTATTGCTCAGAAAACTCACAAAATCTCTACAATACCAAAATTCTAGGAAGTTCTTCTATACTAATCCTAAAAATTCATCTTAAATCTATGTGCTCTAATCAGAGTTTATCTAAATCTAGCTTCCAAGGTTTGTACTAAAATTTCTCTGATACCAACTGTAACGCCCCGACCCTAGTTACCTAGAGTCAGTGCATTATTACATAACATTGGCATGATCACAAGAAAGATCAAATCTCGAAAGACTGATTGGTTTAGTACCCTTGGAAACACTAGATATATTCATAAGTTTTACATTACATCATAAAGTGAAAAACTACTACAACAACATAATGTCTCCATAGTCCACACTATTATCCCCTCATAATATCCCTGCAGGTCATTCATAACTTACTTCTTCACATCCTAGGAAAAATAAAACATAGAAAATGGGTGATCTCAAATTCCCAGTAAGGATAACAATATAGCGGAACATTCAAAAATAAGCATAAATATTTAAGGTAATGCATTACTAAAACAAAATCCTTTTAAACATGAACTTCAACATAGTATGGAAAAAGTAAAATGAAATAATTACATTTACTTGTTCACATGGATATTATACTAATAGAATAATCACATGAAATATCAATAACCACTTTCATAATGTTGGAATGCATAATGCTAAACTTTAATTTCTTTGTCAAGGCCTCGTCCCAAGACCTTGGGGGTATCTGTAACCGGAACCCAACCCGGAGTGCCTCTAATAACCGGAAACCAGCCCGGAGTGCCTCGAATAACCAGACACCAACCCTGAGTTCCTCTAATAACCGGAGACCAAACCGGAGTTCCTCTAATAACCGGAGACCAAACCAGAGGGCTTACTTTTACCGGTCCCCAACCCGGAACATACTTGTCTAACACATTCATCTAAATGAAAGGTTGAAATTTAACATAAAAATTCGGATTAAAAATAACTTATGAAATGTCAATACTTTAAAAAAACCATGAGTGACATAAGAATAGCTTATCCACAGTAAAAAATATCACAAAACTTTCAATATAATATAGAATTTTTGTATCGTAATAAATCAACTTCAAATAAGCTTAACATCCATCAAAGGATGTTGACATAGATGAAATCAAAACTATTTTGAGAAATATCTCTTTTTTTAATCATTTTAAAAGTAACATAATTATAATACATTAAATTTGAAAATATTCTAATATTCTTGTAAGGGAAGCTTTGATGATTTTATAACGGCGGTAAATAGCCGCACCCGCCGTATAAGGTAAAAAAAAATCTTACCTTAAATTTGTCGAAAAGGATAAAAGTGCCTTATTTGGAAAACGACGGAAAGATTCCTTTCGAAACACATAAGGGTATAAATGACTTTAACCCATATTCTTTTAAATAGTAAAAATGTTTTGAAATACATTATTAATAAACATGGATGTGGATGATAAAGCGATCCTAGTAGATTATTACATATAAACAACCTCGGATAATGAAGAGATTGTGAAATAACCCTTACCAATTTGGTAACTTATGAAACATACAACCCATGAAAGAGGTATCATACAATGAATATGTAAATACACATAAATTAGATTGTATTACACAAAGAATATAATTATGGACAGTACATACACCACACAAAAGGTAACGGTGGTAATATGGCATGAATCTCACGGGAATAAGGAGTGAGATGAAAACCCCTTACCTTGTACTTTTCCTTGGTTGGGGTAGGTTATCCTCCTGTATAATGGTGAAATAATTTTTATTAAATTATACAAGAATCATATATATTAATATTATATCATATATGATCTTTTAACATTGATTTGTTAATAATATATTTTAATTATCGTCATTTCAGGTGTTAACTTACTCGTTTTCTTTAATATGTTTTGTTATGTAGGACATGTTTGTTATGGATAGGTTGTATCTTATTCGTATCCAGAATGATATCAAGTCCTTAAACATCATTTTTAAATCATCAAATGATAATTATACTTGAATGGATACGATGGAGAATGAATCTCATCGCGTTCGTGGAGACGGTAGTCCGTACGTACGCACGAGCGACAATATCATTATTTTGAAATAATATATAAATGGTTTTTATATCATATATACAGAATCATTAACATGTTATATTTATTATTTACATGAGTTACATATCATTATTATACCCATCCAAATAATAATATATTGAATAACAATTACACCACGACGTGGAGACGGTAAGCCGTACGTACGCACGTATGGTGACATGTTATTCAAAGGGTGGATAGAATATTGAATATCGTTGTACCATATTTATAATAACATCACAGTATATATATGATACTGGAGTTATTATTTTAGAATGGTAATAACAAATGAAGAAGAAGTGGAAGAAGAAAGGAACTTGGAAAAGGGTGGTGAAATCATTACCTCTTCTTCGGGTTCTTCCTTTTGATTTGATCAAAAGGGCTCCTTAGGATGGCTTTCTGATCAAACTAAGGCCTCTAGATTGTAGTGAGGGAAGTTGGGAGAGTATTTGGGAAGATTTTGACCGAACCAAATGGCTTTGATGGTGTGAAGAAATGATAAGGAGGAGTGCCCTTTTATAAGAGGGGTGAGGGGTACCTTTGGAAAGGCTAGATATATTAGTTTATAATAAATTCATATTCGGTTTATAATGGCTCCAAAGTTTATTATTCAAAGTTTAAGGTGGGTATAGGTCGAAAACCACTCAACCAATAGAATTTAGACAGGTTTGAGTACTTATATTAACATTATCTTTAAGTATTAACTCTAAGTTAATTAGTTTCACTTTCACAATGTATCTTTGTATTTTTATATTATATGGTTAATAAACTTACCATATACATCCAATAAACCCCCAAGTGGTCCATTAATTATGAAACTATCATAATATATGTCTCTTGGACGAACCTTAGATTTTTAAGAATTTAATATCAATTAATAATATAATATTTGTTTTAAAAACTCTTTTATGTCAATTTTGACACTATTCAATAGTTGATTTTTTTGAAACTCATAACAGAATGATTTCTTCGAAAAAATTTAATTATATCAATACTAATATGTCATATTATCCTATAAAATAATTTTAATTCATTAAAAGTATCAAATTATATTTATTTGGGTATTTATAATATCAATTATTTTAATTTTTCACTATTATAGTAATTACTTCATCATCATTGTGTCATAACTAAATTAAATTATATAATGTCTAAAAATTATAAATAAAATATAATTATGTAGTAAATCTGTTTATCGTTCTAATTAATATTTATAATCTGAAATCCAACATATATAGACCTATGTAAAAAAATATTTTCTAAAAGATATATGCTTGTGTCATTTTTGTATTAATTTTAACTTAATTAAAATAAAGTGTCCCTATCACCTACGAGTGGCACCATGGGGTCCCAAAATCGACCCAAAGATACCTATGGTCGAACAGGTGTCAAAAATAAGGCTACGACACGTTTTAGGGTAATTTAGTATTATTATAATATTATTTTTTAACCTTTATTTACCGGATTTACCCCTAACCATGGTAAATAAAATATTTACCGCAGTAATTATTCAAAATGTCTAAAAATAAAAGTTACATATTTACACAATTTAAACATCCTGATTCCAAATATGGAATCCATTTTTCTAAATTCAAAACACAGAAGTGGTAGAAATTAATTTAAAATTAAATCCCGCTGTCAAAACAAAAAGCGTGTTTTTAAGAGATAATAACTATCAAAAGATTGACACTTGTTTATGTTCGGTTTAATTGTAAAATTATTTCCAGTGACCAAAATTATATTAAATGGTAAAAATATATTCTAAATATACTTTAGAAACACTCAAATTCATAATTTATCACTATTAATTATTTTGATTAAAAAAGTTGTTTTTAATTAAAATTTAGTAATTTTCACTATTCATCAAAATATGAAAGTTATCCGAAAAGTACCAAAATTTCACCTTAGGCTAAATTCGATACTCCGATTCCAAAAATGATGTCCATTTTGAGAGATAAAATTTCTAAAATTTTAAAAGGTAGGTATTACTATTCATAACGGCTAGTTTGATTGGTTGTGGTGTGTTAGAACTCGAAGTTGCGTACAACACACGCTACTGTATTATTCAAAGGAAAGCATACCATGGAAGCTTGGGATGTTTCATTTTAATTTTTTTTTTATTTCGCCCAATTAGTCAAAAAGTTTAAAATATTGTATTTAAAAAGGTTTCACTATTAAAATTTGATAAAAGTGCAATACTGAAAATGAATCTGTTCTTTAATTATGTCTATGAAACTCATAATATGGATTCTAAAATTATAAGGATTATATAAAGTTTAAAATTTAGTTAATACTATACATAACCTCTTTTTAATGGCTTTTTTTTGGTAAGTCATGGTGTGATTGAACTCGGCATTGTGTGTAGTGCAAGTTATTGAATTATTTTGAAGAAATAACACACTATGAAATCTTGGGGTGTTACATTATATAATTGATTTTATTATGATTCTAAATATGGAATGAATTTCTAAAAATATTATTTATGTATGTGGAAGCATGAAATTTAGAATTATACCCGCAGATGCGATGAAAATGATGGTTTCCAAAAAGAAAATTCTCATAAGTATGAATGGTTCTAATATCACAAGAAAAAAATGAAATTGATTCAAATGATAGAAATTTTAATTATTATAATATACTTTATCTAATTTTACAATAAAACTATTAAAAAATATTATTTAACTTTGTAATGAATTTAATCAATATAATTTTTTAAATAAAAACCTCATTTTTCACTATTCATAGAAAAAGAAACTTTTTATAAAAACACAATATATTCATCCTAAAAAAGTTTGATATGTGGGCTTAAAAAATTATATTAAGATGAACATAAATGTTTTATGAAGTTGGTAAAAATTAATTTTAAATTATGTACGCAATGTGAGACTAAACCACCATTAAGACAAATAAAATATACTTTAAAACATCAGTTTTTCTGTAAAATGAAAATTGATTCATTTAAAATAAATATATTCATTTTTAATTTATTTTGCACGGGTATAAACCATCTAATTTTAATAATATATTTATCAATACTCATACCTTCAAACATAATGACTAGTTTTTAACGATCATGATTAAATAATATTTTAAAAGTGCCTCTCTTTAAAACCATATGTTGTATACATCATGGACTATCAATGAGATGACAATAAATTAAAAGGAAATAAATTGTAATGTATTGGGTAGTTATAGGATCCAATTCATGGTTGAAAATATGAACAATATGAATTCTCTTCCATGTATAACCCATCATTTCAAACTCAGCCACAATGAGATAATTCCCATCTAAGCATCAATCTAAAATTTATCAATGTTCACAATCATATTATAAATATTTATTTATTTAATAAATATTAAATATCCCATGGAATTTTATTGGCCTATAAGTCCATCAAAACACATCATGATGGTCAATATCACATCCCAATATCTACTGAACCACTAAAAAAATTTCCATGCCCAACCTGAAGGTTTGTTTTTCAATTTTAATTATTTATTCATCACTAACTTATAAATTATAAAAAGTGTTAAATATTTTTTGAGGAAAACATTATTCACCACTGTGGTTGATCTCATGATTTTTAGAACAATGGGTCAAATATGACGTCATGGAGGAAGTGAATCCTGGAAAAGAGTTTAAAGATTTAATTTCCATATTAAAGCCACTTTTTTAAACCCATTAATATGAACGAATAGGGTGATAAAAGAAATATATGGTTATTTATTTAATTATCTACTAATTTCCTGAAAATGTATTATAAAAAGTATAATAACATGATGAAAATTTGGTCAAAAAGTTTTCTAATATCCCCATTATTAATTTACTCCTTTCTATTATCAAAACACCAAAACTTTGAACCAACATATATCAACATAGAGAAATGAATTATTAAATTTGGAAGATTCAATATGGTTTTTTATAAATGATAGATTGATATAATAGAATATTATTTTTTCAAGGATTTAATATCAATATTATTGGTGATTACAAGGAATTTAACTGCAATTAATCAAATCATACCTATTATATAAAATCATAAAGTTTTATCGAAAGGATAGTTTGTGCTACGTGGATTAACTCATATAATATTTAATTATCCCAATAGTATATTGTTAAGAAGGAGGATATCAAACTATTTTTATACTTACATGTACCATATTTTTAAAATGTAATGGAAATACATTTAAAAACAATATCATTGAAGAAATGATATATTTTTTAAAATGGTGAGTATATCTTTAATAAAACTGTGAGTGACATAAGAGTTTTTGATAACTATATGAATTTATATGATGAAACCTGAATAGGTTTCTCTAATTTCTATTTATTGGGAAAATATTAGAATATATTATGGGTAAGTGATAATGTAATAAAAATCTGGAAGCATAGGGTGAGAAATATGGGTGAATTATAATAGCAAACATGGGTATATATAATGTAGTAAAAAATTTATTGTTTTAGATAATTTCTATGTAAGTATCTTGTTTAGGGAAAAAAATATTATTATTATTGTGTATAAAAACGAGTTAATGATCATTCTATTAATAATTAAACATTTAACATTAGTAATATGCACTGGTAAAATATCATGAATACATTATAATTGGTATAATACCCTTTTAACATATGAAGGAATTTAAATTATATTTACTTTAGAAGTAAATCTTCATTTAATAAGGGATATATAAATGAACTATTAAACACTATAAGAAAAATAAAAATATTTTAAACCACCCATAGGTTGTGAATCAATCTCCTATATATTTATCACAATCTACTATTTCATTATGAGGTACAATTATACAAAGGATAAAATTTTGATCTAATGAATTTTATTAATAATTTATGTACATAGTGTATTATAAATAATAATAAATTATCCTATAGTTTTTTCATAGTAATGCTCATAAATATAATTTAATTTTCTTGTGGTCGATATAGTTATAGGGAAACATACTTCTTCTAGATTTTTTTCATTCTTATTCATTTCATATAAATATATTATATAGGAATCATGTTTAAAATGTTGTATTTTACACTATATTTAGGAATGTAAGATGTCTAAAAAATCCATTCATGATATGAGACCAAATATATTTATGTTGTAGAGAATTTAATATATTTCACTAATTACTGTAAAAACATGAAACACATCAAACCACGAGTTTTGATCTTTTCAATATTTTTGGAAATGATATATATATGGTTGAAATTAATCAAACTATATAGTTGATCAATATATAATAGGGCATGGTATTATATGTCACCATAACACACAATCATGGTTTATTAAGATATTTAATTTTTAAAATATAGTGCAAAATATATGGAAGATATTAGTTTCTATCTGAAGGTGAATTAAATTTATTTATGGTGAAACTGTAACTGTATTTTAAAATAAAAACCAAAATTAGGGTAAGGTGTTATGAAAAATATTATATATAAAAATAAATAAAACATTATAATATTAACTTATGAAAAAAAAATATCATATAAGATATATATAGGATCAGGACTAGTTTGAGATTATTATACATCTTGGATGTTTGAGTTTTTCTAAAATAATAATTTTAATTTACATTAATGTTAAATGTTGATTTAATTTTATCTAATTTGAAATGATTATATTAGACAATAATAAAGGTGTAACTATCATATAGCCTATGAAAAACCCTTAATCACAATTTAGTGGTAATAAAATTACATTAATATTTTATTTGAATTAAAACATAAATAGACTATTGTTAACAAATAATTAAAACACAAGTTTTTAATCCAAATCACAAACCAAATCATTTAAGAATAATAAGTTTAAATGATTTTGTTTATCAGGAAATAATATTTCAAGTAACAGTCCATGTTAATATAAAACCTTTGAAATATTTATAGATCTAAATTAAAAAAACTACTAAATATTTATTTGTATCTCCATTTCTAGGTATATATCTACTGCACAACAATCCATGGATCTATATCATCCCATAGAGAGGAGTATGATGATAAAATAAATATCCCTATTTATATTTCATTATTTATTTTTATAAAGAAACATAAATCCAAAAATGGTAAAAGTACAAATCCTCTTATAATAAATGAAACATCATTACCCGTATATAAACTCTTCTAATATAGAAAACAAATTAAAAATTATTAATTAATGGGAGGAACTTGTTTTTTAACATAATATTTGTCACATACATAGCTTATTTTAAATTTATTTTTCTTTTATTTTCCAGTAATTCTTTGTTTGGGGGGGTTTCCAAAGTTTTTATGGAGAATAGGTGAGTTTTCATGAATTGGGCCAAACCGTGAGCCCAATTCCAGATTTAAAAATAAATTTTGTTTCTTTTATAACTTATTCATTTTTTAATAGTTTTCACTCATTCCAACTCCTAAATGTCCTCCCCTGATATATTAACACCAAAATTAAAATTTGGAGCCTTTGGAAATCCATAACCAAGGTGTATATGGGTTTTATTTAAGAGATTGGGCCTGCCCGAAAGCCCACTTCCAGTTTTAAAAATAAATTTTGATTAATTAATAACTTATTCATTTTTAAGGCTTTTCGGTTATTCCAAGCCCCAAACACGCCCCTTGAACCCAGAAGAGCGTCCAATATCCTCCCAACCAATTTGCATATCATTTGAATTGCGATTTAGGTCGAATATTATGAAGAACTCAAATTTCGGGCAGATTTATAAAGGTAATTTGTTTCCTTCATAACTCCTTCGATTCTTACTCTTTTTCCCCCATTAAAATTCCTAAATGATCTATCTATTCTTGTTAGAACCTCCCTTGAAGGTTTGAGTATTTTAGAAATCAGCTACCAGTATTTTGGGGGGCGATTTATCCAAGATATTTTAAGTATGTTGTTCTCCTCCTTTCTTCTTTCAATTTGTTTAGGGTTACATCCAATTTACTTAGGGTTTCTTCCATTATCATTGAGGTTCCTTATTTCCAGGAAGTAGGGTTTAAAAATTAAGGTTTTATATTGTGTTTTATGGTCTGAAATTCTGGTTTTAGGTCTGGTTTACCTTCCTTGAGGTGCGGCGGTGGTGCGTTTGAGTTTTCGCACAAAGGATTCAAGGGTTTCCTTGGTTTTGGTAGGTGATTCCATTGTGTATGAAATCTTTGTGCGTTGGCTACTGTTTTTATGGTATTCTAATGCTTATTAAATTTTATTATTTTTGAAAAATATAGTTTTAGTGGTGTTTGAATTTAAAATGAATCCTAAAGGCCAATTTCATGTGAAATTGGGGGGTTTTCATAGAAATGTTTTATTAGTTTAATTGGGGCTACCCTAAAAGTAACTAGTTGATTTTATTGAACTATAATAGGGATAAAATTACTGTTTTTAATGATTTTACCTTGTTTTTGTTACTGAAAAATCTGGTTTTAATGGTGTTTGTGAACCACATGAAATTCTAAGAGTTGTGTTGTGTAAAAATGGAGACTTTGCAATGATGTCGTTTCTTGAACCATATGGGTTTGCCCTAAAAATGATTTTCTGTTTTCACTGAAATGTATTAGGATTACCTTTATGTTTTGGAAGCTTAAATATGTGCACATATTATGAAAGTGAGGTCTATAAGGAGTTTTGTGTCCGAAACACTACAAGATTTTGAGAAATTGTTTTATGAAAAATCTAAGTGTTTTATTGCATGTTTTAAGTGGTATAAAATGTGATAGCTACTGTATTGGTTGTGTTTGACCAGTAATGGTGTTTTATATGAAAATTTATTTATGATGCATGCTGGAATTGATTGAGCACAAAAGGGGAAGCCCGGGTACCTAGGTGGGGCAGATTTGTACTAGTACGGCTAGTGGACCGGATGGGTTTTGTCCCTGTTACACTTAGCATTTGGATAACGACAACTCTAACTAAACTATGTGGATGATTATTGGGGACCACTAGGTTATGGGTATGTTCTCTACTAGTGGCTCGTTCACGAGAAATGATTTTTCTATGGTTACTTTACACCGAGGTACGAGGTACATAGGGCCCAAGACAACCTAGTGCCTAGGGGTGTTCCCAATGTTGTTGCTCATTGGATTTGTAGTATCTACCCATGTCTTAGGGTCTGTTTGGATTTAAATTACAGTATCTAACATTTCTATTTTAATGTGTTAATATTCTGAAAATTTTGGATTGAAAACTATTTTCAATTAGAGGTTTCATTTCTTGAAATTTTAACACTACGTTTCCTTGCGTTTGAAAACTACTTTCTTTTTCACATTGTATTTCTTACTCTTTGGAATCATTGGGTGGTATCCTACTTGGATTAGGCTCACACCCTACATACACCCCTTGGGTGTAATTAGACTTGGTTATGTTTGATTCAGGTAAAGGAAAGGCTAAGGGTGATGGCGGTTCATCGTGTTAGTTCCCATCCTTGGTGCGGAGTTGTGGAGATAGCTTGGGGGTGATGACCCCTAGTCGTGTGGAGTCCTTGGGGATGTATTGATGCTATAATTATTTTTATTTTGACCACTTGTATTATCTTTAAACAAATGTACTCAGTTCTGGTTTTTACTTAACTCTTGTTTGGCTCAAAAATTTCAGATTTATATTATGGATTGTTTTTAATGTTTTATGCTTTCATACTCGGGTAAATCATTCCCAAACCTAAATTAATGATACCCAGGAACTTGTGCCAGACCGTGGGGATAGGGAATTCCCTTCGGGTCATGTCACAGGCTGGGTTTGGTGCCGGTTTTGGCGGTGACCAGATTCGGTTCGTGACAAAATGGTATCAAAGGAGGTTCTCTCCTTGGGTCATGTTATTTGTGGAAGAGTCAACAAAGTTTGGAGCTAGGATTTTTTTTTTGGGACTTGAAATTTTATTCATGGGTAGTTTTCCTGGCCATCACACCTCATGACGGGATTCAAGTAACCATGGGAAGTATGGATTTATCTATGTCTTTTGGTTTTATTGGTCTGATGATGATTAGGGGAAATGAAAAGAGAGTTGGGTTAATGGTCTTAGTAAGCTCACAGTGCCTGGAAAGCCATGTGGAGCTGGGGATATTCCCTATAACACTCTCTGTGACAGTGAAGTGATTGGAATATGGCCACCAACCATATGTCCAAGTTACCCACTGAAACTAGTTTCCTCTCGCATTGTCTTGTGTTCTTTAGTTTTGAAATCTTGGAACTTTGGTTTTAAACTGACTTGGTTTTAAGAAGTGTAAAGTTTTTGTGAAATAATTTTAAAATAAATATGGAATGTTTTGATTTATGAAATGGTGGAACTGAATTTTTAGAATTGTTTTGAAATGGAAAATAGTATGCTTACACCTCTTTTGAAAGCCGGAACCGTATTGAAGTTTGTTTTCAAAAGTGTTTTGGATTAAATTAAGTGTTCTAGAATTTTTGTGTGGGGGTTGAAGATGGATTTTGGGTTTGGTGACTACTGAATAAAAAAAATTATGAACTTTTAGAACCTTGTCTTGAAATGAGAAGAGTTGAGTTCTTAATTTAATGGAGATTTATGAAATGGTGTTTTTTATGAAATTATAAGTGTTTTGAAATGGGTCGAAATGTTTTGAAATGATTGTGAAAGGAATGAATATGTGTTTTTATTGAATTATGGATTCTTATCTAAATGGTTGTGTCCTTATGAAATGTTTTGTAAGATGTGAATTGGGATTTTGATCTCATTGTTAGCGGTTTTGAGAAAAAGGTTGGGTTGGTTGACCATTTTGTTTTTGAAAAGTGGAAGGAAGTTTTGTTTTACCCTTTGGTATTTCCATGAGTGACCACATGCACGGGGTTATATGGGATGATGGATGGTCAATGGCATGACTGGATGAGTGCTGGGATGGATATGAGGAGGGTGCCCGGTGTGGCACAAAAACATGCATGTGTGAGGCCCATGTGGTACCATTGGTGGATACGCTTACTACTAAACCGTTTGTTTTCAAAGAATTGGTTTTAAAGAAAAACATGATGTCTAGATGAATAGTTTGGTATGGTTTGTATTACGGCTTTTTGAAAATGTTGATGTTGTGGGATGTTTTGAGTTCAAGAACCCCTTCTGTTTGAACTGTGTTTTGGGTTTGTGTTTGGTCAGTAAGTTGTGTTGCAGGGATGGTTAGTGGTCTCTTTTGAGTTTTTGTTTTTGGGATGCCTTTATGGTGGTTCCCTTCATGTGTTTGAATCTGGTTTGTGGCATGTTTTGACCAATGGACCAGCTTGGTTGGGTCCTTGGGTTCTCTCATTGGATAAGGTCCGCCCCCATTAAGGGTTAATGCACAACTGAAGTGCAACCCGTTTTGTTTCGCCATTGGAAAAATCCTCTAGTTGATCAATATAAAGAACATTTTATCGAACTTTTTTTTATTGAGTCTACACCCATTCATTTTGCTGATTTTTGGATCCTCTTGTAGTGGGATAGTGCTTGTGGAAGGTTGAAAGAGACCTTAGTTTCTTATGTTTCCTGATTCATCAAAGGAGGGAGTGTTCTTTCGATGTTAGTACGGATGAGTGTCTTGATGGTGTCTAAGAGGGCCTCTGGGTTCTTTATAGTTTCTTTGAAGAACGAGTTATTATTAAACCACCAATTTTGAGATTTCGGTCATGATAGGATATTGTGTCCACTTTTTGGACTTATCTGTTGTTTAGGGACTTTGAATATGGTCTCATTCCATGCATTTTTTCTATCAATCGCAAGGGTCATGTTCGGTGACACATTGTGATGTTTTGTGCTCTTTTGACCATAAAGGTGAAGGTCACACAATCCTCTAAGGTTCTATGTTATGTTGGGATTATGTCTCCCTTTGGAAAAACATCAAATCCTCTATCTTAGAGGAAGGTGTTTATACGTGTCTTTCCCTTCTATTGCTTCTCACCCAAAGAAACAGGGCGCACCTTCCTTTTCGGGAGCCTGTCTGATTAGAACTCCACAGTTTAGCATGCTTGGCCTGGAGTAGTGATCAGGATAGGGGACCTTCTAGGAAGTTTCTCAGGGTGTGTGTGAGTGAGGACAAAGCACACTGGAAAGGACAAGTGTTGGCCTGTGGAGACTGTCATTAGTCAGATGACCCATTCAGGCATGTGGGTGGACCTTGGGGTGGGCCCCATGTGTCTGCGGGGCAACCGAGGGTACCAAGATGGTCGGGACCCGACGGCCATGTTAAGGCGGGGTGGTTGTGCTGTCACCGGGACCCGATTGTCACATTTGGTATCAGAGCAGGAACCCAGCCATAAGTGCGTGGTGCACTGCCTAGGTTGAGATATAGGGCTCAGAACGAGGGCGTTGTGCTATAAAGGGGGGAGGGGTTATTGTAACATACCTAAATGATAAAGGGTTAAATGACTAAATGATATGACTCATGTCAACAAGGTGCGATGTGTGTGCATCTTTTGATCCCTTGTTTCAATGAAATGTATGGTTTTGGTAAAGTGGGTTATGGAGTGTGTTATGTCTTGATAAACCCATCGGGGTATGCGGTGTAGTTGTTTGTGGCACCGAAAGAAGAAGTTCCACATAGGGGTTTCAACAACCTAACTACGTGGCCGAAGATGCTTCAATATTTTGAGCTCCAGCCATAGGTCCCGGAGAGAAGCTGGCGCGTAGTCAGGGGAAACACCAGTGTTGTTTAAACCATTGTACAATTTCATATCCTCAGTGTGAAAGATAGAAAGTGTTTAAACCTATGGTTTCATCATCTTCCTTCGGTTGTTCTCGTTCGGTGGAAATAGGTAGAGGGCCTTGTACCCATGTCATCGCCTAATGAATTTCCCTCCCACGTTGGTTTCCATTGAGTCATTGGAGAATGGTTGGAAATTTGGCTAGAAAGTTTGAGCACACATTTTTTGCACGATTAGTAGTGACAGTGTGCTAGGAATCCACGTGGAAAGAATGATCAGCATAGTTAGTGCACGGTTTCCCAAACTGTGCAGACTGACCCTGCACCCTTCCCAAATCTTAAAAAAATGGGTCTTTCTGTGTCGGCCCATGCTGGTCAGTTAAGATGGTTGTTTTTTTGTGGTGGGACGAACCACTGTGGGTATCATGTATATTATTTTGTAAATTTCTAATTTATGTATACCCCTTGTACTAGGGAGTCTGTTTGGGCCTCGCCCTATTAGTGTCTTGATTCTGTCTCGGAAAAAAAATAAGTTGTCTCTTATGGTGGGGAGCCCATTTGTGTCTCTTCATATGAGTAACTCATATTTTTCCTTGGTTTTGTATGGGAAGTAGGTATTATCATTTGGAGATATCTAACTGCCTACATCTTACTTTGGTAAACATTGATATTGGAGAGTGACCAATGGTTTAGTTATAGTAGGGCAAGTGTAATCTTGTTCGATGTTGTTGTTTATTTGGGTAAATTGATTGAGTATTGTTCTGATTGTGTTTGAGGAGTTTTCATTTGGGATAAAGCATGAATGTGCTTAATAATTTCAGAAAAGTGGTGTATGTTTTGGATGTGAGAGTATTCCTTCCTTCATTGATCACTGAAGGTGTTATGGCCTTTGAGGGAGAAACCTGGGAAGCGAGTACCTCTTGGTTTCTTAGTTGAGTTTGGTTGTTGATTTGGCCTTACTGTGACTTTCCGGGGTGGAAAGTTTTCATGGTGGGGATAATTGTCACATACATAGCTTATTTTAAATTTATTTTTCTTTTAATTTCCATTAATTCTTTGTTTGGGGGGGGGGGGGGGTTCCAAAGTTTTTACGGAGAATAGGTGAGTTTTCATGAATTGGGCCAAACCGTGAGCCTAATTCCAGATTTAAAAATAAATTTTGTTTCTTTTATAACTTATTCATTTTTTAATATTTTTCACTCATTCCAACTCCTAAATGTCCTCCCCTAATATATTAACACCACAATTAAAATTTGGAGCCTTTGGAAATCCATAACCAAGGTGTAATGGGTTTTATTTAAGGGATTGGGCCTACCCGAAAGCCCAATTCCAGTTTTAAAAATAAATTTTGATTAATTAATAACTTATTCATTTTTAAGGATTTTCTGTGATTCCAAGCCCCAAACACGCCCCTTGAACCCAGAAGCGCGTCCAATATCCTCCCACCCTATTTTCATCTCATTTGAATCGCGATTTAGGTCGAATATTATGAAGAACTCAAATTTCGGGCAGATTTATAAAGGTAATTTGTTTCCTTCATAACTCCTTTGATTATTACTCTTTTTCCACCATTAAAATTCCTAAATGATCTATCAATTCTTGTTCTAACATCCCTTGAAGGTTTGAGTATTTTAGAAATCAGCTACTGGTATTTTGGGGGGCGATTTATCCAAGATATTTTAAGTATGTTTTTCTCCTCCTTTCTTCTTTCAATTTGTTTAGGGTTACATCCAATTTACTTAGGGTTTCTTCCATTATCATTGAGGTTCCTTATGTCCAGGAAGTAGGGTTTAAAAATTAAGGTTTTATATTGTGTTTTGTGGTCTGAAATTATGGTTTTAGGTCTGGTTTACCTTCCTTGAGGTGCGACGGTGGTGCGTTTGAGTTTTCGCACAAAGGATTCAAGGGTTTCCTTGGTTTTGGTAGGTGATTCCATTATGTATGAAATATTTGTGAGTTGGATACTGTTTTTATGGTATTTTCATGCTTATTAAATTTTATTATTTCTGAAAAGTATAGTTTTAGTGGTGTTTGTATTTAAAATTAATCCTAAAGGCCAATTTCATGTGAAATTGGGGGTTTTTCATAGAAATGTTTTATTAGTTTAATTGGGGATACCCTAAAAGTAACTAGTTGATTTTATTGAACTATAATAGGGATAAAATTACAGTTTTTAATGATTTTACCTTGTGTTTGTTACTGAAAAATCTGGTTTTAATGGTGTTTGTGAACCACATGAAATTCTAAGAGTTGTGTTGTGTAAAAATGGAGACTTTGCAATGATGTCATTTCTTGAACCATATGGGTTTGCCCTAAAAATGATTTTTTGTTTTCACTGAAATGTATTAGGATTCCCTTTATGTTTTGGAAGCTTTAATATGTGCACATAGTATGCAAGTGAGGTCTATAAGGAGTTTTGTGTCCGAAACACTACGAAATTTTGAGGAATTGTTTTATGAAAAATCTAAGTGTTTTGTTGCATGTTTTAAGTGGTATAAAATGTGATAGCTACTGTATTGGTTGTGTTTGACCAGTAATGGTGTTTTATATGAAAATTTATTTATGATGCATGCTGGAATTGATTTATCACAAAAGGGGAAGCCCGGGTACCTAGGTGGGGCGGATTTGTACTAGTACGGCGAGTGGACCGGATGGGTTTTGTCCCTGTTACACTTAGCATTTTGATAACGACAACTCTAACTAAACTATGTGGATGATTATTGGGGACCACTAGGTTATGGGTATGTTCTCTACTAGTGTCTCGTGCATGAGAAAGGATTTTTCTATGGTTACTTTACACCGAGGTACGAGGTACATAGGGCCCAAGACAACCTAGTGCCTAGGGGTGTTCCCAATGTTGTTGCTCATTGGATTTGTAGTATCTACCCATGTCTTAGGGTGTGTTTGGATGTAAATTACAGTATCTAACATTTCTATTTTAATGTGTTAATATTCTGAAAATTTTGGATTGAAAACTATTTTCAATTAGAGGTTTCATGTCTTGAAATTTTAACACTACTTTTCCTTGCGTTTGAAAACTACTTGCTTTTTCACATTGTATTTCTTACTCTTTGGAATCATTGGGTGGTATCCTACTGGGCTTAGTCTCACACCCTACATACACCCCTTGGGTGTAAGTAGACTTGGTTATGTTTGATTCAGGTAATGGAAAGGCTAAGGGTGATGGCGGTTCATCGTGTTAGTTCCCATCCTTGGTGCAGAGTTGTGGAGATAGCTTGGGGGCGATGACCCCTAGTCGTGTGGAGTCCATGGGGCTGTCTTGATGCTATAATTATTTTTATTTTGACCACTTGTATTATATTTAAATCAATGTACTCAGTTCTGGTTTTTACTTAACTCTTGTTTGGCTCAAAAATTTCAGATTTATATTATGGATTGTTTTTAATGTTTTATGCTTTCATACTCGGGTAAGTCGTTCCCAAACCAAAATTAATGATACCCAGGCACTTGTGCCAGACCGTGGGGATAGGGAATGCCCTTCGGGTCATGTCACAGGCTGGGTTTGGTGCTGGTTTTGGCGGTGACCAGATTCGGTTCGTGAGAAAATGGTATCAAATGAGGTTCTCTCCTTGGGTCATGTTATTTGGGGAAGAGTCAACATAGTTTGGAGTTAGGATTTTTTTTGGGACTTGAAATTTCAGTCATGGGTAGTTTTCCTGGCTAGCACACCTCATGACGGGATTCAAGTAACCATGGGAATTATGGATTTATCTATGTATTTTGGTTTTATTGGTCTGATGATGATTAGGGGAAATGAAAAGAGAGTTGGGTTAATGGTCTCAGTAAGCTCACAGGGCCTGGAAAGCCATGTGGAGCTGGGGATATTCCTTAGAACACTCTCTGTGACAGTGAAGTGATTGGAATATGGCCGCCAACCATATGTCCAAGTTACCCACTGAAACTAGTTTCCTCTCGCATTGTCTTGTGTTCTTTAGTTTTGAAATCTTGGAACTTTGGTTTTAAACTGACCTGGTTTTAAGAAGTGTAAAGTTTTTGTGAAATGATTTTAAAATAAATATGGAATGTTTTGATTTATGAAATGGTGGAACTGAATTTTTAGAATTGTTTTGAAATGGAAAATAGTATGCTTACACCTCTTTTGAAAGCCGGAACCGTATTAAAGTTTTTTTTCAAAAGTGTTTTGGATTAAATTAAGTGTTCTAGAATTTTTGTGTGGGGGTTGAAGATGGATTTTGGGTTTGGTGACTACTGAATAAAAAAATTATGAACTTTTAGAAACTTGTCTTTAAATGAGAAGAGTTGAGTTCTTAATTTAATGGAGATTTATGAAATGGTGTTTTTTATGAAATTAGAAGTGTTTTGAAATGGGTTGAAATGTTTTGAAATGATTGTGAAAGGAATGAATATGTGTTTTTATTGAATTATGAATTCTTATCTAAATGGTTCTGTCCTTATGAAATGTTTTGTAAGATGTGAATTGGGATTTTGATCTCATTGATAGCAATTTTGAGAAAAAGGTTGGGTTGGTTGACCATTTTGTTTTTGAAAAGTGGAAGGAAGTTTTGTTTTACCCTTTGGTATTTCCATGAGTGACCACATGCACGGGGTTATATGGGATGATGGATGGTTGATGGCATGACTGGATGAGTGCTGGGATGGATATTAGGAGGGTGCCCGGTGTGGCACAAAAACATGCATGTGTGAGGCCCATGGGGTACCATTGGTGGATACCCTTACTGCTAAACCGTTTGTTTTCAAAGAATTGGTTTTAAAGAAAAACATGATGTCTAGATGAATAGTCTGGTATGGTTTGTATTACGGGTTTTTGAAATTGTTGATGTTGTGGGATGTTTTGAGTTCAAGAACCCCTTCTATTTGAACTGTGTTTTGGGTTTGTGTTTGGTCGGTAAGCTGTGTTGTAGGGATGGTTAGTGGTCTCTTTTGAATTTTTTTTTGGGATGCCTTTACGGTGGTTCCCTTCATGTGTTTGGATCTGATTTGTGGCATGTTTTGACCAATGGACCAGCTTGGTTGGGTCCTTGGGTTCTCTCATTGGATAAGGTACGCCCCCATTAAGGGTTAATGCACAACTAAAGCCCAACCCGTTTTGTTTCGCCATTGGAAAAATCCTCTAGTTGATCAATATAAAGAACATTTTATCAAACATTTTTTTATTGAGTCTACACCCATTCATTTCGCTGATGTTTGGATCCTCTTGTAGTGGGATAGTGCTTGTGGAAGGTTGAAAGAGACCTTAGTTTCTTAAGTTTCCTGATTCATCAAAGGTGGGAGTGTTCTTTCGATGTTAGTAAGGATGAGTGTCTTGATGGTGTCTAAGAGGGCCTCTGGGTTCGTTATAGTTTCTTTGAAGAAATAGTTATTATTAAACCACCAATTTTGAGATTTCGGTAATGATAGGATATTGTGTCCACTTTTTGGACTTATCTGTTGTTTAGGGACTTTGAATATGGTCTCGTTCCATGTATTTTTTCTATCAATCGCAAGTGTCATGTTCGGTGACACATTGTGATATTTTGTGCTCTTTTGACCATAAAGGTGAAGGTCACACAATCCTGTAAGGTTCTATGTTATGTTGGGATTATGCCTCCCTTGTGAAAAACATCAAATCCTCTATCTTAGAGGAAGGTGTTTATACGTGTCTTTCCCTTCTATTGCTTCTCACCCAAAGAAACAAGGCGCACCTTCCTTTTCGGGAGCCTGTCTGATTAGAACTCCACAGTTAAGCATACTTGGCCTGGAGTAGTGATCAGGAAGGGGGACCTTCTGGGAAGTTTCTCAGGGTGTGTGTGAGTGAGGACAAAGCACACTGGAAAGGACAAGTGTTGGCCTGTGGAGACTGTCATTAGTCATATGACCCGTTCAGGCATGTGGGTGGACCCTGGGGTGGGCCCCATGTGTCTACGGGGCAACCGAGGGTACCAAGATGGCAGGAACCCAGCCTTAAGTGTGTGGTGCACTACCTAGGTTGAGATATAGGGCTCAGAACGAGGGCGTTGTGCTCTAAAGGGGGGGGGGGTTATTGTAACATCCCCAAATGATAAAGGGTTAAATGACTAAATGATATGACTCATGTCAACAAGGTGCGATGTGTGTGCATCTTTTGATCCCTTGTTTCAATGAAATGTCTGGTTTTGGTAAAGTGGGTTATGGAGTGTGTTATGTCTTGATAAACCCATCGGGGTATGCGGTGTAGTTGTTTGTGGCACTGAAAGAAGAAGTTCCACATAGGGGTTTCAACAGCCTAACTACGTGGCCGAAGATGCTTCAATATTTTGAGCTCCAGCCATAGGTCCCGGAGAGAAGCTGGCGCGTAGTCCGGGGAAACACCAGTGTTGTTTAAACCCTTGTACAATTTCATATCCTCAGTGTGAAAGATAGAAAGGGTTTAAACCTATGGTTTCATCATCTTCCTTCTGTTTTTCTCGTTCGGTGGAAATAGGTAGAGGGCCCTGTACCCATGTCATCGCCTAATGTATTTCCCTCCCACGTTGGTTTCCATTGAGTCATTGGAGAATGGTTGGAAATTTGGCTAGAAAGTTTGAGCACACATTTTGTGCACGATTAGTAGTGACAGTGTGCTAGGAATCCACGTGGAAAGAATGATCAGCATAGTTAGTGCACGGTTTCCCAAACTATGCAGACTGACCCTGCACCCTTCCCAAATCTTAAAAAAATGGGTCTTTCTGTGTCGGCCCATGCTGGTCAGTTAAGATGGTTGTTTTTTTTGTGGTGGGAAGAACCACTGTGGGTATCATGTATATTATTTTGTAAATTTCTAATTTATGTATACCCCTTGTACTAGGGAGTCTGTTTGGGCCTCCCCCTATTAGTGTCTTGATTCTGTCTCGGAATAAAAAATAAGTTGTCTCTTATGGTGGGGAGCCCATTTGTGTCTCTTCATATGAGTAACTCATATTTTTCCTTGGTTTTGTATGGGAAGTAGGTATTATCATTTGGAGATATCTAACTGCCTACATCTTACTTTGGTAAACATTGATATTGGAGAGTGACCAATGGTTTAGTTATAGTAGGGCAAGTGTAACCTTGTTCGATGTTGTTGTTTATTTGGGTAAATTCATTGAGTATTGTTCTGATTGTGTTTGAGGAGTTTTCATTTGGGATAAAGCATGAATGTGCTTAATAATTTCAGAAAAGTGGTGTATTTTTTGGCTGTGAGAGTATTCCTTCCTTCATTGATCATTGGAGGTGTTATGGCCTTTGAGGGAGAAACCTGGCAAGAGAGTACCTCTTGGTTTCTCAGTTGAGTTTGGTTGTTGATTTGGCCTTACTGTGACTTTCCGGGGCGGAAAGTTTTCATGGTGGGGATAATTGTCACATACATAGCTTATTTTAAATTTATTTTTCTTTTAATTTCCATTAATTCTTTGTTGGGGGGGGGGGGTTTCCAAAGTTTTTATGGAGAATAGGTGAGTTTTCATGAATTGGGCCAAACCGTGAGCCTAATTCCAGATTTAAAAATAAATTTTGTCTCTTTTATAACATATTCATTTTTTAATATTTTTCACTCATTCCAACACCTAAATGTCCTCCCCTAATATATTAACACCACAATTAAATTTTGGAGCCTTTGGAAATCCATAACCAAGGTGTATATTGGTTTTATTTAAGGGATTGGGCCTGGCCGAAAGCCCAATTCCAGTTTTAAAAATAAATTTTGATTAATTAATAACTTATTCATTTTTAAGGCTTTTCGGTGATTCCAAGCCCCAAACACGCCCCTTGAACCCAAAAGCGCGTCCAATATCCTCCCACCCTATTTGAATCTCATTTGAATCGCGATTTAGGTCGAATATTATGAAGAACTCAAATTTCGGGCAGATTTATAAAGGTAATTTGTTTCCTTCATAACTCCTTCTATTATTACTCTTTTTCCCCCATTAAAATTCCTAAATGATCTATATATTCTTTTTCTAACCTCCCTTGAAGGTTTGAGTATTTTAGAAATCAGCTACTGGTATTTTGGGGGGCGATTTATCCAAGATATTTTAATTATGTTTTTCTCCTCCTTTCTTCTTTCAATTTGTTTAGGGTTACATCCAATTTACTTAGGGTTTCTTCCATTATCATTGAGGTTCATTATGTCCAGGAAGTAGGGTTTAAAAATTAAGGTTTTATATTGTGTTTTATGGTCTGAAATTCTGGTTTAAGGTCTGGTTTAGCTTCCTTGAGGTGTGGCGGTGGTGCGTTTGAGTTTTCGCACAAAGGATTCAAGGGTTTCCTTGGTTTTGGTAGGTGATTCCATTTTGTATGAAATCATTGTGAATTGGATACTGATTTTATGGTATGTTCATGCTTATTAAATTTTTTTATTTCTGAAAAATATAGTTTTAGTGGTGTTTGTATTTAAAATGAATCCTAAAGGCCAATTTCATGTGAAATTGGGTGTTTTTCATAGAAATGTTTTATTAGTTTAATTGGGGATACCCTAAAAGTAACTAGTTGATTTTATTGAACTATAATAGGGATAAAATTACTGTTTTTAATGATTGTACCTTGTGTTTGTTACTGAAAAATCTGGTTTTAATGGTGTTTGTGAACCACATAAAATTCTAAGTGTTGTCTTGTGTAAAAATGGAAACTTTGCAATGATGTCGTTTCTTGAACCATATGGGTTTGCCCTAAAAATGATTTTGTGTTTTCACTGAAATGTATTAGGATTCCCTTTATGTTTTGGAAGCTTAAATATGTGCACATAGTAGGCATGTGAGGTCTATAATAAGTTTTGTGTCCGAAACACTACGAGATTTTGAGTAATTGTTTTATGAAAAATCTAAGTGTTTTGTTGCATGTTTTAAGTGGTATAAAATGTGATAGCTACTGTATTGGTTGTGTTTGACCAGTAATGGTGTTTTATATGAAAATTTATATATGATTCATTCTGGAATTGATTGAGCACAAATGGGGAAGCCCGGGTACCTAGGTGGGGCGGATTTGTACTAGTACGGCGAGTGGACTGGATAGGTTTTGTCCCTGTTACACTTAGAATTTGGATAACGAGCACTCTAACTAAACTATGAGGATGACTATTGGGGACCACTAGGTTATGGGTATGTTCTCTACTAGTGGATCGTGCACGAGAAAGGATTTTTCTATGGTTACTTTACACCGAGGTACGAGGTACATAGGGCCCAAGACAACCTAGTGCCTAGGGGTGTTCCCAATGTTGTTGCTCATTGGATTTGTAGTATCTACCCATGTCTTAGGGTGTGTTTGGATGTAAATTACAGTATCTAACATTTCTATTTTAATGTGTTAATATTCTGAAAATTTTGGATTGAAAACTATTTTCAATTAGAGGTTTCATTTCTTGAAATTTTAACACTACTTTTCCTTATGTTTGAAAACTACTTTCTTTTTCACATTGTATTTCTTACTCTTTGGAATCATTGGGTGGTATCCTACTGGGCTTAGACTCACACCCTACATACACCCCTTGGGTGTAAGTAGACTTGGTTATGTTTGATTCGGGTAAAGGAAAGGCTAAGGGTGATGGCGGTTCATCGTGTTAGTTCCCATCCTTGGTGCGGAGTTGTGGAGATAGCTTGGGGGCGATGACCCCTAGTCGTGTGGAGTCCATGGGGCTGTCTTGATGCTATAATTATTTTTATTTTGACAACTTGTATTATCTTTAAACCAATTTACTCAGTTCTGGTTTTTACTTAACTCTTGTTTGGCTCAAAAATTTCATATTTATATTATGGATTGTTTTTAATGTTTTATGCTTTCATACTCGGGTAAATCATTCCCAAACCTAAATTAATGATACCCAGGCACTTGTTCCAGCCCATGGGGATAGGCAATTCCCTTCGGGTCATGTCACAGGCTGGGTTTGGTGCCGGTTTTGGCGGTGACCAGATTCGGTTCGTGACAAAATGGTATCAAAGGAGGTTCTCTCCTTGGGTCATGTTATTTGGGGAAGAGTCAACATAGTTTGGAGCTAGGATTTTTTTTGGGACTTGAAATTTCAGTCATGGGTAGTTTTCCGGGCCAGCACACCTCATGACGGGATTCAAGTAACCATGGGAAGTATGGATTTATCTATGTCTTTTGGTTTTATTGGTCTGATGATGATTAGGGGAAATGAAAAGAGAGTTGGGTTAATGGTCTCAGTAAGCTCACAGGGCCTTGCAAGCCATGTGGAGCTGGGGATATTCCCTAGAACACTCTCTATGACAGTGAAGTTATTGGAATATGGCCGCCAACCATATGTCCAAGTTACCCACTGAAACTAGTTTCCTCTCGCATTGTCTTGTGTTCTTTAGTTTTGAAATCTTGGAACTTTGGTTTTAAACTGACTTGGTTTTAAGAAGTGTAAAGTTTTTGTGAAATGATTTTAAAATAAATATGGAATGTTTTGATTTATGAAATGGTGGAACTGAATTTTTAGAATTGTTTTGAAATGGAAAATAGTATGCTTACACCTCTTTTGAAAGCCGGAACCATATTGAAGTTTGTTTTCAAAAGTGTTTTGGATTAAATTAAGTGTTCTAGAATTTTTGTGTGGGCGTTGAAGATGGATTTTGGGTTTGGTGACTACTGAATAAAAAAAATTATGAACTTTTAGAACCTTTTCTTGAAATCAGAAGAGTTGAGTTCTTAATTTAGTGGAGATTTATGAAATGGTAATTTTTATGAAATTAGAAGTGTTTTGAAATGGGTTGAAATGTTTTGTAATGATTGTGAAAGGAATGAATATGTGTTTTTATTGAATTATGGATTCTTATCTAAATGGTTGTGTCCTTATGAAATGTTTTGTAAGATGTGAATTGGGATTTTCATCTCATTGTTAGCAGTTTTGAGAAAAAGGTTGGGTTGGTTGACCATTTTGTTTTTGAAAAGTGGAAGGAAGTTTTGTTTTACCCTTTGGTATTTCCATGAGTGACCACATGCACGGGGTAATATGGGATGATGGATGGTTGATGGCATGACTGGATGAGTGATGGGATGGATATGAGGAGGGTGCCCGGTGTGGCACAAAAACATGCATGTGTGAGGCCCATGGGGTACCATTGGTGGATACGCTTACTGCTAAACCGTTTGTTTTCAAAGAATTGGTTTTAAAGAAAAACATGATGTCTAGATGAATAGTTTGGTATGGTTTGTATTACGGGTTTTTGAAAATGTTGATGTTGTGGGATGTTTTGAGTTCAAGAACCCCTTCTGTTTGAACTGTGTTTTGGGTTTGTGTATGGTCGGTAAGCTGTGTTGCAGGTATGGTTAGTGGACTCTTTTGAATTTTTTTTTGGGATGCCTTTACGGTGGTTCCCTTCATGTGTTTGGATCTGGTTTGTGGTATTTTTTGACCAATGGACCAGCTTGGTTGGGTCCTTGGGTTCTCTCATTTGATAAGGCATGCCCCCATTAAGGGTTAATGCACAACTGAAGTGCAACCCGTTTTGTCTCGCCATTGGAAAAATCCTCTAGTTGATCAATATAAAGAACATTTTATCGAACTTTTTTTTATTGAGTCTACACCCATTCATTTCGCTGATTTTTGGATCCTCTTGTAGTGGGATAGTGCTTGTGGAAGGTTGAAAGAGACCTTAGTTTCTTAAGTTTCCTGATTCATCAAAGGTGGGAGTGTTCTTTCGATGTTAGTATGGATGAGTGTCTTGATGGTGTCTAAGAGGTCCTCTGGGTTCTTTATAGTTTCTTTGAAGAAAGAGTTATTATTAAACCACCAATTTTGAGATTTCGGTCATGATAGGATATTGTGTCCACTTTTTGGACTTATCTGTTGTTTAGGGACTTTGAATATGGTCCCGTTCCATGTATGTTTTCTACCAATCGCAAGGGTCGTGTTCGGTGACACATTGTGATGTTTTGTGCTCTTTTGACCATAAAGTTGAAGGTCACACAATCCTCTAAGGTTCTATGTTATGTTGGGATTATGTCTCCCTTGGGAAAAACATCAAATCCTCTATCTTAGAGGAAGGTGTTTATACGTGTCTTTCCCTACTATTGCTTCTCACCCAAAGAAACATGGCGCACCTTCCTTTTCAGGAGCCTGTCTGATTAGAACTCCACAGTTAAGCATGCTTGGCCTGGAGTAGTGATCAGGATGGGGGACCTTCTGGGAAGTTTCTTAGGTTGTGTGTGAGTGAGGACAAAGCACACTGGAAAGGACAAGTGTTGGCCTGTGGAGACTGTCATTAGTCAGATGACCCGTTCAGGCATGTGGGTGGACCCTGGGGTGGGCCCCATGTGTCTGCGGGGCAAACGAGGGTACCAAGATGGTCGGGACCCGACGGCCATGTTAAGGCGGGGTGGTTGTGCTGTCACCGGGACCCGGTTGTCACATTTGGTATCAGAGCAGGAACCCAGCCTTAAGTGTGTGGTGCACTGCCTAGGTTGAGATATAGGGCTCAGAACGAGGGCGTTGTGCTCTAAAGGGGGGGTTATTGTAACATCCCCAAATGATAAAGGGTTAAATGACTAAATGATATGACTCATGTCAACAAGGTGCGATGTGTGTGCATCTTTTGATCCCTTGTTTCAATGAAATGTCTGGTTTTGGTAAAGTGGGTTATGGAGTGTGTTATGTCTTGATAAACCCATCGGGGTATGCGGTGTAGTTGTTTGTGGCACCGAAAGAAGAAGTTCCACATAGGGGTTTCAACAGCCTAACTACGTGGCTGAAGATGCTTCAATATTTTGAGCTCCACCCATAGGTCCCGGAGAGAAGCTGGCGCGTAGTCACGGGAAACACCAGTGTTGTTTAAACCCTTGTACAATTTCATATCCTCAGTGTGAAAGATAGAAAGTGTTTAAACCTATGGTTTCAACATCTTCCTTCTGTTGTTCTCGTTCGGTGGAAATAGGTAGAGGGCCTTGTACCCATGTCATCGACTAATGTATTTCCCTCCCACGTTGGTTTCCATTGAGTCATTGGATAATGGTTGGAAATTTGGCTAGAAAGTTTAAGCACACATTTTGTGCACGATTAGTAGTGACAGTGTGTTAGGAATCCACGTGGAAAGAATGATCAGAATAGTTAGTGCACGGTTTCCCAAACTGTGCAGACTGACCCTGCACCCTTCCCAAATCTTAAAAAAAATGGGTCTTTCTGTGTCGGTCCATGCTGGTCTGTTAAGATGGTTGTTTTTTTTGTGGTGGGAAGAACCACTGTGGGTATCATGTATATTATTTTTTAAATTTCTAATTTATGTATACCCCTTGTACTAGGGAGTCTGTTTGGGCCTCCCCCTATTAGTGTCTTGATTCTGTCTCAGAAAAAAAAATAAGTTGTCTCTTATGGTGGGGAGCCCATTTGTGTCTCTTCATATGAGTAACTCATATTTTTCCTTGGTTTTGTATGGGAAGTAGGTATTATCATTTGGAGATATCTAACTGCCTACATCTTACTTTGGTAAACATTGATATTGGAGAGTGACCAATGGTTTAGTTATAGTAGGGCAAGTGTAACCTTGTTCGATGTTGTTGTTTATTTGGGTAAATTGATTGAGTATTGTTCTGATTGTGTTTGAGGAGTTTTCATTTGGGATAAAGCATGAATGTGCTTAATAATTTCAGAAAAGTGGTGTATGTTTTGGCTGTGAGAGTATTCCTTCCTTCATTGATCACTGGAGGTGTTATGGCCTTTGAGGGAGAAACCTGGCAAGAGAGTACCTCTTGGTTTCTCAGTTGAGTTTGGTTGTTGATTTGGCCTTACTGTGACTTTCCGGGGCGGAAAGTTTTCATGGTGGGGATAATTGTCACATACATAGCTTATTTTAAATTTATTTTTCTTTTAATTTCCATTAATTCTTTGTTTGGGGGGGGGGGGGTTTCCAAAGTTTTTATGGAGAATATGTGAGTTTTCATGAATTGGGCCAAACCGTGAGCGCAATTCCAGATTTAAAAATAAATTTTTTTTCTTTTATAACTTATTCATTTTTTAATATTTTTCACTCATTAAAACTCCTAAATGTCCTCCCCTAATATATTAACACCACAATTAAAATTTGGAGCCTTTGGAAATCCATAACCAAGGTTTATATGGGTTTTATATAAGGGATTGGGCCTGCCCGAAAGCCCAATTCCAGTTTTAAAAATAAATTTTGATTAATTAATAACTTATTCATTTTTAAGGATTTTCGGTGATTCCAAGCCCCAAACACGCCCCTTGAACCCAGAATCGCGTCCAATATCCTCCCACCCTATTTTCATCTTATTGGAATCGCGATTTAGGTCGAATATTATGAAGAACTTAAATTTCGGGCATATTTATAAAGGTAATTTGTTCCTTCATAACTCCTTCGATTCTTACTCTTTTTCCCCCATTAAAATTCCTAAATGATCTATCTATTCTTGTTCTAACCTCCCTTGAAGGTTTGAGTATTTTAGAAATTAGCTACTAGTATTTTGGGGGGCGATTTATCTAAGATATTTTAAGTATGTTGTTCTCCTCCTTTCTTCTTTCAATTTGTTTAGGGTTACATCCAATTTACATAGGTTTTCTTCCATTATCATTGAGGTTCCTTATGTCCAGGAAGTAGGGTTTAAAAATTAAGGTTTTATATTGTGTTTTATGGTCTGAAATTCTGGTTTTAGGTCGGATTTACCTTCCTTGAGTTGCGGCGGTGGTGCGTTTGAGTTTTCGCACAAAGGATTCAAGGGTTTCCTTGGTTTTGGTAGTTGATTCCATTGTGTATGAAATCTTTGTGAATTGGCTAGTGTTTTTATGGTATTTTCATGCTTTTTAAATTTTATTATTTCTGAAAAATATAGTTTTAGTGGTGTTTGTATTTAAAATGAATCCTAAAGGCCAATTTCATGTGAAATTGGGGGTTTTTCATAGAAATGTTTTATTAGTTTAATTGGGGCTACCCTAAAAGTAACTAGTTGATTTTATTGAACTATAATAGGGATAAAATTACTATTTTTAATGATTTTACCTTGTGTTTGTTACTGAAAAATCTGGTTTTAATGGTGTTTGTGAACCACATGAAATTCTAAGAGTTGTGTTGTGTAAAAATGGAGACTTTGTAATGATGTCGTTTCTTGAACCATATGGGTTTGCCCTAAAAATGATTTTTTGTTTTCACTGAAATGTATTAGGATTCCCTTTATGTTTTGGAAGCTTAAATATGTGCACATAGTATCCAAGTGAGGTCTATAAGGAGTTTTGTGTCCGAAACACTTTGAGATTTTGATGAATTGTTTTATGAAAAATCTAAGTGTTTTGTTGCATGTTTTAAGTGGTATAAAATGTGATAGCTACTGTATTGGTTGTTTTTGACTAGTAATGGTGTTTTATATGAAAATTTATTTATGATGCATGCTGGAATTGATTGAGCACAAAAGGGGAAGCCTGGGTACCTAGGTGGGGCGGATTTGTACTAGTACGGCGAGTGGACCGGATGGGTTTTGTCCCTGTTACACTTAGCATTGGGATAACGACAACTCTAACTAAAATATGTAGATGATTATTGGGGACCACTAGGTTATGGGTATGTTCTATACTAGTGGCTCGTGCATGAGAAAGGATTTTGCTATTGTTACTTTACACAGAGGTACGAGGTACATAGGGCCCAAGACAACCTAGTGCATAGGGGTGTTCCCAATGTTGTTGCTCATTGGATTTGTAGTATCTACCCATTTCTTAGGGTGTGTTTGGATGTAAATTACAGTATCTAACATTTCTATTTTAATATGTTAATATTCTGAAAATTTTGGATTGAAAACTATTTTCAATTAGAGGATTCATTTCTTGAAATTTTAACACTACTTTTCCTTGCGTTTGAAAACTACTTGCTTTTTCACATTGTATTTATTACTCTTTGGAATCAATGGGTGGTATCCTACTGGGCTTAGGCTCACACCCTACTTACACCCCTTGGGTGTAAGTAGACTTGGTTATGTTTGATTCAGGTAAAGGAAAGGCTAAGGGTGATGGCGGTTCATCGTGTTAGTTCCCATCCTTGGTGCGGAGTTGTGGAGATAGCTTGGGGGCGATGACCCCTAGTCGTGTGGAGTCCTTGGGGCTGTCTTGATGCTATAATTATTTTTATTTTGATCACTTGTATTATCTTTAAACCAATGTACTCAGTTCTGGTTTTTACTTAACTCTTGTTTGGCTCAAAAATTTCAGATTTATATTATGGATTGCTTTTAATGTTTTTTGCTTTCATACTCAGGTAAATCATTCCCAAACCTAAATTAATGATACCCAGGAACTTGTTCCCACCCGTGGGGATAGGGAATGCCCTTCGGGTCATGTCACAGGCTGGGTTTGGTGCCAGTTTTGGCGGTGACCAGATTCGGTTCGTGACAATATTTTCATTACAACATGGAAAACTTTTTGAGGTTGTGATGATGTATTATCTGAACATAATAAAAAATAAATTGGTTTTGTAAACATATTGAATATATTTTCATTTATATTTGTAAATATTGAAAAATATAATGAGGTTTATGTCTAAAATATAAATATTATATATAGATTGTAAAAAAATAATTAATATATCAATGATGTCATGTTTTAGTTCTCCACTTATTTGAAATGGTATTATTGACATTAATGAATGTTTTATCCCACATGATAGTGGCTCCTCACACTATGTTTTATTCCAATTTTATTCTCAATACTCTAATATTTTGATTTTTAACTTGAAACACCATTTAAAAGTCTACTTAATTATTAATAATTACCCCACATATTTATCCTACATTTCCTAATCCTCTTATACTTCTATAAAAACTATAAAAATGGTGAAATTTAGATATTTTAAAATTATTTAATATTAAATATATAGATTAAAAAAAAGGGAAATTTTTATATATGATGGGAAATTGAAACTTGTAATGAATTATGAAATTTTTAATAATGATGGAAAAGAATAGTTAACCATTATAGGACTGTTCCTCTAGATTTCATGTGTTTAATGATAGTTTTATAATATTGTATTGTATTATGTAAAAGGGAAGGCTATATCATTAAGATTTATTTGGTGTATATAGACTGTGTCGGAATATAACTGGTTCACGATTACATAATAATAGACGTTGGACAACATTAAAAATTATAACACAATAGTGAGATATAGAATATTATGACCAATGTTATTAGGACGTATAAATTTAAAATTAATGTAAAAAACCTGTGATAATGGTTCTATCTGTATCTCAAGAATTGATATAAAAAATATCCATTGAAATTATGGAATAATTTGAAAAATTATTCCTTTAAAAAATGAATAATAATTTATAATTTATTTAAAATTTATAAAAGTAAGTGATTATAAAATGATTACATTTAAATTATGAAAAGTTTTTATATTGAATATTAAATATGGATTTGTCAAAGTGTTATTTCTTAATATATAAAATATATTATATATGAATTTTAATTATAGAAAATATATCAACATCTTAATTTAATTCGGGAGCATGTGTCTATGTGAATTTAGACTATACGAAAAAAAATCAATGAAGTTGAGCATTTTCGAAATTAGATATTATTTATATAAATAGCACTGTTAATGTATATGATATTCTAATAATGGAAAATACTTATAGTATTCTATATTAAGTGTTCATATATAAATATATATAAAAATTTTATATTTTGTTTATATTTATTTTAAATTATATATTTTAATACATATATTAGTGGTTTATATTTACCACGTAATTATAAATAATTTTTTTTATATTTTTAATTATAAAATGTTACATATTTTATTATATATATGTAATTTAAAAAAATTCATGATTTGAAATAGAAATTTTTATATTCATTATTATATTTAATTTTTTAATATTATATCATTAATTTATGAAGTGTACATAAATTCAGGTTTATATTTCTAAATAGTTCACTTATTACACTATTTTAAAATGTTTTACAAGAAATATTCATATATCATTATATATATATATATGGTTAATTTAAAATTTTATGGCTACTTCTTATATATGTCATACTAACAAGTTTAAAATTTATATGAAAGGTATTTCAAAAAATATATATTTATTTAAATAATTTTATTGGCTTACATATTATAATTATAAAACATATATTTTTTTTATTTTTTATTGAATAAATGGAATTAAAATCATTTTTTAATCAGTAAAATACTCTTTGGTAGTTGTCTATGGACAATAGATATTTAGGTAACACTTCTAACAATGATAGCTTCATAGGTTCTACCTATAGAAATAACAGTTGACAACCAATAACACTATATGTTCTAATCACTATCATTATGTACAATGCCCCAAACCCACACATAGGGAGATGGAGATACAATCACACTACTTATAATTATATATTTGATAACTAAAAATGAAACTTAAATTTGACAATTAATAATTCAAATGATAATAGGAAATTCTAAATCACACACGAACCCTATAATTTTTAAGGTTTATAAGTTTATTGAAAAATGAAAAACCCTTTTCATAACAATATCCATTTTATCAAATGATAATTTTTTTACTATATTGATATTTTATAATATAATAATAAATTTTCAACATATCCCAAAAACAATTCTATACATGAAATCCCAATTTACGTAACATAAATATCATCATTCTTCATAAATTTTAGAAATTGAAGCATAAGAGGGGTGATATAAAATGCTCAGTGAGGATAAATATAATATTTAGTAATAAAATATCATTAGTGACCTTATGAAGAGATAAAATGAAAAATGAAATAAATATAGTGCATGAGAATAATATGAGGGATTTCATCCAAATCAATACTTCAATCATGAATTATGATTCTATAAAAAAATTAACTTGAGACTTGTGTCATATGAGACAACAATCATAAGCCATGTGACATTGTTCGTTGATAAAATATATTATTTTAACTCATATGAAGCATAAAGAAATAAAGTAATGATGTTGGAAGATTATCCTTATATGAGTATTATAATCATATATACAATCATTTGTATAAAGGAATAACCATCAAAATTATTTCCATCATGTATCTTCTCATGAAAATAGCATTACCCAATGCATTAGAGAGCTCTATCATGCTTTCCCAATACCAACACTATATCTGAATAACCCATCATCATAGAAATTTATTATTAACCATAACATGTGTAACAGAAAGATAAATTTAATGTCATCATAAAACTCATAGAAACAAACATATACCATCACAACTATATTAACAAATAGAAAAGAATCAAGTTTCAGCATAATCCCATTAAAATCATAATAATAAATATAGTGAAATACACTAGATTTTAATAATATATAATATCCACATTGAATCATGGGAATAATTTTTAAGAAGTTTAAATTGATGAAATATATTAGACAAAATAATTTATAAATATAAATTTGAATACATGACAGAATACACTTTTCCTTGGGGGGTAATACCCAAAAATTCAATGTAATTTTTTTTGAAAATTATGTGGCATTATTTTGAGACTAGGCTCTGAGACAGTATGTGATTCTGGGGCATGGTGTATCCATAATGTATTTTCAATCAATTTTTTTAATGTTCTTGAAAAAATAGTGTGAGTTGGATTTTCTAAATTTTTAACTAGTTCTTGAATCAAAAATATGAGGGAACTGTTGAACATAGAGTGTTTACATTTTCTTAGTAAGGACTTATCTTCAACCGGCGTGGGTCGATGGAAATTATTAATTTTCAAACTTTTTAAGGAAATAAATTAAATAATCTTAAAAAGAATATTTCATTCGAAATTTTTTCTTTGTAATGCAGTGATGAGATAACTGTTTCTTTCCATAAATGATGTCAAGTAACAATGCTACAACACAAAATAACAGAAATCCTATTTCATAAATGAAAATGTGTATCGACGGCGACTTAGTGTAACAGAAACCCTGCTATTTTTTTCTTTATTTAATTGGATAATGGGAATTGGATATCTGGTTTGGATCTTTAAAAACAATCTGAATCATTAGAGTATCATCTTTGAGGAATGGGTAAGAATGAATGATGATCGCTTAAAATGTTGAGCACTCCCCCTCCTCTTTAACAGATCTCTCCCTCGATGATGGATCAAAGACTACCGTGGATGGATCACTTTTAGCGATGAATCCTACCTCTGATCCCACCTATTCTCCATGTAGGGGTTTATTCATTGTGATTTTATTTCCCATTTCTTCTTTATAAAATAACGAACATGGACTAACCCACTAATAGTTTGATCCGCGGGTTGTTTTTTCATGTGGGAATGGGTTTTTTCATATTGAGAGATATGGGAAATTAGATCAATGTTATATTATTAAACCTCCTTCAAACCTCTTTATAAATTATATCATGGAGGGATCAGGCCAATATGAACACGATCCATATCCCTCGATTTTGGGAGATCTTTTTTTCTTTGTGAGTGATCCCTAGGATGGATGGTGAGGAATATTTGAACTTGTAGTCGTGACGACAATGATCCCAGGATCCCGAAGGAACATTCTAGTATGAAAACGGACCATAGGAGAAAGGTTGGTGGCCCGAAAGAAGGAACCATGAGAATGCTGGTGCCGGCATTGGCCTGGGGTGGGAGGTAACTCACCCTGAAATCACTATGGGGCATTGGAGGCCTCCATAATGGGGGTTGTGGAGGGGTTGGGGGTGGTTCCTGTTGGGTTATGCATCAATGGGAAAGGCTTGTGGGGCAGGCCATGGTGTGCGCTGACACACGGCCCACGTTGTACTAAGCGTGGAGGGAGGCATCCAGCCTCATCCATCTACAGGGAAACATGAAACAGACTCCAATGCAATGTCTTGGATGGTCCAAAATTCGCCCGCAGATGGTTGTGGGGCTGACAGAATAAATTGGACAAACTAAGTCGGACCGGTCCATATGAGAATCAGGTCGCTGGGTGACTTGGGGGTTGGACTCTCGGTTGAATCGGGTTGTGTCCAAAAAGTCCCAATGGGCCTTATCACCGGGCCAAGATGAATTGGGTCATATGAGACCCAACTGGGTTAAATTGGGTCAGTTGAAATGGTTATGGTATGTCCATCCAAGTCAGACCGATCCCATGCGCAACCCGCAGCGGTTTAATAAAACGCCAATTTCATTCAGACCATGTGACCGACTGATTTGTTGTTTGTGGCATTAGGACCCTTGAGACAAGACGGTTCTTTGGGTATATAATAAGTGAGTTTTTATGTTATTAGATAGATGAATGATGGATTGAGAGTAGATTCTCTTGGAATCAAGTGCACTAATGAGTGGGAATCCTACAACTTGTTGTGACAAGGGGGATATGAAGAGAAGGAAATCATTGGTTTAGTAGCTAAGCGGGCCTTAGTTGTCCAATAGCTGAGTGGACCTTATTGGTCCCATAGCCATGTGGACCTCAATGGCCCAATAGCTAAGATGAACTCAGTGGTCCAGTAAATCAATGGACCTCAGTGGTCCAGTAGAAGAGTGGACCTCAGTGGACCAGTATGTGTGCAGACCACAATGGTTCAATAGCTAATAAGACCTCAGTGTTTCGCTAGCTGAGTAAACCACAATGACTCATTAGGGATGAGTCCCTCAGCAGTACAAGATGATTCAGATTTATGACTGATAATATTACATCGTATACTATGAGTAATACCTATTCTCATTTGTCTTTTCTTTTTGGTCTTTCTGTTTTGGTTTAGGTTCTATACTGAGTATTGTGTTTCACACCCCTGAACATGCTTTTAAAACACATGTAATGTCTCATGAAAGTGATTGATGCGTTGACAGAGAACATAGTGTTCTGGGACCAGGTGGTGCCCAGTGAGATGGGATGAACGATCATACTTCTACTGCTACATGTAACTACCCTTCACTGACCATTAAAGTAGGGTATTGAGAAGAAAAACTGTCATAGTTGTAATTTACATTGTGGTTTTGGGATTGTATGTTGGCCCCTTTGTACTTTCAGTTTATACTGTATTGTTAGTAGTTATCTTAGAAATAGTTGTGGTTTACTTTAGGATTAGTTTCCACAGTTTTTTCTTTGTGTGTGCGTAGGTTTAAAGGAAAATGTCTTTCCCTTTTGGTGTATTCCTACTCGGTGCTACTCACCAACTCCCGGAAAATTGAAGATGGGATGGTGGTAGTCACTACACGTTTCTTAAGGGATGAGATGTGAAAAAGGTATATCAGAGAGAGGTCAGTTATACCAGAAGAACTAATTGTCTGTAAATTTATATGGGGAAACTGTGTTAACTATTTCGATACTGGATTTATGGCAATGGAGTCTAGAGTTGGTGCGGCATCCAACGAATCCCTACACCAGGACACAAAATTCTTCTTTCCAACTCTGTACATGAAAATACTGGTTGATTGTGTCTTTGAATGTTTTTTCATGATATTTATGAGTCAGAGTCAGCTCTCCAGGTATAATATATTAATCATTATTCATCTTGATCTCATTCAGGATGCCTCCATGCAGCCATCTTATCAGGATTCCAGTGCATGACCGTGAGGATGGTACACAGAGTGATGAGGCTTCAGTACGGGGATTGTTTCCCAAGATCGTACCTTCAGGTGGTGTCCCAGCAATACCACCTCCCATTGTTCAGTATTTAATACTAGTTATACCAGTAAAGTACTCATATAGTCTTAGTTCCTTATACTAGTTATAGAGATGAAGAACAACCATTTTTATGGGATAGAAAAATCCCCAGGTCCCTAATGATTGTATAGAGGTGGTGATGCAAGCCTTTTTCTTAATAAGAATTCCACATGACCTGATGGCAGTTCTAGAGAGAGCCTTCTGTAGGGATCGACAGGGAGATGGTTCAGTTGTTTTATTAAACCCATGAGGAGGAAACCCTAACCTAGTCTTACATCATGCTACATTTAATAGAGGATTTCATCTCTGCAACATTGTTCTTAGTGTGCATATAGGAATTAGTTCACCTATAATGCGGTTTCTTGATAGTGTCCGAGTACTCTACGAGGTACACAAACCTCTATGGTTACCCTATGGATATGGTATGAGACACTTTAATCAAGGCCCAGACCCATGGGTTGGGACTCTTTTGGTAAATCAAGGAATCATTGATTTCCATCTGCATCCCTATGCATGATGGGGTTCTAGAGCAAGGTGTACTAGTTGAGAGTTTCCTCGCAGTGAAGGCAGTGACAGTGGGAGATACCACCGAGAGACCGGTGACCAATTCATCTATGGTGGGTATCTATCAAATCGCGTCGAGGCCAAAATGGTCCATACCATTCGGAAGATGACCCCAGGACTTAGGGTCAATGGTATAAGGCTCCCAAGGCAGAGGAAGTCATCAGAGGAGAATTGTATGCTATGTGTACAGTGGGTAGGGGCACATGGATCCACAATTCTTGACTCACCATGCAGAGGACTAACAGAAGATCAAGGGACCACCATGGAAATGGAATAGATAAGATCAAGGCAGTTTGTGAGGTGGTGGACATGGAAGAAGAGCGGGACGAGTTCTAGGAGGTGGGAGTAGGTACGAATCCATACAACCACCACTCCCTAATGGTCCACCATAGGCTCCATGAGCAGGAGGGCAGGGGTGGGATCAGTTTCAAGAAATCAAGGCCTACTGTCGTGACATCCCAGAGATGATATGATGCATGATCTATGTCTTCTCCACATTATATACAATTCTTAATGACACAAGTTCTAGTCACACTTACATTTCTGCAGACCTTGTTCAATGCTCACAGATTCTGAAGAAGTCGTTGGCTTGATCCTTACGATTAGAGACTCCTATGGGAGGGGATTCGATTATCACACAATAGTAATAATAATGTGAGCCTACTCTTGGAGGTGATAGATTCAACATGGACCTATTAGTAGTGTAGTTGGGGCCACATGTCCTCATTCTGGTAATGTAATAGCTATTAGTAGTTCATGATCAGATCAGCTATTTTAGGTGCACATTGTGGTGTGTCTGTAGATATTGGAACTTATTTTCCTTTGTTGGTAACAAGGAAAATGGAGTAGCGTGGGGTGGACTCACACATATGAGGGTGAATTTGATCACTCATATGTTGGCTAGAATGACCATTGGTGAAATGGATGAGATGAGTCCACAGTTTCCTACAGTGGTGGATGAGTATACGGATGTCATTCTAGAGAATGTTACAGGACTAACTCCTCATATAGAGGTAGACTAAAACATTGATATGTACCCCTAGATGACACCAATTTCTATAAATTCATATTGGATGGCTCCCATAGTGTGTTGGGAGCCGAGGATTTTGTTGGAGGATGTTCAGAGGAACGGGTTTGTGAGGCCCAAAGTTTCACCATGGGTAGCCCCATCTTTCTTTTCCAGTAGGTAAGACAAAATCTCGAGGTTATGCATCGACTTCCAGTGCCTAAACCAGGTGACTGTGAAGAACAAGTATTCTCTTCTGAGTATTTATGACCTCTTCGATCATCTAAATGGAGAGGGATGGTTCTCAAAGATAGATCTCTTATCAGGCTCTCACCAGAATTGAGTAAGAGATGAAGAAATCCCTATAAAGGATTTAATATGTCATTATAGACATTATGAGTACATAGTGATGTCGTTTGTCTTGATAAATGCCCTGGATGTTTTCATGGGACTCATGAACATAATCATCCAACCGAACATAGAATTGTTTCTAATGGCCTTCATTGATTAATCCATAGCATATTCAGTGTCTAAGGATGATCGCAAAATAAACTTGGGGATGGTTATGGATGATTCTGAGAGAACCAGCTTTAAAAAAGCTCTTGAAGCACATGCTCTAGATTCAAAAGGTCCACTTTTGGGACATGTCATTTTAGAGGCTAGAGTTTCTATGAATCAAGGGAATATTGAGGTGGTTCCTACCTGAGAACCACCCAAGACCATTACCGAGGTGTTGATTTTCCTTTGTTTGGTTGGGTTCTATCGTAAGTTTGTATCCAACATCTTTAGGATGGAATCAACCATGATGATGTTGATGAATAAGACAAAAAACTTCACGTGGAACGAAACATTTTAAAAGATCTTTCAACAGCTAAGGCAGAGCATGATAAGTGCACCTATATTAAGGATGCCAGAGGAGGGTACCAACTATGTGGGGTTTTGTTACACATCAAGAACCATGCATTATTGTGTCCTGATGTAGGGGAAAGTAGTGATTACTTGTGGATCATGATAATTGAGACTGAATGAGCAGAACTATGTGAATCTTGACCTGGATTTGGAAGCGATAGTCTTCGCACTTAATATATATTGACACTACCTTATGGGTAAATTATTTATCATCTAAATGGATCACAAGAGTCTCAAATATATCTATTCCCAGAAGGAACTGAATATGAAACAATAATGTTGGATAGAGACTCTCTAGGACTATGACATCGAGATAGTCTATAGTCTTTGGTAGTGGACCATGGTGGGATATTCTCTCAGCTAAAGATTGAGTTCATAGCTACTAAATTAGGCCTCAAAGCGGTTGGCCTAACATCCAATATCCATCGTAGATATAGAGGAGACAACTTCTCTTCAGTCGATGGTAGTTTCCCCTCCACTCATACATCATGTTAAGGATTTGAAACTCAGTGATTCCAGAAGTGAGACTACACATTTCCAAATGTCCAAAAGGCATGAAACTTATGGATATTTGAAAATTGGAGGGCACATCATCCTTTTCATAGGATGCCCTATATTACCAGTGGTGTTGTGGGGGTGGTGTTGAGGGATTCACAAACATCCCCTTTGGCGGTATATGTAGGTGTGGTGAAGATTTACTGTAACCTCTAACGTTAGTACTGGTGGTCGGGGATGAAGAAGGAATTTGAAGAGTTTGTCTCAAGATGCCTCACTTGTCAACAAGTGCACTAGGTTTTAGTAGGTTTGACACAAACCCTCGAGGTTCTAAAGTGGAATTGTGATGGGATATCGATGGACTTTGTGAAGGTATTACATTATATGTTCAGGGGGCACAATACCATCTAAAGGATCAGAGACCAACTCACCAAGTCATCCAACTTCCTACCAATTAAAGAGCAAGTTTCAGTGGAGATCTCGAGATAACTCGATGTGTAGGATATTGTTTGAATCCATGGATTCCCATCTACAATAGTCTCAGATCGTGATGAAAAATTTACATCCTAGTTGTTGAATGGATTTCATAAGGCATTTGGAACTCAGTTGCGCATGAGCACAGCCTTTCCCCTATAGATATGTGGGCAGACAAAGCAGACCATTCAGACCTTGGAGGACTTGCTTCAAGCTTTCATTCTTGATTTTGGTTGTATTTGGGAGGACCACCTACCACTAGTGGACTTTTCGTACAAAAATATATACCACTCCACCGTTAGTATGGAATTGTTTGAGGCATTGTACGAATGACCATGGTGGTCACATTTATGCTGGATAGATCTAGTGGAGTCAACACTCATGGGTCCAGAGATGGTACAAGCTACAACTGAGAAGGTGTAGGTCATTCAACAGCATATGAAGTTTGTACAGAGCCGACATAAGTTTTATGCTAATAGGAGATGAAGACCCTTGGAGTTCGAGGAGGGGGACTACGTATTTTTAAGGGTCTATACATGACTAGGGATATAGTGATTTGGTCGGGGCGACTTGTTAACTCTAAGGTTCATTGGACCATTCTTGATATTGCACATGGTTAGTGAGGTGGCATACCGTTTAGCTCAACCACTATAGTTAGAGAGGGTGCATGATTCTTTCTACATATCCCAGCTGAGGAGATACCATCCTGGCCCTTCTCATATCATCGACCATGGTGAGTTGGAGATTAATGACAATATTAAATTTTTAGAGTATCCAGTGGAGATACAAGACTGACTAGATATGATCCTTCATGAACAGTAAATTCCACTAGTGCGTATTCAAGGGTTGTATGGGAACCTGTAGGAGAGAAAGTGGGATCAGAAGCCCTAGATTAATGATCAGTAACCCCCATTTGTTTTTCCAGCCCTTGTTTTGGCTTATGAGGATGTAAATACCTAATGTTTAGGTAATTTAATAACCCATAATTCCATGTAAATTTTTTTCAAATTAAATGAGACTACTTTGAGACCAAGCTCCAAGACATCACTTGATTCTGAGGCCAGTAGTGTCTGAAATATATTTTTCAACTATTTTTTAATGTTTATTAAACAATCGATTAAGTGGTTTTTTATAACTTTTAAATCAATTCCTAGATCAAGAATTTGAGGGAACTATTGAACTAAGAGTGTTGGGATTCAGTGAGGAAGGTCTAAACCTCGACCGGTGTGGGACAAGGGAAAGAGTGAATTTTTTAACATATTAAGGAAAACAATTAAATAAAAGTAAATAGTTTATTTTAATCAAAAAACATGCTTCAACATAGAGATGAGTCGATTTTTTATTTCCATAAATAAAGCCACATAATGAAACCATAACGAAAAATAACAAAAAATTTATTTTATAAATTAAACATCATAATAATGAAGAATCAATGTAACAGAAACGCTGCAACGTGTTTACATTATTTAATGGGATAACAGGAATTGGAGATTAGATCTGGATCTTTTTGATCAATCTGAATCCTTGGAGGTTCACTGTTGACGAAATATAAAAAATGATCAATTACTTCCAACAACATTGTGAACTTTCCCTCCTACTCGAGAGATATTTCCTTTGACGCCCAATCGAGTAATTTCATGGATAGATCACCTTCAACGACAAATCATTTTTCCAATTGAATTTTTTTTCTAGGTAGGGGTTTATTCATTTTGATTTTATTTCCCATTACTTCTTTCTAAAACAAAAAAAGTGGAAAAAACCACTAACAGGTTGATATGTGGGTAATTTTATCTTGAATGAATGGGTTTTTCATGCAATGAGAGATGGGTAATTTTATTCATGTTAGTTTATTAATCTTTCTTCAAATCTATTTATGGATTCTAACATGGAGTGATCGAGCCGACATGAACAATTCCGAGATCCCTCCATTATGGGATTTCTTTTGTTCAGGGTGATTCAACCCCTAGTTCTATGGTGATGAAACTTTGACCCTGTAGTAGTGACGACGATGATCCAAGTATCCCGAAGGCGCTTGTGGGTCTGAAAACAAACCACTAGGGCATGACTGGTGGCATGTAGAAGAAAACATCGGTGCGTCAGCAGTGACTAGCACCGTCGGCCAAATGTGAGCAGCGGCATACCATAGAGGTGCACAGAGGAGGTAGAAGTAATGGCCAGTGGAGGCCATAACGATGTAGGGGTGGCACCAGTCAGGCACCACATTAAGGGGAGCGTTCTGCAGGGTTGACTTTGGATTACACTCTCACATGGTCCATGATGGACCACGTGAGTAAATAAGCATACGGCCTCATCTGGCCACATGGATACGTGAACCAGACACTAGTGTGACATTTGGGACTGATCAAAACTAACCGGCCGATGCGGGATGGGCCGATGAAATAAACTGGGCCACTGGGGGTGGGGTGGAGATGAACTGGTCTGCCGATGCGGGTATGACCGGATGGGAAACCTAAACACTAGGCATCCCGACTAGTCAGAACCGGTATGAGTAAGTCAAATAGGAATGGATGAGGTCCAGGTAACTAGGCGACTAAATAGGCTGGACCCACGACCAAACTAGGTCGGGTCAAGTAAGGCACAATGGTCCAGGCTATACCAGGTCAGCCCAGATGCAATTGGGTCATGTCGGATCAACCAAAATGGTTCGTGTCTTCTGGGACCCCTTGAACGGGTTGGTCTGGTAGGTCCGATCAAGTGTGACCGGGCCTGGGCACAAACAACCCCTTTTTACAAAAACACCAATTTCATTCCAATCAAGAATATGATTGATTGTTTGTGGCACTGGGATCCCTACGATGAGATGGTCCTTTGGTTATACTCAATGTGAGTTTTTTTTAGCATTTGAGATATTACCAATGGCTTAATGGCAAGATTCTCCTGGAATCAAGCACATTATAGAGTAGGAATCCTATGATTGGATGTGACACGAAGGATATGATGAGTGGGACCTCAGTGTTCTTATAGACAAGTGGAACTCATTGGTCCAGTTTCAAAGTGGAACATAGTGGTCTAGTAGCCAAGAAAACCTCAGTGGTCCAGTAGCTGAGTAGATCATAGTGGTCTGGTAACCAAGAAGACCTCAATGGTCTAGTATCTCAGCGGACCTCAGTGGTCTAGTAGTGGATCAGTCATCAATGGCCTATTAGCCGAGCGAACCTCAGTGGTCTATTAGCTAAGCAATCCTCAGTGGACCATTATCCAAGCAAACCTCATTAACTTATCAGGGATGAGTCCCACAAAATTACAAGATGATTCAACTTTAGAACTAATAATTTTACTCCCTATAATTTGAGTTATACCTTTTGTGTGTTATCTTTTCATTATAGTCTATCCTTTGTGGATTGGGGTCACTATATAGTGCTATGTTACTACCCATGCTCTGGATTTTCCAGCATGTGGCATGTCTCACGCTTGTGATCGATTCATTGACGAAGACCTTAGTTGTATGGGACTAGGTGGTGCTCAGTGAGATGGGATTAATGAGTGTACTTCTACAGGTACAATAAGTTACCCTTCATATATCCTTATGGTAGGGTCTCGAGTAGATGAATTGTGGTAGTTGTACATTGCATTGTGGTTTTGTGCTTAAATTCTTGCCCCATTGTACTTTCAGTTCATACAGTACCTTTAGTAGTTGTCTCAGTGATAGGTGTGGATATATTTTTGTTCACCTTACACGGTATGATATTATGAGGGTGTACATGTTTATAGTAAAATTCCTTCATGTTTTGAGATATGCCTACTCGGTGATATTCTCCAGCCTCAGGCCAATGGATGGAGAGCTTGGGGTAGTCATGGAATGGGCCCTATGGGATTGGACGTGACATTGGGTGACCATTAAAACCCAAATTTTCATAAAAATATTGGAAAATTATTCTCATTATAATACTAATGGAACATTAAAGGATATCTTAATAATTATTATTTTACATAGTTTTTACAAAAAGTGATCATGTAGAAAATTCTTTGAAAAAAAATTATTTTAATATTTTATAATGATATTCAAATGTGATCCTTGTTCAAATCGTTCTATATTTTCATTTCAAAGGTTTCTAAAATAGTGTTTAATAACATGAAAAAACATTACTAAATCAACATTGAGAATTAATTCTCGAAAAAAGATAAATAAATAGAGAAATATTATTTTGGATAAAATTTTAATATTATTTTGAGAAAATGATTATATATAAAAATATTTTTGGAAATTAAAATTTAATATTAAAGGATATTGAAAAATAAAGATTCATTATAAACCCTCATTATTTTTTAAAAATATGTGCCATAAATTATCTTCATTGTATGTATATAAAACACACAAAGGAGAGAAATTATTGAATATAAATCATGCCTAAATTTGTTGAAAATGATCATGAGAAAAATATTATTATTTTAGTAACTTTTAAATTAATATATAATTGAAAGCTTGAACATGATATGGCCCTGTGAAACCCATGAATTACATGAAATGATGTGTTAAAATTAAATAATTGGATAGTATGAAGTACATAAAAATAAATAATTCTTCATGATATGAATGGGTTTTTATGATATTTCTATTAAGGTAAAGTAAATCTTTGAGAATTTTATAACATTTGAATCAATACATAATGAAATATAAAATTCAAATGAAACTCTAAATGTAATGTTAAAATAATTATTCATGATATAATATTTCAATAGTTATCATATACACAGTATATATTGACATTTGTGTGTAATATGAAAATTCTCTTCAAGAAGAGAAATTGATATTAGAAACCCTTACATGGATTATAAAATTTGATGTAAGAATCCTTTAATTAGTTGAATATGTTAAATAAATTCAAATTCATATTAAATAACTATAATGAAATCATAATAAAATCATAGGTCATAACCCAAACAATTATGGCATAACTTTTACAATTTAAAAGTGATATACCCAAATAAAAACAAATTAAGTTAAAAATTCATTTTCCTCGAGTAATACTTTTCCTCGTATATTAACTTCTCACCTGAATAATGAAATTATATATATATATAATTTTATTTAAATAAATTTTATATTTACTCAATTATTAATATCCTATACTATAGTAACATCATATCATTTTTTAGGTATTCTTAAACCATTATTTTTTCCAATCTATTTTTGTGTTTCATTTGGGGTAAATCTGGGGGGAAATTTTAAAAAAGTGTAAAATTATGTGCCACTACACCGATGAATCATGGTTTTCCCAAACTGTTCAACCTTTTTAAGAAATCCCTATAACCTACGGATGTGTATTTTTTAGTGTTTTCCTACATTTGTTTTACCCATGATCCCTCTCAAGTGAAACTATGAAGCCCATTTATAATAGGTGTATGGATTTTACACAATTTGGTAAACTGTGCGCCATTTCCTAGGAAAACATGCAGAGGATATTTAATGTGATCTAAAATTATATTAAAATTTTCCAAACCCTTATTTTAGGCCACATAAAGACTATTAAGGCCTAAGATCATATAATTCGTTCCTTGGACCTCTTAATAATGATATTTTTCCCTTAGATCCCTTATAGAATCGATCTGAAGCTTCAGGAATTCCCTTCTATCATCAGACAATTAGTTTCATTCTTCCTTTCTTGTTCTCCCACAATCTCTATTCTCCTCCCAAGGGTTCTATTGATCCACATGTTTATTTTTGGATCTAATACCCATTGATTGGATCTAAAACTAGTTTTAATTTATATATCTTCATTTCTATCATTCCCCATTAGAGTTTTCCATGTATTACATTTTGATTCAATATATGTTTATCTTGATGTAGGTATTTACATAACGATGACAAATTTACATTAACCCTAACATAAATTGTTTAATTTAAATTTTTTAAATGAAGTTAAATTTCATCATTTTGAATAAATGGTGTCCAATTGTCTTGTTGATAAATCAAAATTCCAATGAAATGGGTTTTCTATTAAAAAAAATTTCTTGAAAATGGAAGACCTCAAATTCTATTTAATTGGGTTTTGTTTTATGTAAATTAGTGGAATTTATATTGTTTAATTTAAATTATTAAATCGTTTAAATTAAAATTTTGAATTTAATTGTTGTAAAATAATTTGATGAAAAATGGTAAAAACCCCCAATTCCATTAAATTGTGGGTTCGTTATAAAAATTAATAGAACTTGGTGAGAAAATAAATTGTTGAATTTATTTTTGAATTTGGATTGTGAAATTTAATTGTGAGTTAATTTAAAATCCATATTTTTGAGAATTTTGTAAAATTATTTTGATTGAATCCTTATTGTTTTATCTTTGTGAAATGACATGTTGTTTATTAAAACCCCATTATTGGGTTTAAATATAAAATTGTAATATTTGAAATAGAGAATGGGATTTAATTATATTTTATGATTTCATAATATAAATTTCCCATCATTGTCTTGTTATTAGAGAACATGAATGACTTGGTTAGTTAGTAAGTTATTTAGATGACATGTTATTATTTACAACATTCTAAAACATTATATCATAACATCACATCCCTTATGAAATAGTAATGAGTCCTATTTTGTCCTGGATTAAATGGACATATGTACATATTTTCCATTTCACATTGTCGGGTCCCAATAGCCTAGAACAGTCATACAATATTACGAATATGACCATGTTACTCTCTTGTTGTATTTAAAATGAATATATTCCATTTTCAAAACGGTTTTATATCCTTATGATTTATATAAATTGTTTTATACAAAATTATTTATATAAGACATTTACGAAAAGTACCATTTGTGTAAAGAACCCCATTTTTTAAGGTAATTACATCATTTGAAATGTTTATTAATTGTTTGAAATTTTAAGAATGAATTTATAATATATTTCTATACATTTATATATATAGTATGATTTGTTAAATATTCTTTTGAAATTACAAACCTATTTATTATACAATATAAATCACGTTATTGGATAACTTGATATTGGCATCTTGTAATGGAATATTTGGTGAAACCCTATTGAAATTTGGATCACACCATACCTGTGCCTTCAGGTCTATGTAAATTTTCTCTTATAGGGATCGAGTAAGGGAAATGGTTCACATGTAGGTGGTTCTATCTTTTGATCTGTGGACTTGGTGAGTTGCATTCGAGTTGGGACTCAGGCAGTTTCTCCTATTCTCGGGTACTTGGTTGTAGTACTTTGGGTTGTTATAGCTATATTACTTATAGTACATTACTCCCAGTGGATATTCTATTGTATTAAAATGGATATTTAAATATTAATTCTATATTCATTATGGATAATTCATTCCCACCTTCATTGTTTATGATGTGAGGGTCTGTGCACCGACCCATGGGGATAGAGAATTTCCTCTGGACTATTTCAGGTTTAGCTTAGTTATCAGGTTATCTGGGTACTCTGGGAGGTTCATGATAATGTGGTATCAATTAAAGGTTGAAATTATTTTCCTGAATTTAGTATTCAATGTGAAATCATGTTAGGACTTAAGAGTTAATTGTGACTGAGTTTGTGGGAAGATCTCTCTATAAATAATCTTATGTCACTAAGGGAGGTTAGAGATTGACATCTTGTGGATTAGTTATAGTATTTTCCCTCCTTTTTATTTGGATAGGATTGAAATCCAAATCATCTTGTTCTATTTGTTGTGATTAATTTTACATGATGATATGTTTTAGTGTATCTTGATGTCTAGGGAGTTTCTCATGATTAGTTCTCAAGACATCCTTCCATGGAAGCTAGAACCTTTCGAAGGATCAAATGATTCTCAAGAGTATGAGGAATGGTTGGGCAGAATAGAATTATTTTTGGGTTCTCCGTCCAACCATAAAAATCAATTTAATGTGGACCAAATTCATTTTGGAAGGTCAGAGAAAGAGATTATGGGACACAATGGTAAAAATGAAGTAACATGAGGGTTTATAGTGGAATGACTTCAAGGCTCTTTACACTGAACATTTCTATCTAGAGTCAATGTTTTTGGCCATGTACACTAATGTTTTCAAACATGAGCAGAAAAACATGACCATTATAGAGTAAGAAAAATATTTTGTTGATATCCTATATTTTTCAGATGAGATTGTTTTAAATGAGAAGATGATGTCTTGAAGGTTCAATATGGGAATTCATTAAGATATTCATTATCATGTTTTCATACTAAATATGTCTTCATTTCCTGATGTGTTGGATACAGTAATATTGTTTTAAATGCACCTGGATAGCATGTCAGGGTTATTGGGAGTTTCTTTCTCTCACTGTGACAGAGTGAGTTCCAACAAGGGAAAATTCAAGTGTCTGTATTCCTATGGAAGTTCTGGACAATAGGGATGTTCTAGACCTCTTACAGTACTATGAATAGGTCATATGATTTTCTACCATTATGTAAAGCTAGAAAATTAAAATATGTTATTCACTGAGTCCCCCAATAATTGTGGATCGTGTGGATGGTTGGGGAACATATATAAATTTTTTCATGCCTACTATACTCCACATGGTAAAATAAGATCATCAGATACTCATAAATCAATGGGAAAACTAGATGCTTTAGTTAAAAAATGGTTCCATCCATGTGAATTATGAATGAAGATACTTCATGTTTTGTATGAGTATGCAGAGGAAGCAAATATAGGTCCACCGACCATGATAGGTACCATTACTATATATTAATCATTAGTGACTACCATATTTGAAATGGGTGTATCTCATTCATTTATTTCATCCCGCATTTTTAATAAACTAATTCTTCCTATGGATATTTTATTTATGTTTTAGATATTACTACATCCATTGGTATTAAGATAGTGAAGGGTGTATATATTTAGGATTTTGAATTCACTCTATCAGATATCAATCATTATTGGGGTTTTTTGGTTCTCGATATGAAGCCTATTGAAGTCATAATTATGATAGATTATATCATTACCAATAATTCCAAAAATGATTGTTATCTTCCAAGGGTATTCATTACTAAACTTAGTGGTGTGAATCATGACATACATGGATAATGGGACCCTGGGTCAAGTATAGTTGGACATACTTATCATGGGATGGGGAATGTAATATAAGTGTTTTATTTTGATCTAGAGTTGGAATATTTGATTGGTGAACTCCCTCTAGTTTACGTTGAGTTTGCAGACAAGTTTCCTTCTAACTTCTCTTGTATTACACTTGTAAGGGAGGTTGATATTTACATTGAAATATTTCCAATTACTCAACTAGTTTTTAGGCCCTCTTTCTGTATGGGAAAAATCGAACTAGTACAATTGAATCCAAAGATGGATAATCTTCTTGAGAAAAGATTTATACACTCGAGTGTGTCACATTGGGAAATTCCAGTTATATTTGCTATGAAAACTGATGGTTCACTTCATCAATATGTTTATTAATGAAATATCAATCAAGTATTGATTAAGAAAATGTATTTTTCTCCTTATATTGATGATATGTTTGATATTTTGAATGTGGGGAAGTTTTTCACAAAGATTTAGCTTCTCTCTAGTTACCTTTAGTTGAGGATAAAATAATACGACATTCTAAAAACCACCTCTTAATGAGGGTATAACCAGTATGAGTACGCTGTTTATCCATTTTGTTTAACCAATTATATTTTAGTTTTTATGGTGTTATTGAATAGTATTTTCCATTAGTATATAGATAGTTTCATGGTGGTCTTTTTGGATGACATCCATGTGTACTCAATGTCCTAGGAGAAGCATGTGAATCATCAATGAACAGTTTTGTGTTTGTTGAAAAATCGGGAAATTTAATACATGATTTTAAATTGCGACATATTGATTCTAGAATTTAAATTATATGGAAACACAGTGTCAAAACATGGTATTTCAGTTGACCATGATCAATTTAAAAACTGTTATGACATGGGAACAACTACCAAATTGTTTTGAGATTCAGAGCTTCTTTGGTCTAGATGGTTATGTTTGATGGGTTATTAGAGACTTTTCAAAGATGTATTATCATATGACTACACTAACATATAAGGGGGTAATGTTTAATTAGAATGAAAAATATTAGATTTATTTTTTTGTGCTGAAATGTCTTCTAACTACTACACCAATGTTGACTCTTCCAAAGGCCAAGCAGGCTATGTTGTCTTCTGTAATGAATCAGGTCCATGTTTGGTTTGAGTTCTTATATAAGGTGATCATGTTGTTGCATTTGTATCATGATAGTATAGTCTAGTAGAGGATTTTTATCAGACCCATAACCTGGAACATGCAGATATGATTCAATATCTAAAGAGTTTGTTGCATAAACATTACGGAAAAGGAATACAATTTTTTTTGAACCATAAAGGATTCAGTTATATCTAATTTAAAAAATATTTAAATATATTCTAGATGCATTGGGTTAAATACCTGAAATCTATCTATTTCAATATCACCTATACCTCGGGGAAAGGTAATTTCATTGCAGTTCCTTTGAGTAGGAAACTTCTGACCCATAAAGTGAAAAAATCATTGATAGTGGGGAATTTGATGAGTCAATTTTCACATATTAATATCATATCTTGGTACATGGGGTTGAGGTTTCCTTGTCAAGTTTTCAGTTGATGTCTTGTCTTCTCAAATTTATTATTCCAAAACATCAAATTAAAATGAGTTCTGTAGGAATTGAATCTCTATTAATACTAGGGAGACCATTACTGATTAGTCATTATCCAAAGAGGGAATTCTATTTTTTCATACCAATTTTGTGTTACCATATTTTTTAAGGAAATATGTGATGGGAGATTTCCACAGTTCCGAGTTGCTAGTGTACCTAGGGACCACGAATATGTTCTATGTCATACGACATTAGCTCTAGTAGTTAGTTATAAGATAAATCATTTATGTGTTTGTTTCACGTTGTTATACATGCCAATAGGTTTATACTATTCACTAGAATCCTTTAGGTTTTCTTCATCCATGTCCAGTCCCTAAATAAATGTCAGACTAGAAATCTATGGAATTTTTGGTTGGGTTTCCTCCATCCTAGATAATTTAGAATGTGATTTATGTTGTGATTTATTGGTAGAAAAAATATGATCAATTTATACCCATTTAGGATGCAACCAAAAATTGAGAAGTTAGGAAATATCAATGTTAATGATATTGCCTTATTGAATGAATTTCCTTCTATAGTAGTTTCTGATAGGGTTCCTCAATTCTCTTCTCGCTTTAGAATAGACCTTTAGCAGACACTGGGATACCACATCTATTTGAGTAAGACATACCTTCTATAGTCGGATGGCCAAATTGTAAGAGCTTTAATGATTCCTGAGGTTATTTTTATCTCTTTTGTTCTAGTCCTTAGAAAGGAAAGTTATAATAATTTAAAGCTAGTTTCATTTTTTATGATAGTATTTACTAATCAATGATTAGAATAGATCCTTTTAGTAAGATGTATGGATGAAATTGTAAACCACTTTTATGTTTGTTGGATACTGGAGAATGTTCCTGGGTTAGACCATGTTTGGTAAAAGAAATATCCAATTGATTCATCCAGGAATGTTGACATCACATATTTGGTATACTTATAATGTACAACTTTTTAGTAGACCTTTATAATTGTCAATTGGTAACCTGGTGTTATTCAATGTTTCCCCTCAGTTTGGTCATTGATGTCTTGGGGGATAGGGAAATATACACCTCATTTTTCGGGACTTTTTGAGGTTGTTGATCGGGAAGGAAATGTTTCTTACCCTTTAAAACATCCACTACATCTAAGGTTGATACATAATTATTTCCATGTATATCAGCTACAAAATTATTTATCTAATCAATATCATATTCTGAGATGGTATGATCTTGATTTTGAAGATGATTTATGTGTGACTGAATGATCTATCATGGAAGATGATTCTAAAAACAGTATACTTTATGGGAGGATGTGACAATACGTTAATGTTTTATGGAAGCACAATTCTGATTAATATCAGACACAGGAGAGGGAGTCACTAAAAGGATAGTAGTGGCCTAATCATTTTATCATGGAAGCTTCATCATATGCTTTCTTGGAATATAATGTTTCTATTGTGGGGAGGTTATAATATCCTACTACTATTTTTCATGAATTCCAATTCCCCTAATTTTACCAAGCTTTTATTTCATTTTTTATGGGGTTTCGTCAGGGATAATTTTGAAAATTTTGAAAAATTAAGGGCTAGTACATGGTTGGAACATGGTTTTCTTAAATAATGAAACCTTTCATAGAAAACCACGCAACCCCAAGGTAGTGTGATTTCTCATAGTTGACATGTATTTTTTCAACACATGAACCCTCTTAGGAGAAACTACGAAGCCCATTTATAATAGGTGCACAACATGTGTGCGTTTTGTCAAAACTATGTGTTGTTTCCAAGGAAACCATACAGATGAGATTTTAAGAGATCTGATTTTTTAAAAAATTTCCTAATCCCTATTTTAGCCTTCCAATAAACCGATAAGAACTAAGATTGATTTCTCATATCCTTGGATCTCCCATGTATGATTTTCTTCCTCAAATCCCTCCTGAATTGATCTGATGCTTTTGGAACGCTCCTCAATCTTCGTGTGGTTGGTTTCCAAGTTCTGTTATCATCCTCCTCTGACATATCTTATCCTATATAGGGTTATATATATCCCTATATTGAATTATAGATCTCATTTACATAGTTTTTGATATAATAAAAGTGTTTATCTATTTATCTTCATTATATTCATTCTCCAATTGAGTTTTCTAAGTACAACATTGTGATCTGAGATCTGTTGATCCTAAGGATGGTGGTTCCATTATATTCCATATATATATATAAATCCTAAATTTATTTGATTAATTTAATTTATTTAAAATTAAATAAAATTTACCGGTTTTGATTAAATGGATATCATTTTTTTAGAGAAAAATAATTCTATGGAATTAGGGGTTTTGAATGAAAAAATGCGGGTTTTTCATGAAATTGGAAACCTCCTAATTCCATTCAACTATGGTTTGTTTATATAAATTAGGGGAATTTAAATTAGTTTTTTTAATTTTGAAATTTAATTTAATTAATGTTTATAATTTTAATTGTGGAAAATGGATTTTATATGAAATTATGAAAACTGTAATTCTATTGAATTGGGGTATTTGGTAAATTGATGGAAGTTGATGAAAAAATAAATTGATGAATTTATTAATGAAATTGGATTGTTAAATTCAATGGTGAATTAATTTTGAATCCCTATTTTGGAAGGTGGATTAAAATTATATTTATATAATAATTATGGGGTTTTCTTGGTTAAATTGAATGTTTTTTATTAAAAATCACTTATGGTTTTTAAAAATAAAAATGGCATATTTGAAATGGAGAACAAATTTAAATGTATTTTAATAAATCCAAAAATTAATTAACATTTTTTATTTTCTTCATTAGATCAGAAAAAATCATAATGTTTTTAGTGAGTTATTTTGATAAAGTATTACGATTTACAATATTCTAAAGCATCATATCATCACATCTCATCCCTTAGGTGATGGTTATGAGTCATATTTGGACCTAGTTCAAAGGGATATATATACATATTTTCCATGTCATAGTTCCATGTCCATATAGCCTACAAATATTATACCTTATTAGACATATGATCATTTCTCTATCTTTTTTTATTTCAAATTAATATATGTAATTTTTTGAAAACTATATTATATGACTTCGGATTTATATAAACTATTTTATATAAAAGTATTTATAGAAGAAGTTTTTGAAAAGTTCCATTTGTGTAATGACCAACTTTTTTTAATGGTAATTCTTTAGTTTTAAATATTTTTTAATAATTTGAATTTTGAATCATTCATTGACAATGTATTTATGTCCTTTCAAAAGTAATGAATAATTTTTTAAAGATTAGTTTGAAATAAAAAAACCTATTTATTTAAAATTTGAAAGAGTTTTCTTGGTTAATTTGATATTTTCATATTATTATAGAATATTTGCGTGAGATCTTACTAGTATTTGGCTCACACCCTACATTTTCCTTGGGTTTTCTTAGATTTCCTCCATCTAGGATCGACCAAGGTAAAATTATCACTTGGAGGTGGTGTTAACTATTGATTTGTTGACTTTGTGAGTTGTATCTAAGGAGGGGAATGGGGAATATTTCTTATTCTCTAGTAATTGGTGGTAGTAATTTTGTTTTTATAAATATTTTACTTTTGGTAAATTACTCCCAGTGTAGTTTCTATTCTATGCATACAGATTTTTAAATATTTCTTCCATATTTTTTGTGGAAAAATTGGTCACACCTTCTTTGTGTATGATGTTCGGTTGTAGTAGCCACCCCATGGGGATCAAGAACACCCTTCGAGATATGTTATGACTAGAGTAATAATCAGGTTACCAGGGTATTCAGGTTGGTTTATGATAAATATTAGACATCGTTCATTTTCTAATGTGTTGTTTTTTACCATATTCATTTTAGTATCATTTTATTCATGATCATCAAAAAAATAGGATAAATTCATAACAGTCAATGGTCATAGTCAAATGGATTAAAAACATCTTTAATATTAATGGGATATATTCTATATATTTTTTTAATTAGGAGTGTTCATTATGTTATAAAATTATTACCATCTTGAAAACTATCCTTAATATGATAGTTTTTTATGAAAAAATATATATGTTTTTTTAAATAGTAATTAATTATTAAAATAGATAATTTCTCTTATCATAACAATAATAACAATATTAATTTCATATTAATTAAATATTCCATCATAAAATAAATTATTTTGAATATACATTTTAGAATAGAATTCCTGAAATCATCATCTTTGATGTCCATTTTGTAAAACCACCTCTGTGAACAATGTTTTTCAAAAGTGTTGAAAGAAAGATAAACATAGTAAATTTTTTTTATAATAAATTAAATTAGATAATAGATAAAAAAATATTTGTGAGATTAATAAATATGTATTACTTTAATCCATGTAAATGTAAGGGGATAATTAAAAATGGAAACCCATCTTTGAAAAACCTATATTTGGATATAATAAAATTTTTAGGAGAACATTTCATTGATCTGTGGCAAATGATCAATTATCAATAAAGGAAAATATAGATTCAAACACCATATTAATGGAATCATTGATTTAATGTATGTAATATTATGTTATCATTCAAATATAGATAATCATAATTAAAAAATGTATGATATGCTTGGAAAGACTTAGCAAAATCTTTTAGATTACACCATTGATTGATCTTAAAGACTTCATAGAATAGAAATTCGGTCACTCCAAGGTAATATTGACAGGGTATTGGATGTGTTAATATGAAGTTTAGTAGAACAATGAGAAAAAATATAACCAGTACTTTTCTTATAATTTTTTTTATTATGTCTCTTTTTATATAAAAAACAAATGGGGTTTCTAAAAATAATTAGGCTTTAATGGTTGACAATGTAATTTTAAAAAGTTAAAAGTTGTTAAAAATTTAAAAATAGATAGTAATGTTTAGTATTTAAACATAGACATGAGCCATTTATTGATTATTATTATTATTTGTTCTATTTATAAATCATAATTAACCACACAATTTCTATAAATTCATTTCCAACAATAAGAGTTTTCACTAACATTAATAACCTAATATTGATATTAAATTCAAATAAAAACATTAAAATAAATAAATTAATTTCATATTTATTACCAAAAATCATTAAATACTAAAATTTATCCAATTTTTTGGATTAAATATTTTCATTCCCTCACATCTGTCTTTTCTTCACATTATAGAAGAATTGCATCAATATGGTGTAACTATTTCAGATAATTGTCATTTTATGTAAAATTAAGAAAAATATCATAAAAAAACATTTTTCCATAATCACAATGTTATTCTATAATAATTCATAATTTCTTATTATCTACGTCATTAATTATTATAGTTACTTAAAGAGATTGATAAATGTTTTGTATTCATTGTTTATATAAAATAATATAATGGTCATTATTAATTAAAAATGGAAAATAATTCCTATATTTACAATTGTAGAATTTCTATGGTCCAGATCCACTCATATATTGAAATAAATTGATGTGTTCATGGTATTTTTATATCATATAATTTAATTTTTTTCTATTTTAAAAAAATTAAACTTTTATCAAGGTATCTTAATTTTATAATGATAATTAATATTTATGGACAAAATGTTAACATTACCTTATTACTAAGATTGAACATGATGATTCAAGAATTTGGAAATCATTGTAAAAATGTAAATTTTATAATGTGGAAAAAATTTAATATTAAAACTAGTAGACGCAATGCAATGAAAGATCATTTTTTTTAATTTCTTTTTAAGAATAAATATGATTTTATACCAAAATATTAAAAAATATGGGTTCTAGTGGATTCCATTGGATTATGAATAATATAAGGATGGATATTTGACATTAAAATCAAATAATAATGGAGTAAAACCATGTAAATATACATTAATAAGAAAAAATAAAAAAATATTTTTTAGAACAAAACACTACAATGATTTCCTAATTTTCAAACAAATAATAATATATTCATAATGAGATTTTCCAATGATTTATTTCACTTAATAAATATATATTTTTTCTACATGATGTTTCTATATACATTAATAATATTCTTATTTAATGATTTTATTATATATGTAGCAAGGGCTTCAAAATTAGTTTTCTCCCTATTCAATGAAAAATCAACTATTTTAGAAAAATATAAAAGGTTAAAAATAATATAATTTTTATATTCTGAATTATAAAATGACTTCTAAATTATGAAATTCAAATTAGGAAATTTGTATAATCTTATTCATAAATAAAACTAGACATATATATAACTCTTTCATAAAAAAATATCCATTTTAAACATAAAGTGGTATTTATTTCATTATATATATATTACTAGCTTTTTAAAAGATTATATTTTAGTTTACACATTGAAATATAAACTATTATCATAATCATATTTTAAAATTAATCAAATAAATATTATACACAATATGTTATTAAAAAAATGAAAATAATCATTATTTTTTCTTTAAATTTAACTACTTTAAACTAATTTGAATCTTTTTTAATTATAAAATGTTTTATTATTCTTATAATTTTTCTAGTAATGTATATATAATAGTAAAATACCCATTTTCATTTAGTGATACATATATTACAAGTTAATGATCAATTTATTAATTAATTAAATTTATATTTTAAAATATCAAGGTGTTGTATCCTCACCTTGTAAATAAGTTATATCCAAAACAAATTAACTTCTCTTCAGTATAGAAGGGTTTATTTAGGAATTTTATTTTATAAAAATACATTGAAAACATATTTTAATAGGGTAATGAGGTCTTTTTATGTAATAATTATCATAAGAAAATAAAAACGTGAAACTTAAAAAACATAATTTCTATAAAAGAAAAAATGTGGAGTGTATGATGAATCACATGATCATGGAAGGAAAAAAATTAATATTTGTAAACTTGTTGTATAAATACACATAATAAAAATGAATATTAAAAAATTATTTTGAATAAGGGAAATGGACATATATATGTTTCCTTGACCAGGTTTCCAATTTAAGATAACATTTGTGAGATGTCAACATATGTATATAGAAGAGAAAAAAAATCCAAACGATGATGGAATTATTTTGAACAATTCCATAAATTTAAGAAGAAGTATATCATCAAGGAAGAATCTTGGAAATGGAATTTCATTTTTCACAAATTGGAAAGAGACCATCAATTTATTCAAAATTATTTCAAAAGGATAAAATTTCTATTTCATGATCATTTTTCTGGAGACTTACAGATTCCATTACCATGATGAAAATATACCATTCATATTTCTTAACATCCTTAAATTAAATTTTACACAATAATTTACTTTTTAAAATAGTTTACACATCTATGTCATACCAAATTCAAAATGATGAATATAAAATATAAATAACTCTTATGAAAAAATAAGGAAATCAAGGTATAATATATCATGTGATCTATAAGGTAAAGAGAATTTATTCCTCAAATATGAAATAAAAAATTTCTAACATAAAGTAAAAAATTTCCCAAAATGAAAAAAAATATATGATGAAATAATATATTGATTTAAAAAATCAATTGTAATCCCCAATGTTAAACTCAAATCATTAGAAAGTAACAAACAATATATCCTAGTGAACAAGACTTAAAAGACCTTAGGTTTTTTATTTGTTTTTGTGTAATCACAATTATAATGTGTTTTAGAGGGAACCCTTTCATGACTAATAGGCCCAGTGGAACATGTCCCAAAACATAACCCAAAAGACCACATATCTGACTACCTTAGAACTACCCCTATACTGTATATTCGTCAATGATGGTTCCTAACTCCCTACCACTCATGGATGATCAGATAGTATTTTTACATGTCGAGCATTACGCTTCTTAATGCTGATGGTGGATTTCTTACCCACTAGTCTTTCCCAATATCGTTCGATATTCTCTGGTGGATCCTACTACACTGATCCACATTTGGAGACCACTACTATATGGTTTTATCTGATTTATACAAGGTTTTAAAGACTATGGGCTAGAAGAATAAGGTAGCCTAAAAGTCGAAGGTGGTTAGAAGGACATGTTTCATGTTTTTCCAAAACTGTGGTCTGAAGGCCCAAATCGAATGAATAGTTTCACTCATGTTGTATAGTTAGAGTACCTCCTATAGTAACTCCATAAATATATCCCTTCAATGAATATATATTCATTATCATGACGGATTATAGTATGTATCAACCACTCAATTACAAAACTACACTAAGACTGTACCCTTATTAACCATAATTTCATCAACATTAAAAATGTTATTAAACTAAATTCATTTATTATAAATATCATCTTATATATATGTAAATTTGAGAGAATTAATTCCAAATAACCTTAATTAAATAACACAAGTTAAATATAAGTGTTTCATATACATGAATAATCAATTAAGCCCCAATTAAATTCACCACATAATATAATTAATCACCATAAAATAATGTTTTGTAAAGCCAAAAATGTGTTTCTATTTATTGAATCTCGTTAATGACCATAAAATGTATTACCCATGATGATAAATATAATTATTAAATTATCCTTATCCAATAACATTTTAATCTCTAGAGATCTCTAAATACTTTATTTGATACTGACTTTCACACCATAGACACATATACATGGATTTATTGATAAGATAGTACACTTTAGAATAATGGATTTTATACATATAGATTCGACCCAATTATAAAATTCCTAAATTTATACATCCAAAAGAAAATATTTAGTCACTTACATAACAAAAAAAAAGTATTTAGGTATCATGTTTCAATGAATTTTGAAAAACTCTTTATATAAAATGTCTCTTATTTTCAAATGATATTTTCTTTACTATACCTTGATTTTTATATTCTGTAATATGTTTTCTATATCTCAAAAAAAATTATGCATGCATGAAAAACTTTTTTACATAACATACATAACATTATTATTCAAAAACATTGTTATTACACAAAATATATGGGTGAACTCAAATTATCAGTAATGGAAAAATATTTTTATTAAAACATTAATATCATCAGTGGGAATATGATAGGAAAAAGGTTCTGATGATTTAAACAATGTGAATGAGTATAAAATTAGAGAATTCATACCAATTAATAAATGTTTAATATATCATGATACAGGGAATAATGATTTAAAATTAGATAAAATTCATATGGGTCAACCAATGTGGTCTATGATAAATCAATCATTGTCCAAATGATCCATTAGAATTTATAGAATGAATTTAGAAACCGTTTAGGTATCTTGGATAATTACCTTCATATCATCCATAAAAAAACCTAAAACCACACTTATAATGGAATAACAATGTCATTAAGTTACAATTTGTCCATTTGGGACAATATTTCATTATCCATTGCATTAATGAGTTATACCGTGCTAACCCATCATTAGAGTTATGTTAGGATCACCCGTCATCATCATTAATGTTCAAAAACTAAAATATTAATAATTTACGTTGATCTTGCCTTAAATAATAATAATAATTGAAAACCCAATTATTTATTTTAAATCATCATTAAAATATGTAAAATTATTGAGTTTAATAACGTTTTCCTTAAAAAATAATTAATACACCTGTAGAGAAAATAGATGGAATGATTTATTAGATAATGTCCCCAGAGAATCATTGGAATCCTTTAAAACTTGTTTAAATATATAAAATAAAATCTTTTATAATATAATTTATAAATATAATTTTGTAAAAATTAATACCCTTTCCGTTTGGAAACCATCATAATTTTTTTATTCATAAATGGGTAAAGTATACTCTATAAAAACCATACTGACAATAAAGGGGAGTATAATAAATAAAAATGGAGATAATTTATAGAAAAATTGATAATAAAAATTATAATAATACTATTTCATTCATATTTTTTAAATGAAAATAAAAATTTATCTATAAAATATCGACCAGAACCATTATGTATATGATATAATACAACATGACCTCAATAATTCCACTCTTATTCTAGAGGATACTAACATGTATTTAAAGTCTTGAATGGAACCATGGGGATACTATACCCTCTATATCATGTCATGGTATCGATAAATACTATTATAAATTAATAAATATAATAAATAATTAGAGTATATGAAGAAAAACTAAAATGACATTCATGATATAATGACCTAAAAAAGTATCCCATATACAATTAAATATAGTAAATAATTGTCATAATAGATTTCTATACCCCACACCATCTATTAATGACTACATCTTCCATCTTTACCAACTAAAACATCCACCATAGGGACTTTTCCCTTCTCTGGTTCTTTGATTATGAATTATACAAGCGCACCGAAATTCCTGAGTATGTTGTGCACACAGTACTTAGTAATACACAATAAATGACCCTAAACATGAATTCATAAAATATATGATGGTATTACATAAACATAAAATGTGTATGTATATAAAAATAATATAACACACAAGTTCCATATAGAAGTCCGGTCCTCAGGGACTGGATCCACCAGCATTGTAACCATGAAGCAAGAAAAATACCTTCTTGGCCACAATGCATGTATGAACATCACTGACCATATATGAAAAATCCCACGCCTATATGGCATAGTTTGGAAAATTGTATTTATGCATATTTTTTAAGAAAGACCCATCTACATTCAAAAATATATCTCATTACTCTCATTAGGGTATTTTCTGTATTGACCCATCTGAAACAACATTATAGATAAAACAATATATCTAAATATTTATATAATATGGTATAGAAATATCATGCCAAAAAATCAGTGTAACCATATGAACAATCCATGTGAATGAACCAATATCAAAAGTCATGGTTACACAAACATTCACACCTGATGTGATCCATCATCAAACATATCTCTCACCGGCCACACTTGCTTATAAATATTGAGGCCAATAACCTTAACAAAAATATGTGCTAAAATCAAGGGTTTTTTACACATAAAAATCACAAAAGGATACAAACCCACACAAACACCTGAAACCATGCCAATGACCTATTAAATAATGAAATAATGTTAAGAAATTACTAACATATGTGGAATGATGATAAACAAAAAGGGTTGAATTTCGAGTGTAATTTCACCACATAAGCCTTGTATTTTTTAAACAAATATGTTTAAAAATATTCATGTTGTTAAGAGTCAAATGGAAACAACTACGTGTCAATTTGATCAATATTTTTGGAGATATCTAGGGGAAAATTTTGATGATAAAAAAAGAAAAAAAGGATAGAGGATGGAAGAAAAAGGAATAGAGTTTTGAAGAGAAAGGGAGAGATGCGATATATAAGAAAATGAAAAATGTGAGGGGAAAATGGATTATGAGGTGCCCCCATTTGAGTTACCTATACCTTTTATTATTTTCCCCATTTCATTTAGTATTATAATTATTTCATTAATTCATTTATCTTCCTACAAGAATTCCATGTGGACTACTTCTTCTCCATTTCATGTGTATTGTGTTCCCATTAACCATGGCTATTTGATCCTTCATATTAAATCTATTTAATCCCTCTTTAGATATATATATATATATATATTATAAAATAATCCATATATATATATACACAATTTTGTATACACTAATGTGTATATATATATAACAAACATATATATATTTAACACACACACATATATATACACAGCAGAACATGTATATAAATAATTATAAATTTAATACATGTATTATTTTCCAGAAAAAGTTATAATTATAACAAAAAAGGTATTTTTTATTTTTGTTAAATATCTCACATTAATGCCACAATTAACATTAAAAAGTCGATTAATTATTTTTTTAATTAATATTTACCACACATTTTCATTTAGTTACCAAAATTAACAAGATCGTATTAATTATGTTTCCCACTAATTATTTTCATTGTAACAAAATTATTAATCATAAAAGTATATTTTCCTTTATTGTCATTGAAATAAATAATAATAGTAATAAATAATTTTTTATTACTACTTCTAACTATGAGATAAAATATTTATATTTCAATTATTATTACCCTTATGTGAAATGTAACTAAACAGATGACACATAAAAATGTTATATAACACAAAAATAAAATACCACATTCTTAACTAAATAGCGGACTAAGATTTCGTATCTAAAAAATCATTTAATAGATATTCCATTATTTTTTAAATATAATAAATGAGTTATTAAATAAATTATATTCATGTGAGATTTAATTATATACCATATATGCACACATGTTATGTATCACCTATGGTAAACCCCACATCCTGAACCAAATGGTGGTCCATCATTTCTCATACAGAGCACCATTTGGGAGTTATATCATTTTTTGGAAAACAATTCTTGGATGTAATATTATATATATATATATATTATTTTTATTTTATCAACATCGACCCTCTACAGACCCCTAAATCTCACGCTAACTCACCACATATCATTAAAAATATTCTGTAGAATATTTAAATGTATTAACTGAGCTCGTACCATTTTATAAAGCCATAATAAAAAATGTATTTAAAAAGAATAATAATTTCACTCTAAAAATAGTCATAATTTATTAACAAAATTAGGGTTCTTATCTTTTGATATTTAGGATGTTACATGATTTCTACAGTAATCTTTGATAAAATCCCTTTCAAAACATTTTATAATAGGGTTAAATACCTTGTAATATGCATTATGGGAATAATTTGAGAGTAGAAAATTATTGAATCAAGTAAAAACATCAAGAAGAAAGTGTTTTGGTATATGAGTTTTAATCTTTTAAATAAATTTGATTAAATAAAACTAATTTTCAGCCATTAAAATTTAAAACTCCATAAAAAATGAAAATTTCTGCTCATTTTAAATCATACAATGTTTTCCTCAATGTTTTCTGAATTGACATTCAACAACAGTATATATACAATAATAATTAATTAAAGTTGAATATATAAAAAAATAACATCGTGTTAATCTTGAGAAAAAAATTATTTTTGATTTTATTATATATTGAATCAAAAACCATTTGAACGGTCAAATATTATTGGGATATGTGAATTATATGAATTTACTGAAATAGTTTTACAATATTCATTCATGGATAATTAAGAACCCCGTATAAAAGAATGAATGGTTAATGACATGAAACATGTCTAAATAAAATTAGATTTAGATAAATAAAACAGTTTACAATTTTAGAAAATTTAAATTAAAACCACATGGAAGAGGAAATAAAAAATAAAATAATATATCTATATATAAACTTACAAGAGGAAATATATAAACCATATAAAAGGAAACAGTTTAATAATAAAAAATATGTCTCCAAGAATGGATTTTTCAATGAACAAACCCATACAATGTTCCAGAAATTTAATTTATGAATAAATTATATAAGATTATATGTGAAACAATGGTAATTATAAATTAATATCATGAAAATATAACACATCAAAATCATATTACAAAACACACACAATCATAGAACCAAATATTAAAGGAAGATGAAATATAAACTAATAGAAGGATGTTGGGCAAAAAATACCCTTACCTCGAGTCATGATTTTCATTATCAATCCACTACTTCACTAAATAATAAGATTATATTTTTCATTTAAATCATTCATTACATATTTTATTATTAATCCTCAATTATTATACCTTGGTATCTATTTTTTTATTTAAAAAATTTGTACAATTCACATGGATCATTTTTGTGGTCATTTGGTTCATAATCAATAACTAAGGTCATTATATTATTAAGTATCAAAAGTTAAAGATAAAAAATTTCATGAAATCTATGAAAATAATGGGATATGTTCCAAATCATTCTTTAATTATGTACCTTCAACATTTTATTTAATTTTAATCTTCCTATTAAACATTCATAAGAAGCCTATTTGTGATAGTTAAAAATTACCATATCTGATTACAGTTATATTTGATATTATTATGGATAATTTATCATTTTAGAACCGTAATTACAAAATAAATATATCATTAACTTTTTATTGAATAATTAAACAAATTTTAAAGAATACCCATGAGGTGCATAAATTCAAGAAAACATTGTGGTTCAAGTTGGTTGTATAAAACCAGCACAGAGAAAAATGTGTTTAAAAAGTGTTTGAAAGAAATGTAAAAGTTTTAAATAGGTAGTTTTAAAAAATAAATTTAATAATACATATAAAACATCTTTATGATTAATTTTTATTCAATAAATTCAATAATTAAAATTTAATAGGGTAAATATAAATGAAATGGATATCTCCAGAAAACCCTCATTTCAACATTACAACAAATTATAGAGAAGAGTTCATCTAGAGGTAAAACATGTCCCAAAATAGAAAATTAATTAAATATATTCTACTAGTATTGGAATAGAATCATGGATATAGTGAATGTAAAATTTTAATATAATTTCAATATAAATAATCATAATTAAGAATAGTGAAGAGGCTTTGAACACCTAACCTCAATATTTCACCCTCCAAATAAAAAATTTTCATAAGTCCATTGAAGTGTAGAAATTTCATCACTCCATAGGGACTAGGGATGTGATAATGAAAATTTCATGAATTATTTGGCTAGATCATTGAGAAAAAAATGTTGTAATATGTTCTATAAGAAAGGTTATACTAAGAATCTTTTTATAGGAAAGATTAAATTGTGTTTTCAAAGATATTTTGACATTAAGGATTGAAATTTGATTTTAAAATTTTCAAGAGGTTCAAAAATGAAAAATATATGGTTTGTTCAACCATAAAATAATTATAACATATCATAATAAGATAATTATTTTTTTATATTTTTTAAAAACATTATTTAATTTAAATAGTATTTAATGTTGCTTTCATAGTTACTATTGTACTTTTACATTCAAAATAACTTGAAAACCATTAAATAAGAATTGAACCATTTTTTGCAATTAAAAATATATATTTTATTATTCCTGTATCTATGAAAAACCATAATCCATCTAAATTATATCACATTAAATATTATTATTTACCGCATTTAATTTCTCTTATAATTTCATTAGTGTTGAGTTAATGTTGTGTAAGTGTTTTAGATAATTATCCAAAATTATAAAATTGAAAATATATTAATATCATAAACAATATTTATATTTTTATCTGAATAATCATTTTTAATAATTAATAACATCTTTCTATACATATGAAAACAAATTATAGATATTAAAAGAAATAGAGTAAGATGTTTTAATTACACATTAAATAATTTAAAAGAGAGGTCATTATCAAATCAAAATGATACCAAATATCTATATTTTCAATTATATGAAGATTTTAGATGAAATTAACTCATGAAATAAAATAAATTCACATGTTATTGAGATTTATGACCTTATACCATTTCTTTTACCTCTGTTAACCTAATTTACCCTTTACCTAGATTATTAATTAGTATTATGATAATAATTATTTGTGATTAAAATTTAAATTGACCATATTACTAAATAGGAAAACTCAAATTCATAATTTGTTTAAAAAAAATCCATTATTAAGTTTCTATATAGGTTAAAATATTATTTTTAAAATGTAAATACAATGAAATGAACAATTTGTTTAGAAAATATTATGTTTTTAAAAATAAAAAAGAAGTTTATACAAAAATAATGTAAATATACTAATTAGCATTTCATCATTTCCATTAAAAATAGTCCAATAGTAATTATAATACATTAAAATAAATTAAAAATCAAATCAAATATTTTCGATACTTTATTGAAGTCGTTGAATCAAAAAAATAGATTTTATTACTATAAAAACATTACTTAATTTCAAAAATTTTAGACATAGATTTCTATGTTGAAAAACATATTTTAATAAAATTGATATTATTGAATAAATATTTTTTTGTTGAAAAATGTCTCATACACTATTACATCATAATTTCATCATGGCCATTTTTTAATCGTATCTTTAGTTGGAAAATTTTGATTTTTCATTATAGAGTGAAAACTAAAATATTTTGGAAAAATATCAAAAATGAAACATAATATAGCATTGATTTGATAATTCCAAAATGATTTAAAATTTATCAAAATCAAATTCTGAAATTAATAATTTTAACTATTTTATGAGAATAAAAAATATTTCAAATATGATATCTTATAAAATTACACTATTAAAAAGAATGTTTTCTTAATCTTATTCCATACCAATTATTGGTTTATTGAAGGTTGATATATAAATTCAGGTGTTTAAATATTAACAATTACAACTATGATATTTTTAAATTGAAAAAATTGAAAAATTATATGGTGTTTTATAAAAAAAATCATTGATAAATGATAATTATTGTTATTTGTTATTTATCTTTTAAATGAATGAAATTTTAAATAATTATCATATTTTTATTTAATAGTCATATTATTATTCTTATAATTTCCAAAAAAATCATATATTTATCAACTCATTTAATGTTTGTGATGTTTGTGATATAAGCTATTAAACTCAATGTTAGTTAAATAAAACATTATATATATATATCGATGTGTTTCATTATGATTTCATAGGATTTTATACTATTTTATGAAATTAATTTCATGTAACATCTTATTGTGATGAATATTGGGATATTTTCAATATTATAGTAAAATATTTACAATATGTTTGTAACATAGAATTTTTATTGATATTTTTTACATATTCAATTGATTGAAACATGTTAATTTAGTTTATTAAGTGTAATATATCATGATTAAATCATTGGTTTCATGGATATTTATTAGGAATGCATGAGAATTGATATAAATTATATTTATATATAAATTAAATTATGTTATATTTTAAAAAGAATAAAATAACATGTCTTATATTAATAAAAAATTAAGTAGATTTCATTGCCAGTTGTTGGAGTGGGTTATTCTAACAATGTGTTATTGGGGATTCTCTTATCTAATATTTATAGGTTAAAATAGATATTCAATATGTGTGATGAGAAAATATACTAAAATTACAATGAAATATTTAACTCTATACTGTTTATCACACTCGTATTTTTGGAATTACTCTGTTAGGTTTTAAAAAGAATTTATTGTGGGTGATTCATTAGATGAATCTAAGAAATGTATCATTATTATCTATCCATGAGTTATATATGATATTAAAATTGGATTTTGTGTCCTAGATATAATGTTTTGTACTTTTATTACATAAATATTTAATGTATTTCAATATTAAACATCATATTACATGTTTTTCATTGTTCTGCATGACTATAATGTAATAATTTCATAGCGTATTTGTCACATTTATGAGGTCATATATGTTCCCCACTGTGATGAGAACCTTTAAGTGCTATGAAAATATTCTTAAATATACTTCTGTGGTTGTATGACATACTATAATGAGACACATAGTATAAGAATTTCTAGGTTTGAGTAATCATAAGTATATAGACAAATTATCACGAAGTTCTTACTTGGTAATCTCCAAGATGGGAGATTATGAGAAAATACCAACTAGTATGGAATCTGTATGTATTGGTGTCATCTAATAATCATATCGGAAATAATTTTTAATGGTCCATAGACATTAATATTTTTACTAATACACGTCATGACTCGTGCACCTTGACTTACTGATGAAAAAGGTCATGCCATATGTTGGCTAGAAGTAGGGTATGTTGGGTGCATCATGAAAGACATGTTATTAATGGATAAATCAAGGAAGGATTTATCCCTTCCATTTTGGAAGTTTATATCTTAGCCATTTGAATGAAATATAACTATCACCAAAAATTCCATGTCCTTGGTGTAATGATTAATTTATTTCTTATAGCTACAGAATGGCGTATCAAACATATTGGTTGATGGAATTATCCTGAAACCTACTTGATGAGATATTGTGAAAAAGGGATGATATTACATAGTGAGATTTCATATATGGATGTCATCATCTTGACTTTATGTTGTTTCCCTTAGGTGCCTCGACCTGTTTCTGTATAGTAATATTGGACATTATACAAGGCCAATAAATTCCAAAGAGAAATAATCACTGAGGGTCAAACACTAAGTGTTTCGGGTGACCTCTATTTAATTATATTTTGATTAAATAAATGGAATAAATATGATTCTGATGACCGAGGAATAATTTTATTCATGTTAATATGATCGCATAAATTAATTAAGAATTTATTCACTTTATTTGGAAAAAATATATATATTTATTCTATTGAACATTTAATAGATATTTATTTACTCATTTAAAAATAAAATAATATTTAATTAAATAATTTATTTGATTTTGGTGTTCAATAAATGGAAGAGAAGTTTGAACAGACCAAGACCATTTCTGTTGAGAAATTAAATATATATGAGTCAGTAAATAATGTTTATCCAATTAGAAGAAGAAATATTAAAAATACTATTATCATTATGTGGAACACGATTTCATTCATGGTTCTATTTTTTCATGTTAGTGCACCACAAATAATCATGTTGTTATAGTTATTATGAGGCATGGGGATTCTCTAATAGTTAAAATTTCAGTTAATCGCTACTTAACAAATAAATATGGTAACTGAAACCCCATGATGATTAATAGGAATATACTTCTATTGTTTCAAACACTAGTGAATAATGAATGGTTGATCCAAAATTTTCACTGTTGACTCCTCTTATCTCTCCCTATAATGAATTATAGAGGTTCCTGTAGACCAATGAATGAGAAATCAAGAATTATTAACACAAGGCATTCAATTAACTGTGCTAGCTCTCAAAGAATGAGTGGCGTAGATCATAGACCATTGCTACATGTGTGGATCACTACTAGCGGTATTCATCGTTGAATCCTTGTGAGCATAAATAAGGCATTATGGAAGGGTCATTTCAGATGATCAATGTTCATTAACAAAAACATACCGATGAACCAAGTATTTAATTATTTCAGAAATTAATAAATTAATAATACACATGATTTAAAACATCCTCTTTCTCAGATCCATTTCGTTTCTTCTCGTTGTAAAAATATTTTATTTTAATCAATGGATATTAGGATTCATTGTCGTATTGATCCTAGATTGGTCAGCGATTATAGAAAAAAGAAAATTTGGCTCTGACCAGGTACCATGCTTCCGCTGCGTCCAGATCCTTCAAGTGGTATCAGAGTAGTCTCTTCATCATTTATTATTATTTAAATAATTTTATGATTAATTATGATTTAATAATTTAGTTTTTCAATTCATTTTTTATCATTTTAATAATATGAATTTTGATATAATTTCATCCTCTTTTCATTTCTAACATATATAAAAAAATAATAATTTTTGGATTAAAATTAAATTGGGGACCTCATCCAGAGGCACTGAAAATTCTTTCCATAAAAAATGATAGTACATGTTGTGTATTTGGAGTTACACACCATGTAATCAACCATATATACAGTGTAATCCGGATTACAAACTGTTTATTTTTTTTAGTGAAGTGGGAGTAATTTAGAAATTACTCAATATGGGGGCATTAATGACACGTAGTGTAGTTAATTCATACATTTTTTGTTGACATGAAGAGACTAGTTAACTTTCAGCCATATTATACTCCATGTGGCCCACTAGACACGGTGTGTATTCCCATCATGTCATGGTAAAAAACATGTATTCCATACCTGGATAAGCCGATCAATATCCATGTAACCTAGAGACAACATAGTGTGTGGGCCATTAGATACACCTTGAACTATTAGATTTCTGATGTACACCTCACAAACCGAGTACCTAGGCATGTAATTTTGATAAGACAATAATGTTAGTACAATCTGGTAGTTTGAATTACATGTTGTGTACATTACCAAATTACACATAATTAATACATTATTTGTTTATTAATGTTCAAATTTACATATAATGTTGATTTGAACATATGTTCACTATTTTACTCTAAGGTGATGGAAGTGAATATTAGAGAATTTCAGAAAAATTATTAGGACAAGAGGATTGATTAATTAAAGATAATAATTTATCAATTTGATAATGATTTGTCATAATACAACCAATTATGTAATAGAATTACAGTTTTATTAAATTTACAATTCATTGCATAATATGGATGATCATGAGCTATAACATACCTTTGTATGTGATAAATTTACTTTAAATTTATTTTAAATTAAATTGTTGGAATACATTCCATCTCTCCCCATTATTATACTGGTCATGTTTTCCCACATTTCATTTTAGGTAAACCACCTTTTACCATCAATTATGTGTGAGTAAAAAAGTATATATAGTCGATATATCTCCCCAACTTGTGGAGGCAATTCGATTAAGAAGACTAGGTGAAACAATTCCAAGGATATACAAAGGTGGACAGGTATAATGTTGTAGACATGACCCATAAATGGTTCATGGTTCTTCTCCCCAAGGTCATTGGTTATATTATCAACCACTAGATAAACTAACCATTTGAAAAGACTATGGCCATTCCCTGTAAGTTATTTTATTTCAGTAAGTTTCATTATTTTTCTTTTTGGATGTATTATCATGACTGTATAATTAGTTAATTACCAAGAATGCAATATGGAACTAAAATAAACTAGGCTTATACATAAATATTATCTTGACATGGTTAATCACTTAAGTAAGTTCCACTTAATATTAACAATCATGTGATAAATATTATAAGCAAATTTATTCATAAAGATAAAAATTCCTAAAAAAATATTAATTCAGACTAAGATTTTCCTTACATGATTAAGGGAAAGACTCAATAAAACAATTTGTTTGACCATCCCTTTTTGGGAAACCTAATTTTAAACAGGAATATATTGAGAATGTTTCAGGTTTATTTAACCATTTTACATCAAGGGGAGTAGCCATTGCTAGACATGGTGTGAATTCAAAGGTAATTGTGGAGGAAATCCAAGTCTGGATTTTAGGATTGGGTAGTCCCCTGAACGAATTAAGGAGGTACAAGACCACAGTTGGAAAAGATCTGCCCACCAAAATACCTTTAAATAGATTTACCAACACTTTATAGGGTTATGCGAAGGTAAATATGGATCCTTTCCACTAGAATATCCCAAAAAATAGACATTTTGAGTTCAATGGTGAGGTAAATTTAGACTTGATAAAATATTTGGAGACTTAATAAAGGTAATTTAATATTTCTCATAAAATTTAATCAAGAATTTACTAATTATCTATTCTTTTAAATAATGAATAAAGACAACATGAACATCAACCACACTATCCCTATGATCAATACTAGATAAAGACAACATCATCATTGGTGGTAACATCCTGGAATGTTTTATAAGCATTTGAGTCATTCTACTCCATGAAAGGAAATATTACAAGCAGGAGTCCTCATTACCTGAACTGCCTGTCAAAGAGGCGAGTGATGAAGACTTCTTGGTATACAGGAAACATATGAATGACATGGTCTACATTAAATGTTTTTTGTTATCATCAATGTATATTGAACTCATGTAGTATCATAAAAACATGGATTCATTAGCATTTTTGAGCACCCCAGTTTTCTTTACTAAGAGAGAGCAAGACAGGAAAGGTTTGAGATTACCAAGGAACTCATTCAGAGTAATCCTGGAGAGGGTGCCTCTATTGGCCTTCATGTAGTCATGATTATTGGCTAAAATGAGTGACTGGAGGTTATAATATTTAATCTCATGGAATAACATGGTACCAATATCTTTATAGCATCACTCTCTCATAGTTTCTCCTGTTTTCCTGTGAATTTCAATATGAACAACATGTAGAAGTCACTACCATATCTTTTTATCCTCCTTCTCAAAGTCGAAAAAGACATGAAGCATGAAAATCATTCATTCTTAAAGGTGAATATGTTGAAATGGAAAACGAAGAGCTTTAATCCCAAATCTTCTTCACACCCTTCTAAGAAAAGGTTGATCAAAGGAGAGATAAAGGAAATGGAAGCTATGTATTTCGCATATGACAATCGATAATGAAGTTACATCACATAAAGTATACCAAACCCAACATTGGAATCATTGGCTAGGTCATGTAAAAGACGAACAATTGAAAAAGTTACATCAAGATGGATATTTTAATTCTTTCAAACTAAAACCACTTGGTGTATGTCATGCATGTTTATAAAGAAAAATGACCAAATCCCCATTTAGTGGGAATGGTGAAAGGTACAAAGAGCTTATTGAATTGGTTCATACCAATGTGTGTGGACCACTTCCAGTTGAAGAAAGGGGTGGGTACTCATACTTCATATCTTTTACTAAATATTTTATGAGATATGGATATATCTACTTAATGAGATATAAGTCATATTCTTTTGATAAGGTAAAAGAATAAAATAATGAAGTTGAGAACCAACATGGTAAGAACATTTAGAAACTTCTCTCAGAACAAGGTGGGGAATATCTTATTCTAGAAATTTTTGATTACATAAAACTGATTTGGATCCTAACCCAAATCACTCTTCCTTACACGCCTCAGTGGAATTTTTTAAGTGAAAGGAGGAACGACACATTGTTGTACATGGTGATCTCAATGATTAGTCATGAAAGTCTTCCAATATACGTTTGGGGATATGTGTTACAAAAAGAGGCATACATTAAAACCAAGTACCAACTATATCAATAGATTGAATTCCATATTTGTTTTGCAGTGGATGAAAATCCACGTTATCAAAGATACATGTGTGGGGAAGCGAATCATTTGTTAAGGTCTATTCAAGTAACAAACTTTCACCCTGAGGCACAAAGTGTACCATTATAGGTTACCCTAAAGGAAAAGGAGATATTGAAGGGCCATGGAACACCCTAAGAGGAGTAAGGTGAATTATGGTGTAAAACTTTTCTTTTTAATGTTGTGGATCTTTTTTCCACATTTGTAGAAACTTGTTAAATCTGTCAAAAATGAAATCAGGGAGATGACACAACATTTTTACTTGGTTCTCCACTATGGGCTACATCTAAGGAGAAAGCACCGAATGTTTTTCGGTCATACCTAATTCCACTGAACATCAATAGCTGAGGATTACAAGGTTTGGGTATGGTCACTCTATCCCAAGCACAATACATTTAAAAAGGTACATGGATAGCTCACTACTTCTCTCGGGCCACACCCATTCACTGCCACTGGCTCACTCCCGTGGATGAATTCCCACTCAGTTTATAGACATGAAGGTTTCTTCAATTGATTTTCAATGAATTAATTCTCTTTTTTTAGCATGAGACACTGATTGCATCAAAGTCCTAGGTTGATTCAATTGAAAGCAATGATCAAACACACGTGATATTTAAAACACTATTAGAAGCATAACACCACTATTGTGCACAATACCCTAACTTGCATGAAAGATTTTGGAATTATCTTGAAAGATGAACTTCACACAAATCCTACCTTCTATGCAACCCTTATCTTTTGTGAAACTGCACTGAATGGTTTACTTAGTATTTTCAGACAAAAGGGACACCTTGCGTGCTAGATTGACTCTCTTCTAATATTTTGCACTCAAATCATCCACGGATTAGAGTTTCCATATTTTTGATTGAAAATTCTTATAATAATTCCTTGGGGGTATATGCATATTTATAGGCCCTTAATGACCGTGTGCGCAAGATCCCAACACGTTTTTATCAGTGCGCGTATGTTTCTTTCTAAGCATGAAAAACACCTTTTTACGTCGCATGGGGCATGAAAACCTTTTAGTGTATCATTATCTTCTGCGCACTCCATGACATTTCCATTTTTCATAACATGTCTTCCACGCATGTTCCAAAAACACCTCTAATATTTTATACAAAAAAAATCTTCGCACATGCTTCAAATCTTTCAAGCACCTTCCTTTTCAAAAAACATGTATCTCCATTTTTTGATTTTCAACCCCAAAAATTTGGCAAACTCTAGAGAATGGCACCACCTTCAATACAACTTTCGGATCAAACTGTATGACCCCTTTCCATGTAATTTCACTATTCATCCATGGAAGGGATTACAATAACAAACACAAACCATAATCTACCCAAAAAAGACTGACAACAAACAAAACCATACTCCACTTCTACATAGAATGGTTGTGGGTACAAAAATATCCCCATTTGGGTTTATTGGTAATCTTTAGATAGAGTAAAAGAAGAACCCACCTATATTAAAACCTTATAAACAATATTCAAATCCCCTAACACTCTAAGTCTACATGAAAAATGATGTATCTAGAAAACATGTTAGAAGACATGAATTATGTTCTCGTGTGTTTAAAATAAAGATCCTAGAATGTTTTCTCCCTCCACTATTATCTCCATCTTCAGCCATTATTCTCTTTGTCTTCTCTCATCCGAAGATACCACATTCTATCCATTTCTCCCCCATTGGAAATAAACCGAAAGACAAATAATCATCCACTATAGATCTCAAAACTTACTCCCCCTAGATCATATCTTCCCCATAAACATGAAACACTTCCACAACACAGATTAAAACAGTTAAAACAACTGGGGGAATGGAAATTCATAACCTCCTTATGCGCTGGGAGGTGTCTGAACACTAAAGCTAAACCAAATTTTCTCAAACACAACCACCGACACTAGTATGGTCTGGATATCATCCACTTGCTCATCAATTCCTACATGAATCAATTTAATCACTCATTTTTCAACTTTTCATTGATAAAGTGATATCTGATTGCAATATATTTTGTATGAGAATTTTGAACAAGATTCTTCTTAAGATAAATTGAACTCTTATTGTCACAGTAAATCACCATTGTTTCTTTCATCTCATCATGAATGTATTTCAGTTGTTGCTTCATCCATAGTAGTTGAGTGTATGCCTTTATAGAGGATATATACTCAGCTTCAGTCGTACTGAGAGAAGTACTTTCTTGTTTTTTGATCAACTTACCAAAAAAAGTTCTTCCCCATATAGAATGATTTTCCACTAGTGGACTTTCGGTCAAATACATCTCCATCCCAGTCAGTATCAGAAAACGTTGATAATTCACTATCCCTTCCTGGGGGAAGTATAAGACACAATTGTGATTACCTTGAATATACCTCATGATTCCTTGTAATGCTTCCATATGTTCTTCCTTCTGATTACTCTAAAAAAGGTCCACTAAGAATGTTACAAAGATAATTTCTGTATGTGTTGCTGTCAGGCACAATAAGCTCAGAATGATCTTTATATACATTGTTGGATCCATAGAGGTCTAATCCTCATGCATTCCATGTTTGGTTCCAAACGCAATCGGAGTTGACATTGGTTTCGAGTAATGAATATTAAATTTCTTCAGCAAATCTCTTGCATACCTTTCCTATGAAAGTAAAGTTTCATATTTATTTTGAGTCACCTATAGCCCCAATAAATATGTGAGCTCCCCAATCATAGACATTTAAAATTATGATTTCATGTCATTGGTAAATTCATCTACCGATTTATTTTTGCTACAACCAATATAATGTCATCAACATAAACTAAAACCATGAAAAACTCTTTTGGAGAATTATTCACATATATATTATTATATACTCCTCCTCTTTTGAATTCTAGCTTCTTGAGATAATAATCTAGCCAAGAATACCATGCCTGTGGTGACTATTTCATGCCATAGAGTGCTTTCTTTAGTTTGCAATCATTTGTTTCATCAGTACCAAGAAGAAAACTCAATGCTTGTTCAATGTAGACTTCTTCTTGAAGAAAACCATTAAATAATTCTATTATGACATTGAGTTGATATTCTTTATACCCACTTTGTAGTTCCATGGCATGAAAAAGCCTGATTTAATACAGTATAGCCACTGGAGTAAATGATTCTTCAACATAAACACCTTTAATCTGGGAATATCATTTACATACCAGTCATGCCTTATTTATGATAACACTTCCATGTTCATAAAACATGTTCTTGAAGATCTATTTTTCACCAATCACATTGTGACCTTTGGGTCTCTTGACTATATCCCATGTTTAATTTTTGTCAATCTGATATAACTCTTCATTCATGGATTTCACCCAAAATTCATCAATTACATCTTCATAAAATGGGGAATGTTCTACAACTAACAAAAATGTATATTGTGTGCTATTCCTTATCCAACTTTTTTGAGTGGGTGACCTCTTATCCCTAATTATATTAGATGGATCAATCTCAGCTCTTCGATTTCTCATGTGAGGTTCGATCACATTCTCTCCATCCAACGATTCCTCTTTAAATTCTTCTTATGAGTCGACCTCATGATTTGACTCTTGAGTGTTCATTACACCTTCCTCTATTTATATATTGTTATTTACTCCACATTCACTTTCTTGATCATATTTTATAATATCAACATATGAAATCGTTGAAGCATTGGGGGTTTTCTCTTCAATGATCTTGACATCGCTGCTTTCCACAATCATTCCTAGTCTCCTGTTGAAACACTTGTAGGCTTTTTGTTCATCAAGTATCTATGAAACATTCCTTTATCTACATTGTCACCATACATCTATTGATTTTCTTATTTTTTCTGATGATTAAATAACATCTAAAAATCACAAAAGTATTTCAAATAGGGATTCATTCCATGCCACAATTCATAGGGTGTCTTTATCTCACCCATATAAAGCCCTGTTTGATTTTGAATATACACTATAGCTTCAACGGACTCTTTCTAGTAATGTTATGAAATACGAATCTAAATCATCATAATTCATTTCATGTTTTTCACGTGTCTATTCCTACACTCAATAACTCCATTTTGTTGTGGAGTTCTCAGAGAAGCTACGTCATGTTGTAACCCCAAATTCTCTAAGTAATTTCTAAATTCAATGGATGTGTATTCTGCTCTATTTTTAGATTGCATCACATTGATTGTTCATCTAGTATCATTCTTAGTGATTCGACGATATTTTTTCATGCAATAAAGTACTTTTAATTTTTTTGGATTACCATTACACATGCCATTCAACTGTAATCATCTCTGAAAATAATGAAGTACCTTTCTCCTTGAGTTACGACAACATTTATCAGGCCACGTACATTTTTATAAATGAGATTAAGAAGACAAGATACCCTTTTCTTCTTTGGATTATATGAATTACAGACCAGCTTCCCTTGAATGCAAGAATCATAATAATGTTCACGTTCATGCTTCAGGTTGGGAATTTCTATGACAATCTTCAATTTTTAAATTTTCACCATGTCTTTTTGATTGATTATATCCAATATATGATGCCACAAGTTATTTTCTTCTTTAATAGTCATGTCAAAGAATTGTTATTATTAACTTGTTATAGGGTTCCTTATGTTCATGCATCCCTTCATAAGTGAATTTCTTGTCTTTCCCTTAATAGTGAATCCTTTTTTATTAAATGTAGCTATATGTCCTGATTCAAAGAGTTTAATTACACTGAGGATATTTTGATGTAGTCCACCGATATAATGGACTTCAGTTTTCTTTATCTCTATATTGGCTTTTTCTGTAATTCCACTACCTTGGAGTTTCATAGCTTCATCATTACCAAACTATACTATTCTATCAACCATCCTCTTTAAATCCTTTTACTAGTCTGCAATACCTATCATATGAGAAAAACAACTGCTATCTAAAATGCAATTACTCTTGATTTTTGTAGCTTTTAGGGATCCCTCTGCAAGGTTGGATCTCTTAATTTTATTCTTATAATTCCATGAGACATCAGACTGAGTGTAGTCAGCACCTATGTCTTCTTATCCCCATAAGAACTCGATTGTACCCAGCAACAATCGGAGTCGTACAAAGAAATCAGAACAAGATGTTCAGTATGCAAAATTCATAAGAATCGCTCTCTCTAGAAATCACATCAGCAGCATGTAATCTCTAGATTGATCAATGTGGTTTGAGATCCATCAAATGAGCTCCTATTTATAGGTTCATTTCCAACGGTCGGCTCCCTCCTCCAACAGTCATATTTTCCCTGAATTTCGGAGGGACATGTACATGTGTCACTCAAACAACAGTTAGATAGAAATAGAATGCATGACCTCATTTTATAAAAATAAAAAGAGTAATAAAAATATGGTTACTCAACCAAATAAAATTTTTTGGAGTATAAGGAAAAATAAAGTTCAAAGTCTAAGATAATGGCCATTCAGATTCTCTTTTATATGGATATTCAGAATCTATTTCTCAAGGAATTGAGAATCAAAATTTTGTAGACTTCAGAGTCTGAATTCTGAGGAATTCAGATTCTATATTCTATGGAATTCAGAGTGTTAATTCTATAGAATTCGAATCCATAATTCTAGGGAATTTTTCATGTTTATTATAAGGAATACAGATTCTTAATTCTAAGGAATTTGGAATCTGAATTCTATGGAATTCGGAGTCTGAATTTCAAAGAATTCAAAGTCTGAATTTCATAGAGTTCAGAGTCTGAATTTCAGAGATGTAGAGACCCACATTTTTACATACATAGACATTACATTACTTTTGTGGAATACCTAATACATAAGAAAACCCAACACTCAAGGACTGTAATAGTTTAGTGTCTTTGGAAACTCGGAACATAATCTTCTAATCATGGGGAAAGATCTTCAACATCTCCCATAAAGATCTTTCCCTTTTGTTTTCTTACCCAAGACCTTTCTTTATATCCTGGGGAAAAGAAAACATATAAAGGGTGAGCTCAAATTCTCATTAAGGGTAAGAATGGAGAAAATAAAACAAACCATATACATTTGAACTTAAAAACATGAACATAATGTTTAAATATCAAAATCTTGAGCAATGACATAAAACATGGAAGTACAAAAGGCATAGATCAAAAACGAACATTAATCATGATAAAATAGCATGGGAATAAAACTTTTAATTGGGGAAAAACATTAAGCACATGTTATGATTTCAATAGTAGCCAAGGCATTACTGCCAAGACCATCTTAGTGGACAAAGTCCCTTACTGAACCGGGTTTACTTGTCGTTCCAGCACTTTATTACCGAACCAGATTTACTTTCCATTCCAGACATTTCTATCTCATAAGATATAATTCTTTACCCAATGCATTGGAGGGAGATATAGGTCCCACGCATCTCATATGAAATCATTCTTACGTGTGACACAATATAAACATAAATCATTCATCATAACCTAAAGAATAAAATGGGTTTCATAAACATCATCCCATCATAACATAATCTATATAAAACAAATGGATATCAATTCATCATAAGAAAAATGAAACCATGTAAATCATAGATACATTATACTTTAAACATACACATATGAAATAATTTCATCGTAGATTTAAAATGGTTTTGATAAAACACATGAAATGAATTCTTAAGGAAAATATCATTTCTTTTTCAAAATCATTTTCTTTTCACAAAATGACATTCAAATTTTCATGAAAAAAGACTTTGTTGAAAATAGTCATGAAATCTTATAGAGTAAGCTTCATAAAAATAAGGCCTTATGAAACTGTAAAAATCTATTCATTCCGTATAAGTTAAAAAAACATCCTCCTCATACTTTTGTCGGAAAAGTCAAAAAGTTCCTTGTACGGTAAACAAAAGAAAGATTCCTTCCATAACACATGGTAAAAGTAAAAAATGAGTAAAAAGTAATTTAAACATACTTTAAACCATTTTTAGAATATAGGGACATGGATGATAAATATAACCCCAGAAAATACTTACGAATAAACAATCTTGGATAAAAAAGAGATTGGAAAAGTTATCCCTTACCTTATATCTAATTTGCTTTTTATGTATCCGAACCTCCTTTATAATGATTTACATAATGTCATTTAATTATTAAATACTCATATTCATTGTTATGATATCATATATGGTTCACTTATGACTTTATATTACCCGTTCTTTTGTAAATTCCATGTTAAAGCAGCGTTTTGGGTAAAATCATTTCATTTATCGTATGTGTTTCGACATGTTGTTCTTGATATTATTACTTATATACTGATTTAATTAATTACAAAATGTAAAACATGACTTATATATAATATATATTCAATATATTAATATATATGATGGATCTATAAATAGAATGAAATGCACTGTTCGTGGAGACGGTAGGTCGTACGTACGCATGATCGCTGTTTTTTCTTCATTATTGTATTAAATTGAATTAAGTAAATGAAAAATATATGTACATAAATCCAGTATCATTATTATTTAAAATATTTCATGATTAATTATTATATATACTTTATAATCATACTTGAATGGTTAATCACAGAAAATGAATCTCATCTCGTTCGTGGAGACAGTAGTCTGTACGTACGCACGAGCGATGATATCATTCCCATGATCATGGAATTGTATTGAAGTGTGTGTATAATATTTCAGAATAAATATCACTTTATAATAATCATATATAGTTATTTATTTACACCATTATACCCATCCATGTATGGTGGTGGTGGAAAACAGATTACACCACGGCGTGGAGACGGTATTCTGTACGTACGCATGCGCGGTGATTTCATTTTCCGTAGGATGGATAAAAGATGAAATAGGGTTGTTTCATATTTATAATAACATATAATTATATTATTGATACCTATGTTTTTAATTTATGAAGAAACAAATAAATAAGAAGAAGTAGAAGAAGAAATAAATTGGAAAGAATCGGTAAAGGATATTACCTCTTCTTTGACGTGCCTCTTATTAACCTCCTCTTATGGCATTAGAGTTGGTCTTTTGAGGATACCATAACCTCTATAATGACTCTAGGGAAGTTTAGAAGGTAAATGGGCAGGGTTTGGGCGAGCTTGAAGGCTCAAAATTGTGTAAAGAGAAGAGGGAGGAGGTGTCGTTTTATAAGGGAGGAGAGAGGCACCTTTGGAAAGTGTGAAAATATTATTTTATTGTAAACTTATATTCGGTTTCAAAAGGTCCAAACATCATTAAGGATGAAGATAAAATGACTCATGGTAGAAATAAAATCATCCAATCATAATTGGACATGTTTTGGATAATATTGTAATCATTATAATCTTATTTATTTTAATCATTTATTAATGAGGTAAATAATGCATCATTATTGTGTCATAAATAATTCAATTTATTTGATGTCTAAAAATTATAAAACAAATACCATCATGTAGGAAATAGTTTTATCTTTCCAATTAATATTTATAGTCAAAAATATAATATATATAACCCCTTATAAAAATTAATTACTAAAAGATTTTTGTTAATGTCAATTTTGTCTTTACATTAAATTAATTAATCCAAATTGTCATTATCACTACCAAGTAGTTCAATGGGGTCCCAAAATAGACCCAAGGATGACCATGGTCGTCTAATACTCATCCAATAATGTTAGGACAAGTGTTAAGGTAATTTTTAATTATTATAATATTCTTTTAACCTTGAATTACCCTATTTACCTTTAACCGCGGTAAATAAAATTCCAAAGTTTCTATTCACAAAAAAAATATTTTCATCTTATTGAACCGAATTTCACTTCTTTATAAAAACCATGTAGTAAGATTTTTGAAATTCAATTCACAGAAGCGTTAAAATTTTATTTAAATGAGAGAGTCAATTTTTTAACTACCACTAAGTGGTTTCCCCATTCATTAAAAATTGAAGTTTTTCAGAAAAATTCCAAAAAATCAGCCTAAGCTATATTTGATATTTCAAATTAAAAAATTATTTCTATTTATCCAAATTCAAAACATAGAGGTGGAATTAATTAATTTTAATAGTAACTCCTATTATCAAAACAAATAGCTTGTTTTTAAGAAACAATAACTATCAAAAGATCGACACTTGTTTATGTCCAATTTCAAAGTGAAATTAATTACAATGACCAACATTGGATTAAATGGTCAAAATATATTCTAATTACACTTTAAAACCAATTAAAAACATAATATCACCATATAAATTATTGCGATGAAAAAAGTTGTTTTTAATTAAAATATAGTGTGCTTTCACTATTCATTAAAATATGAAAGTTATCAGAATAATATGAAAATTGTATCAAAAGTAAATTTTTATATCTTGATTCCAAAAAAACGATTTATTTTCTCAAATTGAACTTATAGACATGGAAAAAACTAGATTTAAAGTGGGTGCGCCATCAAAAGGCGGGAAAACTGCAATTTTTAAAAAATACTAATTTTACCCGAAAAATTTATTTTTCTCTCATATCATGTTCTAAAAAATGTGTAAGATGAATAATAATGTTATAAAATTCAAAATTTATTTAATACTATTCATAACGGTAAATCCATAATAATATTATAACAATATATCGTTGTTTAGTGAAATCCTGTATTGCGTACTACACACGTTATCGAGGAAGTTTGTGATTACGTGTAATGAAAGCCAAATAAGAGATGCATGTAGTGAAAACACCCTTTGTTGTAATTTATAACAAAATACATCAGTTAAATTAAAAATAATAATTCTCATAAAATCTCAGGTTGTTACATTCTACCCCGATTATAAATAATTTCACCCTCAAAATTCGTCGGGGTTATAAATGGTTTACTACTTGAAATTTTCTTTCATAGAAACCCATATCGTAAAAAGTAATACTAAAATTTAATTTTAAAAAGTGAAGTATGAAACATATCGGTTACCCAAATTGACTCATCACTAGGTTTCCACATAGGAGAACGTAGGTGAAAATATGGATATGGAAGAAAATACTAACTATCAAGTTCTGATGGAGAGTGGTAGAGAACATGGCTATGAAGAAGCCAACAATCCCAAAGCCATAAATTTGTGATGATATAAGGTACTATTTGATTCATCGGGTATAAGGGCACTAGGACAACAGTTTTGGTTTTCAAGATCATTTCCCAAATGTTGAATAATTTTTGAATTAAAATAAATACTTATTTGATTGTGGTACAATCTCAACGTTGCTGGTGCCTCGAACAATTTACACTTCGTCTCTTAAAGAAATGAAGTTGAATTTGTATTTCATGAAGTTTTAGCAGATCATGTGATAGAATGATAGGTCATTCCATCTGTCTCAAACATAAGTTAGCAAAAGTTATATATATAAGTCCATCTATGGTGAGATTAATCGGATATGGTTCCAAAAATGGACTTATACTTAAACTATCATACTGTTTAACAAAATAAAACTAATTTATACTAACCAGGGACTTCTTGTAGGCCATTGGTAGGCAATAAAGGCATGTCACACTTCGATTGTGGGTTCGATTCCCGCATCCTTATCCGACGTGACGGGTTTTCGCCCGTCCTGCAGGTTGGCCTTTTTCTAAAACTACACTATTATAACATTACATAAATAATATTAAAAAAAAGGTTATATCTTTAAACGATACTATCTGATGTCTAAATTAATCTATTCCAATCTTTAGGCTTATCCAAAATACTTCTATCCAAGATCATAGTATAAATAGAATTATTACTAGAAATGTCATCAACCAAGCATGTGAATACCATCCTTTTCCCCCATATATCATAAGATGTATCTTGTTGATCACATTCCAAACATGTGAATACCTTAATCTTGTATTCTCTTGCCACATGAATTACTATAAAACGTTATTGAAAATATAAATTCTATCAAAAGTTAAATCTTTCCACATACTAAAATCCCAAAAATTCTATATACTCAAACCATGTTATCACTTTGTCCTTATATCAGTCATGAGCTCATTAATAATATCCACCATATTATTTTCTCCGTATCCCTTTATTATGTGAATATCATCTACATTCCAAAAATATTTCAATCACTTTTCATGGTTACGGGTACCATATTCTTATGGAAAAACCACAATGGACCAATACATAGATATTCCAATATACCATAAAAGTACCTCAACAACATTATTCATGAATACCAATACATAAACACTTCAATTCATCCTCTTCAATGATTGACATGGAATAAGTCCTTCCTTGATTTAGAAGTAACCTCTTAGGTCAGGGCATTGAGTTGGGTAATGCCCATGTTCTCCACAGATAATACATTGAACTCCGTAATAGTCTGTCACTCTATGACCCTTCTCACCACACAGATAACATCTTCCCCTCCATTTGATGCATTCATCAATGTTCTTCTTCCCTTCTTTAGAAATCTCAATCTTTCTTTATCTATGCTCTTGACCATGCGAACATGCATAAAAGTCCATCTTCCTCTTATTTGATGAATTATAAATACCATTAAAGTTCACCTTGTTAATCATATATCATGATGACTGATTTGGCATAATCACAAAATCTTTTTTTCTAGGAATTGTGAAATTTCATTGCTCATAGTCACCAATTTTTCCATTGGATTCAATGTTGGCCCGATTCCTTTTGGTTCCCTCCATTGACTAAAACCAAAAACCCTGGTGTAAGAAACCGTTAAAATAACAAGGAACCAATTTATCATAAAAAGTCACTTATGGGATGTATAACTTATCACACATTCATTAATCCATGACACCCTAGGTTCACCCTAGGTTATTCATGATAGTAAAAATAATTCTAGGACTGTAACCTATAGTTATACTAAACCTTAGGGACATCCCTAGACATACCTTAGAAATATCTCTAGGGATCCCACTAAAGTTCTCGCATCCTAGTTACCAAAGGTTGACTAAACCTTTCCTCTGATACCAACTGTAGAGACCCAAATCTTGACGTACATAGACATTACATTACTTTTTTTTAATACTTAATACATAACAAAAACCAACACTCAAGGACCGTAATAGTTTAGTGTCTTTGGAAACTCAGAACATAATCTTTTAATCATGGTGAAAGATCATCAATATCTCCCATAAAGATCTTCCCATTTTTTTTTCTTACCTAAAACCATTTTTTATATATTTTGGGGAAAATAAAACATATAAAGGGTGAGCTCAAATTCTTATTAAGGGTAAGCATGGAGAAAATAAAACAAACCATATACATTTGAATATAAAAACATGAACATAATGTTTAAACATAAAAATCATGATCAATAACATAAAACATGGCGTTACATAAGGAATTGATCATAAAAGAACATTAATCATGATAAAATATCTTGGGAATAAAACTTGTAACTATGGAAAAACATTAAGTAAATGATATGATTTCTATAGTAGACAAGGCATTGCTGCCAAGACCATCTAAGTGGACAAAGTCCCTTACTGAATCGGGATTACTTTTCGTTCCAGCCCTGTATTACAAAACCGTATTTAGTTGTCGTTCCATCCATGTCTATCTCATGAGATATAAATCTTTACCCAATGAATTTTAGGGAGATATAGGTCCCACCCATCTCATAATGAAATCATTCTTATGTGTTCCGCAACATAAACATAAATCATTCATCATAACCCAAAGAATAAAATGGGTTTCATAAACATCATCCCATCATAACATAATACATATAAAACAAATGGATATCATTTCATCATAAGAAAAATGAAACCATGTAAATAATAGATACATTATACTTGAAACATACACATATGAAATAATTTCATCTTAGATGGAAAATGGTTTTGGTAAAACACTTGAAATGAATACTTGAGGAAAATATCCTCTCTTTTTCAAAATCATTTTCTTTTCACAAAATGACATTAAATTTTTAAAGAAAATGATTACATTGAAAATTTTCTTGAAATATTGTAGATTATGTTCATAAAAATAAGGTGTTATGAAACTATAAAAATCCATTCATGCCGTATAAGTTAAAAAACATTCTCCTCGTACTTTTGTCAGAAATGTCAAAAAGTTCCTTATATGGTAAACAAAAGAAATATTCCATCCATAACACATGTTAAAAGTAAAAAATGGGTAAAGAAGACTTTAAACATACATGAAACCATTTTTATAAAATAGGGACATGGATGATAAATATAACCCCAGTAAATACTTACGAATAAACTATCTCAGATAAAAATGATATTTGAAAAGTTATCCCTTACCTTATGTCTGATATGATTCGTATGTATCACGAACACCTATATAATGATTTAAATAATGTCATTTACTTATTACAGAATCTTATTAATTGTTATTATATCATATATGGTTCACTTATGACTTTATATTACCTGTTCTTTTGTAAATTCCATGTTAGAGCAGCGTTTTGGGTAAAATCGTTTCATTTATCGTACGTGTTTCGACATGTTGTTCTTGATATTATTACTTATATCTTTATTTGCATAATTTCAGAAGGTAAAACATGATTTATATATAATATATATTCAGCATATAAATATATATGATAGATCGATAAATGTAATGAAATACACCGTTCATGGAGACGGTAGGCCGTACGTACGCATGAACGCTGTTTTCGTTTCCTTATTGAATTAAATGGAATTAAGTAAATGGAACATATATGAACATAAATCCCGTTTCATTATTATGTAATATATTTTATTATTATTTATTATATATAATTTATAATCATACTTGAATGGTTAATCATGGAAAATGAATCTCATCGCGTTCGTGCAGACGGTAGTCCGTATGTACGCACGAGCGATGATATCATTCCCATGATCTCAGAATTGTATTGAAGTGTATTTATAATATTTCAGAATAAATATCACTTTATAATAATCATATATAGTTATTTAGTTACACCATTATACCCATCCAAGTAAGGTGGTGGTAGAAAATAGATTACACCACGGTGTGAAGACGGTATTCCGTACGTACGCACGCGTGGTGATTTTGTTTTCCATAGGATGGATAGAAGATGAAATATGGTTGTTTCGTATATCTAATAACATATCAGTATATTATTGATATGGATGTTATTAATTTATGATGACACAAATAAATAAGAATAAGTAGAAGACGAAATAAATTGGAAAGAATCGATAAAGGATATTAACTCTTCTTTGACGCGCCTCTTCTTAACCTCCTCTTAAGGCACTAGAGTTTGTCTTTTGAGGAGCCCAGAACCTCTATAATGTTTCTAGGGAAGTTGATAAGGGAAATGGGCAGGGTTTGGCCGAGCTTGAAGGCTCAAAATTGTGTAAATAGAAGAGGGAGGAGGTGCCCTTTTATAAGAGAGGAGAGGCACACCTTTGGAAAGTGTGAAAATATTATTTTTTTATAAACTTATCTTCAGTTTCAAAAGGTCCAAAAATCATTAAAGATTACGATAAGATGACTCATGGTCGAAATAAAATCATCCAATCATAATTGGACATGTTTGGGATAATATTTTAATCATTATAATCTTATTTATTTAAATCATTTATTAATGAGGTAAATGCTGCATCATTATTTTGTCATAAATAATTTAATTAATTTGATGTCTAAAAATTATAGAAAAAATACCACCATGTAGGAAATCATTTTATATTTCCAATTAATATTTATAGTAGAAAATATATTTTATATAACCCCTTGTAAAAATTAATTACTAAAAGAGTTTTGTTAATGTCAATTTTGTCTTTACATTAAATTAATTAATCCAAATTGTCATTATCACTACCAAGTGGCTCAATGGGGTCCCAAAATCAACCCAATGATTCCCATGGTCGTCCACTACTCATCCAATAAGGTTAGGACAAGTGTTAATGTAATTTTTAATTATTATAATATTCTTTTAACCTTGAATTACCCTATTTACCTTTAAACGCGGTAAATAAAAGTGAAAAGTTACTATTCACCAAAAATTATTTTCATCTTATTAAACCAAATTTTACATATTTATAACAACCATGTATGTAGGATTTTTGAAATTCAATTCATAGAAGTGGTAAAATTTCATTTAAATGAAAGAGTCGGTTTTTTAACTACCACTAAGTGGTTTCACTATTCACCAAAAATTGATGTTTTTCAGAAAAATACCAAAAATTCAGCCCAAGCTATATTTGATATTCTGAATTCAAAAATGATGTCTATTTATCCAAATTCAAAACATAGAAGTTGAATTAATAAATTTTAAAAGAAACTCATGTTATCAAAACAAAAAGCGTGTTTTTAAAAAACAATAACTATCAAAAGTTCGACAGTTGCTTATATTCAATTTCAATGTGAAATTAATTCCAATGAACAACATTGGATTAAATTGTAAAAATATATTCTAATTACACATTAAAAAAATTAAAAAGATAATATAACCACATAAATTATTTCGATGAAAAAAGTTGTTTTTAATTAAAATATAGTGTGTTTTTACAATTCATTAAAATATGAAAGTTATCAGAATAATATGAAAATTTTATCCAAAGTAAATTTTTATATCATGATTCCAGAAAAGAATTTTATTTTCTCAAATTAAACTTATAAACATGGAAAAAACTAGATTTAAATTTGGTGCGCCATCAAAAGGCGGCAAAACATCATTTTTTGAAAAATACTTATTTTACCTGAAAATTTTATTTTGTTCTCAAACCATGTAATAGATAATGTGTTAGATGAATAATAATGTTATAAAATTTAAAATTTAGTTAATACTATTCATAACAGCCAGTCCATAATAATATTATAACAATATATCGTTGTTTAGGGAAACTCGGTATTGCGTACAACACACGCTATTGAGGAAGGTCGCAATTGCGTGTAATGAAATCCAAATCAGGGATGCGTGTAGTGAAATATCCCTTTATTGTAACGTACAACACAAGACATAAATGAAATTAAAAGGAATAAGTATTATAAAATTTCAGTTTGTTACAATAGAATTCGGAGTCTAAATTTCATAGAATTCAGAGTCTGAATTTCATGGAATTCGGAGTCTGAATTTCAGAGAATTCAGAGTATGAAATTCAGAGAATTCAGAGTCTAAATTACAAAGAATTCAGAGTCTGAAATTCATAGAATTCAGAGTCTAAAAAGAGAATACTCTATTACTAAGTATTTATATAATTCCGTGGTTTTAGATACGAAAATAGATTTAACACTTAGGAATAAAAAGAGTTAGATTTAGAGAAACATAAATATGAATAGTGAAAAACATGGTAAGGATAAATTTCCTTGGGGAAGGAAACTTTTCATTTTAAAGATAAAACATCTGGAGAGAAATTTTCCTTGAGATAGATAGTTTGTGATTTTCAAAATGTAGAGGAATGGAAAATTCATAAGGAAACTTTATTGACTCAACAATCTCCCCCTTTTTGGAAAGCAAAAACATCCAAACTTAAAAGAATATAAGGTCTTTTAAATGTTTATGATCTAAAAAACCTATCTCCCTTTACATATGGATCATAATGAATACAACTAACTCACCCTTAGGCTTTGGAAACACAAAGGATCATATTCTTGATTTCCTGAATGTGATTTTACATTTTCTTGCATAAGAAAATCTAAATGATAAAAGATCCACCTTGGATGAACTCCCCTTACTTAGGGAAACTTCTTCTTTACTAATTATTCTTTTTTACACTCTTTTCTCCCCCTTTGTGATTTTCAAAAAGGAGTAAAGGGAATTGAAATGAAATTTGTTACCTGAAATATTGGTACTAAACAACCAAAAAATATTAAGTGCAACAAGAATTTCATTTGGATTGAATAAATTTATACAAAATGAAAATAAAACAACAGATCAGATTTGGATAATATTGTCCTTCCTTCTCCTTCGGAATTAGCTTCTTCATAATAGTCTTTAGCTTCTTGATCTCCATGTGATCCTCTTCTATGCGCTTGAGTAACTGATCATGACCATCTGTTTTCTTCTTTATGGAATTAATTTTCTATTCCTGAGCATTAAACGATTCTTCCTGGGCTTTCAACATTTCTTCCTTCTTAACAAGCATCTCATCTATCTCAATTCTGAGATCTCTTTCTCTCTTCTAAATCTGAGCAATAGAACTTATCTTCACATTCAGATCTTTCACCTCTTTCTTCGGAAAATACTGTACAAGAGATAGCATTTCCTCAAAACTATTAGTAAGATCCTTTATCTACACATCTTCTGTGTCAAAATCATCCTTGAAACTATCATGAAATTCAGAAAATATTCTCATTTATTCTATTTTCCTCCTTGAATAGATTTCCATATTCTTTTAAGATATTTTATGAGCCTCATAACTAATGAGAAATGATATGAAATCTTCCTCGAGACTGACACATTTATCCATCACCATGGATACTGAATCCGATTTCTGATTTAACTTATGATGAAGCATATAACATCTTGATTCTGTACTAGGGAATATTGTAATAGTTACAACCAGTATCTTCAAAGAATGAGCACCAAATTCATGGCCAAGAGAAGATGATTCTATATTCGGGACCTTGGTTGGTGAAGAATATTTTTTTATTTCAATATCCTTCCTCTTCGATGAATAACCCACTTATTTCTTCTTTACCACAAATCTTATAGGTGTATCAACTATCACATTTTTTCCCTTATCATCATTTTGAATGATTTCTTCATGATTAAGAGATTAATTTTCACTATCTGATAGCTAAAAATTTGTATCTTCATCAAATTCTTCCTTCTCTACTTCTTCCTCAACATCCCCTGGGTGAATGAAATCATGATTACTCCTTTCATTTTCAGACAACTTATTCACTTCTTCCACAGCCCTCTCATCATTACCTAGGGTAAAAGTTTTAAAGAATCAGCCTCAGAATTTCAGATAGATAATTTCTCAGAAGGACTCTCCTTCTCATGATTGTATTCTACTTGCTTTATTATATCTTTGGTATCACCACTTCCTTCTTCTTATTATTCAACCTCTTATTCATGAACTGTTTCTTCTTCTTGATGTTGTTACGGAATCAATAACTTCTTTCCCATAGTCTCTGATAAATGTTCAGTCAAAAAGGATTCTGGTATTGTAATTTTTTCAGAGACTTTTTCAGCAGCCTTAAGAAGGGATTAAACTATCTCAGTCTCTAACATCTTCTTCTTTTTCTTCGTTACTTTTTGTTCGTTTTCAAGATTCTCATAAGCCTTTTCCTTCAATGCTTTTTCCTCATTGTGGTCTGGGCCAAACTTAGGCTCCCCTTCCTTCCTGTTCTTCTTATCATCTATCCACTTAGCCGTTACCTCATCAGGATGTGTTTTTTCTTCTTTACCTTTGGAGGTGCTGACTATGTTTCCTTAGCCACTAGAAATTTTCCTTTCTCTTCTGGTTCCTTGACCTTACTCTTCCTTCCACCCTTTTTAGAGATTTTAGCCAATTCTGGCTCTTTTGATAGAGCTTCAACTTTTTCTTCAGCTAAATCATGAAATTATACGGATTGACTATTAAATCCAATCTTTAAACTCCTTAGAGTATCATCACTCATGAGTATCACCATATAATTTGTTTCATAGAACTACAAGGGATCTTGAATGACTAAAGACAAAGAACAATGACCTCTAAGAGAATGGCTGGAAATATGATAATCTGAGACATCAGATTTCCATTATTTATATTCTCAATCATAACTAAGATATGCTTATCCAGGTTTATCTTTTGTAGGTTCACCAGGAAATCCAGAACATACATATCGTTTTACTTTAGAGTATCCTTGTCCCCTTTTCTAGGAATGAGAAAACCATAAACCGATAGCTGAAAAATCCGACGATATGTAGAGAGAATAATAATTGAGGAGTCTTTACCTCTAAAAGACCAACACAAGCAAGAAATACTTTCTTGTCAAAAGATCATATTTCATCAGGTAGATTGTGTGAGAAAAAACTCTACTTCTCCCTCATAAGTAATTTCTATCATATTTTCTGCAATGTTATAAGAAAGAGAGTATGTCTTTCCATAGCTCTTGAAAAAAAATCAATCTCTTCCTCCTTCATTGAAATAACTAATTTTCTCATAAATTCAACCATCAATTCTGGATACACCAAAACCTGTTCCCTTGGTTTTGATATACATACACTCTCCCAACTATTCAGCTTGATATTCTTAGAAATAATGGAATCATAATTGAAATAAAACATCAGATCGACTAACCTTTCTCGGTAGATCTTCCACTCGGATATTTCTATAACAGAAGACATATATTTTTGAGAAGAAGCTTCAGAAGACATTTGGAAGTAATGAAACATTAAAGAATCATAACGGCCTTAAAAATAGTGGTATAGCTTCAGCACTCAAAGGCTAGGAGTTCTATGTAGGATGAATTTTAGGTGTCCTTTATATAGGCATGAGAGGTGAAAATTTACCTTCCATAATTGATCCAATAGTTGAAAACTTCTTGAGAAGATATAATGGTTGAGATGATAGCCGAAGAAGGATTTTAATAGATTCTGATATTTTGAGGATTTCAAGAATAACATTCGGATTTAAGGAAAAAAGAATCTGAAAATTTAAAAAAAAGAAATACCAGCATGGAAAATGATTATGAAGACTTGGGAAAGGAAACATACCTTTCAGTTTTCCGGGAATATTATTCATAATAGGGAAAATTATTTTAGAAGAACTTTAGATTCTGAAAATTTTGATCATGAAAACATGGACTACAAACATTTTATACTTAAAAAAATTTAGACTACGAAAAATTTTAATCTTCAAAACATTTAAACTACGAGAAATTTTAAACTATGAAAAATTGTAAACTATGAAAAATTTACACTATGAAAAATTTAATCTAAGAAAGATATTAAACTATGAAAACATTTGGATAATAAGAAAATGAACTCCCCCTTTTAAAAGGAGTTTGTTACTGTGAGGAGATAGGTTTCAACAATAAAATAATATCGAATATTAACATATGGTTAATATTCCTAAATTATGTTTTATGTATTTAAATCTATTGGATGGTAAATATTTTGTGAGAATTTCATCAAGTTGATCTTGTACTATGATATATTGAAGATTTATATCTTCTTTTAGTGTGTGATCCCTAAGAAATTTATGCATAATATCTATGTGTTTTTCATGAGAATGTTGTGTAGGGTTTTTACTTAAGGTAATGACACTAGTTTTATCACAAAATATTTGAGTTTTGGTAATACTCATACCATAGTCTATTAGTGTGTGTTGCATCCACAACACTAGGGCACAACACCTTCCAGCAGCTCCATATTCAGCTTCAGTAGTGGAAAGTGCTACTATGTTTTTCTTTTTTCATGACCAAGAAACTAATGAATGTCCTAAGAAATTATAAGTTCCGAATGTAATTTTCCTATCTATTCTACATCCACCAAAGTCATCATCCGAAAAACTTTTTAAAATAAAACTATTTCCATAAGTATAAGAGTACTAAATCGATGGTTCTATTTAAGTAGTGAAAAATAATTTTCACTACCTTTAAATGAGATTACTTAGGATTGGATTAATATCTTGCACATAATATTAAAGAAAACATTACGTCCGGACGAGTAGCTGTCAAGTAAATTATACTTCCTATCATACCTCTGAAAGATGTTTGAATTGCTGGTTTCCCAACATCATCAAGATCAAGTGAATTTGAGGTACTAATAAGAGTATTTTTACTCTTAGTGTGGTCATATCTATACTTTTTATGAAGATCATTAATATACTTATGTTAGGATATATATATTTTTTCTAGTTTTTTGGAAATTTGAAAACCAAAGAAATATGTTAACTCATCCATCATACTCATTCCAAACTTAGATTTCATTAGATCCGCAAAGGAATCAGTTAAAGATTTATGAGGTGAACCAAATATAATGTCATCAATATATATTTGAACAATCAAAAAAAATTATTATCTTTATTTACAAAAAGGGTTGGATCAGCATTTCCCTTAACATAATATTTTTGAAGAAAAAATCTTGTAAGTCTATCATACCGGGATCTTGGGGATTGTTTAAGTCCATATAAATATTTGGTATGTTTAAAAACATGTTCATGATGTTTTGTATCTTCAAAACCAAGATATTTTTCCACCAAAACATCCTCTTGAACATAACCATTAAGGTAAGCACATTTAATGTCCATTTGAAATAGTTTGAGATTGAATAATGCTACAATGGAAAGTAGAACATGAATAGATTAAATTCTAGATACTAGATCATAGTTTTCTTCATAGTCTATTCCTTATTATTGATTATAGCCTTTAGCAACCAATCTAGATTAATTTCTTACTATGATTCCATTTTCATCACACTTATTTTTGAAGACAGATTTTACTCTAATAAAATATGTTTCCCTGGTTCTTTCAACCAAGGTCAAGACTTTATTTCTTTAGAATTCATTTAGGTCATCTTTCATAACTTTTATTAAATCACCATCACCTAAAGATTCGTTAGTGATTTTTGGTTCTAATAGGGAAAGGAATTCTAAATGTTCTATTTCATTTCATAAGTAAATTCTAGTCCTTACAGGTTGATTTACATCACCAATGATATTCTCACTGGGATGATTCTTAAGAAACAACTAATTTGGGTTTTTTAATACCTATTCATCAATGTATGGTAGGAAGTCTTCTGGGGTAAATGCTATAGAAACATTTTATTAGACATTTTCCTTATTAGAAAGATATTCTATTAAGGGTAGACAATCAGTTTTTGAAAACAAATCTGAGGATGTAGTGTGAGGTTGTTTAAAAACAAAAGGATCACATTCATCGAATTTAACATGTACTGTTTCTTTAACAGTACAAGTATTATTTTGAAAACACTATAAGCCTTAGAAGTCGTAGAGTAGCCTAAAAATTCTTTCATGATATTTTGGTGAAAATTTTTGTAGATTATATTTAGTATTCAGAATGAATACCTTGAAACCAAAAACCTTGAAGTAGGAAAGTCAAGGTTTTCCACCATTCCATAACTCATAAAGATTTTATTAAGAAAATTTCTAATAAAAACATGATTTATAGTATAGCAAGAAGTACTTATTTCTTCAGTCTAAAAATGACTGGATACTGAATATTCACTCAAAATGGTTCTTGTTATCTCTTGAAGAATTATATTTCTTCTTTCAAAAACCCCATTCTGTTTAGGTGTTCTTGGTGATAAGAAGATATTAGTAATGCCTTTTCTACTACAAAAAGTTTCAAAATTAGAATTTTGAAATTCTCCTCCATGATCTCTATGAGTAATTATCAATTGAATCTTTTTCTCATTTTTAACTAGGTCTCTAAAACATTTAAAATAAGAAAAAGCATCATATTTCTTTTCTAGAAAATAGACACATGTAAATCTAATGTAATCATCAACTAGAATAAAATACATAATATTTTCCTCCAATACTTCCAGTTTGTGTTGGAAAAAAAACATCCATATTCACTAACTGTTTTGAATCAATAGTTGAAACTTCATGGATTGATTTATAACTTGATTTATGTTGCTTTCCATATTGAAAAGGATCACAAACTTTTGAACAATCAAATCTATGCTCTCGTAGATCCTTAAATAGTCTTTTCTTAGAGAATTTGAATAGGTTCCTAAGGTTACAGTGTCATAACCATCTATGAAATAACCAAGAATGATCTTCCATTGCACTGAGACAAGGTAAATCTTGGATTATAAGGTCTTCTATGTTTAGTGTTTAATCATTCTTTAGCCTATGGGAAGAAATAATAAATTATTCCTTGGAATTGTGTACTAAACACTTTTCATTCCTAAAATTCACAAGGTAGCCTTCATTGCAAAATTGACTTATGCTAATAAGGTTGTTCTTAATACCCTTAACAAATAAAACATTTGAAGTCAATTTTTTTTTCAAGAAGAATAATGTCACATATACAAATAATTTCTCCCTGATCATTATCTCTGAAATTTACTTTTCCTACTTTCATCTTGATAATATTTTCAAATATGTTTTTGGTACCAGTCATGTGTCAGAAACATCCATTATCCATGTACCATGTATTTATGTTGGTACTTTCTTTACATTCTTGAACATGAGAGTGTTATACTTTCAGAACCCAAACTATCATGGATCCAGAAACATGAGAAAGAAAAATTTTATGAATCCACATTTTCAATAAAAATTATTCTTTAAGAAAACCTAAAGACTGGGTTTTTTAAAAGGAACAATTTTTTCCATTACCCACCACACTAAAACATAGTGCAGAATGGAGCACGTTGAGGAAAAAAATAATTGTTACTAAAAAAATGGTTCTGAATGAGTAACATAAACTAGAATTATTCATTAGAGGTCGAATTTGTGAATACATCTTATAAAAATTTTCCTTACCTAAGGTAATGTTTGACAAAAACGTTCTCAAGGAAAATAATTATGACTTATACATAATAACTGTTTTTTTATCCTCAAAAACATTTGTTTTAGCACTAGATTTATTCTCAAAAATATTTTTCTTAGAAATTAATTTTTCTAGATCCTTAAAAAGTTTATCCTTTTCAGAATTAACTTCTTCAAGGGTTTTTTAAATACATTCACTATCAAAAATTTTCATATCAAGATCTTTAAAAAGAAATGATATTTCCTTAGTAAGAATTGTAATCCTAGAATTTTATTTATCAAGCTTTTTATTGAATTTATAATTTTCATTCTCAAAGAGATTAGAAAACCCAGAAACCTCTTCATAAGTAGGTAAATTATTAAATTCATCAGAAGAATATTCTTCATCCGAAAATTCATAATATTTACTATCACTATAATTATCATTCAAGGATACATTGGTGATTGATTCTTCATTGTGTACCTTATCCATTAAATAATGATTTTCAATAGGTAACTTGGCTAATAGACCAATATTCATCTATCCATAAGATTCGTACTTTTGAGGATTCTCCAGAAGAGTCACCACCACTGGCACTCCAGGTTTCATTGGATTTCAAAAGCTTCTTAGATTTAGCCTTGTAGTACTTCTTTCTATTCCTCTCAGAATGATTTTCCTTTATATCTTTTATCTTAAGCATTATACAATATGGCCTTATATTTCCTTCTCTCTTTCATTCATAACAAGTAACTTCAAAGTCTTTCTTATCCTTTCTTTCTTTCTTTTAGTATATATACTGAAAATATTTCATCCCAACTATCTTGTTCATCCTTCGAGAAATAATATCTAGTTCATTATCAAAATTTTCACTTTCACTAGATTCAGATTGAATAATAGTTCTCTTAGATTTGGATATTGTAACTCTCTCAGGAGTCTTGGCTTTCAAATGATTTGATGTAATTGTAAAAGCAACACTTCCATTCCCATTCTTCTTCATATTTAGATCATCATCTCTTTTCATTCAAGTCTCATTTAGAATAAGAGTTCCAAAAATCTCATCAAGAGTAATCTGTGAGACTTTCATATTCTCATATATAGCATTTCTCTTTGATTCTCACTCGTTATGCATGATGTCTATAATCTTCTCCACAAGTGCCTAATCATCTAAACCTTTTTCACCCATATATTGTAAACTATTAACAGTGGTCATAAATCTCTGTTGTACCATAAAACCGGTTCTCCATAAGGAAAGAAAAAACTATGATATTCATCTATGATCATAGCTCTTATAGTTTCGATAACTTTGGAAATACCAAAATGTGTTACCTCCAATTTCCTCCAAATACAGTTTGAAACATCACAAGAAGAAATATGGATATACATATTCCAGGTCATGGAACACAATAAGGTATTTTGTACCTTATAGTTATGTCGATATTATGACTTTTCTTGATTAGAAAAAGTTCTGAATTCCTTATTAGGAATCTTGTAATATCTAGTTAGCATAACAAAGTTTTCCACTCTAGTGTTATTGAAAAAAGTCATCATACGATATCTCCAGTATACATAATCATTCACATCAAATATAGATGGTCTAGTAGGATTACGATTTCCAATTGAACCAACATTCATTCCTTCCATCTCAAAGAAAATATCTTTCCACAAAAACTTGTTAGTAATAAAATCATGTAAACAAGTATAAAAATACTAAGCAAGTAAAATATAGAACAATGAAAAATTGAGTAAGAAAACTTATATGTGAATATATGTATTTGGAATCCTTCTCTGCTACCAAATTTAGTATCGAAATATGATGAATGTAGATGCTCAATATACAACAGAGGGTGAATTGTATACTTTAAAAATTCCTTTGGAACTTTTAAAGATGGTATAAACCTTCCTATTGTTTAACAATATTAAACAACGTAAATTCACAAGACCTATTAGTTTTATAAACATGCTAGATTCCCGAAATATTGTTCAAGAAATGATACATAAGAAAATTTTACAAGGACAAATATTCTACCTTAAAGTTTATAAAATATTACTAATCGTAGTATACAAGTACAAGAAAGTATAATATATTTATAATTTCCTTATTAATGAAAATGTAGTAGAAAACAAACTTGAAACAATACAAGTACAAGTAATAAATTTTTTAACCCAAAGTGTAGGGTATCCAACAACATCGGATAAAGGTCCCTTGATTTATACATTCAAGAAAGTATGTCTTACCCACACCAGGGTAATCCCTTGATAAGACTATCAGAGTCTGTCTTGCTATCCACGCAAGCCCTCGAACTTCAAGTTAGTCAGCACCTCTATCTTCTTATCCCTAAAAGCCATCAATTATACACAACAACAATTAGAGTCACACAAAGAAATCTAAACAAGATGTTCAAAACACACAAATCATGAGAGTCTCTCTCTAGAAGTCACTGCACCAGCATGTAATCTCTAGATTGATCGATGTGTGTTGAGCTCATTCAAATGAGATATTATTTATAGTTTCATTTCCAATGGTTATCTCCCTACTCAAGTAGTCATATTTTGCCTTTAATTTCAGATGGACATGTACACGTGTCACTCAAAAAATGTTTAGTTAGAAACAGAATCCACGACATCATTTTATAACAATAAAAAGAGTAAGAAGAATATGGTTTCTCAACCAAAACAAATTTTTGGAGTCTAAGGAAAAATAAAGATTGAAGTATAAGATAATGAGCATTTGGATTATATATTATATGGATATTTGGATTCTGTTTATCAGGGAATTCAGAATAATAATTCTATAGACTTCGGAGCATTAATTCTGAGGAATTCAGAGTCTGAATTCAAAGTAAATTTAGAGTCTGAATTCGAAAGAATTCGAAACCTGAATTTTGAGGAATTTGGGGTCTTAATTCTAACGAATTCAGAATCTGAATTGAAAGGAATTCGGCATCTAAATTCAAAGAAATTCGGAGTTTGAATTTCTGATAATTCAGAGTCAAAATTTCAGAGAATTAAGAATCTGAATTTCAAGGAATTCAGAGTCTGAATTTTAGAAAAATTGGAATCTGAAATTCAGGGAATTCGGAGTCAGAATTTCAATGAATCTAGATTATGAAATTCAGAGAACTCAGAGTCTGAAAACAGAATACTCTATATATAAGTATTTATTGAACATCGAGGTTTTATATACAAAACTGAATTTAACAATTAGGAATAAAAAGATTTAGATTTATAGAAACTAAAATTTGAACAATGAAAAACATGGTAAAGATAAATTTCCTTGGGGAAGGAAAATTTTCCTTATTAAGATAAAACTTATGGAGAGAAATTTTCTTTGAGATAGTGTGTTTGTGATGTTCAAATCATATAGGAATGTAGAAGTCATAAAGAAATCTTATTGACTCAACACCCTCCCCTTGAAATCCTTTAACTGGTCTTCATTACCTGTCATATGAGACGAACTACCGCTATCTAGAATCCAATTACTCTTTATTTTTGTATCTTTTACAGCTACCATTGTAAGGGTGGATTTCTTAATTTTCTTCATTTCATTCCATGAGACATCAGACTGAGTGTAAGACGTCGATAACCTTTCAATTATATCTTCCCTATACATGAGTTCTTTATAATTTAAATATACTTCCAAAGGAGAAGACCTATTTTTAAGAGCAACAATGTCTTGTTGAAAAACATTGACTTGTCTCAGACTCCAATATAAGGTGTCCGGGTCCCTCCTCTACCTGAAATCAACAGCCATATGACCAAAATTAGAACAACTAAAAAAATATCCATAGAATGTTTTTCTTCTAAAAGATTTAGGATATAAATTTAATCTCCTTTATTGAAACCCCATATATTCTTCATTCAAATAGGTTCTTGCCTCTTCATAATAAGACATGGTGTGGCCCAGATAACCACAAAACTAAAACATCATGAGAGTAAACTTCTTCTCACTTCTGTTTATCCTCATTCCTTCTTTCTTAGGATAGTAGTTTGACTACCTCTTATTCCTAGAGGCTCGAGGATAGTGTTATTTTATTCTTTCATAGTGAAATGTGGGTTTAATTTTCATAACATCTGGTAATTTATCCACATCACCCACTTTCAACATGACTTTATTTCGATCACCTTTATTTGTAGAATTTGACAATTCGGCCTCACTACCAATTCCACTATTTCCCTTGCATGTAGGTCTTTGATCATTCAAAATATTTTTGACTCCATTAGAACCACATTTTTCTCTCTCCAACAGCTCAACATCAAGTAACCTTCCAAACTATATTTTCTTCTATGATTCTTTTAAAATTGATTCACTCTCAAGTTTACTCCTAAGGGTAATAACTTCTTCTTCAAGACCCTCAGCAGTCTAGGACTTTTCTTCTAGTCTAGTGGTGAGGTCATTGATGACCTTTTCCTTCTCTTAAAATATCTGCTTCAAATCGACTACATCATTAGTTCTTTTAAGGATTTAGACTATACTTTCATAAATTCTTCCAGTCATTCAATTTCAGCTTTGAGCTTATCAAAATGATCAGATGAGTCTTCTACAATTTATTTCCACTTATTCCAACTCTTACATTTGATCTTAATCTTAAAAATAACATAATTAAGTTGAAACTCGGGATTCGAATTATTATTCAACTAATTGTCTCCACCATTATATTTTTATGGTTCTAATTTTTCAATAGTGTCCATCATGGAAGCAATGTTTCCAGTTTAATTTTCGGTTCTTCTTCTTCACATAATTCATTTCAACATCATCTCCTTCACAGACAAAACTCTTCTTCGATTCTTTCTTTCTAGATTTGAAGTATCCCTTTTTTGAAAACATTTTCTGAGGCTTCTAATGTTTTCATATTCACTACCTACATCATTGATCTTTGTAAATACCCATAAAATTCAAGGGAAATTTTTTTCTTAATTTTCTTTGTGATTTTACAAGAACGCGGTTTCTAACGGAACTTGATTCCGAGGCCCGGTGTGCCTGGAATTTCTATCTGAAGTTTAGCTCGGGTACGTTCAGTGAACGAACGAGTGGGTTTTTCTAAATTTTGAACAAGTGCTCGGAATCGAATTCTGAGGGCACCAATAAATTTGCAGCGCTGGTTTTTGCTTAGGAACACTTTTTATGGAGTTGCGTTTTCACGAGAGAAGTTGATAAAAATTGTGGAAGTTAAAATAAAAATTTAGCTACAATTTTTATTTTCTAAGTGGTTTAAGATTTTAGTGGAATTTGGGGTAACCACCCAACTTCCCATTGGAGGTTATGAGAGTGTTGGGGCCCACACGAACCCCACCCCTTCATATTCCCTAACTCCTTCAACTCACCATTAATTTGATAACTTATGTTAATTAATTAGGTGAGTTTAATTTGAATGTTTGAAATTCAAAAGCATAAGTTATGTTAATAAAATAAGTGTTGAACTTATTTTATTTTGGTTGTTCTTGTTGTGTGAGTCTTTGGAGAAAAGTTGGGGAGCTTGAAGAACTTATTCTTCTTCTTCGATGAAGAGCGCGAAGAACGCGAAGGACACCGGATCCTTGGAGATCGACAACGTGACGTCGAAGAATCGTTTCCCCGCGACGCGACTCTCTCCTTCTGCGACGCCTTCTTCCGCGACAGTTATTTCCATGACGAACCCTCGCTCAACGATTCGATGAGGTAGGGGTTTAATTATTATTTTGTTTGTTCTTGATTACTTTATTGTTGGTTTATCGTCTATTTGGGGCCGCCTGTTATCAAAATAACGGGAGGAGGTCGAACCGCATGAACACGGCTGACTCTCCTCCGCTTTTTGGTTGTTTGATATTGATGCGGCACGAACAAAGCAACGCGGTGCCGAAGCACCGCGCGAGAATTATTAAGGAAAGGGGAAGAAGCGCAGCGCCATCATGTCGTGTCGTTGAAGACGAACCAAAGACGCGGTGCCGTCACGCCGCGCCGTTGAAGGCGAACCAAAGACGCGGCATCGTCGCGCCGTGCCGGAGAACCACAAGAACACTGAGGCCGGAGCGGGGCTGTGGTGGATGGGCGCGGCACCGTCGCGCCACGCCGTACGGACCAAGGTCGCGGCTGGTTCTGGGCCGCGGCGGAGTAGGGGAACCGGCAGCCGGTTCCGGGCCGCCGGCATTGGAGCAGGGGGACCAGCCCTTGTCAGTCCCGTGGCGGTAATAGTCGGCCGGCCGAAGCGGGCCGGGCGGACAGGGGAAGAGTCAGGGGTTACAACCCCCGGCTGGCCAGCAAAGCGTCCCCCACGTGGGGCCGCGACTTCAAAAAATGGGGGGAAGCCCCCCCCCCCTACCGCATCCCTTCGCTCGGCCGAAACGGTCGAGCCCCTGGCTGGCGTCAGTGCGCCGGGCCAGCTACCCTGGCCGGGCTGGCTGCCCTGGCCGGTCCGCCAGACCGGGCCGCACCCAGGTCGGGCCGGGCTGCGCCAGCCGGGTCGGGCCACCCCCAAGCGGGCCGGACCCAGACCCGGGACGGGTCGACCTGGTTCGAGCCGACCTAGAGGGTATCGGGTCGGGTCGGACCAGGCCCGAACCCCCTATTACCGAACCTCCATCGGTCTTCTACCCATATCTAGGGATTCGGACCTCTGATCGACGCACTGTCAGCTGCGATGCGATCCTTTGATAGAGACGATCATTTCGGTATATTACACGCAACGTTTCGGAGTACTTTGGGTTCAGCCGGGTTGGTTCATACACGAAACCAACCGGGCCCTCGGAGTGGAAATGCTTATAACTTGAGTTCCGGATGTACGATTGACGTGCAGTCGACTTTGTTGGATTCCTCTTAGTGAGACGGACCTTTTGGGTTAATCCACTCGAGGTTTATATGTAGTTGGAGTACGGTCGGGTTGGTTTTTACTTAAAACCCAACCGGACCCCTGGGACGAAAAATCCAATAACTCTCAGACCGTGCGTCTGATTGACGCACCGTCTGTGACGTTGAGTTCCTATTGAAGATACGAAAATTTTGGATACATCATCTCTGGACTATGTGTCAGTTGAAGTATCTGCTCTTCGTTTCGTAGAGCGGACCCTCCCGAACGAGCTTGTTGTGTGCGGGAACCCTAGAGCTGGCTGCGACTGCGACAACGATGACGACTGTACATAAATCCTTCGTGGATTCGATGCCGATGACTACAGAACTCAGGGATCCAACGTGGATCAGTGCTACCGATCCTATGTGGGTCAGATCCTGTGTGGGTCAGCACTCAACGGTCCTGTGTGGGCCAGCGCCTACAGATCCTGTGTGGGTCCGATCCTATATGGGTCATTGCAGGGGGTTAGTTACCTATCGATCCTTTGTGGGTCATTACGGGGGTTAGTACCTTTCGATCATGTGTGGGTCCGACAGCTTAGAAGAATCAGTGGAAATGTCTGATCATCTCTATCGTCTTACGAATAAGTATACCTGTGTGAGATGAATCTTGACTTTCAATCCTTACCTTCGATAAGATTGACTTGATATCCTGTGTGGATTATGTTATGCTTTCCTGTGTAGATTGGATTGTGATTTCGTGTGTGGACTGGGTTGTACTTGAGCTCGGATGTTGGAGCTGAAAGAGAATTGATGACTTAGGTATATGTATGGGCATATACCTAAGTAGTGTCGGATTTTACTTCGTGATTGTATCTTTCCTTTGTGGTTTATCCTTTGTGGATTCGGGAAGACCTTCGAGGGTCTCAGGGTCCCTACTGAGTAGCTTATACTCACCCCTGCAAGGGATATGCCTTCACTACGTTGTGTTGGTTTTAGAAGACGGACAACACTGATCGTGGTTGAGGCTTGCGGAGGAGGTTGGTACCCAGAGGTAGACCACTGGGCGGGATGGTACTCGGAGCGGACGGCTGGACCCGAGGAGATGTGGATTCTATCTGTACTCACCCATCAGGTGGGACTTCCAGTGGATGGCTCGAGGCTTCGGCTTTACTTTCTGTTACTGTTTTCCCTTCCAGTTGTACTTTACTTTCAGTTTGGGTTTGTATACTGGCCCACTTACTTTTGTATCAGTTTTTACTTAGTGTTTACTTCTACTGCTTGCTTTCTCTGTGGTGTTTGTTTACTTTACAAAGGCAATGCCTTTCCTTTTTATCGGGTATTACGCCTTGGTGCTAGTCTCCAGCCCCTGGCCTATGGAAGGCGGGCTTGGGGTAGTCACGACACGGGCCCCGAGGACGGGTCGTGACAAATTGGTATCATAGGAGTTCGGTTCTACCGCAGAACTTTGGAATCTGATCTTTATTTTATGTGAAGAAATAGTGTTAAGTGTATTGGGTGTGGTTTTCAGTCCAGGGAGTCCAGTGTTGGTGCGGCGGCCGACGTATCCGTACACTAGGAACCTGACTTCTGATTTCCGACTTAATGCACGAAAACATTGATTGCATGTGTGTTTTCAAGTTTTCTTTGTGATTACTTGTGTTAGCTCACTAGGTATACTGTTTTGACAGTGGCACACCTGTTTCTTTTCAGGATGGCCCCACGACGGCAGACAGCTAGGGTTCTGAGAGTTGCGCGTGATGACAGCCTACCAAGTGACGAGGCCTTGGTATAGGTCCCTTTGGCAGCTGAGGCACCGGCGGTACCTCTACCTACCGATCCACCGATGCTACCATCCCCAGCCGCTGACGATGCACGTCACCTTAGTGCACTGCATGAGTTTCAGTGCCAACGACCGCCCAGGTTTCGTGGGGAGATGGACCCTCAGGAAGTAGAGGATTGGCTGGAGGCAGTTGTACAAGTTTTCAGGTTAGTGAGGACACCAGCAGACCTCATGGTGATCCTCGCAGCGAGCCTACAGCACACGGCAGCAGGCAGATGGTGGAGCTTGATGCTCCAGGTGCACAACGAGGCATCTCTCCTCTGGATGGACTTTGAGAGCCTCTTCCGCTTGGAGTTCATCCCAGCCACCCTCCATGCGGTGTGCATCCAGGAGCTTCTACAGCTGCGGCAGGGCAGTTTGATGGTCGCCCAGTACTCGGCGAGATTTACCGATCTCTTGCTCTACTCGAAAAACATGGTACGGGACCCATTCTTCTGGGCCTGGACCTTTGAGCAGGGATTGAGGCATGAGATTAGGGCATCGCTGATCTCCCTCAGCATTCTGACACAGGAAGGGGTACTGGAGCGATCCCTTCTCATCGAGAGCTTTCTTGATGAGTCTACACCAGTGGCGAGACCTACCGCAGGGCGGAACTTAGTAGAGTCTTCTACAGCAGGCAGTCGACAGATGACTCATGGGTCCAGGCAGACCAGACCCTCAGGCAGACGACCTCAGGACACTGGCTCAGCAGTTCAGGGCACACAGCATGGAGCCAGTCTTTCGAGAGGCACACAGTGCTATGCATGCGGCGGGTAGGTCCACATGGCACTTGACTGCCCGACTCGCCGTGCAGAGGAGCAGCAGACGGTTGAGGGACCACCCAGGCAGAGGCATAGGGTCGACCGTGGCGGTCCCTAGGGAGTAGGCGGATGAGGAAGAGGAGCTGGCCGAGCAGCAGGTGGTGGGCGACGCTTTTAGCATCTACCACCACCACCGCCAGGAGGTCCACCCCGACCGCAGGGAGCTTGCGGGAAGAGACAGGCACAGCTTCAGGCAGCGGAGGCCTACGACCACGGCGTGCTCGAGATGATTCGAGGTACTATCTATGTCTATTCCACCATTTCTGTAGTGCTTATAGACACAAGAGCGAGTCATTCTTTCATAGTCGTTGCCCTTGTTCGGAGCTCGGACATTTCGACAGAGCCTTTGGCTCGATCCTTATGGCTAGAGACTCCTACGGGAGCAGACTCGACGATTACGCACTGGTGCCGGCAGTGTGAGATTACTCTAGGAGGTGAGAGCTTTGGCTGGGATCTTCTTGTAGCGGCGTCGAGGCCTTACAACGTCATCTTGGGCATGGATTGGTTATCTACAGTTCATGCTCAGATCGACTGTATTAGGCGCAAGGTGTGGTGTGTACGCACCGACGAGATCAGGTTCACCTTCACTGGCGAGAAGGGAGCTTTCGCATCACAGGATGGACTCTCGCAGAGGAGAGGACATTCCATCACTCATCAGTTGGCTAGCCTCATCCTAGGAGCAGTTGATGTGTGGAGTCCTGGTTTTCCTGTAGTGGTGGATCAGTATGTGGATGTTTTTCCCGAAGACATTCCGGGACTACCTCCTCGCAGAGAGGTAGACTTTTATATTGATCTGTACCCCGGGACAGCCCTGATATCCACCCTAGCATATCGTATGTCTCCCGCCGAGATTCGAGAGCTATGGGTATAGTTGGAGGACTTGTAGTGAAAGGGATTCATCTGACCCAGTGTTTCACACTGGGCTTCCCGATATTGTTCGCCAAGAAGGTGGACGGGAGCTTGCGACTTTGTGTCGACTATCGTCACCTGAACCAGGTGATAGTGAGGAACAAGTATCCACTACCGAGGATTTATGACCTCTTCAATCAGCTCAAGGGAGAACAGTGGTTCTCGAAGATAGACCTTAGATCCGTCTATCATCAGCTCAGATTTTGGGACGAGGACATGCAGAAGACGACCTTCAGATGTCGGTACGGCCACTATGAGTTATTGGTTATGCCATTTGGCATAACCAATGATCCAGTAGTGTTCATGGCCCTCATGAATAGGATCTTTCAGCCATACCTCGATCGATTTGTCGTGGTCTTCATCGATGACATTTTGATTTACTCGACGACTGAGGAGGATCGTGCCTACCACATACGGTTTGTACTAGACACAATCCGAGAGCACCAGCTTTATGGAAAGCTCTCGAAGTGTCAGTTCTGGATACGCAAGGTCCACTTCTTGGGACACGTCATCTCTAAGGTGGGAGTTGCATTGGATCTTGCGAAGATCGAGGCAGTGTTAGATTAGGAGACACCCCGGATCGTGATCGAGGTACGGAGTTTCTTGGGACTAGCTGGGTACTACCGGCGATTTGTTCCGGACTTCTCCAGAGTTACGGTACCACTATCAGCTTTGACGAAGAAGGGGAAACCCTTTGTGTGGTCAAAAAGATGTCAGAAGATCTTCCAGGAGCTGAGATATAGATTGACCGGCGCGGCTATCTTGAGGTTGCCGGAGGAGGGAGTAGGGTACGTAGTTTACTGCGATGCATCAGGGACCAGACTCAGATGTTTCATGATGCAGGAGCGGGCCGTGATCGCCTATGGATCACATCAGTTGAGGCAGCATGAGAAGAACTATGCTACCGATGACCTGGAGTTAGCAGCAGTGGTCTTCGCTCTGAAGATGTGGCGACACTATCGGATGGGAGAGCGCTTTACAGACTATTCTGACCATCAGAGTCTCTGGTACATCTTCTCATAGAAGGACCTGAACCTAAGACAGCGGCGATGGCTCGAGTTCCTCCAGGACTATGACTTTCAGATAGTCTATACTCCTGGGAAGGGGAACGTAGTAGCCGATGTTGTCAACAGGAGGACGGGCATCCAGCTACGTGGGGAGGTGACAGAGCAGCTAGCCGCTTTTCGGATATCCTTCATGGATAGAGATGGAGCATCCTTCCTTCATTCACTCACAGTTACTCCTCCACTACTAGAGCGGGTCAGAGAGGCACAATGTGGGGACACTGACTATGAGACGTGACGTGCATAGATATCCTCAAGACAGAAACCTGATGGATTCTCCGTGGGAGTAGGGCACGATTTCCTTTTCAGAGGACGTACCTTGGTACCAGTTTCTTTACGAGAGGAGGTGCTGAGATAATTTCACACATCCCCTTTGGCGGTACATCCTGGAGTGGTGAAGATGTACCAGGATCTCAGACGACAGCACGGGTGGCCAGGCATGAAGAAGGCTATGGCAGAGTTCATTTCTCGATTCCTCACCTTCTAGCAGGTGAAGGCAGAGCACGAGGTACCAGCAGGTTTGGTACAGCCCTTGGAGGTCTCGGAGTGGAAGTGGAAAGGGATATGTATAGACTTCGTGACTGGACTTCCACACACTTCCAAAGGTCATGACTCCATTTGGGTGATTGTCGACCGACTCACCAAGTCGGCTCACTTCTTACCCATCAGAGAGCATGGCTCAGTGGAGATCTTGGGACACCTCTATGTTCAAGAGATTTTACAGCTTCATGATGTGCCATCATCGATCATCTCCAATCCAGATGCTCGCTTTACTTCCTAGCTTTGGAAGGGGTTGAAAGAGGCATTTAGGATGCAGCTACGTCCGAGTACCGCCTTTCACCCTCAGACAGATGGTCAGACGGAGAGGACCATTCAGACTCTCGAGGACATGCTCCGCATATGTGTCCTCGTCTTTGGTCGCAGCTGGGAGGACCACCTACCCTTGGTGGAGTTCGCGTACAAAAATAGCTACCACTCCACCATCGGGATGGCACCATATGAAGCATTATACGACCGACCTTGCAGGTCACCTCTGTGCTGGACAGACCCTGGGGAGTCCGCACTTGTGGGACCAGAGATGGTCTAGGCCACGATAGAGAAGGTCCCGGTCATCCAGGAGCGGATGTGGACAACTCAGAGCCGACATAAGTCTTATGCTGACATGAGGCGGAGGCCACTGGAGTTCGAGGATGGTGACCACGTCTTCTTACGGGTCTCACCGCGACGTGGTATACGAAGAGATGGCCGAGGAGGCAAGTTGTCTCCATGCTTCATCAGACCATTCCAGGTTCTCAGCAGGATTGTCGAGGTTGCTTATCGCCTGGCTCTACCACCTCAGTTGCACCGAGTGCACGACATCTTCCACGTATCTCAGCTGAGGAGATATGTGCACGACCCGACGCATATCATTGATCATGGAGAGCTGGACATTGATGATGGGGTGACTTTTGCAGAGCACCCAGTGGAGATTGAGGATCGACACTAGTGGGTCCTATGTGGATGGTCGATTCCTCTAGTGCACGTCAGATGGCAGCACGGGAACCTCCAGGAGAGCACTTGGGAGTGGGAGGCTCCGATGCGTGCCCAGTACCCATATTTGTTCCACTCGTTTTTTATGTATCTTTACGGGGACGTAAATACCTGAGGTGGGAGTAATTTAAAGACCCGTAAAATTCAAGAGAAATTTTTTTCTTCATTTGTTTGGGATTTTACAAGAACGCGGTTTCTGACGGAACATGATTCTGAGGCCCGGTGTGCCTGGAATTTCTATATGAAGTTTAGCTAGGGTATGTTCAGTGAACGAACGAGCGGGTACTTTTAACTTTTGAACCAGTGCTCAGAATCGAATTCTGAGGGCACTGATAAATTCGCAACACCAGTTTTATCTTAGGAACACCTTTTCCGGAGTTGCGTTTTCACGAGAGAAGTTGATAAAAATTGTGGAAGTTAAAATAAAAATTTAGCTACAATTTTTTTTTTCTAAGTGGTTTAAGCTTTGTGTGGAAGTTGGGGTAACCACCCAACTTCCCAAGGGAGGTTATGAGAGTGGTGGGGCCCATACGAACCCCACCCCTTCATATTCCCAAACTCCTTCAACTCACCATTAATTTGATAACTTAAGTTAATTAATTAGGTGAGTTTAATTTGAATGATTGAAATTCAAAAGCTTAAGTTATGTTAATAAAATAAGTGTTGAACTTATTTTATTTTGGTTGTTCTTATTGTGTGAGTCTTTGGAGAAAATTTGAGGAGCTTGAATAACTTCTTCTTCTTCTTCAACGAATAACGCGAAGAACGCGAAGGATGCTGGATCCTTGGAGATCGATGACGCGACGCCGACGAATAATTTCCCCACAACGCGACTCTCTCCTTCTGCAATGCCTTCTTCCGCGAAGGTTATTTCCGCGACGAACCCTCGATCAACGATTCGACGAGGTAGGGGTTTAATTATTATTTCTTTTATTCCTGATTACTTCATTGTTGGTTTATCGTCTATTTGGGGCCGCTTGTTATCACAATAACGGAAGGAGGTTGGACCTCACGAACACGGCCGACTCTCCTCCCCTTTTTGGTTGTTTGATATTGATGTGGCACGAACAAAGCAACGCGGTGCCAAATCATTGCGCGAGAATTATTAAGGAAAGGGGAAGAAGCGCAGAGCCGTCGCATCGCACCGTTGAAGACGAACCAAAGACGCGGCGCCGTCGTGTCGTGCCATTGAAGGCGAACCAAAGACGCGGCGCCATCGCGCCGTGCCGGAAAACCACAATAACACCGCGACCGGAGTGGGGTCGTGGTGGATGGGTGCGACATCGTCGCGTCATGCCAGACGGACCAAGGTCGTGGCCGGTTCCGAGCCGCGGTGGAGCAGGGGAACCGGTGGCCGGTTCCAGGCCACTGGCGTCGGAGTAGGGGGACTGGCCCTTGCGGGTCCCGTGGCAGCAACAACCAGCCTGCCGGAGTGGGCCAGACGGACAGGGGAAGAGCTGGGGGTTAAAACCCCCGGCTAGCCAGAAAGGCGGCCCCCACGTGGGGCCGCGACTTCAAAAAAAGGGGGGCAGCTCCCCCCCTGAGTCCCCTTCGCTCGGACGAAATGGACGAGCCCCTGGTTGGTGCCAGCGCACCGGGCCAGCTGCCCTGGCCGGTCCTCCAGACCGGACCGCCAGGCCGGGCCGCGCCAGCCGGGCCGGGCCACGCCCATGCCGGGCCGGGCCGCGCCAGCCGGACCGGGCCACACCCAATCGGGCCGGACCCAAACCTGGGACGGGTCGACCCGGTTCGAGCCGACCTAGAGGGTATCGGGCCGGGTCAGACCGGGCTCGAACCCCCTATTACCAAACCTCCATCGGTCTTATGCCCATATATTGGGATTCAGACCTCCGATCAATGCATTGTCATCTGCAATGCGATCCTTGGATCGATACGGTCATTTCGGTATATTACACTCAAGGTTTCGGAGGATTTTGGGTTCGTACGGTTTGGTTCGTACACGAAACCAACTGGGCCCTCGGAGCGGAAATGCTTATAACTTGAGCTTCGGACGTCCGATTGATGTGCAGTCGACTTTGTTGGATTCCTCTTAATGAGACGGACCTTTTGGCATATTCCTCTCAAGGTTTGGACTCATTTGGAGTACGGTCGGGTTGGTTTTGACATAAAAACCAATCGAGCCCCTATGACGAAAAAGCCAATAACTCTCAGACCGGGAATCCGAATGGTGCGCCATCTGTGGCGTAGAGTTCCTGTTGATGATATGGAAATTTTAGATACATAAACTCCGGACTATGTGTCAGTTGATGTATCAGCCCTTCGGCTCGTGGAGCGGACCCTCCCGAACGAGCTTGCTGTGTGCAGGAACCCTAGAGCTGGCTGCGACTACGACAATGATGACGACTTTACAGAAATCCTTTGTGGATTCGACGGTGACGACTACAACACTCAGCGATCCTACGTGGATCAGTGCTACCGATCTTGTGTGGGTCATATCCTGTGTGGGTCAGCGCTCAGCGGTCCTGTGTGGGACAGCGCCTATAGATCCTATGTGGGTCTGATCCTATGTGGTTCATTGCGGGGGGTTGGTTACCTATCGATCCTTTGTGGGTCATTGCGGGGGTTAGTACCTATCGATACTGTGTGGGTCCGACGGCTTAGAAGAATTAGTGGAAATATCTGATCATCTCTATCGTTATACAAAGAAGTATACCTGTGTGAGATGAATCTTGACTTTCAATCCTTATCTTCGATAAGATTGACATGATATCCTGTGTGGATTACGTTATGCTTTCCTGTATGGATTGGATTGTGATTTCCTGTGTGGACTAGGTTGTACTTGAGCTCGGATGTTGAAGTCGAACGAGAATTGATGACTTAGGTGTAATTTTCGGCATATACCTAAGTAGTGTCGGATGTTACTTCGTGATTGTATCTTTCCTTTGTGGTTTATCCATTGTTGATTCTGGAAGACCTTCGGGGGTATCGGGGTCCCTACTGAGTAGCTTATACTCACCCCTGCACGGGCTATGCCCGCACTACGGTGTGTTGGTTGCAGACGACAGACACCGCTGATCACGGTTGAGGCTTGCGGAGCAGGTCGGTACCCGGAGGTGGACCACTGGGTGGGATGTATTCGAAGCGGACGGCTGGACCCGAGGAGCTGTGGAGGCTATCTGTACTCACCTTTCAGGTGGGACTTCCAGTGGATGGCCTGAGGCTACGGCTTTACATTCAATTGCTGTTTTCCCTTCCAGTTGTACTTTACTTTCAGTTTGGGTTTGTATACTGTCCCACTTACTTTTTTGCACTTACATTTGTATCAGTTTTTACTTAGTGTTTACTTCTACTTCTTTCTTTCTCTGTGGTGTTTGTTTACTTTACAAAGGCAATGCCTTTCCTTTTTATCAGGTATTACGCGTTGGTTCTAGTCGCCAGCCCCTGGCCTATGGAAGGCGGGATTGGGGTAGTCACGGCACGGGCCCCGAGGAAGGGTTGTGACAATCTTTCTTAACCAATGAGAGGTAATGTTCCCAAATTTTCCACAACAAAATCATGTACGAGGTAACATCAGCTTGAATTCCCTTTTTCTCTTCTAGACCTTCTTTGAAATGATATAAATAATTTCTTTTTTCTCATTATCTTCACCACTACTATCTTTTTAGATTTTTTGTTTCTCGATGTCCTTGAACGCCATTTACTTGCTCACCCAAGTCATATCATCTTCTAGTTTACTCTCATTTCATATGACACTAGGCTACTTAATAGATCATTTATCGAATGTTTGGAAAGATCCATTTAATCAAGGGATAACACATTTTAATTGTATAGGAGTGAAAGTCTTCTTAATATATTCTTTACAATATCAATGACTTTTATTTCTTCACATAGACCCTGAATCCATCCAACCACTTCAGTATCTTTATTGATGAAGGAGTCAAAATTCTTATTAGGATGCATCTTCATATCAGTAAACCTATTATAAAGGAATTATAGTTTCTCTTCCTTCACTCTGATATCTACTTCATAAATATTTTCAAATTTTTCCCACATGGAATTTGCTAAGGTGAAACTCGTTGCCTTTAGATAGATCTGAATAGAAAGGGTTGCGGTGAGTGTATTCTACACTTTATCATCTACATCATGAATTCTCTTTTATATTTTAGTCATAGAAATCCCTGTTGGATCGGTGACTTGTATTCCTTGCATGGTAGAAATTTGTACTTACATTCCAAGAGAACATAGATGATATCTCATTATGTTATTACATATCTAAAAATTACTTCCATTGAAGAGGAGGACTCCCCTAAAATTGGTTGAATTTTCCATAGAGGTATCAGATAGATCAAACACCAGTGAACCTCCCTCTGATACAAAATAAAGGAACCCAGAACACCCTGATAGGGGAGGGGTGAATCAAGGTGTAAAATTTTTATTTTTATTATTGTGGACCTTGTTCCCACATTGCTAGAAACATGTTAAATCTATCAAACAAAAGAAACCAAGGAGATGGCACACCACTATTACATGGTTCACTACTAAGGGATACATCTATAGAGCATTAGCCTACAGGTTTCCGGTCATACCTAAATCCACTAAAAATAACTTGATAAGGATTAAAATGTTTAGGCACTATCACTCTATCCCAGGAATGCTTCCTTTAAAAAGATTCGAGGATAGCTCAATGATTCCATCGGGTCACTCCCGTTGACTCCCCCAGGCTCACTGCCTTAGATAAAGTCCCTCTTAGATTATAGAAATAAAGGTCACTTCAATAAATTTTCATTAAAGTATTTATCTTTATTCATTATGAGACACTTCTTTCATCGAATTCCTAGAATGTTTCACTTTAAAGCACTGATCAAACACAATAGATATTCAAAATCCTGTCAGAATTATAACACCACACATGGGTGCAATACGCCAACTTGCACGCAAGATTTGTAAATTGACACGAAAGATGAATTTCGTGCAACACCTACCTTCCATGTTACCCTTATAATTTTTTGAAACTACCCCAAAGGGTTCACTTGGCCTTTTCAGACTAGAGGAACACATTGCACCCAAGATTGACTCTCTTCCAATATTTCACGCACAAATATTTTGTGTGGTAGAGTTACTAAGTTTTCGATGGAAAATTCTATTAAGTATTCCTTGTGGGTAGCTTCTTATTTATAGTACCTTGTAGTCCCATTGTTCAAGAACCCAATGCATTTTCAGCAGTGAATGTATGTTTCTTTCTGAGCGCGCAAAACCCCTTTTGACGTCGCATTGGGTGTGCAAGACCTTTCACACAACATTATCTTCTACGCACTCCATGACTATTCCATTTTTCAGCGTTCTAATCCAGAAATATGTCTTGGGTGTATGTTCCAAAAACACATTCCATAATTCTTGAAAAAATCAATATTTCTCACACACTTCCAATATTTTTTGCACCTTCCTATGCCAAAAACATTTTTCTCAATTTTTTGAATTTAAGCCTAATAAATTTGGAAAACACTAGAGAACGGTGCCACCTTCAGTACTTCTTTAAGATCAAAAATTATAACCCCTTTCCCTGTAATCTCTATGGTAATATATTAAAGGGTTGATAATAACAAACAGAAACCATAATCACCCCAAAAAATATCGAAAACAAACACAAACCATACCCCATTTCCTGCATAAAATAGTCATGGGTCCAGTAGAAATTACCTATACACCCCCTTAGCCAAAAAGGTTATAGTGTAAATACATTCCACATTCCAAGAGAGGGATAACATCTCCAAAAAAGATAGTGGGATCGAGATAGACTTTGATGAAGCTGAGGCTCATGGAAAACAAGAGTTGGTAGAAGAGAAGATTCCACAAAGCTCCATGGGAGAAGAATCAGTTTGAATGACATAAGAACTGTATAGGAGTACAAGAGAGGTTAGAGGAAATAAGTGGTATGGTTTTCTAGTTACCAAGGATGGTGACTCATTATTAGTTGATAGTAATGATCCTCTATCATACAAGGAAACTGTATGTGGAACAGATGATGCCAAGTGGAAAAAATCCATGAATTCTAAAATGGATTCCATGTACCAAAGCCATGTCTGGGTTTTGGTAGATCCACCATTAGATATAAATCTTGTTAGTTTAAATGGGTATTCACAAAGAAATTGGACATGTAAGGATGATTTAGAACCTATAATGTGTTTCTAGTTGAAAAATGTTTTATAAAAAGTCAAGGAATTGACTATAATGAATCATTTTCACCAGTTTCAATGCTAAATTCCATCGTAATTATACTAGACATTTCCTCTTACCATAGATATGATATTTGGAAAATGGATGTGATAGAATCCTTCCATAATGTGAACCTTCAAGAAGATGTCTACATGACACAACCTGAAGTATTTGTGACTCCAAATGATGCGAATAACCTACAAAAGTTGCAAAAATCCAGTTATAGATTAAATAAAGCATCTGGGTCATGGAAAATTTGTATTGGTTAATCCATAACTGAATAAGGTTTTATAATGAATGAATGTGGTCCTTGTGTTTAAAAATGGTTTAGTGGCAGTGCATCCATATTCATTATAGTATATGTTGATGACATATTACTTATTGGAAATGAAATACAAGTCCTATAGTCTATTATGTAATGGTTGAATAAATGACTCTCCATGAAAGGCTTGGGTGAGGTATCATATATTCATGGGATCAAGATCAATAGTGATAGATCAAAGGGAATATTGGACCAATGTCAAAGTGCATACATTGAATGATACTAAAGAGATTCGGTATGGAACAATCCAAGAAGATATTGTTACCAATAATACATTGTATTAAACATTTTGAAAACATGTGTCCTTAGATGCATTAGGAATGAATGAAAATGGCAAGGATTCTATACACATCAATTATTGGGATACACATGTATGGTATTCTATGTAGTAGGAAAGATATCAACTATACATTAACGGAAGTAGAAAGATATCAAGTTGATCCAGGTGACAAACATTGGAAGGAAGTTAAGACTATCTTCATGTATATGAGGTGTACTACAGATATGTTCCAATATTATGGAGGTGATGAAGATATTTTCATCCGATAATATGAATATTCTAGTTTCTATATTGATTAAGATGTCGTGAATTCAAAAACGGGATACATCTTCACTTTGAATAGAGTTGTTGTGAGCAGGAAGGGATCAAAGAATGTTCTGGTCATAGATTCTAAAATAGAGTCTGAATATATAAAAACCTCTAAGGTAGCTAAAGAAAAAATTTAGATGTGGTGAATTTTCTAAGAGCTAGATGTGGTTCCTTTAAGTAAATATCCCATCATACTCTATTGTGATAATACTGCAACGGTGGCTCTCGCAAAAGATCCAAGGTCACATCAGTGGATGAAGCACATAATTCGAATGTATCATCTCTTGAGGGTTTTTCTCAGAGAGGTGAAGTTTCAGTTAGTATTATTTCCATTGAAGACAACATGGAAGACCCCTTTACTAAAACCATAACTTAATATATAAATGACCATCATGTGAGGTCTAGAATATTGAAATTTTTAGGCAGTAGGCTTTAGTCCAAGTGAGATTTATTTTGGAATTGGTGTTCAATAACCAATTATTTGTACTTAGATTACATAAATAACTAATGAATTTAAATATTAAACATCTTATTACATATTGTTCATTTTTTACATGACTATAATGTAATAATGTCCTAGAGTATTTTTCACATTCATAAGGTCACAACAATTCCCCTCTATGATGAGTACCTTTAAGTTCTATGAAAATATTTTTAAACGTAGTTCTACTGTTGGATGACATACTGTGATGGGAAACATAGTATACAGACTATCAGGTGTGAGTACTCATAATCATATGTTAATTTTTCCCATGAATTTCATAGTTATTAATCTTCATAATGACAGATTATGAGAACAGACCAACCAGTCGGAATTCCATATGTTTTGGTGTCTTCAGATATTCTTATCTACAATCATGTGAAATGGTCCTTAGACTTTAATATTATAAATAATACACATCAGGACTCATCAACTTTGATTTACTGATAAAAATAGTCACGCCATATTTTGAATGGTGGTAGGATATGTTTGGTGTGTCACGAATGACATACTATTAATGGAAAAGTCAAGAAATGATTTGTCCCTTCCATTCATGAATGTTGATATCTCGGACCATTGATTTAAGTAGAACCATCACACTAAATTCAATGGAAATTGTGTAACGATGTGATTATTTTATATAGTTAAAGAATGATTTATCAAGAAAATAGGTTGGTCAAACTATCATGAAACATGCTTGATGAGATGTTGTGATAAAGGGTTTAAATTACTTAGTGAGAATTCGTGTGTGGATGTCATCGTTGTGGCTTTATATTCTTTCTCTTGGGTTACTTGACCTGTTGCTAGATAGTAATATTACACTTAATCAAGACCAACTAATTACAATGCAAATCAATCATAGAGGGTCACACACTATGTGTTTCCGGTGGACTCAATTAAATTTTATTTGAATTTAATTAATTGAAAAAATATTATTCTCAAGACCAAGGAATAATTTTATTCAGGTTAAAATGATCACATAAATTTAATAAATATTTATTCACCAGATTTTGAATAAAATATTTTTTTTGGAAATTTAATAAATAGTTATTTACTAGATTTAATGTTAAAATATTAAATATAAATAATAAAATATTTTATTTAGGTTCTCAATAAATGGAAGAGGAGTTTGAATGGACCAAGAATGTTGTTTCCGACGCATTCCGTCGGGGCGCGCACACGCATCCGTCACGCAGGGGAGGACGCGTGGCTTGTTGCCCCGCATTCCCGCTTTCCAAAGGCGGGAGGCATCCATTCCTTATTCAGGGACGTCTACTCCTTGATCGAAACCAGGATGATGGTATGTCGGTTCTTCCTTCCTTGGATTCCTCCTCGGAGTTCGTCACCTAGTCCGGGTCTCCCTTATAGATTTAAGACAGGTTCATGAATCTCGTTCCCGATGCCATATCTTCATGGATGTCGTTTAATTACACTACTTCTTCCAGGACATTCCATAGGGTCCTGATATGGTAGCAACCTTCGGTCGGATTAGATGACCACATCAGGAATGTCGGGGCATCTTTGGGTGCGTAGACATCGGGGAACATGTATTCTTCCACATAAGAGGGAATCTCATGGGTCCAGAACCCGACGCATCCCGCATCGGATGCGGGGAATCATATGCCATAGGCATGTCTCTGAGGTTTTCCTCAGCTTCCCATGTTTAACACAGGGTATGCCGCGAGTTTAGCATCTTACGGAGACGGTTACACCAAGGGCGTGTCTTCTGAGGTTTTCCTCAGCTTCCTATGTTTAACAAAGGGTATGCCGTGAGTTTAATGTCTTGTGGAGATGGTTACACCAAGGGTGTGTCTTTTGATGTTTTCCTCAGATTCCCATGTTTAACACGGGGTATGTTGCATGTTTAACATCTTGCGGAGACGGTTACGCCAAGGGCATGTCTTCTGAGGATTTCCTCAGATTCCAATGTTTAACACGGGGTATATCGTGAGTTTAACGTATTGCGGAGACGGTTACGCCAAGGGCGTGTCTTCTGAGGTTTTCCTTAGCTTCCCATGTTTAATAGTGGGTATGCCGTGAGTTTAATGTCTTGCAGAGACGATTACGCAAAAGGCATTTCTTCTGAGGTTTTCCTCAATTTCCCATGTTTAACACGGGGTATGCCACCAGTTGAATGTCTTGCAGAGATGGTCATATTGGTACATCCCAATAAGGGAACACCTGGAAGATGAATGGATCAGAACGCCCAATGAGGATGGATCCAAGGTGGTGCGCCCCATGTAGGGGATATGTCACACCGTGGCTGATCTGAACAACACTGAGGGAGGATCAAGGAGAGTGCACCCCAAAATGGGGGACACCAGGGTTTACCATTGGATGGGATTGAGCCTCATAGAGGTTTCCTATGTACCCTGTGTAGAGGACAGGGATCAAAACCCACGTAGTTCGAAGGGGTGATGATCTGAGGTGTACACAAAGGACAGCGACCCAGAGACATGTTGGGGCTTATGCATGGTTAGCTTCCCGGGCACCGTAGGGAGCGGAACTGGGGTGAATGGCAAGATCTCCCCGGGATATGGCTGCCCGGGTAAGAATCAGGATGGGCGGTGGATGGATTAATGAAATGGAGGGGGAATGAAATGGGACCATCGCAAGGGCAACAATGTAGTTGGTCTTGAGCCTCAAAGAGGATTCCTACGTATCCCTTTGGCAGGTAATCAAAGTTCACATAGTTTGATGGCATGGGGCTTATGCTCTGAGGCGGCCCATAATGGTTGTATGGGCTTACGCACTGAGGCATCCTATAATGGTTGTATGGGGCTTACGCTCTGAGGCGGCCCCAAGTGGTTGGTATGGGGCTTACACAAGGGTGGACCATGGTGGCATGGGGCTTATGCTCTGAGGCGGCCCCAAGTGGTTGGTGAACCGACATGAAGAGGTCGGAATGACCGGGTGGTGGGCATGAACATCATGGAGGCTTCCTACGTATCCCCATGGCAGGGAATCAAAGTCCACGTAGTTCGGGATGGTATGGGGATTATGCAAGGGTGCTGCCCATGTGCCGATATGGAGTGGAAATGGTGGATGGGGCTTACGCAAGGGTGTTACCCAGGGTGGTATGGGGCTTACGCTCTGAGGCAGCCCAAGGTGGTATGGCGCTTATGCTCTGAGGCGGCCTATGGTTTCATGGGGATTACACTTTGAGGCGGCCCAGAATGGTGGATATGGGGATTACGCTTTGAGGCGGCCCACAATGGATATGGGGCTTATGCTTTGAGGTGGCCCAAAATGGATATGGGGCTTAGGCTCTGAGGTGGCCCATGCTTTCATGGGACTTATGCTCTGAGGCGGCCCATGGTGGTGGATATGGGTCTTACGCTCTGAGGCGGCCCACAATGGTGGTGAACCGACGTGAAGAGGTCAGAATGACTGGTTGGTGGGCTTGAACCTTGTGGAGGATTCCTACGTATCCCCGTGGTAGGGAATCAAAGTCCACGATGTTTGGGATGGTATGGGGCTTATGAAAGGGTGTTTCCCGTGTGCCGCTATGGAGCAGAAATTATGGATGGCGCTTATGCAAGGGTGTTTACCAGGGTGTCTTCTTCATGTCTGGCCATGAGGGAATCCCAACTCACTAGTGGGTTGAGGTAATAACCTATGTGCTAGCGCACAAGAGGGATAATGCCAAGGGGATTGGAATCGGTCCGAACAAAAGGAGATGGAAAATGTGAATCACATGCCCAACATTTGGAACGCGGTGAGGGTGGCATGGTGATGGAGGATAACTGTTGACCATGGAGGAAATGTGTCATCCATATCACGTTATCTATAAATTAGAACAAACAATTGAGGGTCGACTACTGACCGTGTTCGAAACACAGGACCTGACTCAAAGTGTCGCCCAAAGTCTTCCGGGGCATTGGCCCAAGACAACGGGTAGACCATGGGTCGATCATCCATATTGTTACAGTAGGCGGACCAAAGGTCTATCATCAATATTGTGACAGAAGGCGGACCAAATTTCTATCATCCATACTGTGACAGCAGGTGGACCAAGGTCTATCATCCATACGGTTACAGCAGGCAGACCAAAGGTTTATCATCCATACTGTGACAGTAGGTGGACCAAAGTTCTATCATCCATACTGTGATAGCAGGTGGACCAAAGGTCTATAATCCACACTGTGACATCAGGCGGACTAAAGGTCTATCATCCATGCTGTTAGGGGGTCCCTTCAGACATGAAAGTGGATACAGATCTGAATGAAGGACACGCAAAGCGTGAGGTGGAGTGATGGAATGTTTGAACAGATTCTAATGCTCTTGATATTACACCACTGTAATCATGGCATTAGGCATATTATGCTTGGAGCACAAGGCATCTCTTATTTGGAACAAGAGGCATCCTATGTTTCAAACATAGGGATTACTACAGTTTAAAGTCATGTAGATAGGACTGTTGGCATCTTATGCTAGGAGCATAACACATATCTTGTATAGGGAAAGAGGCATATTATCATTTTTTAGATAGGGAGTACTACAGTTTATAGTCATGTAGATAAGACTGTTGGAATCTCATGCTTGGCGCACAAGGAATCTCTTGTATAGAGCAAGAGGCATCCTATGTTTGGAACATAGGGATTTCTACAGTTTAAAGTCATGTAGATAGGACTATTGCCATGAGTCGCCTCGAATGACTGATGTTGGTTCTTACGCAAAGGCGGCCCATTCTGATTCATCCTAGCATAGGAGCCAAGTGATAGGGTTTGGAGGAGCTTCCTGAGGAATGGTTCGACTCAAGTTACTCGGGGAATTGATTATGAGAATCTCAACTCACGACACGTGAAAGGGACCAAGAGGAATATTTCGACTCAATGTATTTCATAGTGTGCAAAAAAGTATCTCAAATCTTGATATTCCATAGGTGGATAGAGGATGCGCATAAGGGGCGCAATGCAAAACCCCGACGTCTCAGCCTGAGAAGTTCGCGGTGAGACTCTCCATTTTTCATGGGGGTCTGTGATGGTAGGGAAGGGACCATCCCGGAGCGGGGATGCGGGGGTGCAGCCCTCATGGTATGGACCAGCGGGTGCAGGCATGAACCGTGTTGCGTGTAAATAGTGTAGGCACGTACGCAATTGGGGTTGTTGCGTGGAAAACACCGGGTCAGCGTGCAATAGGGGCACGGCGAGCAATACGTGTGGCAGGCGTGCAATACCGGAGTTGGGTGCGCAATACCGGATGCAGGTGTGCAATAGGAGGTGGCGCACAATACCGGATGCGGCGCGCATCACCGAAGTCGTGCGCGCAATACCGGATGCAGTCAGGCAATACTGAACGCGGGCGTGCAATAGGAGGCGGCGCACGCAATACCAAATTCAGGCGTGCAATAGGAGGCGGCCCAGGCAATACCTGATGCGGGTGCACAACACTGAACGCAGGCGCGCAATAAGAGGTGACGCCCGTAATACGGGATGCGGGCGCGCAATAGGACTGGTTCTGCACTGGCGCGCGAAAAATCGGGCTCTGCGGCACTTTTGTGCGCAAAAATTATGCATTACGCGGAAAACTGAGCAGGTTGGCCCTTTTCCGTGCAAAACTAATGTTTTTCACGCCGGAGGGGGGTTTTCCGTGCAGGCACGGAAACTCCAGACTTACGCGCATCAGAGCGGAGGCCGGCCTTCAGGATTCTCTCAAAGAAGGGGGGGTGACCTTGAATTTATAAGCAGAAACCTGGGCGTCGGTGTGCATAAAATTGCACGCGCGCGAAGGGTTTTCCACGCTCAAGTGGGTGCACGGATAATTCCACGCGCTCAAGTCGTCGCGTGTGAAATTGTGCACGCCCGAGGCGGTGCATGTAATATCCCACGCGTGCAAAGATGGGCACCTAATATTATGTACCCGCAAATGGTTTTCCGCGCGAAACTCCTTTTTTACGCATAAACCCATTTTTTACCCCAAAACCGTCCCAGATGGCCATCCCCAGCAGCCCAACTTCAAACAGCCATAACTTCTGATCCATAACTCCGTTTGGGCTCCACGACCAGTCAAATCGAAGCTTGCGGAACGAGATATGCTCTAGGACATTTATGAGAACGTTTAGAAAATTTTGGGGACGTGTTTTCTAGGGTCAACAACTGTTTCATTTGATAAATTAATTATTTACAAGTCTATAAATAATATTTATCCAGTTGAAAAAAGAAATAAAAATATTACAATTATCATTATGTGTCATGGGATTACATTTATGGTTCAGTTTTTTTCAAGTTGGCATAGAACAAATAATGGTGTTCTTATTTTCATAATGAGGCATGGGTTTTCTCTAATAGTTATAATTTCATTCAATATCCATTTCAAAATTAAATATTGTAACTGAAAACCCATTTCCATAATGAGGCAGGAAGAACTATTGTTCCAAACACCGGTGAATTGAGAATTATTGAGCCAAAAATTTTTACTCTTGTCTCTTCTCCTCTCTCCCTCTCAATAATGAGAGATGTTTTCAAAACTGAATAACGAGTGATCAAGAATGATTGACGCTAGACATTCGCTTCGCCACGCTAGCACCCAGAGAACGGGTGGAATAGATCAGTGACCATTGGAACACGTGTGGATTACCACTGGAGGTATTATAATCTGGATCCTTGTGATTGAAATGAATGAAATCCATATGTTTCATTTTGTACTATTAATGATCATCAAAGATGAAAGTACCGAAGACCCAGGTATTTAATTTCATAAAAAATTAATAAATTAATTACAAACAAGATGTGAAAAATCATCTTTCTCATATCTAGAGCATTCCTTCTCTTTTCCTAAATCTTTTATTCTAATCTGTGGATACTGGCATTCATATTCACATTGATCCCAGATTCGGTAATCAATTATAGAAACAGAAAAGTTGGCCTCACCCAACCGCCATGATCTCGCTGCATATGGGCCCTTCAATAACTAACATGATGATACATATAAATAGTATAGGAACCACCAAGTAGAATAAAATATTAGTGAAATAAAAATATAGACCTACTAAAAAATATTATGTAATTGGGATATCTATTTTGATATAATATATTCAATAAAACACAATATTTACTATTTGTAAAACATGATACTCACCTAGACATTCTATATCAATTGAATATTATTATTAATAAATATCAATTTATAATGATATTTATTCTCAGAAAAGATAATTGTTTATGGAAATAATTACATAAATTGTATTTTTTTTACTTTAATGATTTTCTGTGTTATAATGAAAATAATAATATGGAATTTAATGTTATCAAAATAAATTTCATCACATTTGAAATATGGTTAAAAAATACTACTTGAGAAATATATATATTTTTGTGATTTATAAAAATTAAATACAAAATAAAATTAATTTTGGAAGACATCAATTTAATATTTTTGACTAAAACATGTTTCATCATTGAGGAGAAAAAATAAAATCCACATCAATATTATTAATTGGTTATAATACATAATTTTTTTATATTTTATAAATTATTATAAATTTCATTTATATTTCATATTTGAAAGGGATGGGGTTCTCACTCATTTTTATGAATATTAATATTTTTTACACCTGAATTTAATATGTTTATAATATTATGAATATCATTTATAGTCTATTCATAAAAATTGTAAATATTTCTATCTATAAAAATACTAAATAAAAAAGTTCAATAGTTATTTTTTTAATTTTTTTATTAATGTTATTATTTTTGAAGATGATAATTTTGTAGGGAAAAATGGAATCCAATATATGTTTTATATATATGGTTTAATGGTTACAAAATTATTTTGTGGTTATATTTTTCTATCTATTGAATTACTGAGGTATAAAAAATGTGATATATAATAATGTTTGTATGATTAGTATGATTTAATAATAAATCAAGGTTGTTAACATTTGATCTAATAGTTTACTAATAATTCTACACCATGAAACATTTTTATATGTTCATGAATCTAAACATGAAGTGCATTTATATTTAAATATATTTCATTTTAATATATATCAAAAGGAACAATATAACATATGTATTGGTAATATTAATTTTTTATTTGATGATGATGTTAGGTTTTTATGTGGATATATGATTTTTATCATAAACTTAATTTGTATATACTTATTTAAAATATATTATGAAAATTAGAAGTTATAATTATAATTATCTATCAAGGTAAAATTGTCAGTATTTTAATTAGTTTGTTATTTAAAAATTAACATATATCTCCTGAAATTACTTGAAGAAATTTTAATAAATGAAACTTATTTTTAAAAAATACATATTTTACAAATACATAAGGTTAATTTATTTTTATGGTATTGTGAAATATAAATAAACTCGTGATGGATAAATACAAGTGGGTTAGTATGAAAGTAATTTCAATTTAAATTTTTATGTGAATAAAATAGTTCATGTTTGAATATATTGATGGTGAATACTTCATGATGTAAAATTAGGGGGTTTTACAGTTATTAATTAATTAAAGTATTATAATAGATCAAATTACAATAAAATTATATAGGGTTTCATAAAATAATTTTATAGTATAAAATTAATTAAATTATACTCATTAATGGGTTATATTTATGTGAAGTGATCTTAGTTATGATTTTTTTTAATATTATTTAAGGAAATAATAAGCTATAACATTACAAATTAAATATTTATTTTTTAATAAAATCTCAATACATGACTAAATATTTTTTTTTGAAGGAAATGAGTTATGTATATGAATTTTCATTTTATTGTTATTACTTATTAAACATTTTTCCTTGAACAAAATTCGTTCTACATTAGACTACCTAAATATTAAAATACTTGAATATTAATAAATGGATTATAATATTGTAATGAACCATACTTTTTCCCATGGCACATCTATCTTTTTCAACTAAATCCTGGGTTTAATCATGATAAACATGTGTTATGGACTAATGATGTCTTTGGGAGTGTCTATGGCTCATTCAGATCCTGGAGCTCCAAGAAACATGAAAATGTGGTATGTCACAAAGTTACCACATGGTTAGTACTAACCATTTGGGGTAATCATGTATGAAACTTCTTGAGATATTGGAGTCCATACATTTTTTCTACAATCGTGTAACCCAATTCTTATTCCCCTAATGTTATTAAAGGTTTCAGGATAATGAGAATCACATTCCTTACACACTATTACCTAAACTGTGCACCTAGTCTATGTGGGGTCCTCCTTGGGAAGTACAATGATGCATGGTGGGCACATGGTTTTTCATCCATGTGTCTAAACTGCGCACCCAAGTCTGTATGTGTGAAGTTTAAAAAACACGTTAAAACTAATAAACACATCACTCTTTCCTTCTTCATCTCATTTCTAATGGATGAGCCTTCTCTTCTCCCATAGCTCCTCATCAAGCTCTCATATGTACTTTGATATCTCTAATATTCGAACACCAAATCATGATATATTAAAATAATTGGATAATCAGAGGTATTATCTTGAATCTTATTCCATTTGTTCTATGATTCTATTTTCATCAATTGCACTACTTTGATACAGGCTCATATGCTCTATTTTAAGGAAGTTAGATTTTTCTTCTGATTTCATCTAATTTACATAAAATCTAATGACGATATTGGATGATTAGTTGTTTAAGGACTGAAGGTAGGTGGTTTTTTACCTAAATGTTACATTGATTTCATAGCCTAACCATTATGCCTCACACCAGTCATTGTCATGTGTTTCAAATAAGGGGGTTCATTGATTATAAATAATTGTTTGCATGTTAATATACTCTTGAGAATCATCGTTAGGTAATTACAGGATTCCATCCTCAACTATAGCCCCCCCTTTGGGTGTGATTAATGAATTTAACTCTATAATATATTTTTTTGAATAATCAGAACACATTATATGTATTAATATTTGGTTGTAAATGGGTTTTATCAATCTAACACATATGTTTAAATGAACAAGACACCAAATAAGTGCTTCGATTATATGAAATGAAATTTATATTCCTCAATTAACTAAATGGATTTATTTAATTTAATGGATGCAATTTAATTTTCTTAAATGAATTAATGGATTGATTATAGTTATTATAATTAGGTGGATATGCTGCCTCGATTTTTATTTTCATTTTATATATAGATTATCTTAACTAAGAATCCAATTTATATACTATGACATTATGATAAATGTGATAAAGAGGTTACCCCAAATCATGTTATTATTATTATTATTATCTCATTGATATTGATTATGGAATGATTGTTAAGGGTTCTGTTGAGCTTGGAATTTCATACTCACTTACATCTAGTGTTTATTATAAATTCTCTCACCATTATACTGTTATTCAGGCATTGGTAATAATGTTCCATATTCCCTTATTTATGGTGTTTCACATGATGTATCAGCCCACTAATCTCATGTATTGATAATGAATTATTACATTAGTTAATATATTTTTAGAACATACCCTATGTAGGAGCCTATAGAACATTTTAACTCGTTATGGATATTTCGGTTCTTCCCCATTACGGCTAGCACCAAGTATCCATGTATATTTTTATTTAAATCCACACATACTTAGTGAATACAAGTGGATTTAGTATATAACTATACAATATATATATGTATATATATATTATACATGGTTACTATACAGTCTCATTTAGACCTATGAAGAAGTAGGTAGATCCCTCGAGGTGTCCTTTGGGAACCATAGATGGCTAGAATTTATTTGTTATTCATTTTTAGCTATACACTGTTGATTATATATAATATTATATGATTAGTTATAGACAAAGTTTTGTGTGGCCTATAATGATTTTATCTCACACCACACTCAGGCCACCATTAGTACCTATGTATATTCATGTTTTCAAGGAATGGATAAGTTAAAGCACCCTGCTACGTTTGATTGAATTATATAATATAAAGAATATATCCTATGAGATTAGGATCAAACATATTCTTGAGATTCTAGTGGAGTAGTCTTTCACACTTTTAGTATAATTTATGTCATTTTTTAAGTATGTCCCATGTTTCACTTTTGTATACTGCAATTCCATGACATCATCATGTATATGAATCAGCATTTGGTATGTGGTATTATTTTTAATTTTTTTTTAATTTACACTTCAATATTTTTTATTATATATGTTATATTATTCTTTCCATTACGGTGTGATACCAGTCAATATTCCATGGTGTTTTCTATATATTCTTCTTGTTTTCTATCAGCTTATTGGTTATAGCCATTGTTCCACTATTATATGAGGGTGTAGTATACAAATGTTACCTCCTTAGAACCTCATTTCTAGTCGATAGCCTCTGTCTTATGGGGAGGTGTGCATGAGGCCATGTGAGACAATGGATTATGGCCCCAATTAAGTATATTTATGGATAGTACATTACAAGTGGTATCAAAGTATCTATTTTCATTTTTTCTTACTATTCGGGTATTACACAGGCAACTATGAGCTAAAAGTATTTGGTAATGAATTTTTTATAGGGAATATATAACCAATGTATATGGAAACCCCAAATTACCGGGTATGGGAGACTAATATTATTGATTATTCCTATTAAAATTGAAATTAATTAACTATTGGGTGACACGCACATCTTATGATTTAATAAATATTGATGTTATTGTAATGAGATTATTTTATCCATGCCTACAAATGAGGGATTTTCATTTCACACATAAATTAAGGAATTATAAGACTAATATTCCATGTTTTTTTCCATTCCATGTCTATTTTCAAGATGAATTTTATTTTTTGATATTGTTATTATTTGATTACCATATATTAAAATTTAATGAAAAGTCATGAATGAAGAAAATAATTGGACTAATTAATGTTTGTTCATCAATATAAATAGTGTATTCCCTCATTTATTGGTTATTACACTATAATTAGCAGATTAAACCTTAATGTGGGTTATGGACCTACTAGATCCAAACCATTATATATATATAAGAGAAAACAAAATCTATGAATTTATGAAATTAAAATTAAAAAGTTTACAGATAAATGGTATTAAAATTCTAATGTAAATGGTGGTTATCTTTTATACTTTTAAATTGAAAACCCATATAGCTGAACGTCCATCATTTGATATGAGAGTTATAGCCAAAAATGACCTTAGTAGTGGTTAGAAGGGTTTCTGTCATGTTCTTATGACCTAATATTGGTTTCTGTCATGTTCTTATGAACTAATATTGTCTTTTCTACCACATAGGCATGGATTCGGGTGTAGGAAAAAAAGTTTTATCATTTCCTAGAATGGTTATGTACCTATCCTAATTATCTACCTATAATCACTTTAACTACTCTCATCTCTTACAAGGCTTCTGTTTGGAATTGTTTCATCATTCCACCAATAAATACTTGAGTCTTACGCCATGATGATGGTGACAACCATACACTAGAGGTGGTTGGTATTGAGCCACTAGTGATTTATCTTGTAGTGACACCTCTGGAACCTCTTACAATTCAATATATTGGTACAGAAACCCAGTTTAGAGAGATTTTATTTATCATGATTTAAAAAATAAAATGTGTATCTTGATCGGCCTTGTCTCTGGATGAGTTGACTCATGTGTTTTAAAAGTAGAATACTCTCTATTTTTCCATGTAATGTAGGGCCACATGTTTCATATTCATGGATGGAGACCTTCAAATAAATTTTGGATAATATAGTGATGACATTAGATTAAAGGGTAAATCATTCTGCTTATATGGTATTTGATTCTTCCATAAGCTGTTGGGATGTTATTACCCAGTAAGATCAACATCGCAATATGGTCTGGGGGAATTTCCAGATGATCTTCAATGAATATTTATTTCTACAGAAACTAAAGTTTGACTAGCCTAGAGAGCTCCTGATTATCCAACATAGAGCCATGTATATCAGGGTGTATTATTCCCTTTTCATGAAGAGGAATTGTTTTTCTTCTACTCTATCTTGTGATGACTTTGTAACTACCATGAAATTTAAGGATGGGATGGTATATTCTATCTTATCATAGGTAAATGTTATAAGGGTACCTGATATTTCAAAGATAGTAAACCTATATCTTATTACATAGAATAATTTAAGGAATGATTATAGTGGGAACTAGGGTAGTTCAACACCGAGATATGTTAGTGTCTCTTTTAGCAAATACAAGCGTCACTTCGATGGTTCTAATGGGGGAACCAGCTATGATCCAAATCATACTAATAACTTTTTGATTTTTCACCAGTGAAGGAATACAGGGCATAAAAAACCCCAAAATTTATGTGAACTAGTGGAATGGAGAAGTTGTGGAAGGATTCCCACATATAGTGTTAATATAGGCCATATCCTCTAGTTCCAAGTGGGTGAGGATCTACACCTACCCCATGATTCGGAGTGGGTCCATTACTGTCTCTCATATTTGGAAGATGGAATAGAACTGACCAATCAAGAAGAGGTTTCTATCAAGGAAGAGGATACCAGAAAAATTATTCATAGTTCCAACTAGGTGGGTCAACATATAATTGTCAGACTATGATGTAGGGTTCCAGTATAGGAAAGTTACATGCATTACAGTTTATGACAGAGGAACCGATCACTAGAGAATCTATAATTCATGGTTATACTCAATTATACTCTATATTAATGACTAATTTATTTTAAATAGGTTCATCTCAATATATTATATTGGTGGAAATGATGGATTGTCTAGCCCTTGAGATCGAACTCTTCAATGACTTGAAAATGCTCAATACCCCATTGGGTATCCGACCAGAGAGTGTTCACTATTGTTATAATTGTTCCGTTAATATAAAAAATAAATCTATTTTTTGTAATATCTTCATACTCAACATGAAATTTCTTGATGTAATTAGTATGATGAACTAATTATTTCTCTATTGAGCCTATATTGACTGTGATCATCAAAAGGTGATGTTGACATCACTAGTGGTTGGAAGTCACGTGCAGAAGGGAAAATGGTATATCCAAGAATCTCAATCACGATATGACCATAAAGGGATAGATAGTGTGATAACCAATATATCCAGTCATATCTTGGATACAAAGGGGCTATGACCCGCTATTTTTCCTCCATTAGTCAATCCTTTCAGAAATGTATTCCCTAAATAAATTTCTGTGTCTGAGATAGGTATAATCTACCATTTTGTTACTACTATGAGACACAGTAGTTAAAATTCTTTTATATTTGATATCATCTATAGTTTTTATAAAGCGTAAGAAATAGTTTGTGTTTCTATAGGTTAATGTATTTATATACCACTTCTCTTCACCTTGGGGTTCAACTATATATTTATCCAAGGATTTGGATATTACCCTCATGACGTTTTGTGGATTACCACTAATTTAACTAGCTTATGATAATGAACTAGTATTCACTACCTTGAAAAAATGAACTCATTGATCAACTATAAGGATAGAGTGTGTGTTGTCAAATATTTATTTGTGATCAGGAAATCATTATGTGTGTGTTATGTCATCAAAAATTCCTCACACATTTTTCAAGAGAAGGTATGGATTATACAAGTCATTATCATGTTTTTTGGTCTCAAAAATACACCTTTTGGGTTTATAGATCTAATGAATTGGGGTTTTTTCAAATATCTAGATTCTATCATGGTAGTATTTTTGAAAAATATCATAATTTTTTATCATTCTCAACCCAACCATGTAAACCATCTTATGGTATTTTTAAATACACTAATAGAGCATCCTCTTTAATCAAATATTAGTAAATTCCACTTTTGGGTCAAAAATGATTACTTCCTATGTCATGATATCTCAAAATCGTGAGTTTCATTAGACCCATATAGATTGAGAGAAATAGTTTCTTAGGATCACCCCACAAAAGACATTGATATAGAGAGTTCCTTAGGGATTTATCAATATTATAGACGATTCATCCCTGAATCATCACACCTTATAATGGTTCTAAATGATCTGAAAAAAAATTTGTGAAATTTATATGTTCATAATTTTCTGAAGAAGCCTTTCAGGTGTTGAAGGAAATATTGAATTTACTGTCAATACTAAGTATGTTGGAGACATTAATGACCTATACAATCTATTATGAGGCATCAAGTAACCTAATGAGAGTTATTCTAATATAGGAGGAGTGAGTTTTATAATATGAGTCTCATTAGTTGAGGAATCACGAGTGGAATTACCCAATTTATGACAAAGATCTAGATTTTTTTAGTTTATTATCTATATTGTTGGAGACACTATTTTCATGGAGATAATATTATGGTATTCACTAATCACAAAATACTTATATACACCTTTTCACAATGTCATCTGAATATTATAATGTTAATATGGGCTGAGTAACTAAAATACTTCGATTTAGTGTTTTCTTATATGTCGGGTAAAGGAAATTATATAACTTATGCCCTCATCTAGAATTCTTAGTCATAGGTTGTTCATGAGGATAATGTTTGTGGTATAAAATGGACTTGTTTTTAGAGATGCAAGTTAAGGTACAAGAGAATCATGGGAAGATTATATTCTCAATATTATAAGTGACTTATTCCCTTATAGAGTGGATAATAAGAAGGAAACATTCAGATCTCAAGGGACCATTCCTATGGGAAATCATCTTACATGATGATTCATCTTAACGATGGACCATGGATTGGGATGATACTTTACGCTTTCCTAGATATGTATGGGTTCCAGCTAAGATTATAGGGGAACTAATGTAGGAATTCTATTCCTTAGTACATGTAGTTCATCATAGTGTCACCATGATGAATCAATACTTGTGTCACCAATATTTGTGGCCTAGTATGAAATGAATGATTTCCATCTTTATCATTCGGTGTTCCACAAGCCAAAGGTGAAGGATAAATAGTAGTGACCAGTGCAAATTTTTCAACCATTATCCATTATTGAGTGAAAAAGGGATAATGTTTCTAAGGATTTCATGATTGGTTTACCCTGATCACCTCATTGAAATGATAAAGTTTGGTTTTTTTGAGGATCATTTGATGATGGATGATAATTTATTACCTATTTGAGATATGTTATTCGTATATGAGAAAGAGAGGCTATACATTAGTATGGCCATACATCTTCATGTAGCACTATGATATATCATATTTGATATCAATTATTACATCATTTCTTTGTTTTGGTAGGGGTTGCAGAAGGCCTTGGGTACAAAGGTTTTTCTGATCAAGGCCTATCACCCACAATATTACAGATTGAAAAAGTGGGTGATTCATGTATTATAGGAAACTCTATGTGCATTTGTCCTTGAAAATCACCTTTGTGCTGGTTAAAGGCAGAGGAGGCATCTTTTCTTGAACCGTGCCTTATCTAGGATACTATAGAGTAGGACATGTTGATCAAAAAGCACATGAGGAAAACATAGTCTAGAAAACAAGTGTATGTCAACTGATGCCAACGACCCCTTGAGTTTGAGGTTAGAGATCATGTTTTCTAGAGAGTTTCGCCTACGCCAGGTCATTGATATATCATGAGGTAGGGTAAGCATTATTCTAGGTTCATTGAATCTTTTTGGGTTCCGAAACAAATCAAACTACTGGCTTACCAGATAGAACAACCTCAAATATATCTATATATTATTGAGGACTTTCATGTATCTTAGCTTATTAAATATTATCAAGACCCATTGAACATATTTAAGTCAGTTGATATTGATTTTGAGATGGATTCTTCTTAAGATGAGTATCTAGTGTGTGCCATTTATAGAATCAGAAAGACACTCTGAGGAAGGTCAGTTCCTTTTGTATGGGTTCTATTATTGAATGGATGATTACAATACGAGTCCTATTAGCGGGAAGCAGGTATTAGATATTATTGGTTTAAGATTTTTTCTAATGATGCCAATTTACCCTCATAATTCCAACTCAGGGATGAGTTTATTTAAGGTGAAGATGTTGTAACGACCCGTAATTTTTCACCAGGTATGAATAATGTTTCCATATTAATAACTCTTTTAATCATTTTAAATGTGAATTGTAGCATAAGGAAGGTTTCATAAGCATCTGAGTATCTTTTTGAGCATATAACTATGATAAAAAAGAAAAATCTATAGTCCACATGGTTATCGAATGGTTAGTACTAACCATGATGGGTAACTTAGAGGGAATTTTCTAAGCACCCAAAGGCCACATAATTTTTCTGAAATCGTTTAACCTCAATCACATGCCCATGCACCTTATAGTGGTTTCGGGATAGTGATCTTTGAGTAGCTCGTAAAATGTTACCCTCTGTTTATGTCTTGCCCATGTAGTTTCCTCATTCGGTTGTTCTAAGACACATAGTTATTGCACAGTTTGGCCAACTATGTGGGAAAACGATGCTCCCCAGCCTATGGGGTCAAAATTAAAATATTAAAAATTAAAATTTTCAACACCTTCCCCTTTCCTTGTTCATACAATTTCAAATGGATGGGACTCCTCTTATTCTCTCTTAGTTCTCCCTCAAGCTCTCCGATGCAATTTTATATCTCATATATCCTGAAAAAAAATCATGTCCCATGAAAATTATTGTTTATCTAGAGTTATTCACTCATGTACTCTTCCTTCCATTATATGTTTTTCATCTTTTTTGTTGCAAAATGTTGGTGCAAGATCATATGCCATATTTTCAGGGCATTGTACCATTATTTTGATTACATTCAACATAAATTAAATCTTAAGATGATAATTAATGAGGAGTCATATAAAACCCCAATGTAGGTGGTCTAATTTTGTCCGTAAACATTATATTGGCTTTATAGCCTCTCTAGTGCTCCATTGAATACTCTTTTCTCCATGAAAACTATAAATATTTAATTTGATTCTAAATAATTATCCCATGTTAGTATACTCCAGATGATCATTTTTAGTTAATTAAAAAATCATAAATTCCACAATGGGACCCCTTTGGCTGTCCGAAATTAAGTTTCTTATTTAATAAAACTTTTTAAATAATTATAACACATTATAAGTGTTTGGATTAGGTTGTAAATATATTTTCCCAGTGTACCACATATTTTTATTTGACTAAGGGACCATCTATGAGATTTTTAATATAAAATTGAATTTAAATTAATTCATTAATTAAATGTTTTAATTATATTAAATGGAAATTATAAATTTTTATTAAATAAATTAATAGATTAATTATAGTAAATAGAAAATTTTGTAAAGAGCAGCCCTATTGTTGATTACTTTTATATATGGATGACCTGAACTGTAATGCCCATTTATATATTGGTTATTGATGATAAATGTGATAAATATGTGACCCCTAATGATATTATTATTATTACTATAATGATATTAATATCGGTTGTGGAACAATGTTTAAAGGATCTTGTAACACCCTGAGTTTTTATGAGAAGTATTCTTTTTAACTTATTTGATGTCATGTGTTTTATGCTACACCAAGATTATCTTGTGCTATACGCAACACCGTATTAGGTTGCAGTATACGCAACACTATTCTTGGATTATGTTACACAGAATTTCATGTTCATTTGATAGTAGTCATTCTACGCAACATTGAGTGTGTGTGTGTGTATATATATATATATATTCAATGTATAAATGAAATATGGTTGGATTCATTTATATGAAACAACAAAGGAGTCTTGCACAACACTCAACCCTGACTTGGATTGCATTACACGCAATCGCGACCTTCCTCGATAGCGTGTGAGTACGCAATACTGGGTTTCACTAAACAATGATACATTGTTATAATATTATTATGGACTAGCCGTTATGAATAGTATTAACTACATTTTAAATTTTATAACATTATTATTCATCTTACACATTTTTTAGAATATGGTATGAGAACAAAATAAATTTTTCGTGTCAAATATGTATTTTTAAAAAATTGCAGTTTTCCCGCTTTTTGATGGTGCACCCAATTTAAATCTTGTTTTTGACATGTCTATAAGTTCAATTTGACAAAATAAAATTCTTCTTTGGAATCAGGATATTAAAATTTACTTTGGATAAATGTTTCTTATTATTCTGACAACTTTCATATTTTAATGAATAGTAAAAACACTCTATATTTTAATTAAAAACAATTTTTTAATCACAATAATTGTTATGGTTAGTTTATATTTTTTATTTGTTTTAAACTTTAATTATAATATGTTTTTACCATTTAATCCAATTTTGTTCGTTGTAATTAACTTCACTTTGAAATTGGATATAAACAAGTATCAATATTTTGATAGTTATTGTTTCTTAAAAACACGCTATTTGTTTTGATAATGGGAATTAATTTTAAAATTAATTAATGCCAATTATATGTTTTGAATTTGGAAAAATATACATCCATTTTGAATTTGGAATATCAAATAATGCTTAGGCTGAATTTTTGGTATTTTCGGAAAAACGTCAATTTTCGATGAATAGTGAAACCACTTAGTGGTAGTTAAAAACTGATTTTCCTTTAAATGAAATTTTACCACTTATGTGAATTTAATTTCAAAAATTTGAGAGACACAGTTAATATCAAGGACTAAAATGTGGTTCAATGAGATGAAAATAATTTTTGGTGAATAATAACTTTTTACTTTTATTTACCATTGTTAAAAGTAAATAGGGTAATTAAGTGTAAAAATGATGTTATTATTACCCTAACACATGTACTAATTCTATTGTATAAGTTTAATTCGACCAAAAACAACCTTAGGAATAAAATATGACCATTTAGGTCCACTTGTATTAGATTAGGATATTTATTATTAATTAATTTAAAGAATGGTTAAAATAGTTAAAATCAAAGTTTAAAAACTAAATCATTTTTACTATAGGATTATACATATGATAAATTGGACTATAAATATTCATTATAAATATAAAAATATTTCCTACCTAATGGTATTTTATTAAATAATTTAAGTTATTTATGACACAATGGTGATGCAGTAAATATCTAAATAATGAAATATTAAAACAATTGATGTTATAAATACCGAAATAAATGTAATTTGGGACTTTTTATTAATTCCACTAATTTTATAGGTAAATATTACATGTTAGTATGGAATTAATTAACTTTTTTAGAACTAATCATGTTGTTATGATTTTCACAAAAATCCATTACCAAATAGTGTCAAAATTAACATAAAATAGTTTTTAAAACAAATATTATATTATTAATTGTTATTATATTCTTAAAAATCTAAGGTTTGGAAAAGATACTTATATCATGATAGGTGTATCATTAACGGACCACTTGGGGGTCACATGGATGTATATGGTAAGTTTATTAACTATATAATATAAAATTACAAAGTGACATGGTAAATGTCAATCAAATTAACTTAGAGTTAAAACTAAATGATAAGGTTAATATAATGACCCAAACCTGTATAAAATATATTGGTTGAGAGGATTTATACCCATCCCAACCTTAGATTTGAAATAAATCAATTTGGAGCTATTAAAAACTGAATATGACTTGATTATAAAATAATATTTTAAGTTTTTCCAAAGGTGCCCCTGTCCTCCCTTATAAAAAGGGCACCCCTTCCCTATTCTCTTCACACCCTTTTGAGCATTGAATCTCAGCAAAACCCTGCCCATTTCACTTCTCCACTTCCCTAGAAACATTCTGGAGGTTCTGGTCTTCTCAAAAGACCAACTCTACTTCTTTAAGAGGAAGCATAAAGGAGGTACGTCGAAGAAGAGGTAATCTCTTCTTCCGATTCTCTGAAGTTTATTTCTTCTTCTACTTCTCCTTCTTTAGTTGTTTCATTATGGTGTAATAACCTCACTATAAATCACATACTTATATGTTATTATAAATATGAAACAACCTTATTTCACCTTCTATCCATCCTACGGAAAACGAAATCACCGCGTGTGCGTACATACAGAATATCGTCTCTACGCCGTGGTGTAATCTGTTTTCGACCACCACCTTACTTGGATGGGTATAATGGTGTAAATAAATAACTATATATGATTATTGTAAATTGATATTGATTCTAAAATATTATACATACACTTCAATATAATTCCACAGTCATGGGAATGATATCATCGCTTGTGCGTACGTACGGACTACCGTCTCCACGACGCGATGAGACTCATTCTCCATGATAACCATACATGAATGGTTATAAAGTATATATAATGAATAATAATGAAATATATGACATAATAGTTATACTGGATTTATTTATATATATATATATATGTATGTCATCTACTTAATTCCATTCAATTCAACAAGGAAACAAAAACAGTGTTTATGCGTACGTACGCCCTACCGTATCCATGAACATTGTATTTCATTCCATTTATCAATCTATCGTGTATATATGTATATGATGAATATATATTATATATAAATCATTTTTTACATTCTATAATTATTTAAATCAGTATATAAATAATAATATCAAGAACAACAAGTCGAAACATGTGCGATAAATGAAACGATTTTACCCAAAATGCAGCTTTAACATGGAATTTACAAAAGAACGGGTAATATAAAGTCATAAGTGAACCATATATGATATCATAACAATGAATATGATTCTTTAATAAGTCAATGACATTATTTAAATAATTATACAGGAGGTTCGGGTACATATGAAGCATATCGGACGTAAGATAAGGGATAACTTTTCCAATCTCGTTTTTTATCCGAGATTGTTTATTCCTAAGTATTTACTGGGGTTATTGTTATCATCCATGTCCATGTTTTATAGAAATGTTTTCATGTATGTTTAAATTACATTTCATCCATTTTTAATTTTACTGCATGGTATTTAAGGAATCTTTTGTCGTACGAGTTACTTTTTTGGCTTTCTGTAAAAAGTACGAGAAGAATGTTTTTTTAACTTATACGTCGTGAACGGATTTGTACGGTTTCATAACTCCTTATTTTAAAGAAGCTTACTATAAAATATTTCATGACTATTTTCAACAAAATACTTTTCTTTTAAAATTTCATGTAATTTTGTGAAAAGATAATGATTTTGAAGAATAAAGAATATTTTCCGCAAGAATTCTTTTCAAGTGATTTATCAAAACTATTTTCCATTTAAGATGACATTATTTAATATGTGTGTGTTTCAAGTATAATGTCTCTATGATTTACATGATTTCACTTCTATTATGATGAAATTATATCCATTTGTTTTATATGGATTATGTTATGATGGAATGATGTTTATGAAACCCATTTTATTCATTGGGTTATTATGAATGATGTATGTTTATTTTGTGGCACATGAAAGAATGATTTCATTATCAGATGGGTGGGATCTATATCTCCATCCAATGCATTGGTTAAATATTTATATCTCATGAGATACACATGGCTGGAATGGTAAGTTAATTTGATTCAGTGTTACAGGACTGAAACGAGGACAGAACCCGATTCAGAAAGGGACATTGTCCACTAAGATGGTCATGGCAGCAATTCCTTGGATACTATGGAAATCATAACATGTTCTTAATGGTTTTCCACAAATACATGTTTTATTCACAAGCTATTTTATCATGATTTATGTTCCATTATGATCTATTCCTTATGTACTTCCATGTTTTATGTCGTTGCTCAAAATTTTTGATGTGTAAACATTATGTTCATGTTTTTAAGTTCAAATGTATATGGTATGTTTCATTTTATCCATGCATACCCTTACTGAGCATTTGATCTCACCCTTTTTATGTTCTATTTTCCCCCAGGATTAAAATAAAGGTTTTAGGTTAGGAAACAAAAAGTGGAAGATCGTTACGGGAGATGTTGAAGACCTTTCAATATGATTAGAAGTTTATATTCCACATTTCCAAAGACACTAAACTATTATGGTCCTTGTGTGTTGGTTTTTGTAATGTATTAAGTATTCCGAAAAACTAATGTAATGTCCATGTACGTCAAGCTTCGGGTCTCTACACATGGTATCAGAGGAAAGGTTTTGTTAACCTTTGGAAACCAGGATGCGAAAACTTTAGTGAGATCCCTCGGGATATTTCTAAGGTATGTCTAGGGATGTCCCTAAGGTTAAGTATAATTATAGGTTATAGTCCTAGAATTATAGTAACGATATTAGAATTAATCCTAAGATGTTAGATATTGAGGTACTCCCCCTTTATTATGGTGTATTCCTAGTATGATGTTTTCCACTCACACTATTCTTTCTGGGTTTTAGAAAATGGCTGGAAACCGGAAGATTCACGATTATGGAAGATATGATGGACAATGGAATGATATTATTCATGAGAAACCAAACAAAATTGGATCTGGAAGTCCACATATTGTTATTATTCCCAATCAGTGATCTCATAATATGATCAATAATCTGAAATTTGGTAAGTTTCCTAAATCAGCTAATAATAGAAAGATGGAGTTTCATGATGCTCAAGGAGGAAAGAAAGATCAATTTCCCTCATGTAAATCATGTGGGAAGAGGCATAAAGGATATTGTTTCAAAGGAACTGGAAGATTATTTGGGTGTGGAAAAGAAGGACATAAAGCTAGTAATTGCAAAGGAAAAGGTTCAGTTAACACTATGCACAAGGATAATAGTATTTATAAGGCATCAACAATGGTTAAATGTTTTAAATGTGGAATGGATGAGCATTATGTAAACCAATTCCCTAAAGTAAGATCTCATGAAGAGAATCAGCATGGTCGTATGGGTATTATTTATGTGGATGATGATGAAGAGACTAAAAATGATATATGAAATGAAAGAAGTGTTGAGGAATAAAATGATGAAGCTCCGTTAGTGGTTTAAGAAGGTAGTGGAATGATTACATGTTTATCAAGAGTAATGTTGTATATGTAATCTCATGGAACTATGGAATAAAGAGACATCTAAGGATTGTTACACTGTTGTTTTTTCCTTATGTTTTTTAATGTATATGTTGAATGGTACTGGTAACCATGAAAGGTCATTCAAATATTTTTGGAAAGTAGATGATATGCGTATAATGAAAGGGTAAAAAAATTGAAATGGGCTCATGACTGATATAAGGACAAAGTTATATCATGGTATGACTATAATTAATTTTTGGGATTTCGGTATATGGAAAGAGTTACCTTCTGATAGCATTCATGTTTTCACTATGGTTCAAGAGAATAATTGATTAAGGTATTCACTTGTTTGGAATGTGACCAAAAAGATATATCGTATGATATATGGTGGATAAATGATGGTATTCACGTTCTTGTTATGTGACCTTTCCAGTAATATTTTTATTTGTAATATAAGATTTGACAGATGTATTTTGGATAAGTCTAAAGATTTAAAAGGGTTATGTCAGACATCAGATAATATTGTTTAAGGCTAAAACGTTTTTCGAAATTATTTCTGTAATGTTATAATAGTATAGTTTTAGAAAAAGGGACAACCTGCAGGATGGGAGACAACCCGTCGCGTCGGACAAGGTTATTGGAATAAAACCCACAACCGAAGTGCGACAGGCCTTTATCGCCTACCACTGGCCTATAAGAAGTCCCTGGTTAGTAGAAAATAGTTTTATTTTATTAAGTGGTATGGTAGTTGAAGTATAAATTCATGTTTGGAACTGTATACGATTAACATCACCATATATAGATTTATGTATATTTGATATCTTTTGCTAATCTTTTGCTTGAAACGGATGGAATGACCCATCATTCTATCACATGCTTTGCTAACTCTTCACAAATAACAAATTCAACTTCATTTCTTTAAGAGATGAAGTGGAAATTGTTCAAGGCATGAACAATAGTGAGATTGTACCAAAATCATGTAAGTATTTCTTTTAATTCATCAACATTAGGGAAATGATCTTGCAAACCAAAAATGTTGTCCTAGTGCCCTCATATCTGATGAATCAGATAGTACATTAGATCATCACAAATTTATAGCTTTTTAATTATTGTATTTTTCATTGCTATGTTCTCTACCACTCTCCATCAGAATTTGATGGTTAGATTTCTCTTCCATATCCATATTTTCACCTATGTTCTTCTATGTGGAAACCCAATGATTAGTTAATTTGGTTAACCGTTACGTTTCATACTTTAGTTTTTAATGTTATGTTTTTTTATTCCTTTTTACAACGTGGGTTTCTATGAAAGAAACTTTCAAATAGTAAACTATTTATAACCCCGATGAATTTCAACGGCGAAATTCATTTTAAGGGGGGTAGAATGTAACACCCCGAGTTTCTATTAGAAGTATTCTTTTTAATTTATTTGATGTCATGTGTTTAATGCTACACCAAGATTATCTTGTGCTATACGCAACACAGTATTAGCTTGCAGTATACGCAACACTATTCTTGGATTGTGTTACACAAACTTTCAAGTTTGTTTGAGTGTAGTCATTCTATGCAACATTGAGTGTATATATATATATATAAATTCATTGTATAAATGAAATATTGTTGGATTATATTATACGAAACAAAAAATTAGTCTTTCAAAACACGTAACCCTGACTTGGCTTGCATTACACGCAATCGCGACCTTCCTCGATAGCATGTGAGTACGCAATACCTGGTTCACTAAACAATGATACACTGTTATAATATTATTATGGACTAGCCTTAATTAATAGTATTAACTATATTTTAAATTTTATAACATTATTATTTATCTTACACATTTTCTAGAATATGGTATGAAAACAAAATAAATTTTTCGTGTGAAATATGTATTTTTCAAAGATTGTAGTTTTCCCACCTTTTGATGGCACACCCACTTTAAATATTGTTTTTGACATGTCTATAAGTTCAATTTGACAAAATAAAATTCTTCTTTGGAATCAGGATATAAAAATTTACTTTGGATAATTTTTTCATATTATTCTGATAACTTTCATATTTTAATGAATAGTAAAAACACGCTATATTGTAATTAAAAACAACTTTTTTCATCGCAATAATTTATATGGTTAGATTATATTTTTAATTGAATTTAAAATTTAATTAGAATATATTTTTTCTATTTAATCCAATTTAGTCAGTTGGAATTAATTCCACTTTGAAATTTGATATAAACAAGTATCAATCTTTTGATAGTTGTTGTTTCTTAAAAACACGCTATTTGTTTTGATAATGGAAATTAATTTTAAAATTAAGTAATGCCACGTATATGTTTTGAATTTGGAAAAATAGAAATCAATTTTGAATTTGGAATATCAAATAATTATTAGGCTGAATTTTTGATATTTTTCTGAAAAACGTAAATTTTCGATGAATAGTGAAACCACTTAGTGGTAGTTAAAAAAACTGACTTTTTCATTTAAATGAAATTTTACCACTTCTGTGAATTTAATTTCGAAAATCCAAGAGACATGGTTAATATCAAGGACTAAAATGTGGTTCAATGAGATGAAAATAATTTTTGGTGAATAATAACTTTTTACTTTTATTTACCACGATTAAAAGTAAATAGGGTAATTAAGGGTAAAAATGATATTATTATTACCCTAATACATGTCCTAATTCTATTGGATAAGTTTAATTCAGCCAAAAACAACCTTATGAATAAAATATGACCATTTATGTCCACTTGGATTAGATTAGAACATTTATTATTAATTTATTTAAAGAATGGTTAAAATGGTTAAAATGGTTAAAATCAAAGTTTAATAACTAAATCATTTTTAATATAGAGTTATACATAAGATATATTCGACTATAAATATTCATTATAAAGCTAAAAAATATTTCCTACCTAATTCTTTTTGATTAAATAATTTAAGTTATTTATGACACAATGGTGATGCAGTAATTACCTAAATAATAAAATATTAAAATAATTGATGTTATAAATAACCAAATAAATGTAATTTGAGACTTTTTATGAATTCCACTAATTTTATAGGTTAATATGACATGTTAGTATGGAATTAATTAACTCTTTTAGAACTAATCATGCTGTTATTATTTTCACAAAAATCCATTACCAAATAGTGTCAAAATTAACATAAAATAATTTTTAAAACAAATATTATATTATTAATTGTTATTATATTCCTAAAAATATAAGGTTGGCCAAGATTATTATATTATGATAGTTTTATCATTAATAGACCACTTGGGGGTCGCTTGGATGTATATGGTAGGTTTATTAACTATATAATATAAAAATACAAAGTGACATGGTAAATGTCAATCTAATTAACTAAGAGTTAAAACTAAAAGATAAGGTTAATATAATGACATAGACCTGTCTAAAATCAATTGGTTGAGATTATTTCAACCCCTTCCCACCTTTTCTTATAAATAAATCAATTTGGATCTATTAAAAACCGAATATGACATTATTATAAAATAATATTTTTAGTTTTTCCAAAGGTGCCCCTCTCCTCCCTTATAAAAAGGGCACCCCTTCCCTCTTCTCTTCACACCCTTTTGAGCCTTTAAGCTCTGCAAAACCCTGCCCATTTCTCTTCTCCACTTCCCTAGAAACATTCTGGAGGTTCTGGTCTTCTCAAAAGACCAACTCTACTTCCTTAATAGGAAGCTTAAAGGAAGTGCGTCGAAGAAGAGGTAATCTCATCTTCTGATTCTCTCAAGTTTCTTTCTTCTTCTACTTCTTCTTATTTAGTTGTTTCATTATGAAGTAATAACATCAGTATCCCTCACATACGTATATGTTATTATAAATATGAAACAACCTTATTTCACCATCTATCCATCCTACGGAAAAATAAATCACCGCGCATGCATACGTAGGGAATACCGTCTCCACGCCGTGGTGTAATCTATTTTCGACCACCACTTTATATGGATGGGTATAATGGTGTAAATAAATAACAATATATGATTATTGTAAAGTGATATTGATTCTGAAATATTATACATACACTTCAATACAATTCCATGATCATGGGAATGATATCATCGCTCGGCGTACATACGGACTACCGTCTCCACGACGCGATGAAACTCATTCTCCATGTTAACCATTCATGAATGGTTATAAAGTATATATAATTAATAATAATGAAATATATGACATAATAATGATACTAAATTTATGTATATATATATTTATGTCATCTATTTAATTCTATTAATTTCAATAAGGAAACGAAAACAACATTCATGCGTACGTACGGCCTACCGTCACCATGAACAGTGTATTTCATTCCATTTATAAATCTATCATATATATATGTGTATATTCTTAATATAAATTATATATAAATCATGTTTTACATTCTGTAATTATGTAAATCAGTATACAAGTAATAATATCAAGAACAACAAGTCGAAACATGTATGATAAATGAAACGATTTTACCCAAAATGTTGTTTTAACATGGAATTTACAAAAGAACGGGTAATATAAAGTCATAAGTGAACCATATATGATATCATAACAATGAATATTATTCTATAATAAGTCAATGAAATAATTTAAATCATTATACAGGAGTTTTGGATACATACGAAGCATATCAGACATAAGGTAAGGGATAACTTTTCCAATCTCGTTTTTTTATCCGAGATTGTTTATTCATAAGTATTTACTGGGGGTTATTGTTATCATCCATGCCCATGTTTTCTAGAAATGTTTTCATGTATGTTTAAAGTCATTTTCATTCATTTTGTCTTTTACTACATTGTATGCAAGGAATATTGTGTTGTACAAGATACTTTTTTGACTTTAAGGAAAAAGTATGAGAAGAATGTTTTTTAACTTATACGGCATGAACGGATTTTTACGGTTTCATAACTCCTTATTTTAAAGAATATTACTCTACAAGATTTCATGAATATTTTCAAAAAAATCATTTTCTTAGAAAATTGAATGACATTATGTGAAAAGAAAATGATTTTGAAGAAGAAAGGATATTTTCCTCCAGAATTCTTTTCAAGTGTTTTATCAAAACCATTTTCCATTTAAGATGACATTATTTCATATGTGTATGTTTCAAGTATAATGTCTCTATGATTTACATGATTTAACTTCTCTTATGATGAAATTATATCCATTTGTTTTATATGGATTATGTTATTATGGAATGATATTTATGAAACCCATTTTATTCATTGGGTTATTATGAATGATGTATGTTTATTTCGTGGCACAAGAAAGATTGATTTCAATATGATATCGGTGGGACCTATATCTCCCTCCAATGCATTGGGTAAAGATTTATATCTCATGAGATAGACATGGCTGGAACCGTAAGTTGATCTCGTTCAGTGTTATAGGACTGAAATGAGCACTAAACTCGATTCAGAAAGGGACTTTTCCACTAAGATGGTCATTGCAGCAATGCCTTGGCTACTATGGAAATCATATCATGTGCTTAATGGTTTTCCACAAATACATTTTTTATTCCCATGCTATTTTATCATGATTGATTTTCCATTATAATCTATTCCTTATGTACTTCCATGTTTTTTGTTATTTCTCAATATTTTGATGTTTAAACATTATGTTCATGTTTTTAAGTTCAAATTTATACGGTATGTTTTATTTTACCCATGCTTACCCTTACTGAGCAATTGAGCTCACCCTTTTTATGATTTCTTTTCCCCCAGGATTAAAAGAATGGTCTTAGGTAAGGAAACAAAAAGTGAAATATCGTTATAAGAGATGTGGAAGATCGTTCAACATGATTAGTAGTTCATATTCTATGTTTCCAAAGACACTACACTATTACGGTCCTTGTGTGTTGATTTTTGTTATGTATTAAATATTCTACAAAATTAATGTAATTTCCACGTATGTCAAGCTTCAGGTCTCTATAGTTTGTATCAGAGGAAAGGTTTAGTTAACCTTTGGAAACTAGGATGCGAAAACTTTAGTGAGATCCCTAGAGATATTCCTAAGGTATGTCTAGGGATGTCCATAAAGTTAAGTATAAGTATAGGTTATAGTCCTAGAATTATAGTAACGATCATAGAATTAAACCTAAGATGTTATATTTTGAAGGTACTCCCCCTTTATTATGTTTTATTCCTAGTATGATTTTTTGCACTCACACTATTCTTTCTGGGTTTTAGAAAATGGATGGAAACAGGAAGATTCACGATAATGGAGGATATGATGGACAATGGAATGATATTCTTCATGAGAAACCAAACGAAATTGGATCTAGAAGTCCACATATCGTTATTATGCCTAATCACTGATCTCATAATATGATCAATAATCTCAACTTTGGTAAGTTTCCTGAATCAGATTATAAGAGAAAGATGGAGTTTCATGATGATCATGGAGGAAATAAAGTTCAATTTACCTCATGTAAATAATGTGGGGAGAGGCATCAAGGATAATGTTCCAAAGGAACTGGAAGATACTTAGGGTGTGGAAAAAAAGGACAAAAATCCAGTAATTGCAATGGAAAAGGTTCAGTTAACACTATGGACAAGGATAATAGTATTTCTAAGGCATCAACTATGGTTAAATGTTTTAAATGTGGAATGTACGGGCATTATGTAAACCAATTCCCTAAATGAAGATATCATGAAGAGAATCAGCATGGTGGTGTGGGTTGTATTTATGTGGATGACGATGAAGAGACTACAAATAATATATGAAATGAAAGAAGTGTTGAGGAATAAAATGATGAAGCTCAGTCAGTAGTTTAAGAAGGTAGTGGAATGATTACATGTTTATCAATAGTAGTGTTGTATAAGTAATCTCGTGGTACTATGGAATAAAGAGACATCTAAGGATTGTTACACTATTGTTTTTCCTTATGTTTTTGAAAGTATATGTTGAATGGTACCGATAACCATGAAATGTTATTCAATGTTTTTTGGAAAGAATATGATATGCGCATAATGAAAGGATAAAAAAATGAAATGATCTCATGACTAATATAAGGAAAAAGTTATATCATGGTATGAGTATATATAATTTTTGGGATTTTGGTATATGGAAAGAGTTACCTTGTGAAAGCATTCATGTTTTCACTATGGTTCAAGAGAATACATGATTAAGGTATTCACATGTTTGGAATGTGACCAACAAGATATATCGTATGATATATGGGGGATAAATGAGGGTATTCACGTTCTTGTTATGTGACCTTTCCAGTAATTGTTTTGTTTATACTATGAGATTGGACATATGTATTTTGGATAAGTCTAAATATTAGAATGGGTTATTTGGGACATCAATGAGTATTGTTTAAGGCTATAACTTTTCTCAAAATTATTTCTATAATGTTATAATAGTATAGTTTTAGAAAAAGGGACAACCTGCAGGATAGGTGACAACCCATCGTGTCGGACAAGGTGTAGGAATAGAACCCACAACCGAAGTGCAACAGGCCTTTATCGCCTACCACTGGCCTACATGAAGTACCTGGTTAGTAGAAACTAGTTTTATTTTATTAAGTGGTATGGTAGATGAAGTATAATTTCATTTTTGGAACCGTATACGATTAACCTCACCATAGATGGATTTATGTATATTTGATAACTTTTGTTAATCTTTTGTTTGAAACAGAAGGAATGGCCCATCATTCAATATCATGCTCTGCTAACACTTCACAAATAACAAATTCAACTCCATTTCTTTAAGAGATGAAGTGGAAATTGTTCAAGGCACGAACAACAGTGAGATTTTACCAAAATCATGTAAGTATTTCTTTTAATTCATCAACATTAGGGAAATGATCTTGAAAACAAAATATGTTGTCCTAGTGCCCTCATATCTGATGAATCAGATGGTACATTATATCATCACAAATTTATGGCTTTGTGATTGTTGGATTTCTCATTGCCATGTTCTCTACCACTCTCCATCAGAATTTGATGGTTAGATTTCTCTTCCATATCCATATTTTCACCTATGTTCTTCTATGTGTAAAACCAATGATTAGTTAATTTGGATAGTCGTTACATTTCATACTTTAGTTTTTAAAGTTCTGTTTTGTTATTCCTTTTTACGACATGGGTTTCTATGAAAGAAACTTTTAAATAGTAATCTATTTATAACCCCGATGAATTTCGTGGGCGAAATTCATTTTAAGGGGGGTAGAATGTAACACCCCGAGTTTTTATGGGAAGTATTATTTTTAATGTATTTTATGTCATGTGTTTCATGCCGCACCAAGATTATCTTGTGTTATATGCAATATCGTATTAGCTTGTTGTATACGCAAAACTATTCTTGGATTTTGTTACACACAATTTCAAGTTCGTTTGATAGTAGTTGTCACGACCCATCCTCGGGGCCCGTGCTGTGACTACCCCAAGCCCGCCTTCCATAGGCCAGGGGCTGGCGACTAGCACCAAAGCGTAAATCCCGGTAAAGGAAAGGCATTTCATTTGTAAAGTAAACAAGCACCATAATGTAAGCAAGCGGAAAAAGTAAACACTAAGTAAAAACTGGTACAACAGTAAGTGCGGAAAAGTAAGTGGGCCAGTATACAAACCCAAACTGAAAGTAAAGTACAACTCAAAAGGGAAAACAGAAACTGAAAAGTAAAAGCCGCTACGCCGAGCTGTCCAATGGAAATCCCACTTGAAGGGTGGGTACAGATAGCTCCACTGCACCTCGGGTCCCGCCGTCCGCTCCGAGTATGTCCCGCCCAGTGGTCCACCTCCAGGTACCGTCCTGCTCTGCAAGACTCAACCAAGATCAACGTTGTCCGTCCACTGCAACTAACACAACGTAGTGCGAGCATATCCCATGCAGGGGTGAGTATAAGCTACTCAGTAGGGACCCCGAGACCCCCGAAGGTCTCCCAAAATCCACAAAGGATAAACCACAAAGGAAAGATACAATCATGAAGTAACAACCGACACTGCTTAGGTTTATTCCCATACATATACCTAAGTCATCAATTCCAATACGCTCCAACCTCCGAGCCCATGTACAACCCCGTCCACACAGGAGGTAAAATGTAATCCACACAGGATAGCACAACACAATCCACACAGGAAAGCAAACATGATTCAGCTCACACAGGTATACTACTTCGAAAGACGATAGAGATGATCACTGATCCATCTAAGTCGTCGGACCCACAAAGGATCGATAGGTACTAACCCCCGCAATGACCCACACAGGATCAGTAGGAAACTAACCCTCACAAAGACCCACACAGGATCGGACCCACACAGGATCTATAGGCGCTGGCTCACACAGAATCGCTGAGCACTGACCCACACAGGATCGGACCCACACAGGATCAGTAGCACTGATCCACATAGGATCGCTGAGTGCTGTATTCATCTCCGTCGAATCCACTAAGGATCTCTGTACAGTCGTCGTCGCAGTCACAGTAGCAGTCGCAGCCATCACTAGGGTTCCCGCACACAGCAAGCTCGTTCGGGAGGGTCCGCTCCACGAGCCGAGATTTTGATACATCAACTGACACATAGTCCATATTTGATGTATCCAAAAGTTCCATATCGCCAACAGGAACTCAACTTCGCAGACGGCGCGTCAATCGGACGCCCGGTCTGAGAGTTATTGGCTTTTTTCGTCCTAGGGGCCCGGTTGGTTTTGAAGGAAAAACAAACCCGACCGTACTCCACCTGCGTCCAAACCTCGGGCGGAGTAAGCCAAAAGATCCGTCTCACTAATAGGAAACCAACAAAGTCAACGACACGTCAATTGGACGTCCGTAGCTCAAGATATGAGTGTTTCCACTCCGTGGGCCCGGTTGGTTTCGTGTACGAACCAACCCGCCTAAACTTAAAGTATTCTGAAACCTTGAGTGTGATATACCGAAATGACCGTCTCGTTCTAAGGATCGTGTCGCCGCTGAAGGCATGTCGATCGGAGGTTCGTAGCCCACGTTATGGGCAATTGAACCCAAACGGTCCGAAAACGGGGGTTTCGGGCCCAGACCGACCCGGCCCGAGACCCCCTGGGTCGGCCTGAACCGGGTCCACCCGCCCCGGGTTTGGGTCGGCCCGGCCTGGCGCAGCCCGGTTCCCTTCCAGCTCCGACGCCGGAGGCCCAGTCCAGCCGCCGGTCACCTTGCTCCGCCGCGGCCCCGGTACCGGCTGTGGTATTTTCAAGTGTCTCTGACGCGGCGCGACGGCGTCGCGTTCTTGATCTTCTTTCCACGGCGTGGCGTGACGGCGCATCGCATTTCCTTTCGCATGATTCCGCGTGGTGCTCCGACACCACGCCTTCCCGTACCAAACCACAAAGGAACCAACATGAAATAAGGAGGAGGTTCGGCCATGTTTGTGCGGTCAGGCCCCCTCACGTTATTTGATAACAATTGGTTTTAATCCACGAAGATCGTCAAGTTGGTATTCACGAACAAAATAAATAAATAAAACCCCTACCTCGGTTTCAAGAACGGTGTACGTCAACGAGCCGCGGAAGACGAGCGTCGCGGAAGTCGGGCGTCGCGGAAAACAAACATCTATTCAGTTGTCGTCGAGGTGCGCCCGAAGAGGAAACGTCGTTGGAGAAGTTCTTCGCGTTCTTCGGCGGAGATGTTCTTCTTTGAAGAACGGTGTTCTTCGTCGGAGTCCGAGGTGTTCTTCACATTTTTCATCGAAGTTGAAGAATAAGAAGACTTCCTCAAACCCTTAGCCCTTTCTCTACCAAGTCTCCACCACAAGAAAAACTAACCCCAAAATAAAATAAGTCTCCCACTTATTTTATTAACCCAACATAGGTTTTTTAATTTAAGAGTTTGAAAATCAAAACCCACATTTAACTCACATATGTTATTAACACGAGTTGTTATAAAATAAAGAGGTGATAAGTTGGAAAAACTTAAATGGGGGGTTAAAGAGTTAAAAAGGGGGAAGGTGAAAGGTTGGGGCTCGTGTGGGCCCCAGCTTTCAATTATCCACACATGGGAAGTTGGGTGGATTTTGGCCCCACCACCGACTTCCCATGGGATAAATTAACCACCTTGATAAAAAAAATAAAATTGATCCAACAATTTTAATTACTTCTTAATTAAACCCCTTTAATTAACTTCTTCTCCTGCACAAACGCAACGACGGTAAAGGTTCTCTTAAAATATTACCGGTGTTGCGAGTTCATCAGTGCCATCGGATTTCAATTCCGAGCACCGGTTCAAAAGATAGGAATTCCCGCTCGTCCGTTCACTGAACGTACCCGAGCTAAAATTCGGATAGAAATTCCGGGCACTCCGGGCCTCGGAATCAAGTGTCGTCTGAAACCGCGATCTTGTAAAATTCCAAAGAAAATTAAGAAAAAATTTCCCTTGAATTTTAATGGTCTTTAAATTACTCATGCCTCAGGGCTTTATGTCCCCGTAAAGATACATAAAAAACTAGGGAAACAAATGAGGGTACTGAGCACGCATCTCAGCCTCCCGCTCCCAATTGCTCTCCTGGAGGTTCCCATGCTGTCATCTATTGCGCACTAGAGGAATCGACCGTCCACGTAGGACTCATTCCTATCGATCCTCGATCTCCACCGGGACCTCCGCAAAAGTCTCCCCATCATCAACGTCTACCTCCCCATGTTCAATAATGTGTGTCGGGTCGTGCACGTATCTCCTCAGCTGAGATACGTGGAAGACGTCGTGCACCCGGTGCAACTGAGGTGGTAGAGCCAGGCGATAAGCCACCTCGCCAATCCTACTGAGGACCTGGAACGGTCTAATAAAGCATGGAGACAACTTTTCGCCTCGGCCAAATCTCTGTAATCCACGTTGAGGTGAGACACGCAAAAAGACATGGTCGCCATCCTCGAACTCTAGTGGCCTCCACCTCCTGTCATCATAAGACTTCTGCAGGATCTGAGCTGTCCTCATCCGCTCCTGGATGACCTGGACCTTCTCTGTCGTGGCCTGGACCATCTCTAGTCCCACAAGTGCTGACTCCCAGGGTCTGTCCAGCACAAAGGAGGTATACATGGTCGGACATACAACGCCTCGTATGGTGTCATACCGATGGTGGAGGGGTAGCTGTTGTTGTACGCGAACTCCACCAAGGGTAGGTGGTCCTCCTAGCTGCGACCAAAGTCGAGGACGCATGCACAGAGCATGTCCTCGAGAGTCTGAATGGTCCTCTCCGTCTGACCATCCGCCTGAGGGTGAAAGGCTGTGCTCAGATGTAGCTGCGTCCTGAACACCTCCTGCAATCCCTTCCATAGCCGGGAAGTAAAACGAGCATCTCGATCGGAGATGATAGATGATGGCACACCGTGAAGCCGAAAAATCTCCTGAACGTAAAGACGTCCCAAGCTCTCCACTGATCCTTGCTCTCTGATGGGTAAGAAGTGAGCCGACTTGGTGAGTCGGTCGACAATCACCTAGATGGAGTCATGACCTCTGGAAGTGCGTGGAAGTCCAGTCACGATGTCCATAGATATCCCATCCCACTTCCACTCCGGGACCTCCAAGGGCTGCACCAAGCTTGCTGGTACCTGATGCTCTGCCTTCACCTGCTGGCAGGTGAGGTATCGAGAAACGAACTCTGCCACAGCCTTCTTCATGCCTGGCCACCAATGTTGTCGTCTGAGATCCTGGTACATCTTCGCCACTCCGGGATGTACCGCCAAGGGAGAAGTGTGAAACTCTCTCAACACCTCCTCCTGTAAAGCAACTGGTACCAAGGTACGTCCTCTGAAAAGGATGTTGTGCTCTGCTCCAAAGGAGAAACCATCAGGTGCCTGTCCTGAGGATATCTGTGCACGCTGCGTCTCACAGTCAGCGTCCACATGCTATACCTCTCTGACCTACTGTAGTAGTGGAGGAGTGACTGTGAGAGACTGAAGGAAGGCTGCTCCATCTCTATCCACAAAGGATATCTGCAAATAGGCTAGCTAATCTGTCGCCTCCTCAAGTATTTGAATGCCCATCCTCCTGCTGAGGGCATCAGCTACCACGTTCCCCTTTCTAGGAGTATAGAATTTCTCAAAGTCATAGTCCTGGAAGATCTCGATCCATCGTCGATGTCTCATATTAAGATCCTTCTGAGAGAAGATGTATCTGAGACTCTGATGGTCAGAAAAGACTGTAAAGCGCTCGCCCATCAGATAGTGTCGCCACGTCTTCAGGGCGAAGACCACTACTGCTAACTCTAGGTCATGGGTAGCGTAGTTCTTCTCATGCGGCCTCAACTGACATGATCCATAGGTGATCACTGCCCGCTCCTGCATCAGGACACATCCGAGTCCGGTACCTGATGCATCGTAGTAGACTACGTACCCTACTCCCTCCTCAGGCAACCTCAAGATAGGTGCATTGGTCAATCTCTGTCTCAGCTCCTGAAAGCTCTGCTGACATCTGTCTGACCACACGAAGGGTTTACCCTTCTTTGTCAAAGATGGGAGTGGTGCTGCAACTCTAGAGAAGTCTTTCACAAATCACCGATAGTATCCAGCTAGTCCCAAGAAACTCCGCACCTCTGTCATGCTCTTGGGTGGCTCCCAAGCTAACACTGCCTCGATCTTTGCAGGATCCACTGCAACTCCCACCTCAGAGATGACATGCCCCAAGAAGTGGACCTCACATATCCAGAACTGACACTTCGAGAGCGTTCCATAAGGATGGTGCTCTCGGAGTGTGTCTAGTACAACCCGTAAGTGGTAGGTGTGCTCCTCATCAGTCGTCGAGTAAATCAAAATGTCGTCGATGAAGACCATGACAAATTGATCGAGGTATGACTGAAAGATACTCTTCATGAGGGCCATGAAAACTGCTGGAGCATTGGTTATGCCAAAGGGCATAACCAAGAACTCATAGTGGCCATATCGACACCTGAAGGTCGTCTTCTGCACGTCCTCGTCTCGAACTCTGAGCTGGTGATAGCCTGACCTGAGGTCTATCGTCAAGAACCACCGTGCTCCCTTGAGCTGATAAAGGAGGTCATCAATCCTCGGTAGTGGATACTTGTTCCTCACTGTCACCTGGTTCAGGAGACAATAGTCAACACAAAGTCGCAAGCTCCCATCCGCCTTCTTGGCGAACAATGTCGGGGAAGCCCAGGGTGAAACACTGGGTCGGATAAACCCCTTTCCCTGCAAGTCCTCCAACTGTACCCATAGCTCTCAAATCTCAGCAGGGGCCATCCGATATGCTGGAGTCGATATCGGGGCTATCCCAGGGTACAGGTCAATATAAAATTCTACCTCTCTACGAGGAGGTAACCCTGGAACGTCTTCGGGAAAAACGTCCGCAAACTGATCCACCACTGCAGGAAAACCTGGACTCTGCACGTCAACTGCTCCTAGGATGAGGCTAGCCAACTGATGAGTGATGGGATGTCCTCTCCTCTGCGAGAGTACATCCTGTGCTGCAAAGGCTCCCTTCTCGTCGGTGAAGGTGAACCTGCTCCCATCAGTGCGTACACATCGCACCTTGCGCCTAATACAATCAATATGTGCATGGACCGTAGACAACCAATCCATGCCCAAGATGACGTCGTATGGCCTCGACGCCGCTATAAGAAGATCCCAGCCAAAGATCTCACCTCCTAGAGTAAGCTCACACTGCCGGCACCAGTGCGTAATTGTCGAGTCTGCTCTCGTAGGAGTCTCTAGCCGTAAGGATCGATCCAACGGCTCTGTCGGAATCTCCAAGCTTCGAACATGGGCAGCGGCTATGAAAGAGTGACTCGCTCCTGTGTCTATAAGTATTGCAACAAGGGTGGAATAGACACAGATATTACCTCGAATCAGCTCAGGTGCGCCGTGGTCGTAGGACTCTGCTGCCTGGAGTTGTACCTGTCTTTTCCCGCCAGCTCCATGTGGTCGGGGTGGACGTCCTGGTGGTGGTGGTGGTAGAGCCTCAAGGCGTCACCCACCACCTGCTGCTCGGCCAGCTCCCCTGCCTCATCCGCCTCCTCCCTACGGACCACCACGGTCGACCCTCTGCCTCTGCCTCGGTGGTCCCTCAATCGTCTGTTGCTCCTCGGCACGGCGGGTCGGGCAGTCACGAGCCATGTGGCCCTGCCCGCCACATGAGTAGCACTGTCTGCCTCTCGAAAGACTGGTTTCGCGTTGTGTGCCCTGCACTGCTGAGCCAGTGTCCTGAGGTCGTCTACCTGAGGGTCTGGTCTGCCTGGACCCAAGAGTCATCCATCGACTACCTGCTGCAGAAGACTCTGCTACGTGCCACCCTGCGGTGGGTCTCGGTGCTGGTGTAGACTCAGCAAGAAAGCTCTCGATCAAAAGGGCCCGCTCCAGTACTCCTGTCTGAGTTGGAATGCTGAGGGAGATCAGTGATGCCCTGATCTCGTGTCTCAATCCCTTCTCAAAGGTCTGGGCCTGAAAGAATGGGTCCCGTACCATTTCAGTCGAGTAGCGCGAGAGATCAGTAAATCTCGCCGAGTACTGGGCAACCGTCATGCAGCCCTGCCGGAGCTGAAGGAGCTCCTGAATGCGCACCGCACGGAGGGTGGCTGCGATGAACTCCGAGCTGAAGAGGGTCTCAAAGTCTGTCCAAAGTAGAGATGCCTCATCGTGCACCTGGAGCATCATGCTCCACCTTTGGCCCGATGCTGCATGCAGTAGGCTCGCAGCGAGGATCACCATGAGGTCTGCTGGTGTCCTCACTAGCCTGAAGACTCGTACGACTGCCTCCAGCCAGTCCTCGGCTTCCTGGGGGTCCGTCTCCCCGCGGAACCTGGGCGGTCGCTGGCACTGGAACTCATGCAGTGCACTGAGGCAACGTGCATCGTCAGCGGCTGGTTCTGGAAGCATCGGTGGCTCGGCGGGTAGAGCTACCGCCGGTGCCACTACTGACAAATGGCCCTCCATCGAGGCCTCGTCGCTCGGTGGGCTGTCGTCACGCTCGAGTCTCGGAACCCTGGCTGGCTGCCGTCGTGGGGCCATCCAAAAAAGGAAACAGGTGCACCACGGTCAGAACAGTATACCTGGTGAACTGATACAAGTAATCACAAAGAAAACTTGAAACACACATGCAATCAATGCTTTCTTGCGTTAAGTTGGAAATCAGAAGTCAGGGTCCTGGTGTACGGATACGTCAGCCGCCGCACCAACACTGGATTCCCTGGACTGATAACCACACCCAATACACTTAACACTATTGCTTCACATAGAAGAAATATCAGAGTCTGCGGTAGAACCGAACTCCTCTGATACCAATTTGTCATGACCCGTCCTCGGGGCCCGTGTCGTGACTACCCCAAGCCTGCCTTCCATAGGCCAAGGGCTGGCGACTAGCACCAAGGCGTAAATCCCAGTAAAGGGAAGGCATTGACTTTGTAAAGTAAACAAGCACCACAGAGAAAGAAAGCGTAAAAAGTAAACACTAAGTAAAAACTGGTACAAAAGTAAGTGCGGAAAAGTAAGTGGCCCAGTATACAAACCCAAACTGAAAGTAAAGTACAAATCGAAAGGAAAAATAGCAACTGAAAAGTAAAAGCCTCCACGCCGAGCTGTGTAACACCCCGAGATTTTATGAAAAATATTATTTTAATTTCATTAATGTCTTGTGTTGTATTCTACTCCAAGATTACCTTGCGCTATACGCAACACCGTATTAGCTTGAAGTATACGCAACACTATTCATGGACCGTGTTACACACAATTTTTATAATAGTTATTCTACGCAACATTGAGTATATATATATATATATATATATATATTAAACGTATAAATGAAATATGGTTGGATTCTGTTATACGAAACAACGAAGGATTCATTCACAACACGCAACCCAAACTTGGCTTGCATTACACGCAATCGCGACCTTCCTCGATAGCGTGTGTTGTACGCAATACCGGGTTTTAATAAACAATTTTATATTATTATAATATTGACATGAACTAGCCGTTATGAATAGTATTAACTAAATTTTGAATTTTATAACATTATTATTCATCTTACACATTTCTAGAACATGGTATAAGAACAAAATAAATTTTTTGGGTAAAATAAGTATTTTTCAAAAAATGCAGTTTTTCCGCCTTTTGATGGCGCACCCACATTAAATCTGGTTTTTGACATGTTTATAAGTTCAATTTGAAAAAATAAAATTCTTCTTTGGAATAAAGAAATAAAAATTTACTTTGGATAAAATTTTCATATTATTCTGGTAACTTTCACATTTTAATGAATAGTAAAAACACGCTATATTTTAATTAAAAACAACTTTTTTCATCGTAATATCTTATGTGGTTAAATTATAATATTGAATGGTTTTAAAGTATAAATAGAATATATTTTTACCATTTAATATAATTTATGTCCTTATCATTGATTTTACCTTGAATTCGTAAGTTAAATTAATTCAATCTTTTGCAATGTTTTAATCAAAAACTCGTTTTTATTCGACAACGGGATTAATTTTAATTTAATTTCTGCAACTTCTGTGTTTTGAATTTTAAAAAATGGATTCCATATTTGGAATCATTGGGTCCAAATTATGTTAATAGGATACTTTTTATTTTTGGGAATTATGAATAGTAACTATGGTAAATTTTATTTACCATAGTTAAAGGTAAATCGGGTAATTAAGGGTAAATATAATATTTTAAAATTACCCTAACAAATGTCAAAATCCTATTGGATGACTAAAAAATGACCCATATCACCTAAGGGTCGGATTAGATTAATTTGATTAAATTTTTTCAATGAAAATAATTTAATTATTATTAAAACCAAAGAATGTGACAACATGTCACTTTCTTAAATCTTATAAGTATAATAATTTTAATCTAGTGATAAACTTCATGAAACATAGAACATTAATAGTCTCTAGAAATCTAATATAATTATCTACATCATAGGAGTTTATTTAGAATTTTTAGGTATTAAATAATTATCATTTATTATGACACAAAGATGATGCAGTAATTGTCTTATTAATGAAATATTGACATAATTGATGTTATAAATGCCCAAATAAATGTAATTTGAGACTTTTTATGACTTACACTAATTTTCTAGGTTAATATGACATGTTATTTTTTATTTAAGTAACTTGGTTCGAACTTATCATTCTGTTATGAATTTCATAAAAATCCTGTACCAAATAGTGTCAAAATTGACACAAAATAGTTTTTAAATCAAATATTATATTAATAATTGTTATTTTATTCCAAAAAATCTAAGGTTTGGAAAAATGAATTATATAAGGATATATATATTAATAATAAACAATTTGGAGTTCTTTTGGCATGTTATAGTAAGTGTATTAACCATATAGTGAAAGAAAACAAAAAGACACGGTAAAAGTTAAATTATTTAACTTAGAGTTAAATCTAAATGATAAGGTTAAAAAAATACCCTAAACTTGTAAAATATTATTGGTTGATAGGATTTCGACCCATACCCACTTTACCTTCGAAATAATACCCTTTTGAACCATTATAAACCGATTTTGACTTTAATATAAAATAATATTTTGAGGTATTCCTAAGGTGCCCCTCTCCTCCCTTATAAAAGGGCACCTCGTCCCCCTCCTCCTCACACCAATTTGAGCACTCAAGCTCGGACAACCCCTGCCATTTTCTCCTCTCCACTTCCCTAGAATAATCCTAGAGGTCCTGGTATTCTTAAAAGACCAATCTTAGTTCCCTAAGTGGAGGATTCAAAGAAGCTTTCCAAAGAAGAGGGAATATCCATTACCGATCTTTTCAATTTCTTTCTTCTTCAACTTCTTCTTCTTTAGTTGTTTCATGATAAAGTAATAACATAAGTATTACTTACATACTGATATGTTATTATAAATATGAAACAACCCTAATTCACCTTCTATCCATCCTATGGAAAAATGAAATCACCGCGCGTGCGTACGTAAGGAATACCGTCTCCACGCCGTGGTGTAATCTATTTTCCACCACCACCTTACAAGGATGGGAATAATGGTGTAATGAGTAACTATTTATGATTATTATAAATTAATATTGATACTGAAATAATATATATATACTCCCATACAATTCCACGATCATAGGAACGATATCATCACTCGTGCGTACGTACGGAATACCGTCTCCACGATGTGATGCGACTCGTTCTACATGATCATCATTACATAGTAATTATATAAATGAATTGAATGAATAAATATGATATATGTTAAACTAATACCATTCTGGATATAAGGTATCTATAACCTTAAAAGAAGAATAAGAATTTATTCGGGAAAACACGCATAAGAACAAAAGGCAATAAAGACCCGAGTAATAAGTAACAATGAAATATTACTAACAAGAAGCTAAGAATATGACCATATATGATATCATATCAATATGTATGATTCTGGAATAAGTCAATAACATTATTTAAACCATTATACAGGAGCTTCGGACACGTACAAAGCAAATCGGACCAAAGGTAAGGGAAATATCACAATCTCATTTTTATCCGAGATTGTTTATTTGTAAGTATTTAATGGGGTGTATTTTATCATCCACATCCATGTTTCATCAATATGTAATATTATTTCCATCCACCTACAATTGTTTAAATCCAATTTTACCCTTTGGTGAGTTTTTAGTAAAAGATATGAAAGGAATCTTTTGTCGTTTTTCGTACGAGGTACTTTTTTGACTTTTCCGACAAAAGTACGAGAAGAATGTTTTTTTTAACTTATACGGCATGAATGGATTTTTAAAACATTATTTCCAAGAAGATTCCTTTACAAGTTTCCAAGTTTATTTTTAATCAACTTCTTTTAGTTTTAAATTGTAAGACATGTTAAGAAAGGAAAATGTTTTTGAAGTAGAAAGGATATTTTCCTCAAGGATGGATTTCAAGTGTTTTATCAAAATTATTTTCCATCTAAGATAATAAAGGGTTCTGTTTCTATCCCTATTATTACATGGATTTGATTATGTTGTTATGGAATTATTTTTATGAATTCCTTTATGATGTCATGATGTTTAAGAATCCCATTATTATTACATGGGTTATGAAATGATGTATGGTTTATGATTTTGTGGCACACATAAGAATGGTATCATTAAGAGATGGGTGGGACCTATATCTCCCTCCAATGCATTGGGTAAAGATTTTATATCTCATGAGATAGACATGGCTGGAATGGTAGGTTATACCGGTTCAGTGAAACAAGACTGAAACGAGGGTCACTCGATTCAAAAATGGACTTTGTCCACTAAGATAGTCTTGGCAATGAGTCTTGACTAACAAGAAATGATTCTCTATGATTATGTGTGTATGCCAAAAAGTTTAATGTTTTAAGTTATGATTATTGTGAATACATTTCACTGCCATGAGTTATCCCAGGTTATGAAATTATGATCTCTTTTGCAGGTTAAGATTTCCAAAAGTTATGTTCTTATGTATATGATGTGATTTATATTTCTTTTGTTTACCCTTACTAAGCATTTGAGCTCACCCTTTTATGTTTTCTTTTCCCCAGTATATAAAGAAAGGTTTTAGGTAAAAAAAGGGAAGATCTTTATGGGAGATATTGAAGATCTTTCACCAGGATTAGAAGATTATATTCTGAGTTTCCAAGGACCCTAAACTATTACGGTCCTTGTGTGTGTGTTTTTGTAATGTACTAAGTATTCCGCAAATGTAATGTAATGTCCATGTACGTCAAGATACGGGTCTCTACAAGCTTTCCACTGGAAATTCCACCTGAAGGGTGGGTACAGATAGCTCCATTGCACCTCGGGTCCCGTCGTCCGCTCTGAGTATGTCCCACCCAGTGGTCCACCTCCAGGTATCGTCCCGCTCTGCAAGCCTCAACCATGATCAACGTTGTCCGTCCTCTGCAACCAACACAACGTAGTGCGGGAATAGCCCATGCAGGGGTGAGTATAAGCTACTTAGTAGGGACACCGAGACCCCTTAAGGTCTCCCAAAATCCACAAAGGATAAACCACAAAGGAAAGATACAATCACGAAGTAACAACCGACACTGCTTAGGTATATGCCCATACATATACCTAAGTCATCAATTCCAGTATGCTCCAACCTCCGAGCCCAAGTACAACCCAGTCCACACAGGAAAGTAAAACGTAATCCACACAGGATAGCACAACACAATCCACACAGTCAGGCAAACAGGATTCATCTCACACAGGTATACTTCTTCGAAAGACGATAGAGATGATCACTGATCCATCTAAGTCGTCGGACCCACAAAGTATCGATAGGTACTAACCCCCGCAATGACCCACACAAGATCGATAGGAAACTAACCCCCGCAAAGAACCACACAGGATCGGACCCAGACAGGATCTGTAGGTTCTGGCTCACACAGAATCGCTGAGTGCTATAGTCGTCACCATCGAATCCACTGAGGATCTCTGTACAGTTGTCGTCACAGTCATAGTAGCAGTCACAGCCAGCACTAGGGTTCTCGCACCCAGCAAGCTCGTCCGGGAGGTTCCGCTCCATGAGCCGAGAGGCTGATACATCAACTAACACATAGTCCAGAGTTGATGTATCCAAAAGTTCCATATCGCCAACAGGAACTCAACGTCGCAGACGGCGCGTCAATCGGACGCCCTGTCTGAGAGTTATTAGCTTTTTCGTCCCAGGGGCCCGGTTGGTTTTTAAGGAAAAACCAACCCAACCGTACTCCACCTGCGTCCAAACCTTGGGCGGAGTAATCCAAATGATCTTTCTCACTAAGAGGAAACCAACAAAGTCGACGGCACGTCAATCGGACGTCCGTAGCTCAAGATATGAGTGTTTCGGCTCCGTGGGCCCGGTTGGTTTCGTGTACGAACCAACCCGGCCGAACTCAAAGTATTCCGAAAACTTGAGTGTGATATACCAAAACTAACGTCTCGTTCTATGGATCGTGTTGCCGCTGACGGCGCATCGATCGGAGGTCCGTAGCCCGAGTTATGAGAAATTGAACCCAAACGGTCCGAAAACGGGGGTTTCGGGCCCGGACCGACCCGGCCCGAGACCCCCTGGGTCGGCCCAAACCGGGTCGACCCGCCCTGGGTCCGGGTCAGCCCGGCCCGGCGCGGCGCGGCCCGGCTCGGCATGGCTCGGCCCGGCGCGGCGCGGCGCGGCGCGGCCCGGCCCGGCTGGGCATACCTCGGCCCGGAACCGGCCGCGGCCCTTGTCGTCCGGCGCGGCGCGACGGCGCCACGCCCCTCCGCCGCCGCCCCGGTACTGGCCGAGGTATTTTCGGGTGTCTCTGATGAGGCGCGACGGCGTCGCGTTCTTGATCTTCTTTCCACGGCGCGGCGCGACGGCTCCGCGCATTTCCTTTCGCATGATTCCGCGTGGTGCGTCGGCACCACGCCTTCCCGTACCAAACCACAAAGGACCAACATGAAATAAGGAGGAGGTTCGACCCTGTTTGTGCGGTACAGCCCCCTCACGTTATTTGATAAAAATTGGTTTTAATCCACAAAGATCGTCAAGTTGGTATTCACGAACAAAATAAATAAATTAAACCCCTACCTCAGTTTCAAGAACGGTGTACGTCAACAAGCCGCGGAAGACGTGCGTCGCAGAAGTCAGGCGTCGCGGAAAACGAACGTCTATTCCGTTGTCGTCGAGGTGCGTCCTAAGAGGAAACGTCGTTGGATAAGTTCTTCGCGTTCTTTGGCGGAGATGTTCTTCGTTGAAGAACGGTGTTCTTCGTCGGAGTCCGAGGTGTTCTTCACGTTTTTCGTCGAAGTTGAAGAAGAATAAGACTTCCTCAAACCCTTAGCCCTTTCTCTCCCAAGTCTCCACCACAAGAAAAACTAACCCCAAAATAAAATAAGTCTCCTACTTATTTTATTAACCCAACATAGGTTTTTGAATTTAAGAGTTTGAAAATCAAAACCCACATTTAACTCACATAAGTTATTAACATGAGTGGTTATAAAATAAAGAGGTGATAAGTTGGCAAAACTTAAATGGGGGGTTAAAGAGTTAAAAAGGGGGGGAGGTGAAAGGTTGGGGCTCATGTGGGCCCCACCTTTCAATTATCCACACATGGGAAGTTGGGTGGATGTGGGCCCCACAACCAACTTCCCATGGGAGAAATTAACCACCTTGATAAAAAAATTGATCCAGCAATTTTTTTTACTTCTTAATTAAACCCCATTAATTAACTTCTTCTCCCGCACAAGCGCAACGATGGTAAAGGTTCCCTTAAGCGATTACCGGCATTGTGAGTTTATCGGTGCCATCAGATTTCAATTCCGAGCACCGGTTCAAAAGATAGGAATTCCTGCTCATTCATTCACTGAACGTACCCAAGCTAAACTTCAGATAGAAATTCCGGGCACTCCAGGCTTCGGAATCAAGTGTCGTCTGAAACCGCGATCTTGTAAAATTCCAAATAAAATTAAGAAAAAATTTCCCTTGAATTTTAAGGGTCTTTACAGTTGTCATTCTACGCAACATTGAGTGTATATATATATATATATATATATATATTCAATGTATAAATGAAATATGGTTGGATTATATTATAAGAAACAACAAATGAGTCTTGCAAAACACGCAACCCTGACTTGGCTTGAATTATAGGAAATCGCGACCTTCCTCGATAGCGTGTGAGTACGCAATACCAGATTTCACTAAACAACGATACATTGTTATAATATTATTATGGACTAGTAGTTATGAATATTATTAACTAAATTTTTAATTTTATAACATAATTATTCGTCTTACACATTTTCTAGAATATGGTATGAGAACAAAATTAATTTTTTGTGTCAAATATGTATTTTTCAAAAATTGCAGTTTTCCCGCCTTTTGATGGCATACCCACATTAAATCTTGTCTTTGACATGTCTATAGATTCAATTTGACAAAATAAAATTCTTATTTGGAATCGGGATATAAAAATTTACTTTGGATAAATTTTTCCTATTATTCTCAAAACTTTCAGATTTTAATGAATAGTAAAAACGTGCTATATTTTAATTAAAAACAACTTTTTTCATCCCAATAATTTATAGGGTTAGATTATATTTTTAATTGGTTTTAAAGTGTAATTAGAATATATTTTTACCATTTAATCCAATGTTGTTCGTTGGAATTAATTTCACTCTGAAATTTGATAAAAATAAGTATCAATCTTTTGATAGTTATTGTTTCTTAAAAACACGCAATTTGTTTTGATAACGAGAATTAATTTTAAAATTAATTAATGCCACTTATATGTTTTGAATTTGGAAAAATATATATCAATTTTTAATTCATAATATCAAATAATTCTTAGGCTGAATTTTTGGTATTTTTCTGAAAAACATCAATTTTAGATGAATAGTGAAACCAATTAGTGGTAGTTAAAAAAACTAACTTTTTCATTTAAATGAAATTTTACCACTTTTGTGAATTTAATTTAAAAAATACAAGATACACGGTAAATATCAAGGACTAAAATTTGGTTCAATAAGATGAAAATAATTTTTGGTGAATAGTAACTTTATACTTTTATTTACCACGGTTAAAAGTAAATAGGGTAATTAAGGGTAAAAATGATATTATTATTACCCTAACACATGTCCTAATTCTATTTGATAAGTTTAATTCGGCCAAAAACAACCTTTGGAATAAAATATGACAATTTAGGTCCACTTGGATTAGATTAGGACATTTATTATTAATTTATTTAAAGAAGGGTTAAAATAGTTAAAAACAAAGTTTAATAACTAAATCATTTTTAATATATGGTTATACATAAGATAAATTCGACTATAAATATTCCTTATAAAGCTAAAAATATTTCCTACCTAATATTATTTTATTAAATAATTTAAGTTATTTATGACACAATGGTGATGCAGTAATTACCTAAATAATGAAATATTAAAATAATTGATGTTATAAATACCCAAATAAATGTAATTTGAGACTTTTTATGAATTCCACTAATTTTCTAGGTTAATATGACATGTTAGTATGGAATTAATTAACATTTTTCGAACTAATCATGCTGTTATGATTTTCACAAAAATCCATTACCAAATAGTGTCAAAATTAACATAAAATAGTTTTCCCAACAAATATTATATTATTAATTGTTATTATATTTCTAAAAATCTATGGTTCAGACAAGATACTTATATAATTATAGGTGTATCATTAATGGACCACTTTTGGGTCGCTTGGATGTATATGGTATGTTTATTAACTATATAATATAAAAATACAAAGTGACATGGTAAATGTCAATCTAATTAACTAAGAGTTAACACTAAAAGATAAGGTTAATATAATGACCCAAACCTATCTAAAATATATTGGTTGAGAGGATTGCGGCCCATCACCACCGTAGCATCGAAATAAATCAATTTTGAGCTATTAAAAATCGAATATGACTTTATTATAAAATAATATTTTATGTTTTTCCAAAGGTGCCCCTCTCCTCCCTTATAAAAAGGGAACCCCTTCCATCTTCTCTTCAAACCCTTTTGAGCCTTGAAGATCGGCCAACCCCTACCCATTTCTCTTCTCCACTTCGCTAGAAACATTCTGGAGGTTCTGGTTTTCACAAAAGACCAACTCTACTTCCTTAAGAGGAATCATAAAGGAGGTGGGTCGAAGAAGAGGTAATCTCTTCTTCCGATTCTCTAAAGTTTCTTACTTATTATACTTCTTCTTCTTTAGTTGTTTCATTATGAAGTAATAAAATTAGTATCACTCACATACTCATATGTTATTATAAATATGAAACAACCTTATTTCACCTTCTATCCATCCTACAGAAAACGAAATCACCGCACGTGCGTACGTACGGAATACCGTCTCCACGCCGTGGTGTAATCTGTTTTTGGCCACCACCTTACTTGGATGGGTATAATGGTGTAAATAAATAACTATATATGATTATTGTAAACTGATATTGATTGTGAAATATTATACATACACTTCAATGCAATTCCACGATCATGGGAATGATATCATCGCTCATGCGTACGTACGGACTACCGTCTCCACGACGCGATGAGACTCATTCTCCATGTTAACCATTCATGAATGGTTATAAAGTATATATAATGAATAATAATTAAATATATGACATAATAATTATACTTTATTTATTTATATATATATGTATGTCATCTACTTAATTCCATTCAATTCAATAAGGAAACGAAAACAACATTCATGCTTACGTACGGCCGACCGTCTCCATGAACGGTGTATTTCATTCCATTTATCGATCTATCATATATATATGTATATGATGAATATATATTATATATAAATCATTTTTTACATTCTTTAATTATTTAAATCAGTATATAAGTAATAATATCAAGAACAACAAGTCGAAACACGAATGATAAATGAAATTATTTTACCCAAAATGCTGCTTTAACATGGAATTTAAAAATGAATGGGTAATATAAAGTCATAAGTGAACCATATATGATATCATAACAATGGATATTATTCTGTAATAAGTAAATGACATTATTTAAATCATTATACAGGATGTTCAGATACATATGAAGCATATCAGATGTAAGGTAAGGGATAACTTTTCCAATCTCGTTTTTTTATCTGAGATTGGTTATTCGTAAGTATTTACTGGGGTTATTATTATCATCCATGTCCATGTTTTCTAGAAATGATTTCATGTATGTTTAAAGTCCTTTTCATCCATTTTTACTTTTACTACATGGTATGTAAGGAATCTTTTGTCGTACGAGATACTTTTTTGACTTTCCGGCAAAAGTATGAGAAGAATATTTTTTGACTTATACGGTGTGAACAGATTTTTACGGTTTCATAACTAATTATTTTAAAGAAGCTTAATCTACAATATTTCATGACTATTTTCAACAAAATACTTTTCTTTTAAACTTTCATTGCATTTTGTGAAAAGAAAATGATTTTGAAGAAGAAAGGATATTTTCCCGAAGAATTCTTTTCAAGTGTTCTATCAAAACCACTTTCCATTTAAGATGACATTATTTCATATGTGTATGATTCAAGTATAATGCCTCTATTATTTACATGATTTCACTTCTCTTATTATGAAATTATATCCATTTGTTTTATATGGATTATGTTATGATGGAATGATGTTTATGAAACCTATTTTATTCATTGGGTTATTATGAATGATGTATGTTTATTTTGTGGCACACGAAAGAATGATTTCATTATGATATGGGTGGGACCTATATCTCCATCTAATTCATTGGGTAAATATTTATATCTCATGAGATATACATGTATGTAATGGTAAGTTAATCTGATTCAGTGTTACAGGATTGAAACGCGGACTGAACTTGATTCAGAAAGGGACTTTGTCCACTGAGATACTCATTGCAGCAATGCCTTGACTACTATGGAAATCATATCATGTGCTTAATGGTTTACCATAAATAAATGTTTTATTCCCATGCTATTTTATCATGATTTATGTTCCATTATGATTTATTCCTTATGTACTTCCATGTTTTATGTCGTTTCTCATGATTTTGATGTTTGAACATTATGTTCATGTTTTTAAGTTCAAATGTATACGGTATGTTTTATTTTATCTATGCTTACCCTTAATGAGCATTTGAGATCACCCTTTTTATGTTTTCTTTTCCCCCAGGATTAAAAGAAAGGTTTTATGTAAGGAAACAAAAAGTGGAAAATCGTTATGGGAGATGTTGAAGATCTTTCAACATGATTAGAAGTTTATATTCCAATTTTCCAAAGACACTAAACTATTACGGTCCTTGTGTGTTGGTTTTTGTTTTGTTCTAAGTATTCCGCAAAAGTAATGTAATGTCCATGTACGTAAAGCTTTAGGCCTCTACAGTTGGTATCAGAGGAAAGGTTTAGTTAACCTTTGGAAACTAGGATGCAAAAACTTTAGTGAGATCCCTAGAGATATTTCTAAGGTATGTCTAGGGATGTCCCTAAGGTTAAATATAAGTATAGGTTATAGTCCTAGAATTATAGTAACGATCATAGAATTAATCCTAAGATGTTAGATATTGAAGGTACTCCCCCTTTATTATGTTATATTCCTAGTATGATTTTTTCCACTCACACTATTCTTTCTGGGTTTTAGAAAATGGCTGGAAATAGGAAGATTCATGATAATGGAGGATATGATGGACAATGGAATGATATTATTCATGAGAAACCAAACGAAATTGGATCTGGAAGTCCACAAATCATTATTATGTCTAATCAGAGATCTCATAATATGATCAATAATCTCAACTTTGTTAAGTTTCCTAAATCAGCTAATAAGAGAATGATGGAGTTTCATGATGATCATGGAGGAAATAAAGTTCAATTTCTCTCATGTAAATCATGTGGGAAGAGGCATCAAGGAGGATGTTTCAAAGGAACTGGAAGATGCTTTGGGTGTGGAAAGGAGTGACACAAAGCCAGTAATTGCAAAGGAAAAGGTTCAGTTATCACTATGGACAAGGATAATAGTATTTCGTAGGCATCAACAATGGTTAAATATTTTAAATGTGGAATGTATGGGCATTATGTAAACCAATGGCCTAAAGGAAGATCTCATGAAGAGAATCAGAATGGTCGTGTGGGTAGTATTTATGTGGATGATGATGAAGAGACTAAAATTGATATATGAAATGATAGAAGTGTTGAGGAATAAAATTATGAAGTTATATCAGTGGTTTAAGAAGGTATTGGAATTATTACATGTTTATCAAGAGTAATGTTGTATAAGTAATCTCGTGGAACTATGGAATAAAGATACATCTAAGGATTGTTACACTATTGTTTTTCCATATGTTTTTTAATATATATGTTGAATGGTACCGGTAACCATGAAAGGTTATTCAAATATTTTTGGAAAGTAGATGATATGCGCATAATGAAAGGATAAAAAAATTGAAATGAGCTCATGACTGATATAAGGACAATGTTATATCATGGTATCAGTATACAGAATTTTTTGTATTTTGGTATATGGAAAGAGTTACCTTGTGACATCATTCATGTTTTCACTATGGTTCAAGAGAATACATGATTATGGTATTCACATGTTTGGAATGTGACCAACGGGATATATCGTATGATATATGGGGGATAAATGATGGTATTCATGTTCTTGTTATGTGACCTTTCCAGTAATCCTTTTATTTATACTATGAGATTGGACAGATGTATTTTGGATAAGTATAAATATTTAAAAGGGTTATGTCAGACATCAGATAGTATTGTTCAAGGCTAGAACTTTTTTCGAAATTATTTCTGTAATGTTATAATAGTATAGTTTTAGAAAAAGGGACAACCTGCAGGGTGGGGGACAACCCGTCACGTCGGACAAGGTTGTAGGAATAGAACCCACAACCGAAGTGTGACATGCCTTTATCGCCTACAACTGGCTTACATGAAGTACCTGGTTAGTATAAACTAGTTTTATTTTATTAAGTAGTATGGTAGTTGAAGTATAAATTCATTTTTGGAACCGTATACGATTAACCTCACCATAGATGGATTTGTGTATATTTGATAACATTTTCTAATCTTTTGTTTGAAATAGATGGAATGACCCATCATTCTATCACATGCTCTGATAACACTTCGCAAATAACAAATTCAACTTCATTTATTTAAGAGATGAAGTGGAAATTGTTCAAGGGACGAACAACAGGTATATTGTACCAAAATCATGTAAGTATTTCTTTTAATTCATCAACTTTAGGGAAATGATCTTGAAAACCAAAAATGTTGTTCTATTGCCCTCATATCTGATGAATCAGATGGTATATTAGATCATCACAAATTTTTGGCTTTGTAATTTTTGGCTTTTTCATTGCCATGTTCTCTACCATTATCCATCAGAATTTGATGGTTAAATTTCTCTTCCATATCCATATTTTCACATATGTTCTTCTATTTGGAAACCCTATGATTAGTTAATTTGGGTAACCATTGCGTTTCATACTTTAGTTTTTAAAGTTATGTTTTGTTATTCCTTTTCACGCCGTGGGTTTCTATGAAAGAAACTTTCAAATGGTAAACTATTTAAAACCCTGACGAATTTCGAGGGAAAAATTCATTTTAAGGGGGGTAGAATGTAACACCCAGAGTTTTTATGAGAAGTATTATTTTTAATTTATTTGATTTCATGTGTTTAATGCTACACCAAGATTATCTTGTGCTATATGCAACACTGTATTAGCTTGCAGTATACGCAACACTATTCTTGGATTGTGTTACACACAATTTCAAGTTCATTTGATAGTAGTCATTCTACCCAACATTGAGTGTATATATATATATATATATTTAAATTCAATGTATAAATGAAATATGGTTGGATTCTATTATACGAAACAACAAAGGAGTCTTGTACAACACGCAACCCTGACTTGGCTTGCCTTACACGCAATCGCGACATTCCTCGATAGCGTGTGAGTACGCAATACTGGGTTTCACTAAACAACGATACATTGTTATAATATTATTATGGACTCGCCGTTATGAATATTATTAAATATATTTTTAATTTTATAACATTATTTTTCATCTTACACATTTTCGAGAATATGGTATGATAACAAAATAAATTTTTTGTGTAAAATATGTATTTTTCAAAAATTGCAGTTTTCCCACCTTTTGATGGCGCACCCACTTTAAATCTTGATTTTTACATGTCTATAAGTTCAATTTGAAAAAATAATATTCTTCATTGGAATAAAGATATAAAAATTTACTTTGGATAAATTTTTCATATTGTTCTGATAACTTTCATATTTTAATGAATAGTAAAAACACGCTATATTTTAATTAAAAACAATTTCTTTCATCTTAATAATTTTTATTGTTAGATTATATTTTTAATTGGTTTTAAAGTGTAATTAGAATATATTTTTACCATTTAATACAATTTTTTTCATTGGAATTAATTTCACTTTGAAATTGGATATAAACAAGTATCAATCTTTTGATAGTTATTGTTTCTTAAAAACACGCTATTTATTTTGATAACGGAAATTAATTTTAAAATTAATTAATGCCACTTCTATGTTTTGAATTTGGAAAAATAGAAATAAATTTTTAATTCTAAATATCAAATAATTCTTAGGTTGAATTTTTGGTATTTTTCTCAAAAACGTCAATTTTCAAAAAATAGTGAAACCACATAGTGGTAGTTAAAAAAACTGAGTTTTTCATTTAAATAAAATTTTACCACTTCTGTGAATTGAATTTCGAAAATCCGAGATACACGGTTAATATCAAGGATGAAAATGTGGTTCAATGAGATGAAAATAATTTTTTTGTGAATAGTAACGTTTTACTTTTATTTACCATGGTTAAAAGTAAATAGGGTAATTAAGGGTAAAAATGATATTATTATAACCCTAACACATGTCCTAATTATATTGTATAAGTTTAATTTGGCCAAAAACAACCTTTGGAATAAAATATGACCGTTTAGGTCCACTTGGATTAGATTAGGACATTTATTATTAATTTATTTAAAGAAGGGTTAAAATAGTTAAAATCAATGTTTAATAACTAAATCATTTTTAATATAGGGTTATACATAAGATAAATTAGACTATAAATATTCATTAGAAAGCTAAAAAAATATTTCCTACCTAATGGTATTTTATTAAATAATTTATGTTATTTATGACACAATGGTGATGCAGTAATTACATAAATAATGAAATATTAAAATAATTGATGTTATAAATACCCAAATAAATGTAATTTGAGACTTTTTATGAATTGCACTAATTTTCATGGTTACTATGACATGTTCATATGGAAATAATTAACTTATTTCTAACTAATCATGTTGTTATGATTTTTTAAAAAATCCATTTCCAAATAGTGTCAAAATTAACATAAAATAGTTTTTAAAAAAAATATTATATTATTAATTGTTTTTATATTTATAAAAATATAAGGTTCTACCAAGATCCTTATATCATGATAGGTGTATCATTGATGGAACACTTGGGGGGTCTCTTGGATTTATATGGTACGTTTATTAACTATATAATATAAAAATACAAAGTGACGTGGTAAATGTCAATCTAATTAACTAAGAGTTAAAACTAAAAGATAAGGTTAATATAATGACTCAAACCTGTCTAAAATCTATTGGTTGAGAGTATTTCTACGCATCCCCACCTTATCATAGAAATAAATCAATTTGGAGCTATTAAAAACCGAATATGACTCTATTATAAAATAATATTTTATGTTTTTTCAAATGTTCCCCTCTCCTCCCTTATAAAAAGGGCACCCATTCCCTCTTCTGTTCACACCATTTTGAGCCTTTAAGCTTGGCCAAACCCTTCTCATTTCTCTTCTCCACTTACCTATAAAAATTCTGGAGGTTCTGGTCTTCTCAAAATATCAACTCTACTTCCTTAAGAGGAAGCTTAAAGGAGGTGCGTCGAAGAAGAGGTAATCTCTTCTTCTGATTATCTCAGGTTTCATTCTTCTTCTACTTCTTTTTATTTAGTTGTTTCATTATTAAGTAATAACATCAGTATCACTCACATACTTATATGTTATTATAAATATGAAACAACCATATTTCACCTTCTATCCATCCTACGGAAAATGAAATCACCGCGTGTTCGTACGTACGGAATATTGTCTCCACGCCGTGGTGTAATCTATTTTCGACCACCTCCTTACTTTGATGTGTATAATGGTGTAAATAAATAACTATATATGATTATTTTAAAGTGATATTGATTCTAAAATATTATACATACACTTCAATACAATTCCATGATCATGGGAATGATATGATCGCTCGTTCGTACGTAAGGACTACCGTCTCCACGATGCGATGAGACTCATTCTCCATGTTAACCATTCATGAAGGGTTATAAATTATATATAATAAAATATATTACATAATAATGATACTGGATTTATATATATATATATTTATGTATTTCATCTACTTAATTCAATTCAATTCAATAAGGAAACGAAAACAGCGTTCATGCGTACGTACGGCCTACCGTCTCCATGAACAGTGTATTTCATTCCATTTATCGATCTATCATAGATATATATATATATATATGTATATGATGAATATATATTATATATAAATAATTTTTTACATTCTGTAATTATGTAAATCAGTATATAAGTAATAATATCAATAACAACATGTCGAAACACATACAATAAATGAAACGATTTTACCCAAAATACTGCTTTAACATGGAATTTACAAAAGAACGGGTAATATAAAGTCATAAGTGAACCATATATGATATCATAACAATGAATATGATTCTGTAATAAGTCAATGACATTATTTAAATCATTATACTAGTGGTTTGGATACATATGAAGCATATCGGACGTAAGGTAAGGGATAAATTTTCCAATCTTGTTTTTTTATCCGAGATTGTTTATTCGTATGTATTTACTGGGGTTATTGTTATCAGCTATGTCCATGTTTTCTAGAAATTTTTTCATGTATTATTAAAGGCCTTTTTTCCATTTTGACATTTACTACATGGTATGTAAGGAATCTTTTGTCGTAAGAGATACTTTTTTGAATTTTCAGCAAAAGTACAAGAAGAATGTTTTTTTAACTTATACGGAATGAACAGATTTTTACGGTTGCATAACTCTTTATTTTAAAGATGCTTACTCTACAAGATTTTAGGACTATTTTCAAAAAAATCCTTTTCTTTTAAAATTTCATGGAATTTTGTGAAAAGAAAATTATTTTGAAGAAGAAAGGATATTTTCCTTAAGAATTCTTTTCAAGTGTTTGATCAAAACCATTTTCCATTTAAGATGACATTATTTCATATGTGTATGTTTCAAGTATAATGTCTCTATGATTTACATGATTTCACTTCTCTTATGATGAAATTATATCCATTTGTTTTATATGGATTATGTTATGATGGAATGATGTTTATGAAACCCATTTTATTCATTGGGTTATTATGAATGATGTATGTTTATTTTGTGGCACAAGAAAGAATGATTTCAATATGAGATGGGTGGGACCTATATCTCCTTCCAATGCATTGGGTAAAGATTTATATCTCATGATATAGACATGGCTGGAACCGTAAGTTAATCTGGTTCAGTGTTACAGGAATGAAACGAGGACTGAACTCGATTCAGAAATGGACTTTGTCCACTAAGATGGTCATGGAAGCAATGCCTTGGCTACTATGGAAATCATATCATGTGCATAATAGTTTTCCAAAAATACATGTTTTATTCCTATGCTATTTTATCATGATTTATGTTCCATTATGATCTATGCCTTATATACTTCCATGTTTTATGTCTTTGCTCAATATTTTGATGTTTAAACATTATGTTCATGTTTTTAAGTTCAAATGTATACGGTATGTTTTATTTTGTCCATGATTACCCTTACTGAGCATTTGATCTCACCCTTTTTATGTTTTATTTTACCCCAGGATTAAAAGAAAGGTTTTAGGTAAGGAAAAAAAATGTGTAAGATCGTTATGGGAGATGTTGAAGATCTTTCAACACGATTAGAAGTTTATTTTCGAAGTTTCCAAAGACACTAAACTATTACAGTCCTTGTGTGTTGGTTTTTTTATGTATTAAGTATTCCACAAAAGTAATGTAATGTCTATGTACGTCAAGTTTCGGGTCTCTACAGTTGGTATCATAGGAATGGTTTAGTTAACCTTTGGAAACTAGGATGCGAAAACTTTAGTGAGATCCCTAGAGATATTTCTAAGGTATGTCTAGGGATGTCCCTACGGTTAAGTATAAGTATAGGTTATAGTCCTAGAATTATAGTAACGATCTTAGAATTAAACCTAAGATGTTAGATATTGAAGGTACTCCCCTTTATTATGTTGTATTCCAAGTATGATTTTTTACACTCACACTATTCTTTTAGGGTTTTAAAAAATGGCTGGAAACAGGAAGATTCACGATAATGGAGGATATGATGGAGAATGGAATGATATTCGTCAGGAGGAACCAAACGAAATTGGATCTGGAAGTCCACATATCGTTATTATGCCTAATCAGCGATCTCATAATATGATCAATAATCTCAACTTTGTTAAGTTCCTGAATCAGCTAATAAAAGAAAGATGGAGTTTTATGATGATCATGGAGGAAAGAAAGTTCAATTTCCTTCATGAAAATCATGTGGGAAGAGGCATCAAGGAGAATGTTTCGAAGGAACTGGAAGATGCTTTGGGTGTGGAAAAGGACACAAAGCTAGTAATTGCAATGGAAAATGTTCAGGTAACACTTTCGATAAGGATAATAGTATTGCTAAGGCATCAACAATGGTTAAATGTTTTAAATGTGGAATGTACGGGCATTATGTAAACCAATTCCCTAAAGGAAGATCTCATGAAGAGAATCAGCATGGTCGTATGGTTTGTATTTATGTGGAAGATGATGAAGAGACTACAAATGATATATGAAATGAAATAAGTGTTGAGGAATAAAATTATGAAGCTCAGTAAGTGGTTTAAGAAGGTAGTGTAATTATTACATGTTAATCAAGAGTAATGTGGTAGAAGTAATCTTGTGGTACTATGGAATAAAGAGACATCTAAGGATTGTTACACTATTTTTTTCCTTATGTTTTTGAAAGTATATGTTGAATGGTACCGGTAACCATGAATGTTTATTCAGATATTTTTAGGAAGAAGATGATATGAGCATAATGAAAGGATAAAAAAATGAAATGAGAGCATGACTAATATAAGGACAAAGTTATATCATGGTATGAGTATATAAGATTTTTGGGATTTTGGTATATGGAGGAGTTACCTTGTGACGGCTTTCATGTTTTCACTAAGGTTCAATAGAATAAATGATTAAGGTATTCACATGTTTGGAATGTGACCAACAAGATATATCGTATGATATATGGGGGATAAATGATGGTATTCACGTTCTTGATATGTGACCTTTCCAGTTATCGTTTTATTTATACTATGAGATTGGACAGATGTATTTTGGATAATTCTAAAGATTATATAGGGTTATGTTGGACATTATATAGTATTGTTTAAGGATAGAACATTTTTCGAAATTATTTCTATAATGTTATAATAGTATAGTTTTAGAAAAAGGGACAACCTGCAGGACGAGCGACAACCCGTCATGTCAGACAAGGTTGTAGGAATAGAACCCACAAACGAAGTGTGATAGGCCTTTATCGCCTACCACTGGCCTACAGGATGTCCCTGGTTAGTAGAAACTAGTTTTATTTTATTAATTGTTATGGTAGATGAAGTATTAATTCATTTTTGGAACCATATGCGATTAACCTCACCATAGATGGATTTATGTATATTTGATAACTTTTGCCAATATTTTGTTTAAAACAGATGGAATGACCCATCATTCTATCACATGATATGTTAACACTTCACAAATAACAAATCAAACTTCATTTCTTTAAGATTTGAAGTGGAAATTATTCAAGGCACGAACAATAGTGAGATTTTACAAAAATCATGTATGTATTTCTTTTAATTCATCAACTTTAGGGAAATGATCTTGAAAACCAAAAATTTTTTCCTAGTGCCCTAATATCTGATGAATCAGATGGTACATTAGATCATCACAAATTTATGGCTTTGTGATTGTTGGATTTTTCATTGCCATGTTCTCTACCACTCTCTATCATAATTTGATGGTTATATTTCTCTTCCATATCCATATTTTCACCTATGTTCTTCATGTGGAAACCCAATGATTAGTTAATTTGGGTAACTGTTACGTTTCATACATTATTTTTTAATGTTATTTTTTGTTACTCCTTTTTATGATGTGGATTTCTATGAAAGTAACTTTCAAATAGTAAACTATTTATACCCTAACGAATTTCGAGGGCGAAATTCCTTTTAAGGGGGGTAGAATGTAACACCCTGAGTTTTTATGAGAAGTATTATTTTTAATTTATTTGATGTCATGTTTTTATGCTACATGAAGATTAGCTTGTGCTATACGCAACACCGTATTAGCTTGCAGTATACGCAACACTATTCTTGGATTGTGTTACACACAATTTCAAGTTCGTTTGATAGTAGTCATTCTACGCAACATTGAGTGTATATATATACATATATAAATTCAACGTATAAATGAAATATGGTTGGATTCTATAATATGAAACAAAAAAAGGATTCTTGCACAACACGCAACCCTGACTTGGCTTGCATTACACGCAATCGCGACCTTCCTCGATAGCGTGTGAGTACGCAATACCAGGTTTCACTAAACAACGATACATTGTTATAATATTATTATGGACTGGCTGTTATGAATAGTATTAACTAAATTATAAATTTTATAACATTATTATACATCTTACACATTTTCTAGAATATGGTATGAGAACAAAATAAATGTTTCGTGTAAAATATGTATTTTTCAAAATTTGCAGTTTTCCCGCCTTTTGATGGCGCACCCACTTTAAATCTTGTCTTTGAGATGTCTATAAATTCAATTTGACAAAATAAAATTCTTATTTGGAATCAGGATATAAAAATTTACTTTGGATAAATGTTTCGTATTATTCTGATAACTTTTATATTTTAATGAATAGTTAAAACACGCTATATTTTAATTTAAAACAACTTTTTTCATCGCAATAATTTATATGGTTAGATTATCTTTTTAATTGGTTTTAAAGTGTAATTAGAATATATTTTTACCATTTACTACAATTTTTTTCGTTGGAATTAATATCACTTTGAAATTGGATATAAACAAGTATCAATCTTTTGATGGTTATTGTTTCCTAAAAACACGCTATTTGTTTTGATAACGGGAATTAATTTTAAAATTAATTAATTCCACTTCTATGTTTTGAATTTGGAAAAATAGACATCAATTTTGAATTCGGAATATCAAATAATGCTTAGGCTGAATTTTTTGTATTTTTCTGAAAAACTTCATTTTTCGATGAATAGTGAAACCACTTAGTGGTAGTTAAAAAACCTGACTTTTTCATTTAAATGAAATTTTACCACTTCTGTGAATTGAATTTCGAAAATCCGAGAGAGATGGTTAATATCAAGGACTAAAATGTGGTTCAATGAGATGAAAATAATTTTTGGTGAATAGTAACTTTTTACTTTTATTTGCCACGGTTAAAAGTAAATAGGGTAATTAAGGGTAAAAATGGTATTTTTATTACCCTAACACATGTCCTAAATCTATTGGATAAGTTTTATTCGACCAAAAATAACCTTAGGAATAAAATATGACCATTTAGGTCCACTTTGATTAGATTAGGACATTTATTATTAATTTATTTAAAGAAGGGTTAAAATAGTTAAAATAAAAGTTTAATAACTAAATCATTTTTAATATAGGGTTATACATAAGATAAATTCGACTATAAATATTCATTACATATATAATAATATTTCCTACCTAATATATTTTATTAAATAATTTAAGTTATTTATGACACAACGGTGATGTAGTAATTACCTAAATAATGAAATATTAAAATAATTGATGTTATAAATACCCAAATAAATGTAATTTGAGACTTTTTATGAATCCCACTAATTTTCTAGGTTAATATGACATGTTAGTATGGAATTAATTAACATTGTTTGAACTAATCATGTTGTTATGAGTTTCACAAAAATCCATTACCAAATAGTGTCAAAATTAACATAAAATAGTTTTTACAACAAATATTATATTATTAATTGTTATTATATTCCTAAAAGTCTATGGTTTGGCCAAGATACTTATATCATGATAAGTGTATCATTAATGGACCACTTGGGAGTCACTGGGATGTATATGGTAAGTTTATTAACTATATAATATAAAAATACAAAGTGACATGGTAAATGTCAGTCTAATTAACTAAGAGTTCAAATTAAAAGATAAGGTTAATATAATGACCCAAACCTGTATAAAATATATTGGATGAGAGGATTTAGACCCATCCCCACCTTAGCTTAGAAATAAATCAATTTGGAGATATTAAAATCTGAATATGACTTTATTATAAAATAATATTTTAAGTTTTTTCAAAGGTGCCCCTCTCCTCCCTTATAAAAAGGGCACCCCTTCCCTCTACACTTCACACCCTTTTGAGCCCTTGATCTCGGAAAACCCTGCCCATTTCTCTTCTCCACTTCCCTAGCAACATTCTAGAGGTTCTGGTCTTTTCAAAAGACCAACTCTACTTCCTTAAGAGGAAGCATAAAGGAGGTGTGTCGAAGAAGAGGTAATCTCTTCTTCCGATTCTCTCAAGTTTCTTTCTTCTTATACTTATTCTTATTTATATGTTTCATTATGAAGTAATAACATCTGTATCACTCACATACTTATATTTTATTATAAATATTAAACAACCTTATTTCACCTTCTATCCATCCTACGGAAAACGAAATCACCGCGTGTGCGTACTTACGGAATACCGTCTCCACGCCGTGGTGTAATCTGTTTTCGACCACCACCTTACTTGGATGGGTATAATGGTGTAAATAAATAACTATATATGATTATTTTAAAGTGATATTGATTCTAAAATATTATACATACACTTTAATACAATTCCAAGATCATGGGAATGATATCATCACTCGTGCGTACGTACGGACTACCGTCTCCACGACGCGATGAGACTCATTCTCCATGTTAACCATTCATGAATGGTTATAATGTATATATAATGAATTATAATGAAATATATGAAATAATAATGATACTGTATTTATGTATATATATATGTATGTCATCTACTTAATTCCATTCAATTCAATAAGGAAACGAAAACAGCGTTCATGCGTACGTACGACCTACCATCTCCATGAACGGTGTATTTCATTCCATTTATCGATCTATCATATATATATGTATATGCTGAATATATATTATATATTAATCATGTTTTACATTCTATAATTATGTAAATTAGTATATAATTAATAATATCAGGAATAACAGGTCGAAACACGTACGATAAATGAAACGATTTTACCCAAAATGCTGCTTTAACATGGAATTTACAAAAGAACGGGTAATATAAAGTCATAAGTGAACCATATATGATATCATAACAATGAATATGATTATTTAATAAGTCAGTGACATTATTTAAATCATTATACAGGAGGTTTATATACATACGAAGCATATCGGACGTAAGTTAAAGGATAACGTTTCCAATCTCGTTTTTTTATCCGAGATTGTTTATTAGTAAGTATTTACTGGGGTTATTGTTATCATCCATGTCCATGTTTTCTAGAAATTTTTTCAGGTATGTTTAAAGTAATTTTCATCCATTTTTACTTTTACTACATGGTATTTAAGGAATCTTTTGTCGTACGAGATACTTTTTTGACTTTCCGACAAAAGTACGAGAAGAATGTTTTTTTTAACTTATACGGCGTGAACGGATTTTTACGGTTTCGTTACTCCTTATTTTAAAGAAGCTTACTCTACAATATTTCATGGATATTCTCAAAAAAATCCTTTTCTTTTAAAATTCCATGGCATTTTGTGAAAAGAAAATTATTCTGAAGAAGAAAGGATATTTTCCTCAAGAATTCTTTTCAAGTGTTTTATCAAAACCATTTTCCATTTAAGATAAAATTATTTCATATCTGTATGTTTCAAGTATAATGTCTCTATGATTTACATGATTTAACTTCTATTATGATGAAATTATATCCATTGGTTTTATATGGATTATTTTATGATGGAATGATGTTTATGAAACCCATTTTATTCATTAGGTTATTATGAATGATGTATGTTTATTTTGTGGCACACGAAAGAATGATTTCATTATGAGATGGGTGGGACCTATATCTCCCTCCAATGAATTGGGTAAAGATTTATATCTCATGAGATAGAAATGGCTAGAATGGTATGTTAATATTGTTCAGTGTTACAGGACTGAAACGAGGAGTGAACTCGATTCAGAAAGGGACATTGTCCACTAATATGGTCATGGCAGCAATGCCTTGGATACTGTGGAAATCATGTCATGTCATTAATGGTTTGCCACAAATACATGTTTTATTCTCATGCTATTTTATCATGATTTATGTTCCATTATGATCTATGCCTTATGTACATCCATGTTTTATGTCATTGCTCAAGATTTTTATGTTTAAACACTATGTTCATGTTCTTAAGTTCAAATGTATACAGTATGTTTTATTTTATCCATTCTTACCCTTACTGAGCTTTTGAGATCACCCTTTTTATGTTTTCTTTTCCCCCAGGATTAAAATAAAGGTTTTAGGTAAGGAAACAAAAATTCGAAGATCTTTATGTGAGATGTTGAAGATCTTTCAACTTGATTAGAAATTTATATTCCAAGTTTCCAAAGACACTATACTATTGTGGTCCTTGTGTGTTGGTTTTTGTTTTGTATTAAGTGTTCTGCAAAAGTAATGTAATGTCCATGTATGTCAAGATTCGGGTCTCTATAGTTCTATTGAGAATGGTTTTTCATTCCCCATACATTAGGTATCGAACAAGATGTTGATCAATTTTATACTGATATTCAGGTTTTGGGAATGACGTTCCATGTTCCACTATTTGGGGTGTTTGGAATGGAGACTCAGCCCATGTTTCTCAAGTGATGTGTATGAAATCCCACATTTATTATGTGATCCTGGGTATGTACCCCCTATTATATCTTGTAACTCATTTTGACTAGTTATGGATGCATGTGTTTTGCCCCGGTCAAGTTAGCACCTAGTATCCATGTATATGCCCAGTTATGTCTTCATCTACTTAGTGAATATTGGTGGATATAGTATATAATTATACTATATATAATATATACACACACATAAATATATATATATATGGAAACTGTACATACTCATTCCTTCCTATGCTGATGCAAGTAGAACCTGCAAGGTGTCGTTTGGGCACCTTAGATGGCTTATATTTATTTATTAAGCATTTTTTATTACTTAGTATTACTTTCACTCTACCAATTCTATGTACACTGTAATGACCCAAAGTTTTTGAATTGAAATTCCCTTCTTATATTTATGTTATAAAATAACATGAAAACACAAAAAAATGAACTACTAAGTGATAAGTAACCTTTAAAATAAGTTTGTCACTTCTATGTTTGGAATTTTGAAAATCCGACATTCACTATTGTGTTCAAGATGATTTTTGGAGTCTAATGAAACAAAAATAATTTCTGGTGAATAGTGACCTACTCTTATGAATAGTAACATACCCTTATGAATAGTAATATGACCCTTATGAATAGTAAATCATCCAACATAAGAGTGACATTACCTATGAATAAAAAAAAATAAAATTTAGACATCTTAGAAAGTTACAATTTGACCTTAGTAAACGTTTTGGTATTTTGTAAGTTATAAATATTTAATTATAATTAATTAATTAATTTAAAAGGATATTTATTTCCATAAATTTTATTCATAAATTAATGAATAAATGTCTTATAGTCTTTAGATAATTTTATAATACCCTACGTAATTTTTGAAAGCACTATAAAACCACTTTTAATCATAAAAAATGTTTTTTAAAGTAAATTATGATTCAAATTAAATATTAAATTAATAATATTTAGAAAATTATTTTTGAGAAATGGACCTCCTTTTTGGATTCTAAATTTCAATAAATGGATGGGGTAAATTTTTGGTATTTTTCTGAGTTACTTGAATTTTTGATGAATAGTTAAATACCGTAATTTAAAAAATAAGCTAAATAAGCTAAGTATCGGGTCATGTTTGATGTTCTACTGATGTATGCTCACTTGGTTCGGGATTGTATTATAAAATTACTATTATTGGTCTTTCAATACTCACTATTACTTGTCTTGAGGGGAAATAATAAACTAATTAATTTTATATCAAGGAAACTCCTCTCCCCTCCACTATAAATGCAACCCTTCACTCCCTCTTTTCCTCACACCTCTCAAGCACCAAACCTTGTCTAAAATCTTCCCAAATACCTTCCCTATAACCTTACCCAAGTCCAATATCTACTTGTCTCATCAAAATACCAAGCTTAGGCCCTTAAGGAGGTTCTCAAGAGAGGGATTCAAGAGGGTCTTTCACTCCCTCTTCTCCTTTAATTTCCTTTCAAGTTCAAGTTAATTTCCTGATTTCTTCCCACCTATCATCATCCAAATTGTTTTGCAACTCCAGTATTATTCATATAATTTATGTTTATGATTATAATGGTATATTATCATCCAAACCTCTTTCCCTCTTCCTTTTATTTTATTAAAGATAACGTTGTTCGTGAGGTGTTAATTCATCACCTTCAAGAACAACATACCTTCTTCTTCCATTTCTACCTTATGATCTGGTCATGAAACCATTTTTATGGTTGAACCAGAATATTTCATATGTATTATGTTATATTTAATGTTCTGTAAATAACCTATGTCTATATTACTAAGTGATAAGTTAAAACAAGTTCGTTGTGATCAAAAAACCTCCCAAATTGACCCAAATAATCATCATTTAATTATTATCAAATGATTCATCCACATGGATCTAATATAATTAATTATAATATCATTAAAACTCCTCTAATATCATTAATGACATGTAATATCATTTCTGGATGTTTACTCATGTTCTACCCAAACTTTAATTTAATAATACAAGTGCACCACCAAAGAAAAACCATAAAAACGAACATCCCCGAACAATGTTTTTAAACTCTATAAGTCATCCAAAGGAAAGTAATATAAAATAATGAAACCATAATGAAACCTATTAATATACACATGGTTCTGGATTTCTAATTAATGAATATAATTTCATTATATAGGACATTAAAGAGAAGGAAGCATTCGAGTACAAGGTAGGGGGAAATCTCGAACCCAATTTTCTTCCTTTGGGTTCTCCCTCTTTCACTCCATTTTTGATATGGTTACTCCTCAAAGATATTTTTTTCATAATTTCCTTTAATTTTCTGGGATATAAATTTTTTTCACTGGTTTTTATGTCCAACAAAATATTTTCCAAAAGAACTCTTCCTTTAAGAAAACCCCTTTTACTTCTCACTCAAAGTGAACGGATCTTGTAACATGTATGTTATTCCATCTTTCTTTTTGGGAACCTAAAGATTATGAATATGTTATTATGAGATGAAACCCATTCCTTTTCATGGGTTCATAATGTTAATTTATGTTATATGTTCATTGTGGCAAGCATAAAAAATGATAATGTTATGATGTGACGGGTGCGCCCGGAATTATATAGCGCAATATGACTGTTTAAATGTGATGGGTGCACCTGGAATTATACAGCGCTCCAATGCATTGGGTAAAGTGATTAATCTCATGAGTAAATGGGAAATGATGTGTGAACAAGATGATATCTTGGTTCACAAGTATGTGTGGTAGTTAACCACTATGACATGATGTTTCAGTTTTATGCATTGCCACATTTCAAGTCTTTTATTTATGCTCCTCTCATGTTAATGATCTTTTACCTATGTTATTATTATTCTCACCCCATGCTATATTGTTCTTATCCATCCTCTTGCTGAGATTCTAGCTCAACCCTTTTGATGTATATCCTCAGGTGGCTACATGTACTAAGGAGAGGACAAGTGCCAATAAGAAGATAGAGAATAAGAAATTAAATAAATGTTTATGCTTGTTGTTGTATCTGTTATGTATGGTCCTAGTTTCCCAAGACACTAAACCGTTGGATCCTCTATGTGAAATAGTATTGTGTTTTTTGTCTTTTAAATGATGTAATAGTAATGTAAGAAAAGTTTGGGTCTCTATAGTTGGTATCAGATGCAAGGTTTAGTTAATTTGGGAATTAGGATTAGTGAACCCTAGACAAAACCTCTAGTTTGAGACTAAGTAAAAAATATGCACACAAGAATATTTACCTAGGTATCCCATATGTTATGTTTTTGGTTTAATATTTTAAATGAATAATTTATTCATGACTTGTTTAGTTATGTTTTGTTCAATCCTTTTCTATTTTAGAAAATGGTGGGAACCAAGAAAAATCAGGCCAACAACTCATGCGAGGGCCAATGCAATGATTGACCGAACAACATCCTCAATGATTTGGGAGGTTGAGTTAAAAACTTCATGGAGATGCTTACCCAATTATCTTAGGATATGAATAATAACCATAATAATGTGGAATTTCCTCCTTCACAAAAGAGGGAGAAAATGGCTATCGAATGTTTTATGGGGCAACGACCACTGACGTTTTGTTGATCTTCTGATCCACTAGTTGCGGAACAGTGGGTCAACTCCATGGAGAAGATCTTTTTTGTGATTCATTGTTCTGAGACGGAGAAGGTGACTCTAGCCGTTTATCGTCTTGATGGAGAATTTGATCAATGGTGGGCTTTGATTAAGAACACCAAGCCAAGGGAGCAAATTGAAGAGATGGAATGTAAAGTCATTAAGATAATGTTTCTTAATAATTATTTCCCACAAACTCTTCGCACAAATATGGAGAGGGAATTCATAGAGATCAAACAAAAAGAAGGAGAATCTGTCACAACCTATGAAGCAAATTTAACAATGCTTGCAAGGTACGCTTCAGGTTTTGTTATCAACAATGATAGAAAAATTGATAGATTCATCAGTGGATTAAAACCAAACCTTCAAAAGGCTCTTTCTATTCGAGACTTTGGGATTTATGAAGAAGTTGTTCGGTGTGCTATCAAAGTGGATATGGAGTTTGGAGAATGGTCCCATGGCTATGGTGATAAGAAGAGAAAGATGGAGTTTCAAGATGGTGGATCTAATGATAAAGGTGGGAGGAAAAATCAAAAACCCACATGCCAAAAATGTGGGAAGTTGCACAATGGGAACTGCCTCAAAGGGACGGGGAAATGCTTCAAGTGTGGGAAAGAAGGAAACCATTCCCAAGAGTGTCACAAAGACACGAAAATGAAGGATAATGTAGCCAATGAAAGGAGAGAACCACTCATAGTCCAATGCTACAACTGTAAGGAGCTAGGGCACTATGCAAACTAGTGCACTAAACCTCGAGTTCTCGAGGGTAATCAACGTCAGCAGCCACCAAAGCCAAAGGAACAATGGAAGGCTTATGCCATCACTACTGTAGATGTGGAGCATTATAATGAAGTCATAAAAGGTACACTTCCTATTCACTCAAGAATGGAAAAAGTCTTATTTGATTCTGGTTCTATGCATTCCTTTATATCTTGCAATTTTGCTTGAACTATAGAATTGAATCCCCGAAACCTTGATGTAGAGATGTCTATAAAAACACCAAGTGGTGAAATCATTGCAACCCAAGTGTTTGACTCTTATACTGTTGGTGTATGTGGGAAGATTCTTCTGGAATATCTCCTAATACTTCCCTTGGTAGAATTCGACGCTATAATGGGAATGGATTGGCTCTCGTTATATAGACCGCATATCAACTGTCGGGAAAAGGAAATATCTTTTCATATTCCAAACCATCCCATGCTCCTTTACCAATTCAAGGAAGATCATAAATATCCTTTGAGAAATCCTTCAATGGTGTTGGTGTTGATTCCCTATGAAGAAGCATACCTCACCCAAATGGTTGAGTCGAAGGAAAGTGCCAACCTTGAGGAGATTCCCATCGTGAGGAAATACAACGATGTATTTCCTGAAGAGTTACCCGGAATTCCCCCAGATTGTGAGGTAGAGTTTTCAATTGAACTCATACCTAGAGCCACTCCTATCTCGAAGTGCCCCTATAGGATGGCTCCTATAAAACTGGAGGAGTTAAAGAAGCAGCTGCAAGACCATCTGGAAAAAGGTTTCATATGCCCTAGTGCATCACCTTGGGGTGCACCAGTTCACTTTTTGAAGTTGAAGGATGGAATAGTGTGGGTGTGTATCGATTGTCAGGAACTAAACAAGATGGCCATAAAGAAAAAGTATCCTCTCCCATGGATTGATGACTTGTTCAACCAGTTAAGAGGATCTCATTACTTCTCAAAGATGGACCTTCATTCTGGATATCATCAGGTAATGGTGAATAAGGAAGTTATTCAGAAGACTGCCTTCCGTACAAGGTATGGGCACTATGAGTTTTTGGTGATGCCCTTTGGACTTACTAATGCCCCTGCAATCTTCATGGATTTGATGAATAGAGTCTTTAGACATTACCTCGACAAATTCGTGGTAGTGTTTATTGACGATATTCTCATCTACTCCAAGAGAAAGGAGTAACATGAAGAACATCTAAGACTTATGTTGGTGACATTGAGAAATGAGAAGTTGTACGCCAAGTTCAGCATGTGTGACTTTTGGATGAATCAAGCCACGTTCACGGGACATGTGATCACAAGTGAGGGAATTTCTGTGGATCTTTAAAAAACAAAGGCGATTGATGAATGTCCCAGGCCCTCTAGTGTCAAAGAAATCCATAGTTTTCTTGGAATATCAAGGTACTACCAATGTTTTGAGAGAAAATTCTCACGATTTTCAAGACTGCTAACTAAGTTAACAAGGAAAGGGGTAAAGTATGTCTGGATGGAAGAATGTGAGGGAAGCTTCAAGGAGTTAAAGAGAAGGTTGATCACTACACCTGTACTCACACTACCGAAAAGTGGAGAATGTTTTGTGATATACAGTGATGCTTCAAAAAAAGGCTTCGGTTGATTACTCATACAAAATGATAATGTGATATCCTACGCCTCACGACAGTTGAATATCCATGAGCAGAACTACCCGATGCATGATCTAGAGCTGGAAGCCGTGATTTTTGCATTGAAAATCTTGCGACACTACCTTTATGGTGAGATGTCTGACATATACACTGACCACAAGAGCCTAAAGTATATATTCACACAAAATGAGCTCAACATGCATCAAAGGAGATGGTTAGAGCTAATCAAGGATTACGATTTCTCTATTAACTATCATCCTGGAAAGGCGAACAAGGTAGCTGATGCTCTAAGCAGAAAATAACCTGCTACTCTCTCCATGTTGTGGATTGAGAAAGACACTATCTTTTTGGATATGCAATTGATGGATTTGGAAATAATAAGGGCAGGGGATACATTCTTCCTTTCCCAAATGATTGCACAACCATCCATCCAGGAGAATATTAAGGAAGCACAAAGGGATGATGTGGATATATAAAAGAGGGTGAATGTAGTAAAATAAGGGAAGCTGTAAGAGTTCCATATCGACGATGATGGTGTGATTCGGTTTGGAACGTGGCTTTGTGTGCCTTCATCACCCGGGATAAAGAAGGATTTATTAGACAATGCACATATCTCAACATTCTCTATCCATCCTGGGAGTACCCAGGTGTACCATGATCTCCAAGAACACTTCTAGTGGGATAACATGAAGAAGGAGATTCTAGAATATATATCAAGGTGCTTGGTATGTTAGAAAGTTAAAGCTGAGAGACAAAAGTCCAAGGGAATGATACAACCATTGCCTATACCCATGTGGAAATGGGAAAATGTTACTATGGACTTTGTCCTAGTTCTCCCAAAGACATCAAAGGGATATAATGTGATATGGGTTGTGGTTGATCGACTCACCAAGACTTCCCATTTTATCGCTATTCGGGAAGACCTCTCACTTTAATAGCTTGTAAAGATATATGTGAAGGAAGTGGTGAGACTGCATGGTGTTCCGCTCTCAATTGTCTCTGATCGTGAACCAAGGTTAACATCTATGTTCTAGAGGAGCCTTCAACATTATTTGAGTACTGAATTAAATTTCAGTATGGCCTATCACCCTCAAATTGATGGCCAGTCTGAAAGGACTATTCAGACGCTTGAAGATATGCTAAGATCCTGATCACTTGAATTCAAAGGTGGTTGGGATTAGCATCTCCCATTGGTTGAGTTCTCATACAACAATAGCTTCCACTAGAGTATTCAGATGGCTCCGTATGAATTTATTTATGGGAAGCAGTGTAGAACTCCAACCTGTTGGGATGAAGTTGGAGAAAGAAAGCTACTTGGGCCCGATCTTGTTAAAGAGATGACAGAGAAGGTTCAAGTCATCCAGAAACACATCAAAGATGATCAAAGTCGGAAAAAGTGCTATGTTGACAACCATCTAAGGGACTTGGAGTTCGACGTTGGAGATAAATTCTTCCTTCGAATATCTCCATGGAAGAGATTCATACGATTTGGGAAGAAAGGGAAGCTAAGCCCAAGGTATATTGTCCCCTTTGAGATCCTTGACAGGATTGGAGCTGTGGCCTATCGTCTTGCACTTCCACCGAATATGGATTAAGTTCATGATGTGTTTCATGTATCACTATGGAGGAAGTACATACCACACCCCTCGCATGTACTAAACTCAGAGGTGGTGCAGCTGGAAGATGATCTCTCCTATGAGGAGCAGCCAGTAAAGATTATGGATCAGAGAGATAAGGTTCTACGCAATAAGAAAACCATCTTGTCAAAGAGTTGTGGAGGAACCATAAGTCTGAGTAAGAAACTTGGGAACCATAAGAGGCAATGAAGGATAAGTACCCTCACCTGTTTGTGTAAAGTGAAATTTTGGGGGTGAAATTTCATAAGGGGGGAAGAATGTAACGACCCAAAGTTTTTCAATTGAAATTACCTTATTATATTTATGTTATAAAATAACATGAAAACACAAAAAAATGAACTACTAAGTGATAAGTAACCTTCAAACATAAGTTTGTCACTTCTATGTTTGGAATTTTGAAAATCCGATATTCACAGTTGTGTTCAGGATGATTTTTGGAGTCTAATGAAATAAAAATAATTTTTGGTGAATAGTGACCTACCCTTATGAATTGTAACATACCCTTATGAATAGTAATATGACCCTTATGAATATTAAATCATCAAAAATAAGAGTGACATTACCTATGAATAATAAAATAAAATTTAGACATCTTAGAAAGTGACAATTTGACCTTAGTAAACATTTTGGTATTTTGTATGTCATAAATAAAAAATTATAATTAATTAATTAATTTAAAAAAATATTTATTTCCCTAAAATATATTCATAAATTATTGAGTAAATGTCTTATAGTCTTTATGTAATTTTATAAGACCCTACATAATTTTTGAAAGCACTATAAAATCAATTTTAATCTTAAAAACTATTTTTTTACGTAAATTATGATTTTAATTAAATAATAAATTAATAATATTTAAAAAATTATTTTTGAAAAATGGACTTCATTTTTGGATTCTAAATGTAAAAAAAATGGTTGGGGTAAATTTTTGGGATTTTTTTGAGTTACTTGAATATTTTGATGAATAGTGAAATACCGTAATTTACAAAATAAGCTAAATAAGCTAATTATAGGGTCATGTGTGATGTCCTGCTGATGTAAGCCCACTTGTTTTTAGATTATATTATAAAATTTCTATTATTAGACTTTCAAGACTCACTATTCCTTTTCTTGAGGGGAAATAATAAACTAATTAATTTTATATTAAGAAAACCCCTCTCCCCTCCACGATAAAAGCAACCCTTCACTCCCTCTTTTTCTCACACCTCTCAAGCGCCAAGACTTCTCTAAACTCTTCCCAAATACCTTCTCTAGAACCTTCCCCATGTCCAATATCTTCTGGTCTCATGAAAAAACCAAGCATAGGCCCTTAATGAGGTTCTCAATAGAAGGATTCAAGAGGTAATTTCCCTCCCTATTCTCCTTTAATTTCCTTTCAAGTTCAAGTTCATTTATTGATCTCTTCCAAACTATATTCATCCAGATTGTTTTGTAACTCCAGTATTATACATATAATTTAACTGTATGATTCTAATGGTATATTATCATCCAACCCTCCTTCCCTCTTCCTTTTATTTTATTAAAGAGAATGTTGTTCGTGAGGTGTTAATTTATCACCTTCAAGAACAACATACCTTCTTCTTCTCTTTCTACCTTCAGATAAGGTCATGAAACAATTTTTATGGTTGAAAAAGAATAATTTATATTCATTATGTTCTATTTAAAGTTTTTTAAATAACCTATGTCCATATTACTAAGTGATAAGTTAAAACAAGTTCGTTGTGATGCAAAACCGCCCAAATTGACCCAAATATTCATCATTTAATTATTATCAAATGATTCATTGACATGGATCTAATATAATTAATTATAATATCATTAAAACTCCTTTAATATCATTAATGACATGTAATATCATTTATGTATGTTTAATCATGTTCTACCCAAACTTCAATTTAAGAATACAAGTGAACCACCAAAGAAAAACCATAAAAACGAACATCCCCAAACAATAATTTTAAACTCTATAAGTCATCCAAAGGAACATAATTTGACATAATGAAACCATAATGAACCCTATTAATATACACATGGTTCTAGATTTCTAATTAATGAATATAATTTCATTATACAGGACATTAAAGAGAAGGAAGAATTCGGGTACAAGGTAAGGTGAAATCTCGAACCCAATTTTCTTCCTTCGGGTTCTCCCTATTTCACTCCATTTTTTATATGGTTACTCCTCAAAGATATTTTGTTCATAATTTCCTTTACTTTTCTGGGATATATATGTTTTTCACTGGTTCTTATGTCCCAGAAAATGTTTTCCAAAAGAACTCTTACTTTAAGAACACCCATTTTACTTCTCACTCAAAGTGAACGGATCTTGTAGCATGTATGTTATTCCCTCTTTCTTTTTGGGAACCCAAAGCTTATGAATATGTTATTATGAGATGAAACCCATTCCTTATAATGGGTTAATTATGTTAATTTATGTTATATGTTCATTGTGGAAAGCATGATAAATGATAATGTTATGATGTGACGGGTGCACCCGGAATTATATAGCGCAATATGAATGTTTAAATGTGACGGGTGTGCCTAGAATTATACAGTGCTCCAATGCATTGGGTAAAGTGATGAATCTCATGAGTAAATGTAAAATGATGAGTGAAAAAGATTCTATCTTGGTTCACAAGTATGTGTGGTAGTTATCCACTACGACATGATGTTTCATTTTTATGCATTGCCACATTTCAAGTCTTTTATTTATGCTCCTCTCATGTTCATGATCTTTTACCTATGTTATTATTATGCTCACCCCATGCTATATTGTTCTTATCCATCCTTTTACTTAGTTTCTAGATCACACCATTTGATGTATATCCTCAGGTGGCTACATGTACGAAGGAGAGGACAAGTGCCAATAAGAAGCTAGAGAAGAGGAAATTAAATAAATGTTTATGCTTATTGTTGTATCTGTTATGTATGATCCTAGTTTTCCCAAGACACTAAACCTTTGGATCCTCTCTGTGAAATACTATTATATTTTTTATATTTGAAATGATGTAATAGTAATGTACGAAAAGTTCGGGTCTCTATATACACTAATTGTATTACTTATATACACCACTGGTGGGGGGCCACTTGGAATTTATCTCACAACCTACACATGACGCATTTTATACCTTAATAGATTACTTATCCACATGTATGGATAAGGTAAAGTTCTCTTCTAAAATTCATAATTTTTTATCCTATAGTATTGAGAATGTGACCAGAAGGCTGTCATGTTCTACATATATTAAAAGATAATTATTTTTTCCTTTTTGTATGTTTGTACAGGATGTGGTATATTGTGGTCCCTTATATAAACTTTATATATTTTTATTCCATGATATCATCAGGAATCTGAATCAACCAATGGGATTTGGGTGTTATTATTTATTTTATTTGTTAATTATGCTACATTGGTTGTTTATTAGATTTGTAATATCCTTCTTTCTTCTATGGAGGTTTACTCTTCATGATATCATAGTGTTTATTTATATATGGATTTGTTTTCTATCTATTTATGGGTTATATTTATTGTTCCCCTATTGTGAGAGGGTATCATCTCCCCATTATACCATGATAGACCCTCACTTCTAGTCAGCAGCCTCTAGAGTAAGGGGAGGCAGTCTTGAGGATATGTGACGCACCAGATTGGGGCCCTAGTTATGTGTATTCTAGATCGACACATTATATATAAATATATATTATTATTTTTTGTAACAATAATGTGATTATTTCCAAGAGTATCTTTAATGTTGAAATTCTCATAGTACTTCCCAACTATTATTATATCCATGAACTGAAATGATGATATTTTATACACTATATTTCTTATGTTCACATAACATCATCTGATTGTACAAAGATGATGAATAATATCTAGTAATAGTACTCATAAGTGGATAAGAATTCATCTCATTAAGTAATGAAATTGTAATATCCAATATTCGAGATTATATGGACATAAAAGACATCATGAATTTAACGTGTTTATATTTCCTTGTATATTCTTATTTGAAAATTAATGTAATGATCCTTAGACATTAATATTAATATTAATATATATTTTTAGTTACATTCATATATGTATTATCACTAAGAATACATATATATGTTCACGGTGTTTTTGGGTGTGTTTAGTTCTTAATCTATTCAATATAATTTTTTTATGAAGGATTTGGAACTTATATATTTTTGTATTTTGATTCCCTATCCCTTTGATTGAAATGAAACTGTCAAACTCCATTCCATGCTCATGGTGTATGGAAATATTCAATTTTGTAGATCGGTGAATCCAAAATCAATCATATGTGTAGATGAGACTAGTATGAAATCTTCTTGATGAGATATAGATAAAAAGATATTATATTACACTATGAACATCTGTATACAGTTGTCCTCATTATTAAATTAACTTATTTCTCTCTCGAAACCATTACACAATGGTAAACACTAATATAGTTTTTTTTTGGAAAAACCCACCTGATGCCACTAAAGAAAAAGCGTTTAGGTCCACACACATTGTTTTCCCACTAATTTCAATTTCATTCCTTTTGAATTTAATTATTTTAATTAATATTATTCTTTAGGAAGAATATTACTATTTTTCAGAATTTATTGTCCATAAATAATCAATGACCATATTTATATGTGATTTAGATATTTTAAAAAACAAATTCTGAAGACCATAAATATAATATTTATTTATTCATCAAATGATTAATATTAATTAATTATGATTTTGTAAATACCATGAATTGTGGGTGGGTCGAGAATCCCAAATGATACACTAATATCATTTATATAAATAATAATTTATTTATTGATATTCAAATTATCTATGTGACATGCGTCTTTCAATGAAACAATATTAATAGTATTTTTATAAATATAAATGGGTTTATCGATGTTTTTATGATATTGGATGAATAAATTTTTCAAATTACCAACCCTATAACCATATCTCTATATATAGAGGATAAATTTATTTTCTATATCCATGAGAATGTGTTTTTGTGCCTAAAATTTCTACTCCCTAGATATTTCTTTCAATAATTAACATTACTATGATTTCTATCAATATCTAGATATTTAAAATTCACTATAGTCATACTAATGAATGAGAATATAAGAATCAATCATTTAATCTTGAAGGATTTTGTTATGATCAATGGTGTGTGATGCATGATGTACTGTTGCACTGGCACCTAGAGTACCATCAATAATTCAAGATCAGTGAGCATGTGTGGATCATTTCTAAAAGGATTTTAATTTCCTTTCTTATCTGTAAATTTTATAAATCATGAATGAGTTTTTTATCAATCAACACATAAATCAATAAAAGAACTCTATATCGATGACCATTTCTTAAAATTTTATTGTTTGTTAATTTAATGTTAATGATCATTTATCTGGTTCCATGATTTCCTTATAATGATTCCTTTGATATAATCAATAGAAACGTCATTCCCCCTCATATTCTTATTTATTATATGTCACATTCAACCATAATCCATCGTTATACATAGAACAAACAGATACTTAATATACCCAAAACCAACAAGTTATATAAGAGAGGCCATGTTTAAAATAATAATTATTAATTAATCATAGATCAATATAAAAAATTAATGATAATTTTTTCTTTAATGTTGATATGTTATTTAATAAAAAATTATTACATCTTATTTATTCAACATAATATGACCAAGAACATGTTAAAAATTATGAATAACATATGAAGAAATAATGTAGAGGCTCAAGGGATTCTAGTTAGATAACAAGGAACGTCTTTCTTATAGGTACCTAAAATGTATCAGGCTTCATTATGACAATATAATCCAAAATTTATTTTAGACACTGTGGGTGAATATAATGGAATACACAAACATTACATTCCATTTATTGACATGGATAGAGTAGAAAATGTTTTTATGGACTACATTTCATGTACCTATTATGCACTTCATATAGCAAAAAAAATATTTTTAGTGAAATTTGAAGATACCACATGGTCAAATATGCATAATGTATTATTTTGTTATTATTAGTTATTGATAGGTGGGACAAACTAATCTTACACCAAATATTGTTACTATACATGTTGTGAATATCATTAATGTGTGTGAAAAATACTCATCAATTCCCTAATAAAGTATCATCCATATATAGTGAATGAAAAAACCTATGATTGAATGTATTGTACATACAATGTATTTGTTACCATTATATGTAGAAATAAAAATAAATTAAATACCGCAATAAACCTAATCCACATGTTTCAATGATTCTTTAATTTATAGTACATAAAATGTTAGATGGCTATATAATATTAAATGATTATTTATTTTTTTCATAAATTTTGAACTATGTGAAGTTTATTGTCCTTATACATTGTTCACACCCCATTAGTTAAAAGTGATTCAAATTTCATAATTAAAAACATCTTTGTGTTTCATTTAATTATAATTCATGTCTTGTAATTAAGTGAGTGGTCATGCACACTATATGTTGCATGATGGCATAATACATGACAAGGAACATTACATGTACATATAATAGGTACACACATTGTTTCCTAAAGACACTACATATAAAAATTTAATTATAAATAAAATTCATTAATAATAATAATGCTTTCAAAATAAAAATATATTATAATTCCTTGAACTATTCGTATATACTTAAGATAAGATAATTAATTAGTTATGATGAAAATTAATTTCATTATGAAATTTATCTTAATGAAGATTTATTGAATTAAAAGTTATCTATTTGTTTGAAATGAATATTCATCGCATGCATGGACTGTAACAACATAAAATTTTACGATATATTTATCTTTATAAAAATAATTTTTTTAGATAAATTTATTTAAACAAAAAATCCGACTTATATTAAACCATGATATACTATTGAACTATTATTATTTAATGTAATAGATATCAGATAGAGGATGGATTTGTGGGAATAAATTCTCTATATAAATAATGAGACATTATTTCTCATACATTTATAAACTAAATTAATTTTTTATCAATCGATTCAATATTAAACTAAATGCATTTTAATATAAATAGATATGTTTTTCTAAAAAATAATTTTTATGTAAACATAGTGTTTTTTATCATAAGAAATTAAATTATTCTCTATTTCTATAGAATTTTAATGATGTTTAGAGATTATATATTCAAACAAAATTAACATTAATTTGATACCTTTTCTATATAATTAAAATTAGTAATTATATTATTATTCTTTAACTGCATTTCTTTATAAAATAGTACAAATGTGTCCCATAGGTTTAGGTAAAAATGGATTTACCTAGGGTTAAAAAATGAAGATAATGTTTAAAAATGAACTAAAAATTATCAATAAACCATTGGGTGGGAATAGTTATACCTTATATATTATAGTATTTTGAATGGACTATTTTGGAGTCTTGTGGAAGGATAAAAATGTTGGTATGACTAAATATTTTAAAAAGATTATATGTTTTCCAGTCACCTCGTTTAGAAAAGGCTACCCCCTCTCCTCTCCCATTAAAAATTAAAAAATATTATGTTTTGATAAATACCTTTGAAAATCAACTCCCTGATTCCATTAGAAAATCCTATAAACATTAATTTTTGGTTCAACCAAACCTAGGCAGGAGTTTCGTGAAATTTTAAAGAACATACCTAAAGAAGAGGTAACATTCTTAAATGGCGTTGTTTTATTTTATTTCTTCATCAACAACTATAAATTTTTTTAAAAACATGATGACATAATAAACTCGAAATATTCCATTTAATAAGATGTTTTTTTGTTAAGTACAATACCAACAACCCCCTCCTTATACATCAAATGGTTTACAAAATGATCATTCATATGTACAGAGAACAACAACTACAAACCCCAAAACAATAATGTTACATAATCTTAAGTTAAATCAAGAATTCATGTTTTGGATATTTTATGGTATAGTGTTTTAGAGATTTGGGTCATAAATATTAAATAGAAACTCAAATATTACAAACTAGACACTTCAATCACTTACTATTTTTTCATAAAATGAATCACTTTAAAATAAAACATGATTTATTTTTTGTGATAAAAATCTTCATAACATTCATCTTGACTTATTCATTTATTTTACCCATACATATACCCTATGAAGTAAATTCAGAAACTAGGGAGGGGCACAATAAGCTCAGTAAGGGAATATAATATAAGGAAAAACTGTTATACCATGAATACTTAAAAACCCATGAAATCAAACATTTCACCCACAATACATAAGCTCTTTAACATACCTCATGAAATCATAGGATTATTGAAGAAGTCATTGAAATCCTTAATGTAACATGTGGAATCCATATCATACATACATTTAATCTTTCATAGCTCCATAGGGGGTAAGATTCATGGCTAAATTTGGTATACCCAACATAGTATATTCCATAAATGTTTTAGGTGAAACGTTATCATTTAGCTTTATCACATTAACCAATGCATTGGAGAACTATAATTGGTTCAACCACCCTTGATTTATTGAAAAATCACCTGTATTCATAAATAATTCCCATGAACCATAACATAATCATAACACATAAAATATGAATAAAAGAAAAATAACATTTTCACTTTACAATCACAAGATATCATTTAATGATATTGAAATAATAAATCCCAAATCAAAAACAATTTGAATTCAAAAATACGTGAAAAGGAAATACGGTAGATATGTTGCTTTTAAAAACATTTTTTCTTTTAGAGGAATCCAAATATCAAATAATGGTCATAGTGACGAATAATTCATTGTCGTCATGTAAATTAAAAAAACATTCTTTTTGTCATTTAGTAAAATGATTCGTAGAAAAAGATTACTTTTAAAAACTATTGAATGAAATTTATATTCAAAATATTTTATTATACATCATATAAAATATTGTTGTGTATATTATCAAAATATTCATCAATGAATAGTGATTGAGATGAGGACCCTTAACTTGAGTCCGACTCATCACGTATAACTGTTATATTTCATAAAAATAAAAAGTAGATAATTTAAAATTTTCTGGGAAAAAATTTAAATTTTATTATTACTTTTATATAACATATAACCATTCTATAAAAATTATATAATTATTTAAGTTCATATCAGTCGTTTTGTCGAAATTTGTACTTGAGTCGAAAATGAACCGTTATGATGTAACTTGTACATGTGTTCATAGGTCCATCACCTCCATAATAATATACATGAAATAATAATATATTTTATACATTAATCATACTTTTTATGTCAACCTATTATTTATGGTTATGAAATATGAACAATGTTATAATCATGGAGATGGTAGGTCGTACGTACGCATGAGTAACATTTTTCATTTTTCATTTTTCATTGAAAATTATTTAAATAATGTAATTATTATATTATCATTCCATTATGATCATTATATTATTAGAATCATAAAAAACATTTAAATGTACTTATATATTGTAGGGCATGTATTGTCTCAACAATACTCTATAAATATTAATGATTTTGATGCTCACAAATACCCTGGTTTGTTTTACTAATGTTTTTATTTTGAGTGTATTTCAAGAAATTTATACTCATTATTATTCTTATCATGAAATAATATTAAACTATTTATTTTAAAGAAATATTTTTTTACTGTGTTTGGAATTCTATAAATAATATTCTGGAATCATTGTTCAACATTTTTTGTTTACTAGAAATATTGTTCATCTAAGAGAGTAATTTATGGAACAAACCCTACATTTATGATGAAAGATCAGCACTAATGGTTAAAAAACATTATGATAGAATAAACATATTTTTAAGAATCATAACATTTAGACAAGAACCTTATGTTTTTTTAGAAAGAAAAATTATGGTCAAAGAACCCTATGTAAGTATGGAACTTTACAAACTTAAGGATCATCAGCCTTACTTTTATGATCAACCTTAAATTGTCAACCTTATGTTTGGAAATGTGGATGAATGGATAATCAACCTTACGTTCAGAGATCTATGATGTCAAAGATAAAAATTTGTATCACCAATGCTAAATTATGAATTTGAACCTTATGTTTGTTATTTTGTCATTTATTGAAGGAACAATATGGTTGACTTTTCAACATAAAAAATTTGAATATAGGTCGTAATCAGATCATTTCGCAATAGAATTTTCAGAATGTATGGGATATTTAATTTTCGATTTCAATTGATCCGAAGCTCATTTTAAATGATTTAAAGTGTCATTTATAGTTCTGATTTTCTCTCATTTTTTTAAGGGATGTTACGATAACTCTGAGTTGTATTCTTTTGAATTCAAATTCAATAAATTTATCAAGTGTGTTTTGTGGATCTATAAATCCTACTACGAGATATACTGTTATATATATATATATATATATATTTCTATGTCAGATATTTTTCACAATGATCTGATGTTCTCTTGGCTGTATTGATATTTCTTATTCTTCACGATTTCATGTACATGATATTTTTACTGTACTACAATGATCAAGCATCTCAAAAACAAGGAATTTGTTTTTAGAGAGATGCATGCTCAAATCTGGATGCATGACACTCTGTTATTATTGTTTTTCTTAAAATCAAAGATCTTATGTGCAACAAGATCTCTTCAAATATATTTCATGTTTATTATTTTTCTAAAAGAATTATACATATTTTATTGGTTGCATGCTATTGTAACTACGAGCTACATCTCTTTATCATCAAACATCATCTTATCTTGAGTTTTGGATGCTCGTATTCAGTAGTGGTGGAGTATCAGCTTCTCGCACTATGTTTTGGTTTTATTGGTTCCCTGTAAAAGAACTAGAAGGATATTTTTTTAAGCTTTTGTTTGTATGGGTAACAACTATCGGCACTCATTTGTGCATCGGTCTTATGATATGAGGACCTTACTAGTGAAATTCACCAAGACCACAGAGAGGGTGATTGGGGTAGTGGACTAGGGTACCTTTGTTCCCCGAACCAGTATAAATTAATTTTCCTTGTTCTCTATTCATTATCTTCTGTATATATATACTCTTACAAAAAAATCCTCCAGCTCTATCTGTTGTGTATTTTAATCAAACAAATTGTGAAATTATTAAAATAACACAATTCAACGCCCTATTGTGTTATCTATATAGCTATTTAGACCTAACATTTGTTATCAAAGGTTGTGATTTTCAACAATGCTTTAACAATATAAAGTCATAAGATCTTTTTTGGTGATGGAAATAGAGAATCTCAAAGAAGGAATGTCAATGGATCATGCTCCATATTTCAATGGTTAGAATTATGGATATTGGAAGTCACAAATGATAATCTCCATAAAAATTCATGGATTTAGAGTATACTCAATGGTTTTTATTCCTTACAAAATCCCTAAAAAACTAAAACATGGTATACTACTGCAGTGTTTGAGTATAATATGAATTTGAAGGAAATTAATTCCATTATTTTTCTTCTTGGACCAGATGAATTCAACCATGTATCGCAATACCCAATAGCCTATGATATGTGGAATACAATTATAGTATCCTATGAAGGTACTAACAATGTTATAAAAATGTGATATTCTACTTTGAAACTAATGTTTGATACTTTTAGAATGTATGGTGGGGAGAGCATCACACAGATGAATGGTAGGATGACATAAATTATTAAAAATATAACATATTTAGGTGAGTCTATCAGCCAACCAGATCAATATTGTAATTTTATAAGAGTTTTACCAACAAAGTGGAATAGAATTAATGCTAAAAATCACCAAAAAATATTTGTTAAGAATCTGACAATGAGAGAGTTAATTAGAACAGTAATAATGTATGAGGCTAAAATAGAAGATGAATTTGATGATCACAAAGTCATAGTAAAAAAGGATAACCCTTCTTTAAAAGTCATATCCCAAAATAATAATAGAAAATGAAAACAAGAATAATGAAATTCAGACTCATCTAACTCAAATGTTGAGCTGGCTCAAATAGCTAGGCAATTCAGTAAATTTTATAGAAATAAGAAAGCATTCAGAAAGAGCATCTAAAAGGATGAGAAAGACTCAAGGAAAGTAAGATGTTATGAATGCAAAAAATTGGGTCATATAAGACCTGATTTTACTCAATTAAAAGGAAAAACTAAAAAGAAATATCAGAAGAATGCTGATTATGAGAAAAATGAAAAAAGTTCTATGAAGGCCACATGGAGTGTTTTTGAAGACTCCAGCAGCTCATCAATCCTTTATTCTAAGAAGAAAGAATCGAATCTGAAATAAAATATGTGATTAATGACTGAAGAAGAAAAGTTATAAACCTACTATTCAACTGATTTTGATTCTAGTTACTCAAATGATAAAATTAATGGCCACTACACTATGCTAGAAGAAAGATATTACACTCTATTAATGAAACAAAAATCTTTTAAAAAATACTCATAGATCTATTTTAGGAAAAAGGGATACTTAAACAATATTAAAAATTAATTGAGAAATTTAAATCTTCTACGAAAAACTGTACTGACCGTGAAAATAAGATAAAAACTGGAGGATGAAGTAGAAACTTATAAAAGTGGTTATCTTATATTTAAGAAAGGATAAAACGTTCTAAATAAAATTCTTGGTAAAAATGTAATTAAAAAGGAAAGATTTGGTATATGAAGTAAGGGTGAAAACCCCCAAACTGTACAAAAACTATTTTTATCCTAGTTCTAATAATAAAAACATGTTTAATGTTAAATGTTTTTTTTGGTACTAATAGACATTATGGTAAAGATTATTATTTAAGAAAGCATCAGTTATGTGATGCCAAACATGTTTATTTATCAAATTTGTTATCAAATTTTATTTATAATAGTGTTGATCAAAATAGATCTATTTGGATTCCCAAGTCTTCGATAGCTAACAATACCTGACCCAAAAAAATAGGGGTACCAAAATAAATATTTGTTTAATTTGACCCTGTAGGTAAAAGGATACATAAAAGGAAAATATATGTAGTATATGGATAGTGGTTGTTTAAGTCATATGAGTGTAAATTTATCAAATTTATATACTCTGACTAAGATAGATGGAGGCCTAGTCATGTTGAGTGACAATGACAATGGATGAAAATTTGGACTTAGAAAAGTTGGAGATTCAAATACTGTCTCAATTAATAAAGTGCTCTATGTATAAAGATTGAAGCACAATCTGATAAGTATCTCCCAACATTATGATGTTAAATACTATATTGATTTTTCTAATAATTATTATTCTATTTTTAAAATAGTTTACCTAAATTTATAGCACTCAGAATAGATAATGTCTACACTTTGTATTTAAATACTTTGTGTAAACAGAAAGTGAACTGTTTAACTACTAATGTAAATGGGTCATGGATTTGGCATATTAGACTTGGTCATTATAATATTTTTTCTTGACATAATTTATCTAATAAAAATTAATTTCATATTTACTTAGTCTCAAATTTGAGAGTGATAGATTCTGTTATGCATGCCAAATAGGCAAGAAAAACAAATCTTTGTTCAAATCTGTTATCAAAATTGCTACTTAAAAACCCCAAGAACTTATTCATATGGATTTTTCAGACCATCCAGAATAGAATATTTGGATGGTTAATTATATTTATAAGTTTCAATTGATAAATAATCTAGATTTACTTTGGTATATTTTCTAAAACTCAAAAATGAACCTTTTTCTTTTATTTGAAAGGTTTTACAAAAGTATTGAAAATGAAAAGGGTTTTAAGATAATTTCATTAATAAGTGATCATGTTGGAGAATTTGAGAATCAATAATTCTATTCTGTTTTTCAAATGTGGGTAATAAAAACACATTCTCTACACCAAGAACACCTAAAAAATGGATTTGTTTAAAGAAGAAAGAGAATTATTCCATAAAAGGCTTGAACAATGCTAAATGAAAATAGTCTTCCAACATAATTTTGGGAAGAAACTATAAGCACAACATTATATATTATAAATAGTGTTTTAATTCGACATATTTTCAAAAATACTCTTTATGAACTTTGAAATAAACAAACGCCTCAGGTAAAGTACTATATGTTTTTTGGATGTAAAGTACATATCTTGAACAATAAGGACAATCTTGGAAAGTTTGATCTAAAATCCAATGAGGGAATGTTCTTAGGATATTCTAAAATTTTAAAATCTTATAGAATATTTATTAAAAATTCATGGATTTTTGAATAATAATTTCAATTGAAGTTTGATGAAACTGCTCATTTTAATAAAAAGAAAAATCAAACAGTTGAAGCTAATGATTCTAACAACATGAGACTTGATAACATAAAAAATGATTTTGAAAATATAAATAAAATTCAGTCTAGATTATAAGAACATGATATTGATGAACATAAAAGTTGTCTACCTAGAAATTCTATAATAATGAATAATCACCCTTTAGAGACTGTTATAGGAGATCTAGACATATGAATAAAAACTAAAAGAAGCGTAGGAAAACTATTATAATTTTCTTCTTTTCTATCTCATCTAGAGCCTAAGTCTTTAAAAGACACCATAGAAGATGAAAGTTGGTTGTTATCAATTTAATAAGAGTTAAATCAATTTAAAAGAAACAATGTATGGAAATTAGGGGATAGACCATCGAATTATCTAGTATTAGGAACTAAATGGGTCTTTTGGAATAAACAAGATGATCAAGGAATTATAACTTGAAACAATGATAGAAAAGTATCTAAAGGGTTTAATCAAGATGAAGGTATATATTATGATGAAACCATTGCTACCATAACTATAATATATGTAATTAGATTTTGGTAGTATATGCACCTCTTATGAACATTAAATTATTTCATATGAATGTAAAATCTGCTTTTTAAAATGGATCTTTAATGGAGGAAGATTATGGTGAGCAACATCCTGGTTTAGAAAATTCTCAAAAATCATATTTTGTTTTTTAAACTTACTAAAGTGATCTATAGCCTTAAATAATCACCAAGATCTTGGTATGAAATATTAAGTTCATTTCTTTTAAAAAATGGATTTATTGATGGCTGGGCAGACCCAACACTCTTTAATAAAATAGTTTGTTCTAATTTGTTATTAGTTCAAATCTATGTTGATGATGTTGTTTCTGGATATACAAATGAAAAACATTGTAATGATTTTTCATAACTTAAGAAAAACGATATTGAAATGAGTATGATGGGAGAATTAAACTTCTTTTTAGGGAAACAATTTATCAAAAATATTTTGGAAATGTATTAAATCAATGTAAATACATTACTGAATTATTGAAAAATTTTGTTCTTGAAAACAGTAATAAATATTCAACTCTTATGTGTACTAATATAAAAATTGACTTGGATGAAGCTTGAAAACCAGTGGAAAATAAGTTATATAGAGGTATGATTGGAAGTTTACTATATCTTACTTCTAGAATACCCGATATTATGTTTTCAGTATGTCTTTGTGATAGATTTCAATCAAATACAAAAGAATCCCATATTGTGGTTGTAAAAAGGATTTTTAGATATTTTAAAGGAACAATTAATCAATCTCTTCACTATACAAATAATTCTGATTTTAATTTATTCTCATATTCAGATACAGATTTTGGAGGATGTAGATTTGATAAAAATGTTCTTTAGGAACCTTTCACTTTTTTAGAAAATCGTTAGTGTCTTGATCAAGTAAGAAGCAATACTCATTTTCACTATCAAATACTGAAGTAGAGTATATATTTGTAGGCTGTAGTTGTGCACTATTATTGTGGATAAAAAAAATCTAATAGACTTTGGACTTGATTTTTATAATACACATATTTTATGTCAAAATACAAGGGCTATAAACATTTCAAAAAATCAATTAAGTCCTTATAGAACAAATCATATTGATATTAGACGTCATTTTCCAAGAGAATATGTTTTAAAAAATGATATATCTTTATAATTTATTAACACTAAATATCAATTAGCTGATATTTTTACTAAAACTCTTCTAATTTCTTGTTTTGATTTTATAAAGGGGGGGTTAGGTTCATTTAAATTTCAATCAAATATTTATTTTATTTTATTTTATCAATTTATTTAATTTATTCCTAATTTATTTCTATAAATTTTATTTACATTTATTAATTTTATATTATGGTATTTCAGTTAATACGTGTTATCTTAAACATATTTAAGCTGTGTAATATATTTTTCATAAGTTCTATATGACTTGGGAAATGAGGACAGATTCCATTTGTCAGAAACCATTTTTTTTCCAAACCCCTCGTCTTCCAAATCCTGTTTACACAAATTAAAAAAAGTGAAACATGGTTTTCCTATTCTCTCACTCTACGTCCTTCCAAAACCCAAGAAACACAAAACCTCAGATTTTCAAATCATCAAGAAAGACAAAAAGCTAGAGAATCTACAAAGGAGAAAAAAGTGAACCGAAACGTCAACGAATTTCATGATGAAAAATTTGTCAGGGAAAGTCGATTTATCTAGAATGGTTGTACCATATGAACTTGCTCAAAAAAATCACTGACGTTTCAAGGTTTCAAGACAGCTTTTAATGACAGCAACTCATATTTTCTGTATGAGGTATAACTGAATTATTTTTATAATATTTTGAAATTTAGTTTATGAGAAATAGATGACATGATTATTTGTAGTATAGAAAATAGGTGTTTACATATTTCCTCTACTGAGGTTGTGAAGATTTTGAGATTTTTTCATGAAGTAGTTTATCATTTTGACCTCAAGTCGATTGGAAATAAGGATCATTCTTCCACAGACGTTATTTCTTTTTTATTCAATTTACTACATATCCAAAAGATATATTTTAAGGATTTAGAACCTGAACATTTGATTCTAGTAAAATTTATTCAGATTGGAATAGCGGCAAAGATGGATGAGATGGAGAAAAGATTTTACCCAAACATGTATATCATTTATCTTTTTATAAGTGATATCAAATTAAATTCTTAGAGGTATTTATTTAGATATCTTCATTACTATTTTTCACCAAATGAGAGAATGAATTTTTATCCATATTGATGAATTATTTCAAGGATTTTCATTAAGTAAGATATGATCTGATTAGTTGAAGCTAGAGTAAAATTTAATTATAGAAATGTGTTGAATTATGGAACTTTAATAAAAAAAAGTATTTTTCTGGAGCACTGTGAAATGAAAATTCCTGTCTATTGGAGTACAGGAAGAACAATGCTCAAGAGCTTTTATTGAATGTGAAAGTAGGTGTTAGAAATGAGGGAGTAGCTAAATCTCGAATAGGTGTAGTTTCAAAGTCATCCAAAAGAAGGCATTGATTTAACACTGAAGAATAAGAAGAGGAAGATATATGTCATGATGGACTTCTGCTAAAAAATAGATAAAGAGATGATCCTCATGTTGAAGAGAAAGTGTTGGATTCTAGAGAAGCAACATGCTCTTTTCATTTGGAAGAAACAATTACTGAAGAGGATGTTTAGGTGGAGATTCAAGCTAGAGATCATGAGTTTGTATATATGAAGAATGAACCATTAGTAATGATATTTCCTGTGGAAATAGTTCAGGAATATAATACTCAATCTGAAAATGTTCAATCTACGATTGTCAGTAAGGATGTTAGTGAATAAGCATTTGTTCAAGAATGGAAACTTTTACAAGAATCAGTTAGAGAAATTCATATATTGATTTTGAATTAGACTACGAGATAGTCAAAAGGTTATTCTGGTGGACACTCTAAAGTATTAGACAATCAATCATTTTCTTGTGATGAATTTGTACTGAAAATAGTGATAGATCTTTTTCCAGCTGAAAATGATAATCAAGATATGAATGCAGATGAGGGGATATATGATTCATTATCTCATCATGTTAATGAAGTTGTGATCAAATTTAATAAGTCTCAAGAATAGAATTCCAATCATCGATATGAAATGAAACTTCAAAATAAAAGGATTCAGCAGCTTACTAAGAACACTATTTCTATAAGGTATTTTGATGCCTCAAAGAGAGACATGTTAAATGAAATAGGAAAGATCAGATATGAAGCTGTGTTGAAATCATATTTGGAAGAATTAAAATGGTACATATAAAGTTTGATTGAATCGGTGAATGTTTTAGTGAATCATACCAATCCATCTACTCTTGTCCCTCCAACCAGTCCAGATTTAATTAAAAGATTTTCGGCCATTATATCTATGATGGAAGATATACATATTCATCTTCTGGATCTTGAGTGCAATTGTGCTACTCTATATATTTTATTGGACTATCAAAAATTTCTTATGGATCAATTAACTAAGGGAGAGCCTAGTATTTGACTGATGTTGAGTAAGTTTTCAGAGAAGCTGGAGTTGTTCATAAATCAAGAGGAAAGTATTCATTAGTTTCTGAAAGACAACAATGTAGAGATTCTATATGTTAATAATGATTCAAGTCATTTTTTAATCCAGCTCAAAGATAGTTTGATGATGAATATGAGATTGCAGATGGTTGATCTGAAGGACATGTTTGAATCCATAAAGAATTATCATCTAGTCAATTATTAATATTCTTTTTTCTTTTCTTCCACTACCCATGGAAATGAATGTTTTTGTTTCATGGTCATAAACTCTATTATATTCATGTATTTATTAATCAATGAGTTTGTCTACAATCTATATGTTATACTTTGTCTGATATCCCAAAACCCATTTCTCTTTATTCATTATCATTACTGATAACATTTACTTATAATTTTGTTCAATATTAAATGTTTTTTAATCTATTTATATAAATTCTTTTTGATATCACAAAAGGGGGAGATATTTAGATAAACACAAGATTCCTTCTATTATAGAGAAATTCTAATATTTCATTATTATATAAATAATTCATAATTTTAATTGGGATGAATTTCTTTTTATGTTTTCAAAATATTAAATTATTTTTTCTAATATTATAATTTAAATTTATGGGTTTTGGGATCATAAGAAAGGGGACGATTTTTTTTCATGTATTGTCTTAACAAAACTCTATAAATATTAATTATTTTAATGGTCCCTAATACCCTTGTTTGTTTTACAATTTTTTTTATTTTGAGTGTATTTTAGGAAATTTATATTATTTATTATTTCCATACTGAAATGATATTCTACTATTTATTTTAGAGGAATATTAATTAAAGTGTTCGTAACACTCTTTAGCGTGTTCTAGAAACACTGATCACCGTTTGTTGATTACAGGAAGTACTCTTCATTAAATAAAGTAATGTATGGAACAAACCATACGTTTATGATGAAGCATCATCGCTTATGATTAAACAACCTTATGTTCAAATAAATGTATTGTTATGGAAATTATATTTAGATAATAACCTTATGCTTTTCAGAAATAAAAGTATGGTTAAAGAACCCTATGTATGTATGGAACTTTTCCGATGTATGGATCATCAACCTTACTTTTAAGATCAACCATACGTTGTCAACATTATTTTGGGAAAATATGATGAACGGATAATCAATGTTACATTAAGAGATCTATGTTGATGTGGAAAAACGTATGGGTCAAAAACCCTGCGTTATGAAGTTGAACCCTGCGTTTGTTATTTTTTTTGTTTTGTGAAGGAACCTTATGGTTAACTTTTTAACATTGGAAGTTTGAATTTACATCTTTATTGGAGCACTTTGAAAGAGCCTTTGTAGAATGTTAGTGCAATTTAAAGCTCGATTTTGATTGATTAGATGCTCGTTTTAAATGAATTAATAGCTGTTTACGTCAGAGATTTCTCTAGTATTCTTAAGGGATGTTACAATTACTCTAGGATTTATTCATTTGAATTCAAATTCACTCAATTTATCTAGTGTGTTTTGTGCATCTAAAAATCCTACTATGAGATATATTATTATATATATAATTATGTGTTTGATATTTTTCACGATGATCTGAAGATATCTTGGATGTATTGATATTTATTATTCTTCTAGATTTCATGTACAAGTTATTTTTATTTTACTACAGTGATGAAGAATCATAGAAATAGATATTATTTTTTAGAGATATAAATGCTAAAAACTGGAAACATGATGCTCTGTTTTTTTTTGTTCTTAAAATCAAAGATCTTTTGTGCAACCAGATATCATCAGATATATTTCAATTTTGTTATTCTATTGAAGGAATGATCGATTATTTATCAGTTGTGTGCTGCTCAAACTACGAGATACATCTTTTTGTCATCAAAATTCAACTTATTTTGAGTTTGTGTTGCTCTTATTTAGTCACGGTGGAGTATCATATTCTCACACTAAGTTATGGTTTTATCGATTCCCTGTAAAAGAACCAAAAGGTTATGTTTTTTAATATTTTTTTAAGGTAACAACTGCCTGCACTAATTTATGGATCAGTCTTATAGTATGAGGACCTTACTAGTGAAATTCACCAAGCCCATAGAGAGGGAAATTGGTGGAGTAGACTAGGGGACCGTTTTTCCATTAACCATAATAAATCATTCTTCCTTGTTCTATGTTCTTTATTCGCATAATATATATTCTCTTACAGAAACATCGCCAGCTCTATCAATTGTATATGTGAATCAACAAAATTTTGAAATTCGTAAAATAACCTAATTCACCCCCTCTTGTGTTATCACTATAGCTATTTCGACCTAGCATATATTTCCTAAAAGTTATATGGTGAAGCAAAAAAGATTCACATTATTTCATTGAGGTGATAATTTACATGTACGCATGAATGAAATTATCATTTTTATGTACATGGAAAGTAAAAACATAATTGAAATATTATTATTTTAAAATTATAAATATGTCATGAATATCATATACAAAATTTATTAAATTATTATAACTAGTTTTTATTGAAGGTAATGAAAAACAAACTATATCAGTTCGTGAGGTGGTAGTCTGCCAAAACACACGAACAAAAAGTTTATTTATCATTTGATGAAATTTGAGAAGGATTTAGGTGATGATATTAACATAAAAACATATATTTATATTGGAGATACATTATCTATTGTTTAATCTTATAATAAGAATATTTAAAAGAAGTGTAAAAATAAATAAAACATAAACACTTAAAAATGATACCTCTTTTTCAGCTGATCACCTTCAAAGAACTCTTTAACACCTATAAGAAGGATTTTTTGCTGAAAACATGGACTTAGAAAGGTGGATAGAAATTATAGAATGTGTTTGAAGAATATCATCACTAAACCAAATAGTTCTTGACGTATGAGTATTATAGAATAGTGGGTATCATTTTATAGGGGATGGGAGGGGATCCCCTGGAAACACTAAAAATATTAAATTAATATAAATAAAATTTTACCACATAGGACTAAAAAATGAGATATGTTGAAGATAAGATGAATTTATTATAAATCCTCTCACAAAATAATTTTTACACATGTATTGTGTTTATTTAAAACCTTATTTTTCGGTTTACCCTTAATTATTCGGTTTTAATTTCAATTGAGGTAACAAAATTTTTAATATTAAGAGGCTATATATTTCAGTTATATGGGGTAAATTCCCCATAATTGGACACATAGTTGACTTTTATACCATATAATAAACACTTTCATTTTTTAAAAGATATTTATGACTTTAAAATAATTTAATAATTTATTATTTTTATAAAATATTAACTAGGTTAATTTATACACTATTATTTTAATCGAATTTAAATAAAATACATAAAGAGATACAACTAAAAAATAGACTTATAACATTTCATATGAACCTAGAAAATTCATGGATGTAAAAAATTATGTAAGATGATATTTATTTTAATATTTATAATATAATTTATTTGATTCATTAATTAATAAATCAATTATTTCATCTTTAGAGTGTCATAATTATATTTAATTGTTTATTTCCTAAAAATTGTAAATACATTTCCATGATGTATGTAATATTCATATATTTATAGTGAAAATTTATAGTCAATTATATCAATTATATAACCCCATATTAAAAAAATTATTAGGAAGAAACATGGTTAAGACATTTTTTCTTTTACATTGAATTAAATGTTATAAATGTCACAATCAAACCCATGTGGCCTCCAAAGGCCAAATTTTGACCCAAGGATTTTTTCAGTTAGAAATAAATCATCCAATAATATTATAACAAGTGTTATGATTGTTTTATATTATTATAATAGTAATTTTACCCCTAATTACCCTATTTATCTTTAACTATGGTAAACAAATAATTACTAAAGTTTCTATTCATAATGTCCAAAAATAAAAGTAACCTATTTACATAATTTGAACCTTATGATTAAAAACATTGAGCCCATTTTTTCAAATTAAAAATACATAATTGGTATAAAGTAATTAAAACATTAAACCCATTGATTGGATAAGAAAACATATTTTTTAAGTAAAACGTTCAAAAGTTCACATTGTTTTTATATTCAATTTCATTGTGAAATTGATTATAATAACCTAAATTGTATTAAATGATAAAAAAAATTATTTAATAATTCATTAAAACCAATATAAATGTTGATGTATCAATATAAATAAATTATATGAAAAGGTAGTTCTGAATAAAAATACCGTAGTATTTAATATTGATTAAAATACGAATTTTATGAGAAAATAGAAAAAAAATCAAACGAAGTGAATCTTGATGTCCCACATCCAAAAAAAGTTTATTTTTTAAAATAGAACATTTAAAAGTGGAAAAACTAGATTTTAAATGCATTTTCAATCGGACGGTAGTAAAACTACCTTTTAAAAATACAAGAGTATTTATGCTTAAAATTGGATTTATTCTTATTTTAAGACTCTAACATTTATTAAAATAATCTAAAAACATTTAATAAAAATGTGGAAACATTATATAGTTAGTTATATTCATTCCTACTAATATATATAATTATTTTTTCTATAAATATATATGGATTTACATCCTTCCCCCATATTGGAAATTGCATCCTCTAAATTTTATTCACATAAAAATGAGTGTGGGTATTTCACCCTTCAAGAATTTTTATATTGTCCTATTTATTGTTAAACCATATATTTTTCCATAAAACCGCAACTTAATGAATCAATTATTCTACAACACTTTCTCTCTATAGTCAAAAATATGGATGGGTTGTTCCTCATAAGAAATATTCTCTTGTAAGTGAACAATTTATGGACTCACAAAATGAGATGGATCTAGTATATAAATTTTTATCATTGAAACAGGAAAACCATTATGTATCTAGGATAAATATGTATGGAAATCCACATAGTAAGAAATTTGTCCAATTTTCTCTGTGATTTCATATTGGAAAATGAACCGTAGACTTGGCGTCCCCTTCTTACCAAAACGTAGCACACTTTTCCATGGATAAACATTAAAAAATATATGATCACATTCCTTGAAAGAAATACCCTTCCTCAGGTTATTCATATTATTTTTCTTCTGACTCTAATATATCCTCATGTTCTTCTTAATCGGTTGAAATGTTTCTTCCTTCTCTTCTACCAATTCTTCTCACATCAACTTACTTTCACCTATTCATCACAAAAATATTGATTTCAACAACACATTCCATATAATTCCTCAACTGGGGTAATATGTATACTATAATAAAAACAATAATTATAGGAAAACACAACCAAAGAATGGGGTTTCTCACAAATTCCTTTGTAATCCATTGAAAAATCACATAGAATATATTGAAATGTATGAATTTTATGTTATTTCATCCCATCTGATTGAGGTTGAAAATCCATACTAAAATTTAATTCAGTACCCAATGACTTCTGGAGGCCTTTCCAGATTTTAGAAGTGATCATGTGATCATGATCAAATACAATAGAGAGAGGAACTCCATGAAACATGACTATCCATTTAATATACAACTGATAATGTTGATCTAGTGATATTGCATGTCGAATAGGATGTAAATGGTCATATTTAGTTAATCTATATAAAATAATCCAAATCGCATTGTTACCACGACAAGTCTTTGCGACTACAACTATGAAATCCATAGATATGTTTTCACATTTCCACTCTGGTACTAGAAAAGGTTGATGTATCCTTTTTCGCAACATTCGTTATGATTTCAGCTACCGACAATTAAAATATATCATAATAAATTCAACAATATATCTTTTCATTCCATCCCACTAGTAATACAATCACAGTTCTCTGTAAGTCTTAGTACTGAATGGATTAACGGAAAAAAGAGAACAATGATCTTCAGATAACAACTCTTTCTTCAACTGTGATTCCCAAGGAACTCATAACCTCTTCCCAAATCTATAAACAAACTTTTTATCAATTCTAAATTATGGTATCATATCCTTATAAACCAAATATACTTTTCTGTACCACTAACTTTCTTCCTTCGACACTTGCTTAATTGTATTTGATAAAGATGATTATACTAAAACCTGAATCAAAATGGATGAATTTACTACTCCAACAACATATATTACAATTCTTATCACATCATTAATCAAAGGGTCATGTTCCAAATTTATCGTGGTTAATGATCTATTACATTTTGGACTCAAAGAATAAACCACCATATATTCTTTTCCTGTATTGTAATTAATCATGAAATCATAATACTTGATTAGTTCCAACCATATTATTTGTCTCATGATAAATTATTTATTAGTTAATATAAAATTAAAACCTTTGCGTTCATTATATATTAAACATTTTATTCCTTATAGATAATGCCTCAAATTTTTAAAATAAAAAACAATAACAAATAATTCTAAATCATGTGTAGGGTAATTTAACTCACGACTTCCAACTATCATCAAGAATCAGCAATTACCTGATCATCTTCCTTATGACACAACTGATTTATTTCAAAAAAAATCATTAATATAGATAAAATATTCACCATTTTTGGATGTTAATTCTAAAACTGTATCATTCTCCAACATTCTATTAAATTCCTGAAAACAATCATCACATTCTTTTTCCCAGATGATCATAACATATTTTTTGAGTTAACTTAGTCAATGGGCTATATAATTATGGGAAATTTTCAACAATCCTACATTAATAAAAATTATAACCATGAAAATAATGAATAAAGGTTATAGTTTATGGTTTTCCCATTATTCATCGTCTTTTTTTAGAAAAATAAATAGTTATTCCATTATAGAAAAAATGTGATGAGGGAATCAAAATATTTGTAACCCAAATTCACACTTTCTAAATTTCTCATAAAATTTATTTTCTTTTTAGTTTATCAAAACAACCCTTAGATGACATTCATGAACCTATTTAATTTTAGCATATAACAAAATGTCATCAATAAACTCAACCACAAACCTATCAAAGATCTCACAAAAAATTCCATTCATAATATCCAAGAAAAAAACAAGTACATTAGTTTACCCAAATACATAAATAAAAATTTATAATGGACATATCTATTATGAAATGTGGTCTTCAGAATGTCCGCTTCAATTAATCTCAAATGATGGTACCCAGACTGTAAGTCAACCTTCGAAAAAAATTCATCTCCCTATATATGTTTAAGAAAAACATTGATATTAGGTAATGGATAATTTTTATTAACAATGATGTTATAAAATTATATATAATTAATGTAAAGTCTCATTGGTACATATTATGTTTTAACAAACAAGGTAGTGGAACCATATGGTGATGTTCTAGGTTGAATGAAACCTTTATCTAATAACTCTTTTAATAGCTTCATTAAATCTAAAAGATCTATTTGAGACATTCAATAAGGGGGTTTTGAAATTTTCTTATCATCATGAACTATATAAATACTAATTTCAACTTTTTGATCATATATAATACTAGGAAACTCAACAAGGAAACATTAAGTTACTTATTTACCACTGGAATTTCATTAATTAGAGAAGTTAATTTTTTTCAACAATATGTGCAAGAAAACATTAATTTTCATCTTTCCATGTTTTCTCAGCTTCTTAGTATGTTATTCAAGGTTAGTGATCATTCTTTTACACAAATAGAAACTCTTTTTAAAAAGAAACCTATTTATATCTACATTAAATCTTAGTATGGTAAACAGAAATCCAATACATAACCAAAATAATATCTAACTATACTAGAGGAAAATTAACAAGGATTTAGGAAAATTCTTCCACAACTAACGATATGTAGATTCTTATAATTTCTGTTTGCCTCAACATTTCCCAGATTTGTTTTTACCATAAGTTCTAGATTCATTTCATGAGGTGGAATTTCAAATATACCAGACAATTTCTCAGAAATGAAAGAATTTGTAAACCTTGAATCAAACAACACATTATCATAATCATAATAAATAAAAAATGTATATAATACCAATTCATTTTCTGGCTCTTTATCTATTGAATTGGTTTCAATGGATTTCATCAAACATTTCTACTTAGAGTGTCGATGTTTCCCATCATTTTAGTTCTTTGTTGGACACTTGTTTTCATAATGAACCATCTCATTACACTTAAAATGTTTTACTAACTATAATTTAGATTTTATTTTACTAATACATTTATCTTTTCCAGTGAAATTACGAGCCTTAGGTCCCATTTTAACATATTGGATGCACTTATCATAATTCAAAAATCTTTCTGCAGTTTTTTTTACCACAATTTTAAAAACTGTAAACCTAATTTTTATACTGTCAAACTTTTTTTAAAGATTCTTCCCTTTTTCTTTACACCATGACCTCTTATTATTTTGTTTTTCAAAGAAAATCTGATCACCAGAAATCTATATTTTCACCTTCTCCGCACACCAAACATTTTTTTCATAATTTTTGAGCTCAGAAAAAGATAATTTCATTCAATACTTTGGCATTAATCCTAAGTGAAAAATTACTTATTTTACTATCAAGATCCCAGATAAAAATTGAATCATACCTTTATAGTCTGGTGAATTTTTCTTCATAATCATTCAATGACTTACTTCCTACTTCAATTCGATGAATGTAATTCTATCCTAAGTCAAAATAGATTAAGAAAATGTATCTCATGAAACATACCATTAAATTCATCCCAATCAAGATAATTTATCTCCACTCTATGTCTAATATTATTAACCATCAACCACCACTAATCGACACCACCATCAAAATAGTAATTAGTAAGATTAGTCATTTTATAATATGAACACCAAATGACATCATAAAATATTTCTAGTTATTTAATCTACCCTTTAAATATAATGGGGTTAGATTATTCTATAAATTATGGTGGATTATTTATAATGAAATGATCCACTACCAACATGTTACTCTATGGTTGATCTGGATAATCTCATGTATGGATACCTCCTCCATTTATAGACCATGTCAACTATTCCATCACTACAAAATACTATTTTATACTTACTCTGACCACCTTAGGTTGCAAATTTGGAAGTCTATTTTCCTCTTGATGTCATCTCATCATAACTTCCCTATTCATTCTACCGAAAATCATTTAGAACAAGCATATATTAGATGATGTAATATGGTAATATTCAATTTCTATATCATTTCAATTTTACCATAAAGATAAAAAAATATGGATACTATATTAGAAATATCCTAACCCATAAAGTTATTTAAACCGACCTTTGATACAAACTATAAGGACCCAAACATTAACAATACATAATATTGAGTTAAATCAATAATTTTCATTGAGGATTTTTTCATGTTGTGAGTTTTATAAAATTAGGCAAAAACTATTACATAAAAACTAAAATATTACAATGTATACACTTCTACTCAATATCCATTTTCTGAAAAAAAATGAAACTCTTTAATATAAATCATGATTTATTTTTCTTGATAAAAATATTCATAACATTCATCCTGATTCTTCCTAATTTTACCCATCCTTATACCCTATGAAAATCATTTCGAAAAATAAGGATGAGAACAAACAATATCAATTTGGTAATATAAAATAAGGAAATAAAATGTCATTCCCTAAATACATAAAACCCATGAAACCTTACTTTTCACCCATAAAACATAATCTCTTTTACATAACTCATGAAATCATAAGCTTTCTGAAAATTCATAGAAATCATAAAGGTAACTTATTGAATCCATATTATACTTACAGTGTATCCCTCATAGTTATGTATCGAGTAACATTCATGGAAACGTTTGAAATACCCATCATAGTATATTCCCTAAATATTTTAGTAGAAAACTCATTGTTTAACTCCATCTCAATACACAATGCATTAGATAGATATCACGATATCATCCACCATCAGTTTATCATGAAACCACCCATATACAAAAACGATTCTCAAGAACCATAACTTAATCATAACACATAAAACATATAGGGGAAATATAACATTTCCACATTGCAATTACATGATATCATTTCAAGATATTTAAAAAATCAATCCATTCTCAAATCTATTTTCAACACCAAAATACATGAAAAAATATATGGTATTTATTTTTATTTTAAAAACATTAGCGATTATATAGGAATCCAAATATCAAGTAATATACACAACAACAAAAAATTCATTGTCTCTATGTACATTAATAAAAATCCCTTTTGACTCTTAGAAAAAAATATTCTCAGAAGAATATAACTTCTGAAATACTTTGAAAGATATTAAAAGTAAAAGGTGCTTATTATAAATCATATATAATAGGGATCGATATATTATCAAAATATGCATAAATGAAAGAAGATTGAGACGAAGTCTCTTACCCTAATTCTGACTCATCACGAATAATTATTAAATTCTTGAATAATAAACATTGGTTAATTTCAATTTGTTGAGAGAATTTTCAATTTTATTACTCCATTTATATCAATTTTTGTGACTTCCCAACCCGAGAGACACTGAACGGTGCCCCGATCTGGTTGTCCACATGCCCTTAAGCACGCCTCCTCATATGCCAGAGGATGCTTACTAGAATCGAGTGTATGGTAAGTCGGTCATGGAAATATTTTACCCTCTGTTATCAGAATAAAACACCAGCAGAAGAAAATAATAATTTACCATGTTCAGAAGTATATATAAGTAACCAAACCAACACCATGACATATGATAGTCAAAACCATAGAATACAATACTAAACTAAAAGGTAAAACATGCTATAATAATGAAATTTCCAAGTGTCTATAATGAAACTGAAAGTAAATACACAACGACTCCAAATAGGTCCTGAAAAATGTACGGTTCCCTCTCTCATTCCCCAATACCAAACTAAACCCTATCATAGGGCCTTTCCCATGTCCAATCCTACAACAAAATAGTCTGATTGAGTGCCGATCATCCAGCCTGAATAGGGTGTGAGTACAACTTCGTAGGCCACCACCAACGGTGCTTAAAATGAGTCCAGACAAAATATAATGCATTCAATTTAATAAACCAATAAATATAATTCATAATTTAAACAGTTATCACACTGTCATTTAATCTTTAATTCTCACATTAGTCCATGATAAATTCATGTTTCCCATTTTAGTCATCATTCATTATCATTTATGATTTGGTGTATGTCGTCATTCCTAGGACACTTAATGTCATTTGAAGCATCATTAATTTTTATCATTAATCAATTGGTGTAGGACGTCATGCCTAGAACCATAAATCTTTTGAGTGTAGGTCATCATTCCTAGAACACAAATTATTATTCGGTTTGGGTTTTCTATCCTATAACCCCATAATATCAGGCTTGGGTAACTATTAGTGAAGAACACCATGTCCAAGTCCAAACATCTAATCGATCTAGGATTCCATTCCTAGTACCATAAAATCTCATCCATTTAATCATTATTTAAATCATAAGATTTTTCCTCATTATTAATTTACTAATCCAAATATTAGTTAAACATGTCAAATTCCATTAGTTATTTCCAAAATTAGCTAATAATATAACCCATCAATTAATTCATAAATTAATTAATCAATAAACACAATTCTCTTTCCATAACTAGTTTTTCACAATTAATTATCCAAATAAAACCCAACAAGTCACAATTAATTCTCACAATTAATTATCTTTGATCATAACATATAATATAGTTTATTCTCCCAATTAATTATCTTTGGTCATCTTCTTGGCATATAATTAATTCTCAAAATTAATTATCTTACATAGAAAAACATAATTATAATATCAATTCTCAATTACTATATCACAATTACAATATCAAATCTCTAAAAAAATTTGGAAACCCTCCAACATTTGTTTCACGATTCAATTAGCAATTAAATCATAAAGGTATTTCATAAGTTGAATATATATTACTAATTATTCCAATTTAGGAATTAAATTGTCAATGGAAAACTAGAAAATACATAAACTTATACACATCACATAAATCATGACTATGGCAGTTCGATTTTGATAACATACCTCAGTTTCTTGATGGATGTTATCCCAATAGAAATCCCCAAAATCAGAACGGCACAACATTGTCGATGATGTTTCATATCTAAATCCCTAAACGAAAATGAAGATAAAATGTATCAATATCTTTAAAATCAAGATCTAGATCCCCAATCCTAGATCTAGATCTCAACTCATAGGTTTAGATTCATGGAAATGGTGAAGATATTCCATTAAAGGATCCAGAAAAGATAGAGGAATGAATGAGAGAAGAAACAGGATGAAATCCACTTACTAGGGGGAGAGAAGATCTTCAATCTGGGCTTTTGATATCAATGAACGGTATTTAGATTGCCTTGGAATCTCTATGGGAGGCTTTTGGAAGAACCTAGAACTCATCAAGTCTAAGGAAATGTCAAAAATTGGGAAGTCCCGGGTGTTCGGGTGGTTTTAAAAATAATTTTTGAAATTAAAATTTGAGGATCACAGTTTCATGGGTCGAGGCGCACGGTTATCGAAAAATGTGCACTAACCCTGCTGACTCCATTGTCCATTTTTTCAATGTTGGTGCGGTTTAGTCGCATGGTTTGTCAAACCGTGCGAAAACTGTGCACATCCCACTATCTATTATTTTTCCTTAAACATTCACCCAAACTCACCAAAAGAAAGTAATCTAAATCATAGGTACATAAAAACATAAAAAAGTACCTGAAATGTGCCCGAGATTACTCCTAAAAAGGTTAGGATCTTATAATATCCCCACCGTATAACAGCTCATCCTTGAGATACACTACCGAAAATCTCATAGATTCAAATCCAAAAAGATTGGTCTGTTGATCCCTAATGTCTGCTTCCCATTCCCATGTTTCCTGTTGACCATTTCCATGATTCCATAACACATGAACTAACGACACAATCTTTCCTCGTAACACTTTGTCGCTACGAACTAGTATACATATTATATGCTCCTAAAAGGACACGTGTATCACGAGATCAACCTCTTCCACATCAATCACATGAGAAGGGTCCTCGTGATAACGTTGTAGTTGCGACTCATAGAGAACATCATTCATAGTTCTTAATTTCTGTTTAAGTGTTAATCATTATTCCACTGGTCTGATTCTCTCCAGAACCTCAAACGCTCCCACAAATCTGGGAGATAACTTTCCCTAACACCGTATCCTGTGGTCCCCAATCTAGGATACACCAGATGGAAAACATGAGCACCATTTATACTCTCTAGGGGTCATCTCCGTAAATCAACATATGACTTATGTGTACTCTGAGCCATAGCCATATGTTTCTGAATCAACTATTCTTGCTCTTATGTCTCCTGAATGAGACTCAGTCCCAACAGCTCTAACTCACCCACCTCTAACCAACATAGTGGTGATCTAAAAGGTCTACCAAAAAGTTCCTCATATGGTTCCATCTGTATAGTTTCATGATAACTGTTGTTATAGGAAAACTTCACTAAAGCCAAGTGCTTCACCCACGAACCACAAAAGTCAAGCACACATGCTCGCATCATATCCTCTAACACATGTATGGTATGATGTAACTTCTCATATGTTTGTAGGTGGAATGCCATACGTGATAGAACCTATGAATGAAGCACCTTCTGTAAGACCTTCCAATAGTGTGAAGTAAAGTGTGGATCATGATCTGAAACTATATTTTGTGGCACCCCAAGAAATCAAATTGTCTCCCTCATGTACAATTTTCCCAACTGCTCTACTATAAAGGTTTATTTTATAAGAAAAAAGTGTGTTACTTTCATTTGTAGTTCCGGAACAACCCAAATAGAATTATTCATCCCAAGAGGCTTCAGATGTCCTACCACTAAGTCCATAGTCATGTCATCCCACTTCTATTCTGGAATAGGTCATGGTTTTAATAGGCCTCCATGTCATTGATGCTCTTCTTTCAGCTGTTGATAGGTGATAAATCTTGCTATATACCCTACTATATTTTTTTCATGCATGGTCACAAAAACTACCATCGAAGGTCATAGTACATTTTTGTCACTCCGGGATTTACCACCCACCATGAATCATTCAATTCTCACATGATTTACTCTTGCATACACGTAGGCACAATAACCCGTTTTTTCACATAGATGATCTCATCCACATCTATTTCCCATTCTGAATGTGTCTCCCCACCATCAAGGATTTCTCTCAAGGATAAACATTCCAAATCATCATACTACATGTCCCTGACCTATCTCAAGAGCGTAGATTCCACTACTATAGAAACCATAGTCATCATCTCCGAACACTCCTAACATAACACGTGCATTTCCACCAGAAAAGTCATCATCTTCTATTATACACTCGACTAATGTACCAATAGAGTCTGATTTTTTTTTCCCAAGGCATCAAACACACTATTCACCTTTCTGGGTGTATATTCTAGTTCAAAATCAAAGGACTACATATACTATACCTATCTTTGAAACCTAATATTCAAGTCACACTGTGAAAAGATAAACTTCAAGATTTTATGATCCGTTAAAACTATAAACTTTTCACCCAAAAGATAGTGTCACAAAAACATAAGAGTATAAACCACTATATCTAACTCTGGGTCATACATAGGGTAATTTAGTTCATGTGGCCTCAACTGATATGACCCATAAGAAATGCCTCTACCCCCTTGAATCAACATATCTTCGAGTCCGACCCTAGAAGCATCACAAAATATCATGTACTCCTCACCTGACTTAGGTAAGATCAAGAATGTTGCGAAAGTCAGGTGCTTATTTAACTACTGGAAGGAATTCTTGCATGCTTCTATCGAAACAAACATTATCCCTTTATTTGTGAAATCAGTCAGTGGTGCCGCCATTCATTAAAAGTCCTGGATAAACTTCATGTAATAACCATCTAATTGAAAAAAGAAATGAATACCAAAAACATTCTTGGGATTCTCCCATGAAATCACTACCCATACTTTCTCTGGGTCAACAGCCACACCTTTTTCCTAGATGATATGCCCCAAAAAGTGTACCATGTCAATCCAAAACTGAAATTTAGATAGCTTGGAATATAGACAATTCTCTCTTAGTGTACTAAGGACGTTGTCAAAATGTTGGGAATGATCTTCATGAGTCATAGAGTACACTAATATGTCTCCCACGAACACCACCACAAACTAATATATGTATCAATGAATGACCCTGTAAATCAAGGACATAAACACTGATAGAGAATTGTTCAACCAAAATGGCATTAAAAAAACTCATAAAGTACATATGTGCTTATGAAAGTAGTTCTTGTTATATCAGAGGTCTAAACCCTCACATCATGATACCCTGATCTCAAATCGATCTTTGAGAACATAATAGCACCTTTCAAGTGTTGAAACAGATCATTGATATACGGAAGAGGATATAAATTCTTCAGAGTCATTTTATTCTACTTTTGATAATTGAAACACAAGTGTAAACTCCCGTAATACTTCTTTGCAAACAAAATAGGTGATTCCCAAGGCAACATACTTGGACAGCTAAACCTGTTATCCTCCAACTTTTGCAACTGTTTTTAGTGCTCTTGAAGCTCAGTTAGTTCCATTCTGTAAGGTGGAATAGATACTGGCTCAGCCCCCAACATAAGCTCAATTGTAAATTCCACATCTCTCTCAGGCAAAATCCCTAAAACTTCTTCAGGAAATGCATCTTGTAACAATTCTAATATAGGTGGAAGAAAATGTTGCATACCACTCCTATCATCAATAAAAATAGTAGCAACATGGGTTGTGATATCTCCCAGTTGCTGAGTAATTGGGCTATCTTTGTGTATATAGCTATCACATTCTCCAGAAAGGACATATTTATCACCCTCAGGAGATACAAAGTTCACTATCCTATGGTAACAGTCTATGTGGGCTCAATATGTGACTTGCCAGTACATAGCCATAATCAGGTCAAACCCGTTATATCAAGGTTATGTATATCCCAAAATAAATGATACTATCTGATCTCTAGAGAACATCCCTTCCATAAATAGATATCCCTAGTTTGTTTTCTCAAAAGTTTATCGATATTCATCATCCCATTAATGGAATCCACCTCCAGGCTCAAGACATTAACATGGTTTTCAGATATAAAGGAATGATAGGAACCGGTATCAAAAAAGGCAGTAGATAAAGAAGAAGAAACCAGGATAATACTTCACACTATCGATGGCCCAACCTCACTCTCCATCAGTGTAAGTTGCACTTCATGTAACTATACTATCCCTCTTCCCTGTGGTGTCATCTGACTCCACTAAGTATCACCACTCTGATGATACAGGTTCTCAAACCATGAAGCACCACACCCACTTCCTCTACCACTTCTTCTAGTAGAAATCCATCTGCCTGACCTATATGGTGTAGAAGACCCCTTTCCCACACTCTAACTCCGATTAGCTCCTCCCTTAGCACTAGCATGTCACTAATTCCTGCAAAACTTTTGTAGTGTCCCATATTTCCACAAAACAGGCACTCTACTAGTGGTTGAGGACAATCTGTATGATAATTTCCCTTCCTATCGCACTGGTGGAAAAGAAAATGTGAAAGATTCAGTGAAATTGTTCCTCCAAACTATTCACCTTTATTTCCATTTTCCTAACTAAGATTCTCATGATGGATATTCCTTCTTTCGAAAGTCACACTTGCTGATCGTATAGCTACCTATTCAATATTAGAAGCCTCCTTCAGGTTCCCCTAAAAAATGAGAGCCTGATAAACCACTTATGAAAATTTCATCAAACTAAAGATATTCACCTGAGACTTAATTTCACACTTAAGTCTGTCAAAAAAAAATTGTTTTTCCAAGTATTCCTTATATGCCACCAATATTGGAGAAAAATGATATAAATCTGTGAAAAAGTTCAGTGTACTCCATTATGGACATTCTTCCTTACATCAGATGCATAAACTCTAAAGCCTTCTCTTGCCTCATCATGTCTGGATATATGTGATCCAAGAACTTCTCTAAAAATTCCTTCCATAAAAAATCATCTGTATTTCTAGATCGTACATAAATTTCCAACCAGTGTTTCATTGAACCCCGTATCATGTAAGAAACCAACCCTACCCTTCTCTCAGACAGAGTCTCTAAAAGGTTAAGTATCATCTCTATGTATTTAATCCAAAATTCATCTCCCTCAGTTCCACTATCTATAGAAAAATTAGGAGGGTTCATCAGCTAAAACTCCCTATTCAACTCATACATGCTTTACTAAACCTGCTCTGGGTCTCTCTCCATGAATTGCATGAAATGAGAAAAGTTCCCTCAAAACTATTCCCCTTCTTCCTCATCTTGCACCAATGGTGCCTCAACCTCCCTATCTAGAAGTTCATTCCGAGTCAAACTCCTCAGTCTCTCCCTCAATAAGTGTTGTGGAGTCATACTCCTACAAATACAATAGCATATATTAGGTCTCATAACACAACCTTATAACATTTACGTAAGAGGAGAAACTAACACAACAAGTATCAACATTTCATTTCTCCATTTTCAAACCACACGGTCAACACCGAGGCCTTATCACTACCCTTAAACCATACTGCACCAAGGTATTGGTCAACAAGGGTATATTAATTTTCATTAATTAATTCATGAATAAATTAATCACATTATCTCAAATTAATTAATTCAAAATTTAATTAATTATTCATTCCCATTTCATTAATCAAGGTTCTCATTAGACACTCATTTATTCTCATTTTGCATCATTCTTTCAATCTCAAAACATGGAAAAAAAGTTAAAGTTCATCAATATACCCATAATCCATTTTCTCATGGGTGCTTAGAATTATACATGTTACATCAACCCTGAGTGCCCAGAATGATGCATGTAGACTCAACTATCATGCTTCTTTAGGCCATGAATCAAAATGAAATAATTTTCAAATCAAATATCACATAACACCACAAGTGCATCACCTAAGGCTAAATAATATAGAACTGTAACAACAAACTACAATCACAACAATCATAAACTGAGTACTCAGATTTTCCCTTGTACATGATTTTTCATTTCAAATGCACGAGATCATTGACAATCCTCGACTCTTCCTAGTATTATGTCTACCTTTCAAAAAATAGTAATACAAAATATGAAGAATGAAAAGAAAACCCCTTTGATACCACATTACGATATTCCAACCCAGGATCCACTGAATAGTGCCCTTAGTCGATTGGACACATGCCCTCAAGCATGCCTCCCCATATGCTAGAGGGTGCCGACTAGCATTTAGGACCTAGTATTTTAGTATTATGGAGACTATACCCTTAGTTATTAGAATAAAACACAAGTGGTATCAAATAAAAATTAACCAAGTGCGTAAGAATATATAAATAACAATAACAATACCATGACATATGATAGTCAAAACCAGATAATACAACACTCACCTTAAAGGAAAAACATGTTATGACAATGCAAGTGTCATGTGTCTTTAATGCAACTGAATGTAAAGACACAACGACTCCAAACTGGTTCGAAACCACGTCTAGTTCCTTCTTCCATGCTCCAATCCGAAAATGAAACCTATCACAGGGAATCACCCTTATCTATTCCCACAACAAATAATTCTTTTCAGTTTTCGATAAGGCGGCCCGAATAGGGTGTGAGTACAACTCTGTAGGCGACCACCAACGGTGTCTAAAATGAGTCCAGTAAAAATAGAGTGCATTCGATTTAATAATGCAATAAATACAATGCATAATTTAAATAGTTATCACATTTTCATTTAATAATTTATCAACACATTACGTTATGTTCAATTCATGATTCACATTTTAATCATCATTCATTATCATTTATCATCTGGTGTAGGTCATCATGCCTAGAACCCCAAATCCCATTTGAAACATCATTCATTATTATCATTAATCATATGGTGTAGGAAATCATTCCTAGAACCACAAATCTCATGAGTATGGGTCATCATGCCTAGCACTCCAATTCTCAATTGTTGTAGGTCGTTATGACTGGCACCTAATAATGTCAATATTGGAAAACTATTGGGGAGGAATGCCATGTCCAAGTCCAAACTTCTAATCGGTCCAGTAAGACATGCCTACCACCACAAAATCTCCTCTATTTAATCATTATTTAAATCATAATAATTTTCCACATTATTCATTTACTAATCCATGGAATAGTTAAACATATCAAATTTCATTAGTTAATTAAACAATTAACTAAGCTTATAACACATTAGTTAATTCATCAATTAATTTACAAATCACCACAATTATTTTTCCATAACTAATTATTCACATTTAATTATCAAAATAAAAACCCAAATAGTCATAATCAATTGTCACAATTAATTATCTTTGATCAAATCATGGAAAATAATTAATTCTACCAATTAGTTATCTTTGGTCAACTTCTTGGAACATAATTAATTCTCACAATTAATTATCTGACAGAACTAAACATAATTACAATATCAATTATCATCTACTATATATCAATTAAAATATCAAATATCCAAATTTTTAATTTGGAAAACCACCCATCATTTGTTCCGTGATTCAATTATCAATTAAATCACCATGGCTATTCACAAGTCAAGTCTATATTATTAATTACTCCAACTTGGGAATTAAATTATCAAGGGGAAGATAGAGAACTAATAAATTCATACACATATCATAAATAATTACTATGGTAGTTGGATTTATACCACCTACCTCAGTCTCATGATGGATGTTATCCCAACAGAAATCCCGAAAATCTAATCTGCACAACGTCGTCAATAAAGTTTCATATCTTAATCCCTAACCTAAAATTTAGATCAAAGGCATCCCGATCATGCAAATATAGATATAGATCCGCAGCCTAAGATATAGATCTCAACTACTAGGTTTATATCCATGTAAAAAGTGACAATATCCCATGAAAAGATCAAGTAAAGATAGAGGAATGAACGAAAGAAACAATAGCATGAAATCCACTTACCGATAGGAGAGCGGGTCTTCAATCCGGGCTTCTGATCTTGAAGAATGGTGTTAGTATCACATTATAATATCTTAGGGAGGCTTTTGAAATACCTAAAATTCATCAAGATTGATCCAAGGTCGAAAATAGTGATGTCATGGGGGTTTTGGTTCTTTTAAAAAGGATCTTCGGAATTAAAATCCCCTGTATACAGTTTCCTGGGCAGAGGTTCATGGTTAAGGAAAACTGTGTGCCAACCGTGTAGACTACACTGTCCAGTTTTTCATGGTTGGAATGGTTTGGTCACATGGTTTTTTCAATCTATACGCAAACCATGTGGACCTCTCTTTCCAGTTTTTCATTCTTGGCATGGTTTGGTCGCACAGTTTTTCAAACCATGCAAAAACCAGGTACAACCCACTGTCCATTAGTTTTCGAAAATAATTCACCCAAACACACCCCAAGACACTATTATAAATCAAAGGTACTTAAATTCATCAAAAATTACATGAAAACATTACCTATATGATTCTATAAAATTCTGTGATAATACAATTTTTACCATCTTATAAAAATTACATAATTATTTATGTTCGTATAGCACATTTTGTCGATATTTGGTACTTGAGTCATAAATAAACATTTTTTGATGTAGATTTTCGATTTGTTCATTAGGAAAACATATCCAGAACATTATTTGTGAAATAATAATTTATTTTATACATTAATAATACTTTTTAAATCAATCTATTAATTATGGTTATGAAAAATGAATAATGTTATAATCATGGAGACGGTAGGCCATACATACGCATGGGTAACGTTTTTCATTATTCAATGATCATTATAAATATAAGGTAATTATTATTTTAAAATTACATAATTTTAATAATATAATTAAGATTATAATAATTATATAATTATACTTATATATACATTACAATTGTTTTGGCGAATCAAAACGATTCTCATTGTTTCGTAGAGGTGATAGATCACACGTACACATGAACAACAATACCATTTTTTGTGTTAATGGAAGGTAAGAACACAATTGAAATATTATTAATTTAAAATAATTAATATGTCATTAATATCATATATAAACATTTGTTTTTTGTTTCAATTAGTTTAATGTGTGGTGTCCAAAACATAAATAACATATAATTCCCTCTATTTTAATATATAAACCCACACAATCTACCATTCCTCTTCACTAAAAACCATTGGAGCTCAGACATAAAATTGCCTCTTCTATCCATAATCCTCCAAAGGTTCCCTAATCTCCCATGAATCCTCTCTCAAGCCTCTCCCTAGCCTTTGGGATCACACATCCAAGTAAGAGATCCTCACATTCATTCTTATTTTTGTCCAAGTTTCCTTATATTTTTATGACATTTTAGTTTCAATTAAAAATGGTTGGGTATGATTTAAAACATCCCATATACTTCCCTCCTTATTTTTTAAGGATTATAGACCCTATAATATCTAATTAATTCCTCCCATGTACACCTATTACCATGCCGAAATGTTGTAATGGATTTCTTCTTTTCTCATTTTTGTCCAAATTTATTTATGTTGTTATGTCAAATTATTTTTAATTATAAATGTTGGGGTATGATTTCTCGCCTATACTATACTTACCTCATTATTTTTAAATTATTATAGACCCCTTCCAATCCCATTAATTCCCCCAGGTACACTTTTTACCATGCCAAAATTCTGTAAGGGATTTCTCTATCGTCATTTACATTCAAACAATTCATTATATTATGCATCTAAATTCTATTACATATGTTGGAACTTGTTTTTTATATGTACCTATTACTTTACCTTTAATATATGTGGGATGATACATTATTTTAACATTCATCAACCATTTTTATGAAATCATATTTAATGCAATTATGATGCTGAATTTTCATAACCATTTTCCATGCCAAAGTCATTGTGTAGTGAATACCTTTCCCATTTCTCTATCAATGGTATTCACCATTATTAACATTTACTTATTTAATATATATTTTCATGTATTAATTCCACATTCCTTTATTTTGGAAAAATTATGATGTTTAATAAATCCATGTTGTATGATCTATGTGGCACACTTATGCATGTAATGAAATGATTAAGAAGGGTTCACCTAGATAGAGCTCAGATTAATTTCTTAAAGACTTTTATCATGATAAATCAAGTGAAATGAGGGTTTAATCATTATAAATCAAGTGAAATGATGGATTTAATCATTATCCATGTTCAATTTGAATTTTCTCATTCTAATATCATGTTAAATGTTGTTTCCACATTTTCATGTTATGATAATCATGATATATCATGCCTTTATGTTCATGTTTCCCTTGTGCTCCATTGATATGCCTATTTCCTAACATGTACTATATTTTTCATTTTATTCCTTGTTTACTCCCTTATTGGGCTTTATAGATCAACCTTTTCTTAGGGATGACCACATGTTATCCCATGCAAAGCTAGGTATGAAAGAATGTTGTGGTCATGTAAAATAATTTTTCAATAAAGATGTAGGATTTTGTGTTTTAAGTTTTTATTTAATGTTCTTAATTTCCCAAGACACTAGACCTATGAATAATTGTAGTTTTAGTGTGTGAATGTTTATGTAATTAATTATGTTTAAGTGTGTAATAAAGAGCGGGGTTATTATAGTTGGTATCAGAGGATAGTTTTAGTTATTTTTTGGAATAGGATTAGAAAACCATAGTGTATGATTTAGGTATAATATTATGTATAATAAAAACATCCCTAAATTTTGGTGAGTATTGATTAATTGTTATATCAACAAAATACATTCCAATCTAGATATGAGAAGGTAGAGGCGGCTTTAGCACAGATTTATCCAGGGGTAATCCCCGAAAACACCGCATTGATCTAGACTCGAACGTGAACTAGTGAATGACAATGGGCCTAGATTAACTTTTGGTTTTGACACATCCAAGGGTTATTATTTGATAAAATCTTACTCTTAATATGAACGATTGTTTAGGGAATTAAAAAAATATTCCAATAAGAATATTTTTTTGGAAGTTCATCATTTATAACATAGATAAGTTAACGAAATAAATGTAATTTATAAGTTATCCATTTTTTTCATTAGATTTCCCCTTATGTGTTACCCCATACTTTAATTTTATTCAATCCAATGGCCTGTAAAAGGAAGACTTGGGATAACAACTGATGCGAAGATCAATGTGATCACTGTTCTAATGAGATGACCAATCCAATGGGAGTGGGAATCGCAAAATTTGTCACAATAATATCTAAATTAATTCGTGATTTTAATAGAAACATGGTTCAAGAGGAACATTCACACACCCCCACCCCACACTCCCCCCCAACACTAAGAAATAACAAGCCAAAAAAGAGAGATTCTTCAGACAAAGGCCACATACGTTTAATGGATCATCTGATCCCTCAATCACAGAATAACGGATCAAATTCATTGAGAATATATTCTCCATCAATAAATTTTTTGAACAATAGAAGGTTCTTCTGGATTCTTGTCATATGGTGGTAAAGCTCTTCAATATAGGAAATTGATCAAAAATACAAATTCTAAGAAAGATATCCAGGTTTTGGAATGGAAGGATTTTAACAAAATGTTTTTCAATAAATATTTTCAACACACCCTTTGACTTAATATGGAAAGGTACTTAATTTACCTCAAGAAAAATGATGAAAAATCAATCAGATCATATGTGGAAAACTTCATAACCCTTTCATAATACACCTCCGGAATTTTTGTTACACTCGAATGCAAGGTTGACCACTTCTTTGGTGGGATAAAACCTAGCATACAAGTCTCCCTAGAGATCCGTGACTTTGAGAGCTATGAGGAAATTTTCTAATATTCACTCAAGGTTGAAATGGATATCCACAAATATCAGAGGTATCATGGTGATAAGATTTGTAATGTGGACTTTCATTTTGGTGGCCTGATGGATTAATCTAACAGTAATAAGAAAATACATCACCCCACATGCCAAATGGGAGAAAATAAGAACCCCATAAATTATCTGATGGGGATGAAGAAATGTTTTAGGTGTGGAAGAGAAGGGGACTTAGCTATTAACTGCCGACAAGAAAAAGTTGATGTTGTGACAGAGGAGAGGAAAACTTTGTTCGACCCCCAACGCATTGATCATTACTTCAATTGCAAATAAACAGGGCATTGTGAAAACTAGTGCCCTAATCCAAGGGTTCTTTTAGGAAACCAACAACCACCAAGGAAGTAAGAGTTATATTTTTCTATCACTATTCCTGAAGAGAACCCCAACAATAATGTGCTAAAAGGTACACAATTCATTCATTCATGAATATGGAAATTTCTTTTATATTCTGGTTCAACACATTTCATTATATCGCTAATGTTTAGTAGAACAATCCCAACACCACAAAAAATTATGAAAGTAAAGATTTCAATGAGAACATAGAAAGGGGAAATCATTTCAACCCATGAATATAACTCCCCTCTATCAAAATTTGTTTTTTGAACTTACTAATGAACCTATTAAAACTCCCATATGGTGGACGTTAATGCAATTATTGGCATGGATTGGCATTCCCTATATAGGGCCAACATAAATTGTTGTGAGGGGGAAATCACGCTCCATATGGAAATTTGAACCCCAATTCTCTAAAATTGCAAGGAGGATGATGAATCTTACTTTGCACCATCATATCAAGAAAGGATATTGATAACCTATGAGCATACATATATTTCTCAGATTATTGATTCTATGGATGAAACCTTCCTTGAAGACATGCATATTGTGAGGGAATTAGTAGAAGTGTTTCTTGAGTAATTTCATAGTATTCCTCCTAGAAGATATGTTGAATTATCAATTGATCTTATACCAGGGGATTTCCAATATCCATGAATTTTTATAGAATGGATGTTGTGGATTTTGAGGATCTAAAAAACAACTATAAGTGAATCTGGATAATTGGTTTATATGACCATTTGCTTCACCATGGGGTGCACTATTCCTCTTAGTCAAGAAGAAGGATGGGTCATTGGGCCTTTGAATTGATTATTGCGATCTCAAAAAAACATGATAAGGAACAAGTATCATCTACCATGAATTGATTACTTGTTTGATCATCTACATGGATCACAATACTCACCAAGGTGGATCTACGACCAGATATTACCAAGTAATGGAGACAAATGAGGATATCCGCAAGACTGATTTTCATACAAGTTACGGGCACTATGAATTCATAGTATTACCTTTAATATTCACTAATTCTCTAGAAATATACATAGACATGATGAATTGAGTCATTAGACATTACCTCAACAAATTTGTCGTAGTCTTTATAGAATATATTATAATATACTCCAAAACCGAGGAGGAGCATGCAGAGCATCTAAGCATTGTACTAGAGAAATTTTGAAAGGAGAAGATATATAATATGTACAACAAGTGTGAGTTTTTCTTGAATTATGTCTCATTCATGGGTAATATAATCACAATAAATGAGATATCTATGGAACTCTCCATGACTGCTATAATTTATCGATGGTTAAGTCCAACATTGGTGACAGATATCCAAATATTTCTTGGGGTAGCAAGATATTTTCACTGATTTGTGAGAAATTTCTCATGATTTTCCAACCCTCTTACCATGCTAACCCAAAAGGGAGTCAAGTTTTCTTGGAGTAGTGAATGCGAAGATAGCTTTAAGGATTTTAAAGGAGGCTTATCACTTCCCCCATGCTCACTCTACCGACATGTGGAGAACTTTGTGTTGTATTTAGTGATGCTTTGAAGAAGGGTTTGGGTTGTGTGTTGATTAAAAATGAAAAATTCATTTTCTATTCATCAAGAAAATTAAATGTTAATGAGAAAACATTCCAACACATGATATGGAGTTGGCTGTAGTAATCTTCACATTGAAAATTTTTCAACATTACCTCTTTGAGGAGAAGTGTGAAATATTAACAGATCATAAAATTCTCAAGTATATATTCACACAGAAATAGTTTAACATTATCCAATGTAGATAGTTAATGATGATCAAAGACTATGAATGCTCAATACATTGTCACCATGTGAAAGAGAACAAGGTAGAGGATGCTCTATGTAGAATGGATCCATCAATTCTATCATTGATGATAATTGAAAAGGATCCAATATTATAAGATTTGATGAAGATGGACATAAGAATCATAAACAAGGGAACATCCTCAATCCTTTCACTAATGATTACACAACGGTATCTTCTAGAAAGGTTAAAGGATGCTTAAAATGATGATGAGGGAAGTCAGAAGAAAGTTGAAACTATTCAAAAATGTAAATCCTCGTAGTTCAATGTTAATGAAGATGGAATTCTGAGATGTTGGACTAGACTACGTGTTTCAACAAATATGGAGTTAAAGAATGAAATTTTGAATAATGCACATAGTTTTTATTTATCCATTCACCATGAAACAAAAATATGTATTGGTATCTTTGAGATCTTTATTGGTGGGATAACATGAATAAGTAGATCGCTGAGTATACATCAAAGTCCCTGGTATGTCTTCAAGTGAAGGCTAAGAGGTAGAAGTATAAGGGGACGATGCAACCATTACCTATACAAATATGGAAATGGGAGAACATCACCATGGACTTTGTCACCAGACTTCTGAAGACATATAAAGTAAATAATACTATCTGGGTTGTTGTGGTTCATCTTACAAAGACAACACACTTTATTTCAATTCAAGAGGATTTATCATTGGATCGGCTGGAATGGATATATATCATAGAAGTGAAAATACTGCATGGATTACCACTATCTATTGTATCCAATAGAGATCAACGATTCACCTCTAATTTATAGAAGAGTTTTCAACATGCTCTGAATAATGAGATAAGCTTTAGTACAGCTTGTCATCCTCAATATTATGGCCAATCTGAGTAGACTATACAAACACTTGAGGGCATTTTGATAGATTTCTCAGTGGACTTTAGTGGAGGATCTTATCAACATATTCTTATAGTTTAGTTCTTTTACTATAATAGTTTCCACTCAAGCTTCCAAATGGTTCCTTATGAAGCCCTTTATGGGGAGAGGTGCAGAATAGTGTCATATAGGGAATAAGTTGGGGAGAAAAAACTCGTAGGTCCAGAAATTATTGAAGAAATTGTGAAGAAGTTTAAGACCATCCAACTACTCATTAAATCTTCTAAGAGTCCACAATAGAGCTATGCTGATAATTATCGACGAGAACTAGAGTTTGATGATGTATATATGGTATTCTTATACATATCTCTATGGAAGAGAGTTATGAGATTTGGGGAAAACGGGAATCTTAGTCCAGGGTACATTGGCCCTATTGAGATCCTTGATCACATTAGAGAAGTGGCATATCGACTAACACTCCCACTAAACCTATCCCAAGTACATGATGTATCCCATGTATCACTCCTAAATAATTACATAATTGACCCATCACCTAAACTCAATCTAGAGGTTGTACTGTTGGAGAAGGACCTCTCCTATAAAGAGAAGTCGTTGAAGATCTTAGATCCTAGGGAAAGCGTTCTAAGAAATTAGACAATGCCTCTTGTCATGGTGTTGTGGTTAAACAACAAGTTTGAAAAAACAATGTGGGATTTGGAGGAATTGATGAAGTACAGTTAACCTCATCTATTTTAGTGTGGGAAAAGGAAATTTCGATGCTGAAATTTTTTAAGGGGGAAATACTATAATGACCCAAACATTTATTAATGAAAATTCATCTTGATCTGATTAAATGTATTACTATGTAAAATGGTTATATTAGACATATTCAGTTCCTTGGTTTTATGTTTTTTGTATTTTAAAATAATGTTAAGAATTATTATCATTACTAATATAGTCATTAAACATTGATCACATGATTAGTATAAATACAGGGCTTTAAAAATCCAATTTACTTAGACAATGAAAGCGATGGCCTCGTCTAGTAGAATTTCCCCATACGGAGCCCATTTTTCGGAGCTCAGAAAGTAGGTAGCATCTCTGGCCTTCACTCATGACCATTCCCAAGCCGAGCCTCAACAAGATAATTTTGAATGGAATCTCTAAATAGAGAAGATAAAGTTAATAGTGATTATCACCTGAGAAATGTTATCTGATCCTCCCCAATAGTTTTTCACCATCACACACCTTACCCTTTAGTCAAATGGTGGTGTTATAATGTGTTATTCAACAAGACCATAGAACTATGATTATGTGCATTTTTTTAATGAATATACATTAATTTCATTATTGTTTCTTTTTAAATGGTTTTTATAGAAAAGATAGTATTTTTAGTTAATATTCAATTAATAAATCTATTCATGATGAATTAATGGGTTTCTGTATTAAATTATATTTTAATAAAATATTATTACTAAATAAATTTTTATTAAATATAAATAATCAAATAATTTTAATGAATAATGTTATAATTTTTATTAAGGTGTGAAAGCCGTTATTGTCAAAACCTATGACTTTTTGATAAATGTATATTTATATTTAAAGAGAAAAAATTAATATATTAAGAAAATTATGTACATTAAATTAATATTATATTTGGAATCTGGATGTCAAAATTATCCACTGGTGAAATTTTCATAATTTTTTGAGACTATCGAATTTTGGGGTAAAAATTAAATACCGTTTAAATATATAATGTGTTTTATGACATCATAATGACACAATAGTGTTGTAATAAAATACTATAAATGGTATTTTCAGAAAATATATGTTTTACTTTTAAAATAATATGATTTTAGGTTTGTTTGTTTTATTTTACAAAACCTAAGTGGAACCTCCAAGACTAATAAAACATTTTAACAATTTAAAATTAATTCCTTGAGAGTGTGACTCACCTCCACATAAGAAAGACTATTATTTTAATAGGTTTTTACATTTAACTTTTAAAAAAAATTATCCACTAAACATTGGAAAAAACGATGGGCAAAAACCATGGGTTGGATTGTGGTTTTGATTAGTTTAATGTGTGGGGTCCAAATCCTAAATAATAAATAATTTTGTCTCCTTTCCTATATAAACCCACTCAATCTCCACTTCATCTTCACTAAAAATAATTGTATCTAGACTAAAATCTTCCCTAATATATTTAAAATCCACACAAAGTTCCTTAATCTCTCTATAATCCTCCCTCAAGCTTCTCCCAAGCCATTGGCATCACACTTCCAAGTAAGGGATCCTCAATTTCCATCTTTGTTTATGTCCAAGATTCCATATATTGTTATTCCCTTATATTTTCAATTATAAATGTTGGGGTATGATTTCCCACCTCCCATATAATTCTTTCCTTATGTTTTAAGGATTATATACCCCATTCTCTCTCATTAATGCCTCCCCTGTACACCTGTTACCCTGCAAAAATAAGGGATTTCTTCATTTCTTATTTTTGTCCAAAATTGGTTATGTCATTATGCTCTTTTATTTTCAATAAAAAATGTGTGGGTATGATTTATCACCTCTCTTATACTTCTCTCCTTAATTATAAATTATGAGGGAACCCTTTCACTCTCATTAGATCATCCCATGTACACCCTTTACCATTCCAAAATTTGTAAGGGATTTATCTCTCCTCATTAACATTCACACAATTATTTTATATTATGCATAAAAATACCATTAAATAAGATATTATATGTATCTATATGACCCCATTACCTTCCATTTCATTTAAAAATTAGGAGACACTCATTTCTCTCTAATCAACCATTTTTATGTATTCTTATGTCACGTTGTTTTGCAGCCGAATTTGCACCGGGATTTTCCTGGAAAAAGTAATTCTATAGGGAATACTATCCCCATTTTCTATAAAGGGTATTCACCTTTATTCACATTTAATTAATTTATTATAGAGTTTCATGTGTGAATTCCATATTTATTTATTGTGGAATAAATTATGATGTTTAATGAATCCATGTGGTGTGATTTATGTGGAACAGCTATGCATGAAATGAAATGGCTAAGAGGGGTGCACCCTGATAGTGCTCTAATGGATGGGGTAAAGATTAATATCATGATAAATCAAGTCTATTGAGGGTTTAATATTGCTAAATAAAGTAAAATGAGGCTTTACTCATGATCCAGATGCAATGAGTCTTGGCTCATGCTAATATCATGTTAAACTTTGTTCCCACAATTCTATGTTATGAAGATCATTCTATTTCATTCATTTATGTTCATGTTTCTCTTGTAATACATTTATATTCCTATTTCCTAACATGTACTATATTATACATGTTATTCTTTTTTTACTCCCTTTATAGGCTTTATAGCTCACCATTTTCTTATGAATTTGCTCAGGTAAACCCATTCAATGAAAAGTACGAATGAATGATGAGGACATGTAAAAGAATTATTCAATGAAGATGTTGGGTTTTATGTTCTAAGTTGTTATGTAATCTTCCTAATTTACCAAGACACTAGACCTCTCGATCCTCAGAGTTGTCTTTAGTGCATTTTTGTGTAATAAATCATGTTTAAGTGTGTAATAAAGAGAAAGGTTGTTATATTAATCCATTAGTCTTTCAACTTGGAACCAATGACATTCACTTTAATTTCACATTCATGGTTTCATTCCTCCATGCCCTTTCCTACCATCACCTCATCTTCTTTCACAATAGAACCTTTATATTCCTTCAATAGAGGAGAAAGTGTGTTTTTTTGTTGAATATTTCATATCCTCTTATTTCTCACACCGAGCATGACTCACGTGGGATTAATGGTTTACAATGATCACAACAGTCGCACAATATACACCTATTCTTAAACTTTGATAACATTGATTCCCACAATAATTGGGATACATAGTAATCCTTCACTCAACACCTGAGCTCACTAGATATTCTCTATGGGAATTCAACCTTAATTCCCTTAATCTGGGAATCCTCTTCAGGTGTAAGCATCGAATTAATCCCCATAAATCCCCATGAGTGAAGAAATATCTCATAGACCTTGTTACAAGGGAATACACTTTTGGATTAATCCCTAAGAATGTCTCTAAAAGGGTCATACAACCCAGTGAGACTTTCCAAACTACGTGGTCATTGATTCACATCTGAGTCAGATACATTGGAATCCTCTCTGGGGTTCAAACACAAAAATTAAATTCTACCATGTTCTTTCTGGGCCATATTCCCAATAGAATCAAATATATCTTTGAAACTCATATCTTTTCCAGGTTCCTTGGGTAGCATAAGCATAAGTCCAACACCAAGTTCTGACTAAGCACCTTCCACTTAGATGTACGCACCACATGACATTAAACTGTACGGTTAAGTCCTTATCACATGACCATAAAAGGTATGATGTGTTCCATTGGAACTAAACTACGAGGGTTATGATTCCTTTCACCAGGATATGTAGGTATCCCATTCATGGGTACGATCCAAACATCAAAAAAAATTATACATGTAAGACCATAAATACTAGAGTGCCTCACAGAGTGTCTTAAGAACCATTATCTTTATGAAAATGTCTAAAAGGGTCTCAGTGTATTATATATGAGGATAACATTGATGAAGATTCTTGAATACATACAGAGATCTGCATTAATGATGAACCTCAAACAAATACAGATGATTATAAAATTTAACACATTATATTAATTTAATAAAAATATAATGGGAAACATAAGTTATACTTAGTGAATTAAGAAGGATTCAAAAACATATATTAAATCAATAAGGGAGTCCTAGAGTAGGAAATAATTCCCCCCAAAAGGGTGTGATGAGCTCGACCCCCCATCCTCTATACCAAAGTGAGTTATTAAGTATCGCAGTTCCAAACCTAAAAAATTTATACCTTTGGAAATAAGGTCCCTTTGGATGTAGAACCATTGGATGTTTCCAATTCAAAAAATAAATCTGATGGGAAATGTCTGAAAGCAGTGATTCATAACTAGTACACACGTTCTAAGGGAAACGAACAATGACTAAGAAATGAAATGGTCTTAACCCAAATAGAAAATACCAAGAACTCCCTGACACCTCTCCCATGTTCGGGGTCCTTGTGACCATAATGATGCAAAATAACATGAACCCTAGAGACCCTAACCATCAGGTTGGATAAGTGTAGGAAATTTTTTACTATATGTGTACATACTCAAATAGGAGACACACTGGTCTACCACATTCTATGGGTTTCCAGGTCATGATTCTTCAGTAGAGGTTTTAAATAGGTCCCACTTGATTGAAGAATATAAAGGAAGAGGATCCCTACCATTGGATATTTGGAAGACAACTGTAAAGACCCAAAAATTCCATGGAAATATTATTCTTAAATACATGGGAATTTTACGAGTCTGTGAATTTTTATGGTTCTTGATTCCAAGGCCCGGTGTGCCCAAAATCAATTTTTGATGTTTTTTCAGGTACGTTTAGTAAACGTAGGAGCGAGTTTTTATAACTTTTGAACCAGTTCTCAAAACTGGAATATGAGGGCACCATTGAACTCAAAGTACCGATATTCTCTTATGAAGACTTTCCCCTCGACGGTGGATGGTCGAGAATAAAAGTTAGTTTTGGATTTTTATAAATAACATAATAATAAAATAAAGTGTACAACACTTTATTTTATTTTTTCTGCCATGTTGAGGTTGGGGGGTTAAATTATCCAAGTTGAGGTTGAAGGTGGGGGCCACGACACCTTATCCTCCTATGATATGTTATGGTGGTGGGGCCCACCCGAACATAACCTCCCTTGGGAGGATAATTTTGGTGGGGACCACCTGGGTATGTAACCCCATGGAACTCCCCATTTAAGATGTAGAAACTCTTTGAACACCCCTCACCTTAATGAATCCTACTCCCCTAGTAATTAATGGTGCCACCACCACCACAATTAATTTCCAAATCCTCCTTTTTGAATTTTGTGCCATTTCCACTAATTAACAGTGCCAACGCGTGTGAATTAATTAAAGGGAGCTTCTTGACATCCTCCAAATTAAATGTGACACCTCTCATGAAATTAATTTGGTGGAGCCGGGTTAATTAATTTCACCTTTTTATTTGTTGTGCCAACAAAATAATAGACAAACCATTCCTCTGTTATTTTCGTTGGGCTTTTGGTGGAGCTTGGGAAGAGGAATGCAAGGGAGAAAAGAATTTCTCCCAAAGAACACTTCCAAAGAAGAACGCGAAGAATTATAGTGATTATTTCCTCCATTGACTTCCTCCCTCAGGTCCTACCATTGTGGAGTGTCTTCCACAGCCAACGGAGCTCGGAAGTGGAATTGTGCGGCGGACGCGACGAACGACGACTTCGTCTTCTTCCCGAAACTCTGTCAACAAACATCGAGCGGCGAATCAAAGGTAAGGGGTTATTGAAAGTTGGTGTTTTCCTTTTATTTTCTCCTATTCATTGAAAAGAATCGATGTGAAGTATTATAAATGATTGAAGATCAACTTCCTTCCTATTTCTTGAACAAATGTTATCACCCCTAAACGCGGAGGTTGCGGGCCAACTAACATTGTCCGACTCCCTCCGTCGATCCTTTTGTGATATTCCTTAGGCATGGAGACGTATATACGACAAGGTGATGAAGGTGGAGATGACAAAGCTTATGCTACCCGTGGCACACCAAATCTCCCGGCTGGACATCGTCGGCCCGAGCTGCACCTAGCATGCCTGCCCCGCGTGCTTCCTGGTGCCCCCGCGCACTACCCATGTGCTGCGAACACCCCTGCACGCTGCCTGCACCCCAGAGCACTACACGCTCCCCTACACGTAGCCCGCACCCCGGCACACCGCCCCCCTATTGTGTGTTGCCCACTGCCCCTGCTACGCCATGCCCAGCGCCCCCAGCACTGGGCTGCGCCTTTCCCGGCACCGGGCTGCGCCTTTCTCAGCGCCCTGCCGCGGCCTACCTGGCCCCTATTGTGGCCTGACCAGCGCCCCCACGCCCTTCCCGGCGCTCCCACACCCTGCCCAGCACCCCCATGGTGTCCTGGATCCCTTGTAGCAACCTGGACGAGCTGATGTCTCGGCCCCCTCACGGTGCCATTGCCGAACCAGCCAGCGGGGCCCTCTGAGCCGAGCTGTGCTAGGCCGTGCCCACGCAACACTCCAGGCCAAACTGACCCCGAGCCTCGGACGGACTGGGCCAAAACTTAGCGGGCAGAACGGCCCAATGGGCCGGGCCAGACCCAGCGAGTTTGACCGAGTTGACCCAAACTGGGTCGGCCCAGACAAGGTTGGGCTGAGTCAGTCCGACCGTGTCGGACCGGACCCGGGCCCATTACTGACACATTACCTTCTTTGGCCATATCTTTGGCGCCTGACGTCTGTTTGATGAACCGTCAATAGTACCAGTATTCTTGGAACAAAGCCATCCATTTTTGAATACCCCACTGTAATTCGGGGTATATTTGAGTTACGGTCAGGTTGGATCGTACATGAATCCAACCGGTCCCCCATGACTAAAAGGATAATAACTAACAGACCGGGCATTCGATTGACGCGTCGTCTATTGCGTTGAGACCCCTATGACGTGGTGGACCTTTGAGATAATTCTTCATGGCACCTAGAGACTATTGGAGTATAGAACAGTACCCCATTGAGTGGATCCTTCCAGTGATGAGCAGACAAAGTGCGGAGACCTAGTAGCTGGAAGACCTGATGACTGCTTGACCGATTTGACTCAGAGTAATTCAACTAGTCCAGTGGGGAGCGCCTGGTAGTTGGCGGCAGACCGACATTGTAGGAGCACCTGGTAGTTAGCAGCATACCCATGGTACTCGATAGGATGAGTACCTATTCAGGCTATTTGGGGGACCACGTGGTAGTTGGCGGCAGAGGAAATACGGTGGAGTGCCTGGTAGTTGGCAGCAGACCTGCGGTACTCGACAGAAGGAGTACCTCAGCCATCCAAGGATAGTGGGAAGCACCTTGGTGTCATGACAGGCCCACTGTACTCAACAGAGAAAGAGTTCTCCAGAAGATATGGTTTCGATAATGAAAATCATGGATTAATCTGAGTCAATTACTTTTGTGTTTTCCTCGTGATTGAGATGGGTTAATAGATAAATTAGTAATATGTATGGGAATATACCTATGTAATGGTTATCCATTGTTTTCATATTTTTTGTTTTATCCTTATTGTATTTAGTGAGACCATGAGGGTCTAGGGGTCCCTATTGAGTATTGTTATACTCACCCCTGCAGGTTCTATGTTCGCACCACATTGTGTTGGTTGCAGAAGACGTACAGCACTGACTGAGGTAGAGAGTAGCAGGACTGGATGGTACCTGGAGGTGGATCACTCGGTGTGACGGTTAATGGAGGAGATGGATGGACGTGGAGTGTTGAAGATGCCATCTATACCTACCCTTCAGAGAGGAACCCCATAAGATGACCCAATAGCTACTTTACGTTTCTTTAGTTTCACTTGCTTCCATTTGTACTTGTACTTTCCTTTTGGGATTATATTTATGGAACCATTTACATTCCATCACTTCTTTTGTATACAGTTTTACTTAGTTTTTTCTTCTAGTTGTGTAATATAATGTGTTTATTTACAGTTTTAAAGTCAATGCATTCCCAATTTTGGGATTTACTCCTTTGGTGGTAGTCGCTAGCCCATGGCCTATGGAAGGCAGGTTTGGGGTAGTCACGATACGGGCCCCGGGGGATGGGTAATGACAAATTGGTTTCAGAGGAGTCGGTTCTACCTTAGAACTTAAGACTATGATATTTATTTTCTATGAAGCGATAATTTTAAGGGTACTAATTGTGGTTTTCAGTTTAGGGTGTCCAGTGATGGTGAGGGTGGCTGACGTATCCATACACCAGGACCCTGACTTCTGATTTCTGACTCGGTGCATGAAAAAAATGATTGTGTGTGTGTTTTCAAAAGGTTTAATTCAAGTCAGCTCAACATAGTCATCTCACCAGGTATAATCTTTTGACCGTGTCACATATGTTTATTTTTTGATCCCTCCCCATAGACAACCAGTTAGAGCCCCGAGATTTGTACGCACTAACAGCACACCGAGTGAAAGGGCTTCAATGTAGGGCCCTTTTCCAGTGGAGGCACCAGCCATACTACTTCCCATTGGGCCATAGATTCCACCAGCCCCAACAGCAGACGATGCACGCTGCTTGATCGCGTTGCATGAGTTCTAGTGCCAGAGGCCACCAAGGTCCAGGGGAGAGACAGACCCACAGGCGGATAAGGATTGGCTGGAGGCTGCGGTGATAGTCATTAATCTAGTAGGGACACCAGCATACTCCATGGTGATCCTTGCAGCTGGCCTTCTTCAGGAAGCAACAGGCAGATGGTGGATCCTGATGCTCTAGATGCATGACGAGGAGATGCTACTATGGACAGACTTCGAGAGACTGTTTCAGGCAGAGGTTGTCCCATCCACCCTTCAAGCGCTGCAGATTCAGGAGCTACTACATCTACAATGGGGTAGCATGATAGTAGCACAGTACTCAGTGAGGTTCACTGACCCCTCACGCTACTCCACTGATATAGTACGAGACACATTCTTCAGTGCTCGGACCTTCGATCAGTGGCTCAAGTGAGAGATCAGAGCTCCGATGATCTCACTCAGCATCCCGATGCAGATGGGGGTGCTAGAGAGAGCCCTCCTAGTGGAGAGTTTCCTTGCTGAGCAGTCTCCAGCAGTGAGACCTACCACTAGCCGACACGCAGTGGAGTCTTCTGTAGCTGGTCGTAGACAGATGTCACAGAGATCTATGAAGACCAGACCTATAGGTGGTCGACCGCATGACTCAGGATCAGTTGTGCGGGGCACCCAGAGTGGAGACACATCCAGTTATGCCAGGAGCAGATAGTGCTACTCATGCGGCGGGCTTGGTCACATGGATCGTGACTGTCTGACCCACTATTCTGATCATCAACAGACAATTAAGGGACCTCCTAGGTAGAGGAAGAGGATCGATCAAGGCAGTCTGCAAGGAGGAGGAGGACGTGGCAGAGGAGTTGGACGTGCAGCTGGTGGTGGATGACATCACAAGGTGTTACCACCACCACCGCCAGGAGGCTCACCCCGACCGGAGGGAGCGGGTGGAAATGGGAGAGCTCAGCTTTAGGCAGCTGAGGCCTACAATCACAGTGCTCCAGAGATAATTTGAGGTATGATCTATGTCAACTCCACCTTAGTTGAAGTTATTATAGACACAGGTGTCAGTCACTCTTTCATTTCCACTGCCCTCTTTTGGAGATCGGATATTTGGACGGAGTCGTTGGCTCGATCCTTACGGCTAGAGACTCTTACGGGAGTAGAATTGACGATTACGCATTGGTGCCGGCAGTGTGATCATACTCTTGGAGGCAAGAGTTTCGACTGGGATCTTCTCATAGCGGCATCGAGGACTTACGACGTCATCTTGGGTATGATCGGTTATCCAAATTCCATGCTTAGATTTACTGTATTAGGTGAAAAGTGTGGTATGTCCGCACGGATGAGACCAGGTTTACCTTCACCGATGAGAAGGGAAACTTTGAAGCACAGGACGGACTTACATAGAGGAGGGTGGAGCCGATCACTCATCAGTTGGCCTACCTTACCATGGGAGTAGTTGAGGTGGAGAGTCCGACTTATCTTATAGTGGTGGACCAGTACGCGGATTTTTTCCCTGACGATGTTACAAGACTACCTCCTCACAGAGAAGTGGACTTCTACATTGACATGTACCCCGGAACATCACTGATATCTACTCCATAATATCGGATGGCTCCCGCTGAGCTTCGTAAGATGAGGGTAGGGATAGATGACATACAGGAAAAGGGATTCATCTGGCCCAGTGTTTCTCCCTGGGCAGCCCTGATTCTGTTCGCCAAGATGGCGGATGGGAGCCTGAGGCTCTCTGTCAACTACCTTCGCCTGAACCAGGTGACCGTAAAGAAAAAGTACCCACTCTCGAGGATTGAAGACCTTTTTGACCAGTTGAAGGGAGCATGGTGGTTCTCGAAGATAGAACTCGGATAAGGCTATCACCATCTCATAGTTCAAGACGAGGATGTGCAGAAGATAAACATTAGGTGTTGTTACAGCCACTACGAGTTCTTGGTTATGCCCTTCTATGTAACCAACACTCCAGCAGTGTTCATGAGTCTCATGAACAGGATCTTCTAGCCATACCTCTATTGCCTGGTCATAGTCTTCATCAATGACATTCTGATCTACTCGACTACTGAGGAAGAGTATGCCTACTGTTTTAAGGTTGTACTAGACACAATCCGAGAACACTAGCTTTATGGTAAGCACTCGAAGTTCTAGTTTTGGATTCGAGAGGTTCACTTCTTGGGACAGGTCATCTCAAAGTCTAGAGTTGTAGTGGATTCAGCGATGATTGAATCAGAACTTTCTTGGGATCCACCCAGGAGTGTGACGATGGTGCGGTGTTTCTTGGGTTTTTCTTGTTACTACCACAGGTTTGTACCAGACATATCTAGAGTTGCAGCACCACTATCAGCCTTGACGAAGAAAGTTCAACCCTTCGTGTGGTCAGAGTGATGCCAGCAGAGCTTTCATGAGCTGAGTCAGAGGCTGACTAGTGCCCCCATCTTGAGGCTTCTAGAGGAGGTTATAGGGTATGCTGTTTACTGTGACGCATCAGGGACCGGGCATGGGTGTGTCCTGATGTAGGAGCGAGCAGTGATCATATATGGTTCTCCGCAGCTGAGACATCATGAGCATAACTATGTTACCCATGACTTGGAGTTAGCAGTAGTGGTATTTGCCTTGATGATGTGTCAGCCCTATCTGATTGGCGAACGTTTTACCATATACTCTGATCACAAGAGTCTCAGGTATATATTCTCTCATAAGGACCTGAACCTGAGATAGTGGTGATGGCTTGAGTTCCTCCAGGCCTATGACCTTGAGATAGTCTATACTCCTGTGAAGGGGAACGTTGTTGAGGAACCGCTCAACAGGATGACTGGTATATAGCTTATAGGAGAAGCGACAGAGTAGCTAGCTACTTTACAGATATATTTGTGGATAGAGATGGAGAATCCTATCTGCAGTCTCTTACAGTCACTCCCCCACTTATTCAATGAGTCAGGGAGGCACGACATGGGGACGTTGACTGTGAGACACGATGTGCTTAGATATCCACAGGGCAGACACCTGATGGATTTTCTAAAGGTGGGGAGCATGTCATCCTCTCCAAAGGATGTACCTTGGTACCAGTGGCATTTCAAGAGTATGTGTTAAGGGAGTTACACACATCCCCTCAGCGGTACATCCAAGAGTAGCGAAGATGTGCCAGGATCTTCGAAGACAGCATTGGTGTCCAGGTATGAAGAAGGCGGTAGTGGATTTTGTCTCATGGTGCCTCACTTTTCAGTAAGTGAAGGGAGAGCACCAGGTACCAGCATGCTTGGTTCAGCCTTTAGAGGTCCCAGAGTGGGAGTGGGATGTGATATCCATGGAAATTGTGACTGGTATTCCACGTAAATCCTGGGGTCATGACTCGATTTGGGTGATCATCGACTGACTCACCAAGTCATCCCACTTCCTACTGATCAGAGAGTAGGGTTATGTAGAGAGAATGGGATGCCTCTGTGAGAAGGATATTGTGCGACTACATGGAGAACCTTTGACGATGGTCTCTGATCGTGACAAACGATTTACTTCCCGACTATGGAAGGGGTTGCAGGAGGCTTTAGGGACACAGCTTCGCTTGAGTACCACCTTCCATCCTCAGACAGATGGTCAGGCCGAGAGGACTATCCAGACCCTCGAGGACATGCTATGTGCATGTTTCCTCAACTTCGGTCGCAGGTGGGAGTATAACTTTCCTTTGGTGGAGTTATCTTACAACAACATCTATCACTCCACCATAGGGATGACACCTTTCAAGGAATTGTACGGGCGACCTCGCTGACCACCCAATTGTTGGACAGACCCTTGGGAGTCAGCAATAGTGGGACCAGAGATGGTACGAGCTACCACCGAGAAGGTGCAGATCATCCAGGATTGGATGAATACTGCACAGAGTAGGAAAAAGTCATATGATTACTGGAGATGGAGACCTCTACAGATCGAGGATGGAGACCATGTCTTTTTACGGGTCTCACCTCGATGAGGTCAACAGATATTTGGTCGAGGTGGCAAGTTATCTCCAAGATTCATCGGACCATTCCAGGTCCTCGTCAGAGTAGGCGAGGTGGATTAACACTTAGCTATTTCACCTCAGTTGCACCAGGTGCACGACGTCTTCCATGTATCTCAAATGAGGAGATACATGCAAGATCCTTCCCACATCATCGACCATGGAGAGATAGATGTCGATGATGGAGAGACCTTCATAGAGGTTGCAGTGGAGATTGAGGATCGATAAGATTGGGTCCTATGTAGATGGTGTATACCTCTGTTGCACGTTCATTGGTAGCACGAGAACCTCCAGGAGAGAACATGGGAGTGGGAGGCTCAGATATGTGCTCAATACCACCATTTGTTCCCATAGTTCGAGTTGTAGATTATAAGGACGTAAAGCCCTGAGGTGGGGAGAATGTAAAGACCCAGAAATTCGAAGGAAATTTTTTTTCATAAATATATGGACATTTTATGAGTTCGTGAATTTTTACGGCGCTTGATTCCGAGGCCCGGTGTGCCCAAAATCAATTTCTGATATTTGTTCAGGTATGTTCATTAAACGCACGAGTGAGTTTTTATAACTTTTAAACCAGTGCTCGGAACTGAAATCTGATGGCACCATTGAACTCGCAGTTCCGATATTCATGTTAGAATACTTTTAGCTCGATGATGGATGGTCGAGAATAAAAGTCAGTTTTTGGATTTTTAAAAATAAAATAATAATAAAATAAAGTGTATATAACATTATTTTATTTTATCCTCTATGTGAAGGCTGGGTGGTTAAATTATCCAGGTAGAGGTTGGAGTTACGGTCCACCACACCTTAAACTCCTATGAGAGGTTATGGTGGTGGGCCCCACCCAAACATAACCTACCTTGGGAGGATAATTTTGGTGGGGACCACCTGGGAATGTCACCCCATTGGAACTACCAATTTAAGGTGGAGAAACTCCTTGACCACCCCTCAACTTAATGAAGCCCACTCCCCGAGCAATTATTGGTGCCACCACCACCCCAATTAATTTCCAAATCCTCATTTTTTAATTTTGTGCCATCTACCCAAATTGACTACTCCAACACGTTTTAATTAATTAAGGGGAGCCTCTTGAGATCCTCCAAATTAAATGTGACACCTCTCATGCAATTAATTTGGGGGAGCCATGTTAATTAATTTCAACGTTTTGATTTGTTGTTCCAATAAAATAATAGACAAACCATTCCACTATTATTTTCATTGGGCAGTTGGTCGAGCATGGGAGGAGGAAAGCTAGGGATAAAATAAGTTCTCCAAATGAAGAACACTTCCAACGAAGAACGTGAAGAAATACGACGATGATTTCCACCTTTGACTTACTCCCTTGGGTCTTACCAACGTGGAGTGTCTTCCACAGCCTACGCATCTCGTGAGTGGAAGTGTGTGGTGGATGCGATGAACAACGACTTATCCTTCCTCCCAAAACTCTGTCAATGAACGTCGAGCGGTGAATCAAAGGTAGGGGTTATTGAAATCTGGTGCTTTCCTTTTCTTTTCTCATCTTAATTGAAAAGAATCTATGTGAAGTATTATAAATTATTGAAGTTCAACTTCTTTCCTCTTTGTTGAAAAAATGTTATCACCCCTAAATGAATAGGGTGCAGGCCATCTAACATGGCCTGAATCCCTCTGTCGATCCTTTTGTGATGTTCCTTCGGCATTGCGATGTAACTATGATGAGGCGAAAAAGGTAGAGATGACAAAGGCCGCACTACCCGCAGCCTCTGTGAACCCCGCGACACACCGAAGCTCCTGGTCGGACATCGTCGGCCCAAGAAGCACCCAGTCCGACTGCCCCGCATGCTGCCCGAAGCCCCTGTGTGCTGCCCCACGCGCAGCCCGACGCCCCGCATTCTGCCCGCGCCCCTGAGTGCTACACCGCACGCTCCCCGGTGCCCATACTTCGCGCTGACCAGTACCCTCGGTGGCCTACTCGGCCCCTGTCGCGGCCTTCTCGGTGCCCACGTGGCCTGCCCGGTGCCCCTACGGCATCTCGGCTCCCTCGCGGCCACCCGGCCGAGTCGGTGTCCCAGCCCCCTCGCGGTGCCCTGGCCGAACCGACCAACCACGCCCAATGGTCCGACCCGTGCCCGGCTACACCCTCGCTACACTCCGGGGAAAATTCACCCTGAGCCTAGGCCGGACCACCCCGTGGTCCGCTAGACTGGGCCGAGAAGACCGGGTGAAAACATAGCGGGCTGACCGGATCGACCCAGACCGGGGTGACCCAGACTGGGTTGGATCAGGTCGGTCCGACCAGGTCGGACCGGACCCGGGCCCATTACTGGCTCATTAACTTCTTGGAACATATCTCTGACATCAGACGTCTGTTTAACGAACCGTCAGCGGCATCGGTATTATTGGCACGAAGTTGTCCTTTTGAGAATACCCCACTAGAGTTTGGGGCATATTTGAGTTATGGTCATTTTGGATCGTAAACGAATCCAACCATCCCCCCTGGATTAAAGGGTAATAACTAATAGACCAGGCTCCAGATTGATGCGTCGTCTGTTGCGTTGAGACCCATATGATGTGGCATCCATTTGAGATACTTTTTCGTGGCACTTCATGATAGTTGGAGTATTGCCTAGTAGCTCGTGGAGAGGATACTTCTAGTGATGAGAAGACAGAGTGTCGTGACCTTGTAGCTAGAAGAACTGACAACTGCTTGACCGATTCGACTTTGAGTAATTAGACTAGCCCAGTGGGGAGCGCCTGGTAGTTGGTGGGAGACCCACGGAGGAGGAGGGCTTGGTAGTTGGTGGAATACCCACGGTACTCCACAGGAGGAGTACCTGTACGAGCTATTAGGGGGAGCTCCTGGTAGTTGGTGGTAGACCCACAGTGGAGAAGCACATGGTAGTTTGAAGAAGACCCACGGTACTCGACAGGAGGAGTACCTCATCAGTCTAAGGTTAGTGAGTAGCGCCATGGTGTCATGACAGGCCCACTATACTCAACAGAAGAGGAGTTCTCTAGCAGTCATGGTTTCAATAATTAATATCCTGGTTTGAGTTGAGTCAATGACGTTTGTGTTTTCCTAATGGTTGATATAGGTTACTATTTATCTTAGGTATATGTATGGGCATATACCTAAGTAATGGTTATCTGTTGTTTTAATTATTTGTGGTTTATACTTGTTGGATTTAGTGAGACTGTGAGGGTCTTGGGGTCCTTACCGAGTATCGTTATACTCACCCCTGCACGGGCTATGCCCGCACCTCATGTGTGGGTTGTAGACAACGGACAGCACTAATTGAGGCAGAGAGTAGCAGGACTGGATGGTACCCGGAGAAGGATCACTCGGTGTGACGGTGCACGGAGGAGACGGACAGATGTGGAGTGATGAGAAGGACATATGTACCTACCCATCAGGTAGAAACCCCGGAGGATGACCCCGTAGCTGCTTTACATTTCTTCATTTTTTACTTGCTTTCAGTTGTACTTGAACATTCCTGTTGGGCTTGTATTTACAGCCCCTTTTACTTTCTAGCACTTCTTTTGTATACAGTTTTACTTACTCTTTGATACCATTTGTGTACACTGATGTTTTTTTTTACAGTTATAAAGGCAATGCCTTCCCAGTTTAGGGATTTATGCCTTTGGTGCTAGTCGCTAGCCCCTGGCCTATGGAAAACGGGCATGGGGTAATCACGATACAGGCCACGGGGGACGGTTCATGACAAGAACTCAAATGGAATCTCATGCCAGTACTAGCTTAGAGAGAAAATTTGTCACGCAAGGGTCCTAGAAGGAACTAGAGGTTCTTCACACATGGGGTATAGAAATGCACAAGATGGATATATATTGGGAAATAGACCACCTGAGCGACAACACATGGGAATGGATTTTTCTTAAGCACCAAAAATCTTTTCACGTGGTCCTGGATGGGTCTTTCATAGGTCCGAGATTTGGGAAGGGACCCCACAGAAGATATTGTCCACTATGGTAAATAGAGTCCTCATGTAGGTGTCTTTTGTTTCATACAATGAAAAGACTTCTATAACACATAACCTTTTAATTATCTATTTTCTTTTGATTTTTAGAGCTGCCTAGGGAATTTTTGTGTACCTAAGAGAGGAGGATACATGACCAAAGTTTGGGGGCTTCTTCTGATTTTCCAATTATGAGAATGAAGAGACCATGTTTCCTTTTTATATGAAAATAGGGGACCTAGGTCGAATGATGTTTTATGCACAGTTCCATGGTGAAATTGTCCCACAAAGGTGTGCAAAAGTTTATTGGTCATGCAATCCAAAAGATTATGTGTTTTGTGTATGGTTTTCCACACCTTCTTGCCTTCCCGGGAATTCCATATGCCATCTTGTTTTCATAATGGTTTAGTGTGCATAGGACCACCTGGGTGAACCATTTGCGGAAAACTACTGATCCATACTACGAGGAATATTCCCCTACAGTCTTTATTGGGATCTATGTTAGTATTTGGTCCCTTCCCTTAGATATTTCCCTTCAATACCATCAATTACCCCCATGTAAAATTAATTGTCAGACCGTGAACTTTTTGGGTTAGGTTGAAGTCATTTTGGGCCGCTACAAATGGAAATCCAATATTCTACATCCGATGTAAATATGAATTCTACTGAAAGTGATTGATTGATGCCTAAGTGAGGTTAAAATAATGACATATGTGAAAAACATCCTGGAACACATTTCAAATCATTAAAAAAATACCCCTATAATTATATTTGTTTGGAATGGAAATAATCTGCTTTTAAGGTAACATTATGGGGGTAATTTGATGCATCTGAACATCAGTTGATGGTATTTGAATCTATATCAAGTATGAGAGGATTTGATTATTTTTTACAAAGACATGGGGCATATCATTGAATGTTAAACTATTACTAGGGTTATATGGACAAACCTAAAAGTTTTTCAACTTTTGTATCATCGCCGTAATTTTTGTTTAAGTAAAATAAATAATACCTAGAAGGTGATACTCAGATATTTCATAAGGATTAAATTTTGGGTTATTATCCTAAAATATTTTGATCCAATATCTTATCACTTATTTATTTTTTTCATACACCACGCAGAGTGCGAGTCTATCAAGCAGAGGCTCAACTTTTTTCCAGGTATCCTTTTTGGGTTTTCAATCTGGTGAGTGTTGGGTTTATGAATGTGGGAAAATTAATGATGTATAATTTGGACTAATGAAACAGTTGCTTAAGATCAAACATCATGGACAATGTTTTTTGGGATGGTGGCCTAAAAGAGGCTCTTTGACCATGTAAATTATAACGTTCTTCACAAAACTAATGGGAAATTTTTAGCCCTGATTTTTTCATTTTTGAAACTAAAATATTGTATATGAGAATATAGGGGGTATCTCGAGAGGAAGAAGTTACCATTGGTTGGAAAACCCAATTTTTTCGATAATTTATGAAAATACAATTGGGAATTATTACTACATAGTCAAATAGTGACATTATTAGTTTGATAGGCCATTTTCTTTGATACTTATGCCAGACCCACAAGAACATGTTAAAACATAGTTAGGTAAACTATTTCTGGTGAATTATGACATTCTATTGTTATTAACAGAAGAGAGTTTTTGGATATTCATATTTCTTAAGACCGTGATATGAGGTTTTTTCATGGTGAGTTGTTTGATGATTATGTGATCATCTGTATTGGAATTTTATATTAATTGGAAACCACTCCTATAAAAATTTTGTTTGTTTGAAGGATGTTATAGTTTTTTCAATGAGTGATGTGAGTTGGAAGGTCCCTTTATAAAAATGGTTGAAGCATCATGTAGTTTAATGTCATGCGACCAGGACATTGATTGTGGAGTTTAATACCTTATTAATATAAATTATTATAAAAATTAACATCATTTTATTGAGACCATATTCTTTATAGTAGAAATTAATACACCAAGGACATCATTCTTTGCATTTTAAGGTCATACAGAAAGGACAGTAGGTGAATAAAATTTAAGGTCTTTAGCATTCACTAAAAGATTAATAATTCCCCCTATCATGGTAATCGATCCAGTAATGCGCCATAATATTTACGTATGAGGAAGGGAATGTTGTATTCTATAGTCTAGGGATCTTCAGAACCAATAATTGGTATGGGAAAAGTATTATGGTGATATAGGATATCTCTCTTGAGTATAATGTTATATTTGGTTGAAAAAAAAACTATTTTTTTGGATATGTTATTCCAATTCAATAGGTTAATGTTACATCATAGTAAAATAGTATCATCCTTTAGGTGATAGGAACATAATTTTTTGAGCATTATATTCTATGAGAAAATGGGCACAAGACACCATAGTCAGGGAAAGGAGTTCTCAAAAATTTCAACATTCTATTTTAAATTACTAAATGAAGCTTATGGAGATTCATATTTCATCAGATATCGAGTCTAGTTGTGTGATTGGAAATAAAATAAATAAAAAAGTTTAATTTAATGTCAATAATATTCATGAATGGGAAAATAGGTTTCTTAAAAAATTTTGACACAAAAGTGGAAAATATGGTTCCAGTAGTTTTAGGTCATATATCTAGGACCATAGAATTATGAAAAATGATATGTGTCATGTGTCCTATAAAACCAAGGTCATTATAGTATACTTTGGACATGAGAGAGGAGATTTTAAACCATGTACTTGGGGGTTCTCAAATCTAGAGAAAGGATATGGAAAAAATATGTTGGTGATGACCGTGAACTAATTAAAATAACATGTTCCAATATAATGTAGAGGAATATAGTAAATATAGTAGAGAATTATCCAGAGGAATACGAATCCATTGGTTGAAACCCCTGTTGTATTTGTCTAAATTATGAAAACTAACCAGGAATTATTACAATATAGTCAAATAGTGTGATCCTTCAGCTGAGATTCTAGTTTTGTGGGTGACTTGTGTAAAGCCAACTGGGGCATGTTGTAGCCTAGTCAAGAAGAATGAGTTATTATGTGTCATAAATTATACCACCATAATCTGAAAAAAATTATTAATATCTAAAGGTGTGTATGATTAGAATTAGAACAAGTGGAGGGGCTATCTCCTTAAAAAAAAGAAATTTCTGGATCAACATTGGCCTTTAAGTGTGATGTCCCTTTCAAATATATGACTCATATTTTGAATGGGACATCTTTGATTCCTTAGTGGACCCCCTAAAGTGGGGACCCTAATTAAATCATCCAGTATAGTTCCTTAATTTTCTATTGGAAATGGGATATTTTCTTTTGCACCTCAGATAAGACAAGGAAATGAGGCATATTAGTCACTAAGTGTCTCACATGAATGAAAATCAAGACATGAAATGTTCTTGAGGTACCTTATTGTTTAAATTCATATGGAAAGGATATTATACATACAGTTTTTATCCAAGTAGTAAGGATGTTAATCTTGCAGTTCAATTTCATGTGGTAAGGATAATGGTGACTTGATATGATTGAGTAAAGACCAGGGTATATGACCTCGGTGTCACTATATATCTTATTTAATAAATAATCAGGCCACATATAGTTCTAATATAAATAAACCCCACACAGATTGAATTATTGTGTGGATAAATTTGGGTTTTTTAACATAGGATCATGCCTAGGGTGAGAATTCATATTGGATCCTCTAATATAGATCTGACTAATACATAGGATAGTGGGTGCATTTATCATATTCTGTTTTGACCAAGACCATGATCTAAGATCTGAACATCACTATGTATCTCATGGTAATGAGAATCAAGACATATATAGTTCATGAGGAAATCATGTAGTTTATTTTCATGAAACGAGGATATATATTGTGCCCTTTAAGGTCTTTTAATTAGGACCATGATTGCCCAAATTTGAATTGATATTCTTTACTCATGTAGTGAACTCTTCTAAGAAAACTCTAAAGCCCACGTGATCTATGCTCGATGTGATAGAAAATGAGGGGAAAAGGATTCTTCAACAAAAAATTCAATAAAAGGGAAGTATATGGGTGTTAATATTTTGTGGTGGCTATGATATGAGGTAAGATCAAAACCTCGCTACATTTATTATTGGAATGAGAATAATTCCAAATATAGTTCATGCCATCCCACACAGTTTAATGTCATGTGTAGAAAAATATACTTCCAAATATGAAAAGGGGTATGGAAGATGGATCAGGGGATTCGACCTGGTTGTTACCATTTATCATGTTAGAGTAAGAAGCAAGACACACATAGTTATGAACAATAATTCCCCACAACCATCATATTTTGATAGAGGGAAAATGAGTCTTTTATATTTTTCCAAATTATGGATGGGCACTAGAAATGAGGTCTAGGGGTCGCTACATGTCTCATTGGGTTGGAAATCATTCCATACGTATTTCCTGAAAGGTTTCCTATATAGGTTTAACTCATACATAGGGGTGATATATTTTTTTTGATACGGCTTGACCCAGGATCATAGATCAGGAAATTAATAATTATATCAATAGAATGACAATAATACCACCTATATTTCATGAAAAAATGTTTTATAGGGTTACTGACATTATATATTTAGATCTTCTCAAACACAGATTAAAATTTTCCCATTTTTATTTCATGCAACAAGGATGTGTAGCAAACATTTTAACAATATGTGTTTAGGAGGTTATAATGTTGGGGATTATAACTAGAAAGGGTGGCCAAGTAAAACTATTTATTGGAAATGATGTGAGTGGAGATTTTTCATGGGATCCACCAATCCTTTATTCCTCTTATTTAGACAAGAGGGAATATCAACACACTGAGCGGTTAAAGGGATGTGATTAGGACTTATAACAAAAAATGGAGACCCGTATTTAAAAGACGATTACGAGTATCTTATATCATTTTGTGTCAAAGTATTATCAACATTGAGGTAGAGGTACATTAATCTTGCAGTGAGGAAGAATAGTGTCTTGTGGTTTTAAGTCAAAAAACTAGGTACTTATGTAATAGGGTTAATCATCAGGTGTAAGGGATGATGATTCCATACAATAAAACATTATACAACATAGATTATATGTAATACCTATTGAGGTCATGTTAAAAATACCAACAACGATGTTTATGGTCTTTGTAGATGATATGTATGTCATTTTATTACAAGAAATAGTTCTTTAGGAACTTTTCATTGTTCTAGGTTAGAATGATCTCTCCAATCTTTTATATTAAAGAACATGCTCTATTATAGTGGAAGTTTTGTATAGAGTAAGGTCCCCCCCCCCATGTTGGTTAAAGCCTCAGAGGCTTCCTTCCAAGTATCATTAGAGTTAAAACAACAAATACCAATTCTCTATGAAGAATTGAATAGCGGAAGACCTTCTTGTTAGAGGCTCAAACTATCTGATTTTGATAAAATTCCCTGAGATGCAATTTGTGAAATATCTTCTCATGATATACTCTGATTTATCTAGTCATTTTATAGATTTCTCATTTGTTCATAAATGGTCACAAATAGAAATACAGAGTGAAGGTCTTTGAAGATCAATGAGAAAGAATACTTTTTTTCTATATACCAGTGAGTACATGCTTTTTCATGTCGAAGTATGGGATGTAGTACAATAACCCCGTAATACATGGAAGTGTTTTCAAGCCAAGAATTTTTATATTTATCCATCATTTTATGGATTATATTTGGCATGATGATTTCAAACACCTCTATATGTCCATTAGAAACTGTATGATAGAGGGAACAATGGTTGGATTGGATATTTTATTACTGATATTTCTTTTCCACCTAAGTAGAATAGAAAATGGTTCCATTGTCCATTAATATTATAGGGGGAAAATAAATCTAAAAATTAAGATATATTTCCAAAATATGGAAATGATTTTGGCCCTGACTTGTTAGAAGAGTATTTACTCATCCCATTTGGAAAGAAGTGAGTAGTATTTAATATGTATTTGAACCTCTTAATCATGGATGGAAGGTTTGAACCCACAATTTCCTTTCACCCGTAGGTGAATGGAAATGAGTAAATGGTTTTATGCAGTAAATATATGGGTTGATGAATGAAGTTGGCATGTACTAGGTAGGAATAATACTTCATGGTTAATTATTTTCAATCCTACATCACTATGGGTCAGTATTAAAAAGGGCTTAAAATTTAATGGTAATTCATGATCCATGATTGGTGGAAAACATAGGCTCATGTGTGAACCTCCTTCATGACATCAGTGGTCTCTTCTCCATCAATACATCAGAGAATGGATCCATCAAATCCTTATATATAAATGAATTTTTAGTCACTGATCTATCATAAAGAGTGAAGTTGGATGGTCATTGTCATATTTTACCTTTACCGGCTCTATCTATTTTGACTAATCCATCCGAAAGGTAGTACATTATTAGCCTCATCCACCCAATAGCATGTGGATTATGAATAGAACTGATTTCATTTATCTTTTGTGTTATTATTGGAGAGAAAGGTGATCCCATTAAGCAATGGGAAATGATTATTATTGTTTCACCCCAATTTTGATCTTTTAGAGCTATAGCTGCATTTTCCAAAGAATAATCCGGGGAATTATATAATTGTGGGTTGTGAGTCAATGTTGTATCCAAGGTGAAATCTTCCATTAATACTCAAAGAGATTAAATAATGGGGGGGGTGTATTTCATCTTTTCAAATTGTTTAATCTATGTTGATATATTTGATTAACAATTTTGAATTGGCTTTCACATCCAAATGTTTTATAGGTATTTGGAGTATTAGTTCCATGCCTAAAATGAGGGATTGATATTCTACATCATTATTATTACATTATTTAGATAATAGGTTGGAGTAAGGAATGACTAATTTTTATGGAGAGATACGAACAATCCATATCCATAAATTATTGAGTATAAATTATTCCATTCTCTTCTGTTTTGAGCTCTTGAATGTTCCATAAAAATATATTTCCCACATTTGTGGGACACCTTAAATAAATAATATCTCCTCATCTAGAAATTCAATAATTAATTACATTGTTTCTATAGAAGGGTATTCTACAAGAAAATCTAAAAATTATAGACATTCATTGCATTTTGAGGCATGAATTAAATATATAACCATTATAGAATAAATGTCAAACATGACATACACCATGTCACAATATGAATGATGATGATGATGTATTTGATTGAGTTATTACAAAATACCGAATTGAAATGGTTGCTTAGATTGTAGTCTCTCATTTTATAAATCATAATGATTAATTCCAATTAGCTCTTCCTGATATATGACTTATGATTCTCGATGTCATTCATGGATCTAATGAGTTAATAATGATTTTTTTCATTCCTAGCATCTTTCTTTTGTGAAACGTTCCCATTGATCAATACAATGCCTTCACATATATAATGATAATAATTTCCTCAATCGGTGACATAAAAACATGTTGCATTATTAGGTATTACTTTATGTTGTAAAATGCTTCCTAACAGTCATTGGTAAACCAATATGTAACCCCCTTATTTAGGAGTTTGGTGATGAGAAAACACATTCCTTCAAGGATTGATAGGAAGTGCCACATTTATGCCCCTATTCCTATATTTTTTCTATAGATGTTAAGGATTCAAAAAGTTTAAATGTTGGGGATATGTTTTTTCTGGATCAACATCGATGTCTCTATGTCATACAACATATATGAGAAACATTCTGGAGGTTACCACGAATTGAAAATATTAAGGGTTTGTCTTTATGTTATGTTTTTGTAGATTTTTAAAGATGGTATCAAATTCATCTTGGTCATCAAAACATATTTATTTCATTACTTCTAGATCACTAATGTAACACTTTCAAAACATTTCATTGAAGGGTTTGAAGATGCGATGCCTGGAACATTTGAATGTGGAAACAACATTCTTCAAGCCAATGAGAAATACCTAATAATAGACTACAATATTTGGGGTACTAAAAGAGGTTTATTTTTGATCTGCTAGGGCCATATCAATTTTTTATACCCTAAATATACATCCATGAATGAGAGGGCCTAGTAACTAGTCGTTTCATCAGTGAATATTTCTGTGATCAGAACCTAAGAATCATCTTTCAGATATTGCAAGTGGAGATCTTAGAAGTCGATAAAAAACTCTAATGTTTCAATTTTTCTTATTCACATTGATGATAATGGAAATATATGTTGTATATTTTACCTCTGCAATAAAATCCAACATTGATGATCTTATCTAAATCAGCTTAAATTTTGGAGGTGTGAGTTGTTTATGTTCATATGGTTGCTTGTTTGTATCACTGATGGTCTTCTGTGATACCTAAGTGATTAGTGGAGACCTCAGGATCAATACCTTGAATATCTATGTAATTCCATTTGAAAAGGTCCTCTTTTTTTCTTAAATAATAATGTATATACCTCTTATTCATTAAAATTCTTAGTCGCACTGATAAAAGTGGTCTACTGATCCCTATATGTTCACATATTTATTTATTTGAGTTCATCAATAGTAGTGTATAGACTATAATAAAATGATTGAGGGGTGTCCATGAGGACTTACACCTCTTCCTTTATCTCATGATTTAACTCTTCCTCCTCTTACTTTAGAGTAGATGATGAACCACATTTCTCTATGCTTGGGGAGGAGTTGATTATTGTCCATCCCGAAGACGAAGCAACCATTTCTGTATTAATTGATGGTGTGAGGCCTCTTTGGATATACTAATGGGAGTAGAGGGCCAGAGAAAAAGAATATTTATTTCCTGTAACTTACATGACAAATTCATCAAGAAAATCTAGTAACACACTTGTATTTTTTAATGTATTTGTTTTCGAATTAATTTAATCCTTCAATATTTTTAATCTCACAAATCAATGAATATAGACTTATATTTATAATCACTATGATTTTATTACATTATAAGAAACAAATCATTATATTTCACCACACACAACACATGGATTAGCTTGTAGAACATTAGAAAGATTTTATTTTATTTTATTAGACACAATACTATGTCCTGTTGATAGCTTGTGTTACACATAAGACTATGTTTTTACCGAACTACAATATAATATTAACATAACTATTGAAATATTATTACAACTACAACCTAGGAATTAGAAAGGAAGTTAAAAAGAGGATTAACTAAATTTTAAAAATTTGATTTACACTTGTATAAAAGATAAATACTTCTGTTATCAATTAATATAATTAAATTTTGTAACGATTTAAAAATAAATAAATTACATCTCTAATAAAACTATTTTTCTTTGTAAAAACAAAATTTTATCTCAAAAAATTAAAAAAACCATTTTTATTAATATTTTGAATAATATATATATAATATTTTGAATAATGATTTTTTATACTCACCTAATATATTTGAAAGAAATAAGCTAAGAATAACATCAATTTTATTAATAAAAAGATGTATTTTTATAAAAGGTAATTTATGTTCCTTTTAATGGAGAACCCATTTTAAATATTTTAATTTACTCTTTTAATTTTTTTATTTAAAAAAATAAAAATTATTTTTGAAATTTGAATATCAAAATTTAATTTGGGTGATTTTTTATTTTTTTATGAAACATGATTTTTGGATGAATAGTGATAAATAATGAATCTTAATTCAAATCTATTTTCAATATAATATAATTATACAGATAAATGTTATTTTATTTTGTTTTAAAGATTAATTAGATAAAACTATCATAAATTAATAAAATCTAGGTCATTGAAACCTATTTCATATTGACAATGGATAAAAAACATTCCAAACTTTTGGATATTTATACTTTAAAAATTGGCTTTGATATACCATCTTTAGGAGTACATTCAAATTAATTTCTACGTATTATGTGATAGAAATTTGGAAAAAGACATTCCAAATCAAAAAGTATATTAATTTATAATTTATAATGAGTCTAACTTATTTATTTACAAAAACTATTAGTGAGAGTAATTAAAATTTATTAGAGCAATTAAGAGAAAAAACTACTTAATAATGCACTAAGACCTAAGCATAAATCTGAACATGAATTAGAAAATTTTCTAATTTCCATTGGATGGAAATATATCAGAACTATACTAAATTTCCTCAAATTTTTACCATTATTGGATCCACTTGACTATGTAAAATGTGGGTGGAATTATCTCTCTCAAAAATTTACTAGAATGCTACTCCCCATCCACTATAAAAAGGAACTCACACCTCACACATATTTACACCTCGTAAGAACTTTGTCTCACCAAATATTTTCTCAAATAATCTCCCAATATCACTAAATTCATCCATTAATCCTCCATTTAAGCATAATTACATCCATGAAATCCCTTTGGTGCAATCTAAAATGAGTTTCAAACAATAGGTAACATCATTCCTCAAGCTCTATTAATTTATTTTCATTCTCCATCACATAAAATATTATTACTGAATATTTATATAATAATAATTTTATATAAAATATAATTTTGTTTTTTATTCTATGGTTTCAACAATCACTTACACATAATTTCATCTAATGGTTAACTAACTTACTGTTCTTGTGCATGGAGAACTACTACCTCACAAAATGATGTTTTTTATTTTTTCATTTAACACCTCTAATGGTTGGTAATTTTGATATAAATTAGGATTTTATATTATATTTATGATATTTATGATTTATTTAATCTTCTGTAATAATTAAAATATTCATAACTTCATTTTTTTCCATTTTGTGTTGTTGTGATAACTTCATTTGGGCACGTGTGGACTACTGCCACCTCAAAGAGAAGCGATTCAATCACAATTTACATGGAATGTATTAAAAATAAGTTTAGTAATATTAAATTATATATATTAAATAATAATTATAATATAATTATATATATATATATATGTCATTTAATTTCTTTCCTTTAATACGACGTTAAAACAGAAACAACATTCATGTGTACGTACAACCTATCGTCTCTAAGAATGATGTATAACAATTTGTAATTCCACATTATATATAATATTATAAATACACATATACTAAATATATATGTTAATTTTATCATATTTTACAATATTTTAATAATAAAATCATGATCAAATTTTGGGGACCAAAAATAAAAAGTCAAAACATTTAATAAAAATAAATTAAGTATTACCTGAAACGAAATATTAAAATGATCTTGTTAATAAATGGTTAATATAAATTCATAAAAAAAATAATATATTGTACTAGAGATGATAATTTGTTATTTTGGTGGATATATAATAAAATTATATTTATTATACCTTAGTTTTGATCATGTATAGAGAAATTCATTACATAAGTTATGGATTTTTTTTGTCTCACATTTCATTTCTTAAGACACAATCCATGTTCATCAACAATTTCTTATATGTAGTTTTTATACTACCCATGGATTTATTATATTACACTTATAAGTAAATACATGTTTATAGATATATCCATTTGATGAAAATTCATGTACGGTGTCTTTGTTTCAAAAGATACCAAATAGGTAATGTAAATTTGTCTCAATTTTCCTTCTTTGAGATGCATTCCATGTTATTCACCTCTACTATTTTATGTGGTGTATGTAATACCCTTTAAAATGTTATATAATCAACCTCATTATTTTCATTATTTTTTATGCTTCATGAAAATTCATTTTCTTACATGGGTATTATAGTTCAATGTTACCATATGGTAAGAGTTTATTTAAATAATCTGATTGTATACCAAGACTGTTTATGATTATGCTTCCATTGATGAAATACTATTATCCATATCTCAAGAAATATCAGGAATTTTTTTATTCTCTAATTATTCAAAATCCCATAATTTATTGTAACCATTTTTTAATCATTGGTTGTTATGATATTTAAAAATGTTTTTTAAGAAGATCTTATTTTATCTATCTCTTTAGTCAGAAATCAATGTTCCTCAAATTCCATGTTTTTTTTAAAAAAATCAAAATATTTAAATAGTATTATATGATATTAAAAATCAATTTTTACTAATGTTTTAACTTAAATAATTTTTTTTAAAAGTAATCTTCTTATGATTTTCTTATTGTGGAATTTTTTTTAAAAAAACATTTTAGTGTAAATAGAATGTTCCACATTTATGGATTTATTTGTCATCTTGATCATCCTTCCATTGAATATTTATTTATAGTTTTAAAAGATTCATTTTTTATAATTTTTTTATTAATATTCTATTCATTAATTTTCTTAATTAATTTTCAAAGAAAAAAGTTTTCAAAAAGAAATTTATGATTAAAAACCATTTTGAATGATTATCATAACTGCCTTTATTTTTTTCCAATTTTTATTTTGAAAGAAAAATATTTGAATGATTTAAAAAATTATTTTATATTTATTAAAATTATTCTAAGTGAAAAAGTTTTACCAAAAAAATTATTATTTAAATATATGTTTTTAATATATTTTTAAAGAAACAATTTTTAAATTTTTTTCACTCTTTTATATTTTTTAAAAGAAAATTGAATTCAAAAGGTGTTCAATATTATCTAATATGTTTTCACAGAAAAAGGTTTTGAAAATGTTTTCAAATATTCCTATATAATTTTTCAAATATATTTTAAATTAAAAAGGTTTCTACATGTTTTCAGGATTTATTAGTATGTTTTCAATGAAAAATATTTTCACATGGTTTTATTTTATAATAAAAGCAAATATGAAAGGATGATTTCCCCATGAAATTTTTTAAAATCAAATTTCAAAATTATTTCCCATATAAGATGATATTAGTTGTTGTTAATCATGAATTTATAGGGAAATAATCCAATTGTTCCATTCATATTTTTTCTCGGAATGGTTTATGTATTGATGTTATGATTTTTAGCAATCCTATTTCTATTGAAAAGATCATATGCTTATGAAACATGTTGATTTTCATGTGTTATACTTTCCTAAAATTATTATTCATCATATATCTTTTCTATATGTTATGTTGCGATTACATATTAAAGATATCCATTTCATTTGATGGGCTAGGATATTTCAAATGTTTATAATATTGTGGCATGAGTATGTTTGATTTCATTATGTGATGTGTGCGAACTATATATACCTCCAATTAATGAGGTAAATATTTATATATCATGAGATAGACATTGGTGGAATGCAGATTGAACTCGGTTCAGTAAAATAATTTATCTCATACGATGGGCTTGGGAGTGAACCTTGAGTACTAAGATGGTAATGGGAGAGAACCATGACTACAATGATGGAATGGGGGAGTGAACCCATACTACTAAGATGGAATTGGCAGTGATTCCTTTACTACTATGGAAATAATTTTATATTCTTATGTGTTTAAAAAAAATTGACTTATTCCTTTATTAGTATTTCGTATCTTATATTCCTGATTCCCATATGAATCAAGTATTATGAAATATAAATATATATTCCATGACTCATGTGTCTTGTCATTGATATATAGGTTGAGATTTTCTAATGTTATGATCAAGTTCATATAAACTTATTTTCATTCTTATTCTTATGTATCTTCTTTGTTTACCCTAACTGAGCCTTGATATCACCCATATATAATGTTTCCTTTACCGTGGTTATGATGTATTTTTTTAAGTAAATGTACTAATGGGTAAGATCTTTTCGGTAAATATTTATGATCTCTCACCATGTTAGAAGATTTTCTTCCATGTTTCTGTAGTCAATAATATATTATGGAACTTCTGAATTTAGTTTTTTAATTTTATAAACATTCATATAACATGATTTAATATCCACGTATGTTAATCTTGGTTGGTTATATTTGGTATCAATGTAAATTTTTAGTCAACCTTAGGAAACTATTATGAGAGAAAGTTAGTAATATCACAAGGTATATTTATAAGGATTTTTTTAAGGATGTATCTAAAGGTATGATGAATGATTTTTAGATTTAAAATAATGTTTCATGACATTGAAATAATATAACTGATTTTAAATTATTATATGGTTTTAAACTATGATAAATATTTCTCATAGGATTTATTATTTTAGTCAGTGGTGGTAACTAGATGAAATTTGGTCACCATTGAATGTGATTGAAATTTTTCTAATGAGTAGTCTAATGGTATGGTCCATGGATTGTAGGACTTTTTTATCATGCATATTCGGTTTTCATAGAACATGATTAAAAATGTATACCATAACCAACTCTCAGACCCAATAAATAAGAGAAGGAATGATTTTTATGGGATTTAGGGTAATGGAGACCAAGGAGGAAGAAAATACTCTATATCATTTTTTGTCATGAATGTGGAAATAATAACCCAAATATAATTTCTTATAGGATTAAGAAAATGAGTTGACATCGGAAAATATGAACATAATAAAAGTAATATAAAAGGAAATATGAAGTGTTCTATTAATGCAATGGATGTGAATAGTAGCCTCTCTATGGAATTAAAAAAGGATAAATGATTTAAGTGTGTAATGAATTGTCAGTATGAAAATTTATTTCCTAAGTGAAAGTATCCTCCAAATAATAATAAATTATGTACAAGTAATGGATATATTATTGATGATGATTATACTACATGTGAAATTGGAAATTAATGAGGTATTATGTAATGGTATTATGTATCCTTATTAATGAATTAAGGGTGAAATATAATAATCAATGTGTTTAAGAATTTGGATCTATTAATTATGAATGGTGAATTATATAAATATTTTATAGTGTATGTTTTCTCACTATGTATTTACTACAATACATTGAACGGTTCTGATAGACAAGAAAAGTGATTTAATATAAAAGTGATGTTCTTGGAAAACACGTGATTAAGGGATAAAAACCCCTTAATATGTTTTTTTATGATAAGATAATGTTGTTTGGATAAATATATGTTAGATATGAATAAGTAAAATGGATGATACTTATTACCTTGTAATTAATTAAGAACTTATTTACAAGTGGTTTATGCTTTAATTTGTTAAGTTTAAAGTATTTTTGGATGTATAGAATATGCCCAATATAATTTGGAATTAGGAAACATGCTTATTTTCAAAAAGGAATTATGGTAATTTATATCATTAAAATGTTTCAAGAGAATAAATAATAAAGGTATTCACATGTTGGGTATATTATAGATAAAAACTACTATATGAATTATTATGGATAAATGTTTTGGTGGTTTTGAGAAATTTAGTGACATTCATTCTATAATTTTTTAAATTTATCTTCTGAAAGGGTTATAAGGTTAACCATTAATGGAATGTATTATATTTAACATCATATATGGTTTTAGATATTAATGTATTATCTCATCATATGAGGAATTTTTCATATAGGATAACTTATGCAAAACGTTTTTTATAAAATAAATAGAATGTCTTGTCATTCTAATAATGGATCTCATGATGTGATAATTTTTCAGGAATGAAAAATTCAACTTCATTATATAGAATGAGAGATGAAGTGGATGTTTATCAAGGAACACCAAAGGATAATGTTGTTCTAAAATCTTAGAAATATATATTTTTATGAGAACAGTTTATCATTAAAAAAAGGTTCTTGAAACCGTAACATTTATCTTATAACCCTCATTTTTTTATGAATCAAATGGCACTTTATATCATCATATATTTATGTCTATGTGATTGTCAACTTTATCCTCACCTTATTATCTATCACTCTTCATATGAACTTGATAGTTGTATTTTACTTCTATGTCTATGTTTACACATATCGCTTATGTTCTCCAATGTGGAAACCAAGTAATGTGTTACTTTGGGTAACCATTATGTTTCCAACATTACCTTTTTAAATTAAGTGTTAGTACTCATTTTTTTGATGAGTTTTTATGTGAATGTAACTTTAAGGTATTAATCCTATTATAAACTAGATGAAATTAAATGGAGAAATTCATTTTAAGGGGGTCGAATGTAACGCCTTGATATTTTTTGATTTATTATTTTTCAAATTAATTTAATATCTTAATATTTTTTGTTTCATGAACTACTGAATATGTACTTTTAATATATAAATTAACTATGTTTTTCTTGGACTATATAAAAAACCATGTTAATATTGCACCACATGCAACACCTATATTACCATGAAGTACCTAAAACACTATGTTTGGATTGTATTACCCAAAATACCATCTCACTTCAATAGCTTTCATAACATACAAGGATGATTATTTAACAAACTACAATATACTATTAACAGGATTATTAGAATATCATTATAGCTACCACATTGATGTTAGAAACGATGTAACCAATCAGTTTAACTAAATTGTGAAAATATTATTTACATAAGAATATAATATAAATCATTTTATTATCAATTATTATTAGTGAATGTAATAACTATTTGTAAAAATAATAATTCTATAAGAAAAGTATTTTTCTATGTACAAACACAATTTTTTCTCAATAAATTAAACCAAAAAATTTTGTGTAATATTTTATAAAAAATATATTAATATATAATATATTCAAAAAATATTTTTTATACGCATACAATAAATTTTTTAGGTATATGATAAGAATAAATATATTTTTATTAATAAGAAGATATAATTTTCAAAAAGGTTGTTTTACTGCCTTTTAATGGATAGTCATTTTTGTATTGGATTTTTGAAACATAATAAATTTTTTATGAATTTTTAAAAAAAATTAAAATTTAAATATATTAATTTATTATTGATGTTTTTTTATGTGAAACTATATTTTTGGATGAGTTGTTGAAAATACTGAATTGTAATTCAAAAATTCCCATTCACCTAATTTATTTAAATATATAAAGTATATTTTATTTTGGTTTTGAAGTTTAATTATATCTACTATCCAAAAATTAATCCAATGTAGGCAAGTTGAATCAATTTAACACTGATATTGGATATAAAAATATTCTAATCTTTTGAACCTTTTTACTATAAAATTTTAATTTTTCGTCTCATCTATGAGATTAAATTTAAATTATTTTTCCTAATTATGTGATGTTAATGTGAAAAATTGGATTCCATATATAGAATAATCATATTTTCTAATTTCTAATTATTTCCACATATATTTTGTACCAAAAATATTAGTGAATGTTATGAAAAATAATTACATCGATTAAGAGAAAAATTAGCTTAACAAAGGTCTAAGCTCTTAAAATAAGACCTAAAAACACATAATCTTGTCCAAAAACTATTTTTTGACTATATTTATACCATATGAATTATTTTATCTAATTTTTTCTATTATGGGATTCACGTTACATGTGAAAATGTGGGTGGAGTTCCATCATTCAAAAATTTACAAGAATTACATTGCTCCTCAACTTTAAAAAAGGTACTCAACCCTCCCACATATTCACACTGCTCAATACCATATAATAACACTAAATATGCTAATATAATATCCCAAAATCCCTATCTACATCCTATAATCCTTCTTTTGTCATAAATCCACCCTAGGAAGACTATTGGTTAAAACCAAAAGGAGTTAACCAAAGAAGAGGAAACATCCTTCCTCAAGCTATTTTGTTTTACTTCAATTCTCCTACCCATCAACTCTTATTATCTCATGATAATATAATAACAATAGTATCCAAAATATACTGATTTTTTTATTTAAATTTTTGGCCTATAATTACTCACACTTCCATATAATGGGTAATAAACTTTTTGTACTTTTGTTCAACACACTACTGGCTCGTGAGACAATGGTGTTCATTTTTCATTTATCACCTCTCATGGTTGTGAATTTTTATAGAATCTCTATTTATATATGATATTTATAATATTTATGATTAACTTATGATTATATAATTATTACCTAAAATATATCTTCAATATTTTCATTGTTTGTAAACTTGATAACTTCATTTGTGGATGTGTGGACTCCCGCCTCCTCAAAACAATTTGATATGTTCACACTTTATATAGAATGTATTATTTAGGGATTTAGTAAATTTATATGATTTATATGAAATAATAAATCTATATTAATGATATATATATATATATATATTCATATATTTCATTTACTTTCTTTCGTTCAATACTAAATGAAAATGGAAATAATGATCATGTATACCTATGTCCTACCGTCTCTATGAATAGTTTATTCTATTTTATACTTTTATATTAAATATAATAGTAAAAATATGAATTTAAGAAATATATATAATATTTATATAGTTTTTTATATTCTTTAAGAAAGTTAATCATGATCTAAGTAAGAAGACCAATAATAAAAAGTCAAAATATTTGTGAAAAATAGTACGGATATTACAAAAATTGTAACATTGACACAAATATATTTATAAATCAATACTATAAAGTCAAAAATTATTTATATTTTACTATATATAATAATATTTTTATGTTTATGATTTATAATCAAAATATATTTATTATATTAGAGGTTTGAATGTGTACGTAAAAGGTGAAGAATTAAGGTAAGGGTTTTCTCGACTCACTATTTATATTTAATGAGACACAAGCCAAGTTAACCACATATTTCTTATATATGGTCTATATACTGAACATTTATGAATTATTTGATTCATATAATTAAATTTATGTTTATTCAATTATCTTTTTTATAAACTTTATTTCATGGGGATTATGTTTCCAAAGTTACCAAATCGGTAATGTAAATTTGTCTCAATTTTCCCAGTTTGAGACACATGCCATGTTACACACCTATATTATTTTTTGAGGTTTATGTACTTCCATTTGACATGTTATATCATAAACCTCATTATTTCCATTATATTTTAATATTTATATAATTACATTTTATTATATTGGTATTATAATTCAAAGTTACCAAGTGGTAAGAGTTATTAAAACAATATCATCATTTATCAAGATTGTTTGTGATTATGCTTCCATTGATGAAATATAATGATCCATATCTCAAGAACTCTAAACGATGATTCTTATATTATGTTTATTCATGATATATTCAGGTACTAGTACCAATTTCATACTATTTTTTATTAGGATATTTAACAATTTGTTTTTCAAAATATCTGATTTTATCTCTCTCTCCAGTTGGAAGTATGCGTTACTTTAAAACCATCCTTTCTAAACATAATATCTAAAATGACATATTATAATCTTATGATATATAATAGACAATTATACCCAATAATTAACTATTTTAGAGTATTTTTTTAAAAAGGAATCTTCTTTTCATTTTCCAATCGAGGAACTTTTCTAAACATTTTTTGGCGAAAAAGGAATGTTTGACATGTACAGATTTATCAGTCATCATGATCATATATCCTTTTTGGATTTAATTTTATGTTTAAACAATTAAATATTTTAAAAAACAAATTTCATAATATATGTACATTTAATTTTCTGAAATTTATTTTTATAGAAAAATGTTTTAAAAAAATTATGTTTAAATAGTTCATTAAATGATTTTCAAAGCTTCATTTATATGTTTTGAAAGGGATAAATTCCAATAAAAATATTTCAATGATTCAAATATTATTTTATAATTTTTTAAAATAATGTCAATGAATGCAGTTTTCAAAAATATTACAAGATTTATTTTTAAGTTTAAGAATATTTTCAATGAATATATTATCAAACTAATTTCAAGATTTGCTTACACATTCATAAGAAGAATGGTGTTCCAAATGATTTCATGCTTCTTGTATAGGTTTTCAAGGAAATATTTTATAAATATTTTTTATAATTTTCCATTATATGTTTTAAAAAGATATTATCAAATAAAAATATTTTGAACATATTTTCAAACATCCTTACTATGTTTTCAAAGAGAAATATTTTCTAAATGTTTTATGTTTTTAAAGGGATTTTTAAATGAAAATGTATAATTTCTTTGTAATTTCTTTTAACTATTTACAAATTATTTCACTTCTAAGATGACTTCGGTTGCTTTTCTTCATGACATTATAAGAAAGTGTTCCAATGACCCATTGATATTATTTCTATGAATTGTTTTTGTATTGATGGAATGATTTTTATGGAAGCATTTTCTCTTTCATGGGTTTTATAATTCAAAAACCTGGTTCTATTAATGGGTTATGATTTTATAAAATGATAATGAAATGTGTATATTTTTCATAGGTTTTTATATGATTATATTTTTATGATACCCATTACATTTCATGGGTTTCGATTTGAGGAATGTTTATGATCTTGTGGAACACGTATGTATGATTTAATTATGAGATGGGTGTGACCTATATCTCTCTATAATGCATTGGGTAATGGTTTATATCTCATTAGATAGATATGGCTAGAATAGGGTGTGCACTCAGTTCCGTATAAGACTTTGTCCCATAAGATGGTCTTGGAAGTGAACCTTTATTACAAATAAGGTCATGAGAGTAAACCATGATTATAAAGATTATATTGGGAGGGAACTCATTCTATTAAGATGGTATTAGAAGTGATGCACTGTCTACAATGGATATCATTTCATATGAATATTTTTCTATAACAAATTCTATGTCTTATTAATTTGTTATTTTTTAATAGAGTTTTATTTTAATTACCTTATTATTCATGTCTTATGAAATTCCAATATTTATTCCTTGACTCATGTGTATGTTCTTTGATATATAGGGAATGATCTTCTAATATTATGATCATGTTCTCATAGCCTTATGTTCATGATTATGCTTAAATGTCTTCTTTTTTCCCTTACTGAGAATTTGAGATCTCATTGATTATATGTTTCCTTTACCCATGTTATGAAGAAATGTTTATAGTATAACTATTAATAGGAACGATATTTATGGGAATAATTGATGACACCTCGAAATGTTTGAATATTTTCTTCCATGTTTCCAAAAAAACTAAACTATTATAGTCCTCAAAGATTTGTTTTTATAATGTTTTGATTATTTATCTAATATGATGTAATATCCATGTAGGATAAGCATATGTCACTATATATCTGAATAAGTAGGGATGGATTGACTATTGTGGGTTAGAATGAAGAAATTTTCATCTAAGGATTCATTACTACTCAAAGTGTTTCTAATTGCATTAGTGTTGTTGGGATCATTTTTCATTACTGACATTACAGAAATCACTTAATGTGTTCCAAATTTTGTGATTATACTATGGATTTGATTGATGGGAATCATGTACTATGAATTGATCTAGATAAAAGGGTTACTTTGAATCATATTTAGGATATTTGGGGCATTTATTCGAGTGACATAATTTTTCATGGGGAGTTTTTCTTCCATATGGTATAACCTTATGTCAATGTACTACAATTCGTTGGATTTAAATAGGGTGTTATCACCATAAAATGTCCAAATTTATCCATTTATTCTATATTTGTGAAATTTTTTGTATAAAAAGGGGATAACCACATGATAATATATCTATATAATTCCTAGAAAAATGTTGAAGGTATTATCTTTCCTAACAATATTAAATTCTTAGTCAGGAATTAGGTCCTCAAACTCAGTCATGAGTTTGATTTAACCCAGATGCCTTTTTTCATTATTTTAATATCCTTATAATATTAATGTGTAAGAGGAAAAATGAGATTCATTGAATCCTAGTTGATTAAGTGTTTAGATTAGAATTATATTTACACATGATTTTTTTTCAATGATGTCTGATCGTATATTCATGACATTCCTCCTACAAGTTATACCTAAAGGTCTAATATATCGATAAATGATGGAATCTTAATCCTGGTCTATGAAAGAGATGATTGTTTTAAAGTCTATATGATCAATCTTTACCTGATATTCTTCGACAACAGCAACATAGACATCAAATTATTTAGGGCTTGATAAGGCCTATATTAGTGCTTCCTTGAGGTTTTTTATATATTTAGAGAATCATGGTTTGGAACCATGGCTGATATTAAGGCTAGTTGCTTCAAAACATCATACTTTAATTCCAGAGGTCTACACATCACAATATGGGGATTAAATATTGGAGGTCATATAGGTACATAAATACATGATTTGGATCGATCATGTTACACCCTGAGTTTTTATTTTAGAATAAATTAATTTTCTTCAATATCTTTCAGTAAACACTACACCAAGATAAGCATACCCTAAATGCAACACCGACGTGGATTGAGTAACATGAAGCACTGAGTTTATAAGAAACATCATTTTTTAATTATTTAAAAAATATAATTATTACTCATTTATTATAATTCTGAGTATGAACTTGATTAACTAAATTATGAATGTACGATTTAAACATGTAAATGCCTTTTTAAATAAAATAAAATGTTTTTTTTGAAAAACTATGCACAAGTGTGTTTTATAACAATAAAAAATTAACTTTTTGGATTATATTAATAATATATATATAATAATAATTCAAATTTTTTAAATTAATATTTTTCTTTTTCTAGATATTATATATGAACAAAAAAAATTACGCATAAAGAAGTATTTTTTTCAAAAAAGGCAGTTTTGTCATTTTTTATGGAACATTTATTTTAAATATAATTTTTGACACTTTTATATATTATATTTGAAAAAATAAACTTATTATATTATATAATAATATAATTATTTTTATTTTTTGTGTTTTTTGATAATTTTCACGTTTTGATGATAGTAACAGATACTAAATTTTATGGAAAACAATTTTCTCATATAAATAACTTACAGTTTTAAATTTTATTTTGTATTGATTTTAAAGTATACTTATATAAATTATTATCATTTAATCCAATGTAGGTCATTTAAATAAATTTCATATTAAATTTTGATGTAAAAACATTTTAATCTTAGGAATGTTCTGAAAAACATATTTTCTCACCCCATTTAAATTAATTTTATCCACATGTGTGATTTTAATTGTGAAAAATTGATCACATAATTGGAATCATAATGTACAAATTTAGTAAATATTTCCATTTTAATTTTCGACAATATGAATAGAAACTTTTGTACTTCTTATTACCTTATTTATGGCTAAATCGAGTAATTGAGGGTAAAAATAAAATTATCTATTCTATAAAACTACCCAAGAACATAACCAAATATTAGAGGATTACATGAATTCAAAACATAAAACCTAAGGATCAATATTTAATTATTTAACATACACTTTTCCCAGAAAATGACTTATATATTGTTTACATCAAAGCGATGTTGATGCATTAATTATTCAAATAATGAAACAATCAATTAAATTATATTAAAAATATTAAAATAAATATAATTTGACTTAAGGAAAGTGATTCAAGAAATTTTTCAGGTGAATATAAAATTTTATTGTTATATTAATTGGATAGGTTTTAAGTTTACATATTGTATTGAATTTCTTACAATCAATGTTATGAATAGTGTCAAAATTGACTGAAATGATATGTTATCAAAATAATATTTTATTAAATTATTTAAAAATCAAAAAAATATTAGGTAAGAAAAATTAGGATAAATTATATTCTAAAATAATTTAAATTTTAAATTTATGGTTCAATTTACCCCATAAATTTAAAAGTCTTAACCTTATTATACCGAATGTTTTTATTCATATTTAATATTTAAATAGGTTAAATACGGGATAATTAGAAATATAATGTTATAAATTATTCCAAAAACTATATATTATCTATAATTTTATTGTATTATCACCATATCTGTTTTAAAATTCAAATACCTTTCTATTTGGATATATAATAATTGATATTTATTTTATAATAAATTAATCTTTTGATAAATTTCAAAAGCGCCCCTTCCCTCTATTATAAAAGGGTGCATCTTTTTTAGTTATATTCACACATAAGAACATATTTGGTTTATAAAACCTCCTTAAAAATATATTATCAACTTAAATCCCTTTATAATAGAAGAATTGATATTCCTAGAAATCCAACTATTGAATTTCATTTGTGAAAATCAAAAGGAAATACACAAAGAAGCAGCAGCGTTCATCAACAAATGTTTTTGTTTTATTTATTCCTTAAACAAATTACATTTTTTTATTTAATGTTTATTTAATAACCTATATATATATATAATATACTATTATGTTGTTATATTAATCATTCTACCTATACTGACACACATTTCCATCTAATGGGATACACAATCATTATTCGTGTGTACGACAGATTACCCATTTGTGAATAGATATAATTCGTTCCTCCATTTCCACCGTTCATGGTTATAAATAACGATGGAATATCAATTTTAATATGTTATTTATTATGTATTTATTATTATTTAATTATTATAAAACACATAACTTCATGCTTTCAATGTTTGTGTAAATATAATAACTTCGTTTGTGGTCATGTGGACAACTGCCTCCTCAAAACGATGTTATTTTTAACACATTACAAGGAATAAATTAATGATTGTTTTAGTGACCTTATATAATAGATATGAAAAAATAATTCTAATATAATGATATTATATTTATTTCATTTACCTTATTTCTTTCAATATGAAACTAAAATTGAATCGGTGTTCATGTGTACTTACGACCTACCATTTCAATAAATAGTTTATTATATTTTCTAATTATATCATTTATATGTTATTATAAATATTAATATATGATGAACATGTATAATATTATTTTTATCCTTATTTAGATAATTAAATCATGATATAATTAATAAGAAAATAAAAAATAACAAACAAAAGCATGTGTGAAAAACAAAGATGATATTACCCGAAGCATAACATAAACATGAAATTGTTAACTAATGGGTAATATATATTCAAAATAAAATCACATATAGTATTAAATATAATAATATGGATCACTAATAGATTTATAATAAACAAAGATTTATTATAAAGTAAGTTTCTTCTAGTATAATTAGAGTCAGGACATCAGGTAGGGGATTTTAGTCTAACTTTTATTTCTAAGGGAGACATGCCTTATATGCTACTTGTTTATTTTTTCACTATATACTACCCATTAATGTATATTAAGAGTATTATTAAGAATATTTTGGTATTTTAATATACATATAATTTTATTTCCTTCATGGGTCACACACTTCTACTGATTATAATGTGATAAGGTATTATTTCACAATATTATCAATAATCAATATTGCTTCATTCTAAATCACCATTGTGGAGCATTTATATTTCACATAAAAGTTTTAGGAAAAAAATTAATTTTTCACTATTATCAAATGAATATTCAATTTTATTTTTACACTTGTTTTGATTTTTATGTAATTGTTTAAAAAGAATATTTATTTTCATTTTCTAAACAAGGATCTTTGTGACTTTACCTACCAAAATATATGGAATCTATGTTTTTTAAATGTCCTGAATAGAATCCATTTCCATCATTAAAAAATAATTCATTGAAGATTTTCTTATAATATTAAATGTATAATTTCAATGAAAATACTTTCACAAAAATTTCATTAAATTTTCAGGAATGAGAACAATCTAAAATTAGAAAGGATATGTTCTGTAAGAATTATTTTCAAGTGATATCTCTAAATTATTTTACTTCTTTGATATCGTTATGTGGTAATAATTATTTTTTAATGGAGTTGATTTTTAAGTACACTATCCCGATTTTTCATATGGATGGTTTATATTTGTTATGGAATGATATTTATGAAACTCATTTCTTTCCCACAGGTTATGTTATTATTTTAATGATGTTTATGAAACCCATTTCATTCTATGGATTCTAATATGTTTAATGATTTATGTTATTTTGGTCTCTATATGTAAGGTTTTAATTATGTTAAGGGTGAGACCTATATCACCTTCCAATGCATTGGGTAATGATTTATATCTCATGAGATAGACATGAATGGAACATGGAGTGGCCTCAGTTCAGTAATAGACTTTGTCAACTAAGATTGTCATTGGAGTGAACCTTAACTAGTAAGATTTTCATGAGAGAGAAACATGATTACAAAGATGGTTTGGGATGTGAACTCATACTACTACTATTTACTTTTTATTTATTATTTGAATAATTTGAAAATTATTTTTTATGATTATGTGTCTCCCACAATTTCATGTCTTATTAATATGTTATGATTTTATAAATTATCCTATCAATTCCCTTTTCATGCATAATTTATGAATTACAAATATTTAAGCCGTAATTTAGGTTTATGATCATTAATATTCATGGCATGATCTTATAATATTATGATATTATTCTCATACCCTTATGATCATGTTTATGCTTACATATCTTCCATGTTTATTTTTATTGAGCATATGAGATCCCACCTTTTTATGTTTTTTCCCCGTATATGAAGAATGATATTAATTATGATGTGTCAAAAATGTTATAGTTATTAATGAATAATTGGTATACAATGTTTATGTTTTATGAATTAGTTGTTTATCTTTCCTATTTTATAAATACATTAATTCAATATAGTTATGGTATGGTTTTGTATTATTTTGTAATGGATATTAATCTAAAAACATGTAATATCCATGTATGAAAATCCTTGGTTTTTATTTGGTAACATATGAAGAGATTAGTTAAACGTTGCAAACTAGATTGAGAAAAAATTAGTTAGATCCTTAAGTATATGTCTAATTGTAGGATAAAATCCTATTGATTTAGTGATGACCATAAATAAAATAGGATAAAACATAAGGTGTACTAAATTGAATTTTATAAGTAATTTCCCATGATTATGTGGTTTTCCCATTTTGATTAGTGTTTCTCGCACTATGTTTTTTGGTTTTATTCAGTTTTTTTAACCCAAAGGAATGAGGCTAATGCTAAATGAAATGATTATAATGTTGAAATGCATAAAAATGAAACATCATGTCTTAGTGGTAAACTATCAGACATTGTTATGGACAAAGATGGAACCATGTTAGTGAATATTTCACTTAATATCATGAGATTCATCAAATTAACCAATAAATTATAGTGATATATAATTACACGTGCACCCATCACATCATTAAATTGACATTACACTATATAATTCTGAGAGCACCTGTTACATCACAACATTTACATTATCATGTATGTCAAATAGAACATTTTTTATTATTAATCATAACATAACCCATTGAAAAGAATGGGTTTCATTTAATAAGAATATAATAATAAAATTTGGGTTACTAAATGAAATAGGTAATAAAATACTTGATATATGAATCATCGACCTTGAGTGATGAAGAAATAATCTAGAGAAGTAAAAGGTGTATTTTTTTTTGAAAGAATAGCTATTTTGGAAAACATTGTGTTTTTTCATAAAATCATGTAGAAAAAATGTATATACTAGAAAATTTAAGATAATTATATAGAAATTATATGTAATTAAAATCCATAATGTAAATGGGGTGAAAGAGGGAAAATAGATAGAAAGAGAATTGGGTTCGAGAAATCACCTAACATTAAGTCTAAATGATTTATTCACATTAATGTCATGTATACTCACATTAGATTCATTAATTAAAAATTAATGAAAATATTATCGATGATTTAGATTGATTATGGCTTTATTATTTTCATTTATGAACTTTTATATGAGTTTTAATGTTTAATTTCATCATTTGGGAGCATTCATTTTCGTGGTTTTTATGAACAGTTGACTTGTATACATAAATGAATGTTTGTGTAAAATGAATAAAAAAATAAAATAATTATTATAAGTGATTGATGATCTTAAAAAATTTTAAATTATATAATAAATAATTTTTATATATTAAATGTGGTTGAATCAGTAGATAAAAGTTAATGATGATTTTTTAAGTTAATTTTTGCGTGATTTCTATCACAGTGAATTCATATTGTCTTACAATTTGGTATCACGTATAAATGTTACATAAATAAAATAAAAAGTGCTATAACATAAAATTTAGAGTCTTTTTTCACTATTTAATGTTTTTAGTAATGTCCTTAAACGCATTAAAGGAAAATGAAATTGCCTTACCCACAATGTTGGTAAATTTAAACATCATAGGCGACGATTTCATTTATAGAATAAATGAGCGAGATAAAATATTTTGATGATTGATCATACATTAACATGATATAACTATTTTATATCAAACATAATAGAGTTATCATGACTTTTTTAAAAGATAAAATTACGATAAGAGAATAAAATAAAAGAAATTGAAAAGAAATTAAAAAAAGGAAGAGTATTTTAACTCTTAAATATCTCCTCATTTTGAACCTCCTTAGGGAAAATGTTTTGGTCATTTTATGATACCAAGAAATCATGTACAAGGTATAGGGGCCTGAGGATATGTTTTAGAAGATTTTTTTCCTATATCAAATCTTGAGAGGTGTGAGGAGAAGAGGGGGTGAGGGGTAGTATTTATAGTGGATGAGAGGGGTTTTTTATCATTATTTAATTCATTAGTTTTTTATATATATCAATACAAGAACAATTTTTTATTCTTAAGACTAAATATAGTAATTTGAAAATGTTATTTCGAACCAATGGTTCTTATATCTTACATGACTTAGGGAATAGTGTATTTATCCATTAATGTATTTATACTGTAAATTATCGTATTGTATTGTACATAAAAAATCATGTATTGTAGAAAAATCCAAAAATTCACCCTAACCAGTTTTCAATGTGTATAATTTTAAAATGAACCCCATTTTATGAAAATAATTTTATTAATATGATTAAATTTATTATTAATTAAAATCATCATTTACATAGAAAAAATCCATATTCTAAGATTATAACTGATCTAATAAAACTTTTAAAAATCACATGTGGTTTCATAAAAGTATATTCAAATAATAAGATATAAAAATATTAATTTATTAATATATTTTATAAAAAAATTATTTTAATATTATTAAATTACTTCCTAAAATTGAAATTAAATATTTAATACTTAAAAAAATTCCAACACTTAATTAATAATTTTTTTAAAAAAATTATTTACTTGAGTGTCATAAAATTACACCATTATTTCAATTATAAGATTCATAAATTTTATTTATACATTCATGGGAGAGGATACATGTCATTTTCCTGGTTTACTATTCATAAGTTTCATACAAATATTCCTAAGGTCAAGTTAATATTTCATCGACATTGAATCCTTTACATCTATAAATACTTCTTATTTCATTAATTATTTATTTATAAAGTTTTTATTATGTTCTGTAAGTGATTTTATATGATTTATACTATATGAAATTACTATAATAAGGGAGAAATTACATTGATAAAAGTTTTTTCATTGCAATTACACACATAATTTTATAATCATATAATCTATATAGTAGAAGTTTGACTCAATAAGTGGATATTGATAATATAAATCCCTTACATCACTCTTCATTTTGATTGGAAATTTATTATCCCCATTTATTGTGGTTTTAAACAAGTTATTATCATATAATAGTTCCATATTGACATTTATAGTAACATATATGATGCTTTTATAACACCTTATCAACCGTTTTATAATAACATTTCATTGTTTTCATAATTTTTTATGTTAGTTGTCTTGTTTTCTCATTCATATTTTGTCAATAAAGATCTAGTTCTTGAGCATATTACATAGTTTAATCATATGTAAAATAATAAAAATGACATTATTATCATATTTTTACATAAATTATACATTTAAAACCTATCATGAATGATGGTTATGAATAGTGAATAATGTTATGATCATAGAGATGTTACATCGTGCATGCGCATTAGAAACATTTATATTAAGAAAGGTCACTATGTAAACAAGGTAATTTATATATAAAAATTAAATAAATACAATAATCTCATATATAATACATTATATACATATGTATATTATCCATGTTGGGTGGTGATGAAAATAGATTCACATCGCTTCATGGAGGAAGTAGTTCACACATATATGAACAATATTATAATCCTTAAGCGAGTGAAATGGTAAAAAAGAAATGATATATATTATCTTTATATAATTATAAATACTAAATTAATATCTTAATTATGAAATTTATATAAAATATAATCAATAATATTAACCTTATTACATTCCAAGTAAAGAAATAGTGAAAGACGACGCACTTCACTTTGTGATGTGGTAGTCCACTGTACAAAAAAATCAACGTTATCGTATTCCATATGGAATGTAAAGTAAAAAAATTCATATTTGATAGAATCATAGAAAAGGTATAATTAGGTAATAAATATCATATATATACTTTATATCAATAATCATACTCAGTCATGAAAGGTGGTAATGGAAGAATGAATGACATTAGATTGTGAGGCGGTAGTCCTCTATACACAGAAACAATGATTTCATAACCCATTACATTAAGGTGAAGGTGGGTCCAACTAAATAGATTATTATAAAAAACATATTATAATATGAAAGATAATAAGGATATTATATCATTATTAGTTAACAATAATTGATGGAGGTGGTGAAAGAAATAAAAAAAGTCACTCGTTGTTGAATGTTACTGCTTCTTTTAAGTATAATTAATAGGTTTTGACTAAATCATTACTATGATGGATTTAATCCCAAAATAAGGCTTATAAGTTTATAGGGGTTAATTGTATATGTTATTTGGTAAGGTAATTTCTAAAATAAATGTGTTTAAATGAGTTAGGAAGAGATGATAGGGGGTGTCCTTTTATAATGGGGGGACATGACACAATTAGTAATTCTGAAAAGAATTGAGTGGTCCAACATTTTTTATATGTTAAAAGGGTAAAAAATGTTCATTTATCAAAAATTATAGGTTTAATGTTATAAATATTGAAATAAAATAGTTTTTATATTTTTTTATTTGTCATTTTGACCCTTATCATATCTGTTTAACCACATAGTAAACCTATTTTTACATTAACTAGAGTAATTAATTTTTATTGAATTCACTATTAATTTTTTCTGAAATAAGTTCAAAAATATATTAATTTATAAATTATCTGGATTCAATATATGAATACATATTTCAAAATTAACTTCATAAATGTGGAAAATGTTAATTTAAAATTAATCTCACATACATGAGAAGAAAGTAGTTTTTTAATGTGAAATTGTACAAATATTTGCATTGTTTTTATAACTAAATTCAATATGAAAATGTTTACAATTACCCAATTCGGATATATTGATATAAAAAGTAACTGATTTTTCCTAAAAAACCATTCAAAAATTATAATATAAAAATTAAAAATTATTTAATTGCAAATAAATTTTTTATTTGAAAGTCAATATTTTTAAGTATTCATCAAAAAATGAATTTTTTCAGAAAAATCAATAAAATTCAACTGAAAATATTTTTTTATGGATATTAAAAAATTAAAATTTATTTTTTCATATAAAGTTTCATAAATTGTTAATGAAAATAACTTTAAATTTTGTGTTTAAGGTGAAACTAATTCATCTTTTAGAAAAATTACAGTTTTTCGAACAACATTTATCTTTTCCTTTTAAATGATGCTTATTTTATTTCAATAAAATAGATAACTAATAAACAAGTGTAATAGATATATATTTATAATTTATTTAACCTTATTAACACCCAAAACTGAAAATAATTGTAAAAAACTTTCATATAAAATTATATTATTAATAAACTATTTCTATTCAGTAGAACAGAGTCTTGTGTGTAGAGAATGTTTTTTAAAAAACTCACTGTTACGTTTCTTTCAAGATATAAAAGAAAATAAATGTATTGTAAAAGAAACATATTTTTAAATTATTGGGTTGTTATATTCTCTTATATGTTTGGTATTTCATGATAGAATCAATATTGAATAAAATGTTATTCTTTTTGAATTTAAGGGTGTTATAATTCACAATCCATGGATTCTTACCAGTTTCATCCATTATCATTTAGTAAATGATAATATCATAAATAATGACTAACACACCATATTTTATGTTATCATATAAATACTATATTAATAAAATACATGAGGATTGTAGGATAATTTTTTTGTACTAAGGGAATCACTATGAACACATAGTGTCTTTAAGGTATACAAATGTGCATATTCTAAATATATTCCCTATTTTTCATTAAAAGATGATATCTGTATTTAATATCTAAATGTTATAAGTACCCATATCATCATAGTTTATCCAATAAGTTATCAATCATTTTAAGGAGATGCAAGTTCCTTTTAATTATTTTTTTGAACTCTATGTAATCAATACAAACCTATATTGATAAATCATTTTTCTTGAAAAACAACATCGGTGAACCCCAGGGAGATACACAAAATATAGTGAGTCATTTTTTGAAATTCTCTTATAGATTCTTATTTAAATCCTCCAATTTGATCGTGGAAAACCTCTAGTGGAATCAGAATATATGAGTGGCTTCGTATACAATATATATTGAAAACAATACCTCACAATATGGGGAAGGCCAACTAACTCTTTAGAGAATATATCTATATATTCCCTTATAATGGTAATTTCATCTTAGTTGGTGTTTTCCATTGAGATTTCTATTTCAGAAATATATTCTTCTTTACTAGGTATCAACACTCAATATGTTTATAAATTCTCCATAAGAGATTCATATTCTTAGATTACTATGTACTAGATAGTGGGTTCTTCTAAATATATATATATATATATATTTATATTTACCTTTTTATACATTTAATATGAGTTCTAAAAAATATGATCCAATCCATGTGCATTATAGAATCATATTATAGTAAGGAAAGGATTAAGGGATTCTCTATAAGAATTTTCCCATAGACACCAACAGTAGAATTTTCCAACACATGGGTTCTATTGATACCACCACTAGATTTTTTACAAATGTATGTACATAAAGGAATCATGGTTTTGATAAAATAGTTCTAGAAAACATGGAGTATATAAATAAATACATTGAAACAGAATAAAATATATTTTCTTATCCTTGACTGAATGGTATGTGTTCCACAATTGGCTTTATTTTTATATTCCACCTTAGCATTCATGATGGCTTAAGGTATTCCTTTATACTTTGGAACTAATAGTGAATGAAAATTACCAACATAAATGTCCTTTGGTATAGTTAACTATCATTTATAGTTCCTTTTCTCATAACAATTGAGGTACTCTTCCATGAGAGGTGTAATGGAAGGTACTTTCCATTCATCCATCACTTTGGATGAATTATTCAAGAATTTTTGACATTCATATTTTTGGAGGCCTTCTATCCCATATACGAGTAATGTAATTATCTATTCTACATAATTTTTATGATCCCTCTTCACATATTTTTTACTTTTGGGTGGTTGGATTTTCATTCACCTATTGTCATTATATCTAGCAATGCACCTATCCATTCATTTCATCAAATATCCATGTACATGGGACCATTCACTAAACCTCGTCTCTACTATGAGAGCATGTCAATCAACTTATTCATAACTCCAAATGCCGAATAGATATATATCCTTTTGATGGTGTGGTTTAAAACCACTAATGAATCAAAAATAATTCTATTATCATCAACAACTTCCAGTGCATATATTGTAGGTATAGACAATGTTTCCTTGTATGAAAGTTTATATTCACCCTCCATCTTCATATTCTCTTAGAATTCTCATGATAAATTTGTTTTGTGGTATCAAGGTTTCTTCTTATTGTGAAATAACATTGTAATTTATTTTAACTCCATTTATTCTATTTTGACATTTTCTAAGAAAATCTTTAAAAAAACACACAATTGACCAACCTCTCCATCTAATTGATATAAATCCATAATAAAATTCTCATTATCAGAATATTGGTGAATATAAAATAAATTACCATTTGATAGAATCCATTATTTGTAACAGGTGGATTGGAAGACATTCTAAACAATAGTTTTCTTTTCTTAATAAATGATTGGATTTTTAGTTTCTCTTTCTTTGGAGATTGTGGATATTCCCAAAAGTTCTTGTTATTATTCATAGCATGAGGTAGTTTGGTAAGCATCATAATGATGTTCGGAACTCCACCTACCATTTCATTTGGAATTTTCTGTAAACAATCATTTCTTTATCCCACATGTGGATTGTTGGAAAAGTTTCTATGGGTTATTTCAATTTTATAAAATAAAGAAAAATTAAAAAAAATAATTCAATAAAGAAGGTATAGATACAAAATCCTGGGAAAAATAAATTCTATTGAAATTTCCTATTATGTCCCTATGTTTTGATTTTTTTATAATATGATTCTTCTAGGATTATGTGATTTTTTCCCATTATAACTTTATTAGGAATAATTACTTTTGTTATATATCCTTTATAATGGTTTATATAAAGCTTGTGAATAACCAAATCATATCTATCTATAGTGTTAAAATAGTCATGCAATAAGGCTGCTATTTTATACACCAATGGTAAATTGATTTATTACCCAGTCCACCCACTTTAGTGTTATTACCCCTAGGTAAACCTGTTTCATATCGACATCCACATGAAGTATCTAGGTAGTTATTATATTTCGTAAAAAACACACATTATTATATTTTAGATATACATCCTGTAAAGAACCGGAAATTTCAAGGAAAATGTTTTCTTAATTTATATAAAATTTTACGAGTCTGTGGTTTTTGAAGGCACCTGATTCTGAGGCCCGGTGTGCTCGGAATCAATTCCCGAAGATTATCTCGGGTACATTCAGTGAACGAACGAGCGGGTTTTTCTAACATTTGAACTGGTGCTCGGAATCGAAATCTGAGGGCACCGATGAAATCGCAGCGCCGGTAATTGCTTAAGAATACCCTTTCCGGAGTTGCGTTTATTTGAGTGGAGTTCTTAAAAAAAGTGACGAATAAAAATATAATTGTTTTACAATTTTATTTTTATTTCTTGCCTAGTGGTAAAGTGTTGTGTCACAACACATTTCCCCTCTATTATGTAGTTATATCCTATGTAAGGGAGTTGGGGGTGGGACACACTTGTAGTTAACTACCATTGAGATGATTAAGGTGGGGTGGGGCCCACACGAGCCCAAACCCTCACCTTCCCCTAACGTTCATAAATTTTCCCCTATTTATTTTGTAAATCTCAAAAAAAAACCCTCTCTTAACTCTTCCCAACATACACTAATTGATTAATTTAACCTACTCAATTAATTAATTAAGCGTTTGAGTTTTGAATTTTCAAGTGGCGTGTGATAATAAAATAATTGGTTGAGCCCTTTTATTTTATTTTGGGGGACACTCTTGTGTTAAGGATTTTTTTTTTGGAGAGGGAGAGAGAGAGCCTTGTGAGAAGAATAAGAAGTAGAAGGAAGAGGAGAGAATTTCTCCACGTTGAAGAGCGACACCTCTTCAATGAAGAACGGTGCTTCCTTATCAAAGAACGACAACCTTCATCGATGAAGAACGAGATGCCGACCGTGGAGGCCGACTCCAACAACAACGTTCTTCTTCTTCTTCCGACGTCGACGGAATCGATACCGTTCTACCGCGACGTTCGACTTCCGCGACTCGATGACGTGCGACGTCAATTTTCGATGTAGGGGTTAATTTTCATGTTCGTGATTATTTTCCTTTCCGTTCACCGTATTATTCTTGCGCCGCCTGCTATCATTATAATGGGAGTAGGTCGGACCGCACGAACACAGCCGACTCTCCTCCCCCTTCGATGTTGTGTTTGTCGCGGCATGAGTTAGGGTGCGCGGTGCAACGGCACCCCGTGGAAACAATAATAATGCGGTGAAGAAGCGTGGCACCATCGCGCCACGCCGTGGAGGCCAAACAAATCTGCGGCGCCGTCACGCCGCGCCGGAAAACCACGAAGAGGCCGTGGTTTGTTTGTTTTTTTTTTGACGTGCGGATCGACAGGCGATAACAGAACAGCCCATAGAGGTAATTTGAAGTCTTCGTAGTGAAGAGCTGGTCTCGGGAGGACTGCCAGCGAAGACTGCAGGCAAAACGGATGACCGGAGCGCGTCTGGTGGTCCACGGAAGAGCCTGCCGGCACGCCACGCGGGCACGGTGGCGCCGACGGCCGGAGGCGGCGGCGCCCGGCGCGCCGCCAGGAGGATCTGCCGCAGCTGAAGCCGCAGCGGCAAGAGGCGGTCCCGCGGCCGCATGGGACCAGAGAGGAGACCGGGGGTCGTAACCCCCGACGGTCAAAGGGAGCGGCCCCCACATAGGGGGGGCTTCAATCAAGGGGGGCATCCCCCCCCCCCTTTCCGCGACAGCTCGGTCGAGCCGAGCTGTCTGGCCACACGGGCCGCCCCCGCCCAAGCCGGGCCGGGCCGGGCCGCGCCCTAGTGGGTGGGACCCGGACTCGGGTCAGGTTGACCCGGTTCGGGCTGACCCAGGGGGTCTCGGGCCGCGTCAGACCGGGCCCGAACCCCTATTTTCGAGCAGTTTTCGTTCAAATGCCCATAACATGGGCTACGGACCTCCAAACGATACACCATCAGTTGCGATGCGATCCTTAGATCAAGACGGTCGTTTAGGTATATTATAATCAAGGTTTAGAAGAACTTTGGGTATGGACAGGTTGGTTCAAACCTGAAACCAACCGGGCCCTCGGAGCGGAAACACTTATAACGTGAGCTCCAGACGTATGATTGACATGTCGTTGACTTTGTTGGATTCCTCTTGATGAGACTGAACTTTTGGCATACTTTGCCTGAGGTTTGGATGTAGTTGGATAGTGGTCGGGTTGGATTGAACCCGAAATCCAAACGGGCCCCTAGAACGGAAAAGCCGATAACTTTCAGACCGGACGTCCGTTTGACGAACCGTCAACGGCGTTGGTGATCACGTTGAGAAAAGGTCCCTATGAGTATACCCTATGAGAGTTCGGGGTACTGTTGAGATACGGCCGGGTTGTTTCGCACACGAAATCAACCGGGCCCCTGTGACGAAAAGGCTAATAACTCACAGACCGGGAATTCGATTGGCGTGTCGTCTGTTGCGTTGAAACCCCTATGACGAGGCGGTCCTTTGAGATACTTATTCATGGGACCTTTTGATATATGGAGTATCTACTTGTAGCTCTTGGAGCGAACCCTCCCAAAGACGAGCGTATGGAGTACGGAGATCATGTAGCTGGCTGAGACCTGATGACTGCTTGTCCGATTCGATTCGGAGTGACTTGCATAGCCCAGTAGGGAGCACTACATTATGAGGTGGAAGACCCATGGCGGAGGAGCACTACTTTGTGAGGTGGCAGACCCAGGGTACTCGACAGGAGGAGTACTTCTGTAGGCTATGAGGGGGATCACTACTGTGTGAGGTGGCAGACCCATGGCAGAGGAGCACTACTTTGTGAGGTGGCAGACCCGCAGTACTCGACAAGAGGAGTACCTCAGCAGTCTTAGGATAGTGAGCAGTACCTCGGAGTTGTGACCGGATCACTGTACTCTCTAGAGGCGGAGCTCTTCAGCAGTTACAGTTTCGATAATGAAAATTCTGGTTTGAGCTGATTCTATGACCTATGTGTTTACCTCATGATTGAGATGAGTTACTTGATAACATAGGTATAAGTATGGTCTTATACCTAAGTAAGGGTTATCTGTTGAGTTTCTGATTTGTGGTAATCCTTGTTGGATTTAGAGAGATCTTGAGGGTCTCAGGGTCCCTACTGAGTATCGTTATACTCGCCCCTGCATGGGCTATGCCCGCACCTCATTGTGTTGGATGCAGACGACGGACAGTGCTGACGGAGGCCGAGCGTTCGAGGACTGGACGGTACCCGGAGGTGGACCTCATGATGAGTCAGTATCCGGATGTGGTTTTCACGACAAGACGATACTCGGAGGAGGTTGACGGGTGAGAGCGTTGTGGAGGCTATCTGTACCTACCCTTCAGGTAGGATACGTGGTGGACGATCCAGGAGCTGCGCTATCTGTACCTACCCTTCAGGTAGGATCCGAGGTGGATGACCTAGGAGATTCTTCTATTCTTCAAGCTACTTGTCTTTTCTGTTGTACTTTAGTTTTTTTGTAGTTGTACATTCTGTTGGGTTTGTATTCTGGCCCATTTACTTTTCAGCACTTCTTTTGTACTTAATGTTTTACTTCTGCTTGTACTCTGTGGTGTTTTGTTTACTTTTATAAAGGAAATTCCTTCCCAGATATCGGGATTTACGCCTTTGGTGCTAGTCGCCAGCCCCTGGCCTATGGAAGGCGGGCTTGGGGTAGTCACGGCACGGGCCCTGAGTATGGGTCGTGAAAAATTAGTATCAGAGGAGTCAGTTCTACCGCAGAACTTATAACTCTGATATTTTTTCTTTCTGTAAAGCAATATTGTTAAGGGTACTGAGTGTGGTCTTCAGTTCAGGAAGTCCAGTGTTGGTGCGGGCGGCCGACGTATCCATTCACCAAGACCCTGACTTTGTATTTCTGACTTAGTGCACGAAAACATTAATTGCGTGTGTTTTCAAAGGTTTTCCCTTAAAACAGCTCAAACCAGGTCAGCTCACCAGGTATAAATCGTTTGATCGAGTCACGTCTGTTTATTTCAGTATTCCTTATCATGAACAACCAGCTAGAGCTCTGAGATATATACGTACTGACATCCTGCCGAGCAATGAGGCTTCGGTACAGGGCCCTCTTACAGTTGAGGCACCAATAGAGGCACCAGCGGTACTACCATACGTTGGGCCACCGATGCCACCAGCCCCAGCAGCAGGCGATGCACGCCACTTGAGCGTGCTGCACGAGTTCCAGCGCCAGAGGCCACCTAGGTTCCGGGGAGAGATGGACCCACAGGAGGCTGAGGATTGGCTGGAGGCTGTGGTGAGAGTTTTCTGGATAGTGGGTACTCCAGCAGACTTCATGGTGATCTTTGCTTCCATCATCCTTCAGGCAGCAGCTGAGAGATGGTGGAGCCACTTGTTCCATTTTTGCGATGGGATTACCTTTACCAGGGAAGACTTCGAGACCTTTTTCAGGGTGGAGTTTGTACCAGCGGCTCTACACCCTGAGCATGTTCAGGAGCTGCTGCCATTGCCATAGGATTTTCGATTAGTAGTCGAGTCATCTGTGGGTAGTAGACAGATGATGCGGAGGTCCAAGAGGACCAGTTCTAGCCGTACGAGGAGAAAGAAGTGTTATGAATGTGGCAGGAAGGGTCACCTGGCACGTGACTATCTGACCCCCCGCACAGTTGATCTGCAGGCATTGGAGGAGCCACCAAGACAGAAGCAGCGGCGGGTGCTTGAGCAACAGCCGAGCAGTGGAAAAGGAAGTAGAGATCCGGAAGCAAGTGGACAGGAGCGGAACTAGTTTACTACTTTTGTTCTTGGTACTTCTAGTTCCATGTTGATGTTGTATTTGTGTCTTTGTACTATGAGTTGCAGTAATAAAAAGACTCTTATCTTCGTGATGTTTTCTTTCCTGTCGTTTTGTTTGGTTGATACTGAGAGGTCCCGGTTAAAATTGTGGACTTGACCCTCACTTTCTAGATTTCTACTGGAGGAGACCCAGTGACCTCACACTGATGCCGACAGTGTGACTCGACCCTTGGAGGCGAGAGTGACGGTTGGATCTCTTGGTAGTAACGTCGAGGCCTTACGACGTCATCCATGGCATGAATGCATCATTCATGTCAGGATTGACTATATTAGGCAATGGGAGTGGTTCATCCAGGGGATGAGACCGAGTTTCTATTTTCGGCAAAGGAGAAATATTAGCATCTCTTATAGATCGTAGGCAAAGAAGGTGCAGATCATCCCGGAGCAGATGAAGATTGCACAATGTAGTAGAAATAGGAAACTGGTGCCAGTATCCGAGACTTGGGCGTGTTAATGTTTCAAAAAGAGGAAATGTTAAGGATAGATAAATCTACAGAGCAGCAGACGTGGAGGTAGAGCTAGGAGAACAGCATGAGGTGGTGTACATTACAACATGCTACAACCACCTGCCTTAGTTGTCCCTACCAGGCTTAGGGTGCGGGAGGGTAGGGGAAGAGTGCGGCTGCATGCGGTCATGGAGTGTGACCCAGTGGCTCTAAAAAATGATTCAAGGGACAGTATGTGTCCACTACTAGCTGTCGTAGTAACAGACGTTGATATGAATCATTCCTTCCATCCATGAATCGTGTCCCAAACCTAGAGTTTCCGGTAATCCGTAGACTTGACCCTCACATCTGAAGATACCTTGGGAGGAGACTCGATAATCACACTTATGCCGACAGTGTGGTCTGACACACGAGGCGAGAGTTTCGGTTGGAATTTCTTTGTGGCAGCGTCGAGGCCTTACGATGTTGGTCTTGGTATGGATTGGATTCACAGTTCATGCTCAAATTGACTGTATTAGGCAAAAAGGTTGTTGTCTAACTACAACGTCGGGATGGGTTTTCCTTGGTTGGGGAAAAGGAAACCCCAGGCAGCATAGGATAAACTCATGCATAGGAGGGTTTGGCCGATCACTCTTGATTCAGTCAAGTATACCCTCGTGGCAGTGGGAGTTTTGAGTTTCAGTTCTAAACATGAAATGTAGGCTTCTTGAGTTCGAGGATGACGACCACGTCCTTATACGGGTCTCACCTCGATGAGGTTTACGGAGATGTGGCCAAGGCGGAAAGTTATCTCTGAGGTTCAATGGACCTTTCTAGGTCCTCAGCAAGGTAGGCGGGGTAGTTTACCACTTGACCTTTCCACCTCAGTTGCATCGGGTTCATGAAATCATCCGCGTATTTCGGCTGAGGAGATACGTGCATGATCCTTCACACATCATCAACCTCAGGGAGTTGGACGGCGATGACAGGGTGACATGCACAGAGGTTCCAGTGAGGATCGAGGATCAACCGGAGTGGGTCCTACGTGAATGGTCGATTCCTCGGGTGCGCTTTCACAGGCAGTACGGGGACCTATAGGTGAGCACATGGGAGGAGAAGGCTCAGATGCGTGCTCAGTACCACTTTTGTTTCCCTAGTTTGTGGTATAACTTTACGAGGATGTAAATCCCTGATGTGGGAGTAATGTAAAGACCCAGAAATTTCAAGGAAATTTTTTTCTTAATTTCTTTGGAATTTTACGAGTCTATGGTTTCTGAAGGCACCTGATTCCGAGGCCCGGTGTGCCTGGAATCAATTTCCTAAGTTTAGCTCGGGTACATTCAGTGAACGAACAAGTAGGTTTTTCTAACTTTTGAACCAGTGCTCGGAATCAAAATCTGAGGGCACCGATGAAATCACAGCTCCTATAATTTCTTAAGAAGACCCTTTCCGGAGTTTCATTTACTCCGGAGGAGTTGTAAAAAAAAGTGATGAATAAAAATATAATTGTTTTACAATTTTATTTTTATTTCTTGTCTAGTGGTTAAGTGTTGTGTCACAACACTTTTCCCCTCTCCTATGTGGTTATATCCTAAGTAAGGGAGTTGGGGGTGGGACCCACTTGTAGTTAACTACCTTTAAGATCATTAAGGTGGGGTGGGGCCCACACGAGCCCAACCCCTCACCTTCCCATAACATTTATAACTTTTCCCCTCTTTATTTTGTAAGTCTAAATAAAAACCCCTCTCTTAACTCTTTCCAACATACACTAATTGATTAATTGAGCCTACTCAATTAATTAATTAAGTGTCTGAGTTTTGAATTTTCAAGTGGCATGTGATAATAAAATAATTGGTTGATCCGTTTTATTTTATTTTGGGGGACACCCTTGTGTTAGGGATTTTTTTTTCAGAGAGAGAGAGAGGCCTTGTGAGATGAAGAAGAAGAAGAAAGAAGAGGAGATAAGTTCTCCACGTTGAAGAGAAACACCTCTTCAACGAAGAACGACACTTCCTTATCGAAGAATGACAACCTTCTTCGACGAAGAACGAGACGCCGACTGTGGAGACCAACGCCAACAACAACGTTCTTCTTCTTCTTTCGACGTTGACGGAATCAATACCGTTCTACCGCAACATTCGAATTCTGGGACTCGACGATGTGGGACGTCAATTTTCAAAGTAGGGGTTAATTTTCTTGTTCGTGATTATTTTCCTTGCCGTTCACCGTATTATTCTTACGCCGCCTGTTATCATTATAATTGGAGGAGGTCGGACCGCACGAACACGGCCGACTCTCCTCCCCCTTCGATGTTGTGTTTGTTGCGGCATGGGTAAGGGCATGCGGTGCAACGGCACCGTGCAGAAACAAAAATAATGCGGCGAAGAAGTTTGGCGCTGTCACACCATGCCGTGGAGGCCGAACAAAGTCGCGGCGCCGTCGCGCCGCACCGGAAAACCACGAAGAGGTCGCGGTTTGCTTTTTTGACGTGCGGATCGAAGGGCGATGACGGAACGGGCCATAGAGGAGTTTTGAAGTCTTCTCAGTGAAGAACCGGTCCCGGGAGGACCGCTGGTGAAGACCGCAGGCAAAACGGACCACCGGAGCGCGTCCGGTGGTCCGCGAAAGAGCATGTCGGCGCGCCACACCGGCACGGCGGCCGGAGGCGGCGACCGACACCGGCTGGCCGCCAAGAGGGTCCATCGCGGCGGCAGGCGGCGGTCCCACGGTCGTGCGGGACCAGAGGGGAGACCGGGGTTCGTAACCCCGGCGGTCAAAGGGAGCGGCCCCCACATGGGCGGGGGGGGTGAGGTTTCAATCAGGGGGTAGCGCCCCCCCCCCCCTTTCCGCGACAGCTGGGCCAAGCCCAGCTTTCCGGCCACACGGGCTACACCCGCCCAGGCCGGGCCGGGCCGGACCCAAACCTGGGTCGGGTCGACCCGGTTCGGGCCGACCCAGGGGTTCTCGGACTGGGCCCGAACCCCCTATTTTCAGGCAATTTTTGTTCAAATGCCCATAACATGGGCTACAGAACTCTGATCGACGTACCGTCATTTGCGATGCGATCCTTGGATCGAGACGGTCGTTTTGGTATATTATACTCAAGGTTTCGGAGAACATTGTGTACAGCCAGGTTGGTTCGAACCCGAAACCAACCGGGCCCTCGGGGCGGAAACACTTATAACTTGAGCGCCGGACATCCGATTAACATGTCATCAACTTTGTTGGATTAATCTTGATGAGATATAACTTTTGGAATACTTCACCTGAGGTTTGGACGTATTTGGATAGTGGTCGGGTTGTATTGAACCCGAAATCCAACCGGGCCCCTGGAACGGAAAAGCCGATAACTTTCAGACTGGATGTCCGTCTGATGAACCGTCAACGACGTTGGTGATCAAGTTGAGAAACAGTCCCTATGAGTATACCCTATGAGAGTTTGGGGTACAGTTGAGATATGACCGGATTGGTTCGCACACGAAACCAACTGGGCCCCTGGGACGAAAATGCTAATAACTCACAGACCGGGCGTCCGATTGACGCGCCGTCTGTTGCGTTGAGACCCCTATGACGAGGCGGTCCTTTGAGATACTTCTTCATGAGACCTTGTGATACTTGTAGTATCTACCTCTATCTCATGGAGAGGACCCTCCCGGAGACGAGCGTACGTAGTATGGAGATCGTGTAGACAGATGAGACCTGATGACTGCTTGTCCGATTCGATTCGGAGTGACTTGCGTAGCCTAATGGGGAGCACTACTTTGTGAGGTCGCAGACCCATGGCGGAGGAGCACTACTTTGTGAGGTGGCAGACCCGCTGTACTCGATAGGAGGAGTACCTATGTAGGCTATGAGGGGGAGCACTACTGTGTGAGGTGGCAGACCCATGGCGGAGGAGCACTACTTTGTGAGGTGGCAGACCCGCGGTACTCGATAGGAGGAGTACGTCAGCAGTCTTAGGTTAGTGAGAAGTACCTCGGATTCCTGACATGATCATTGTACTCTCCAGAGACAGAGCTCTTCAGCAGTTACAGTTTCGATAATGAAAATCCTGGTTTGAGCTGAGTCTATGACCTATGTGTTTACCTCATGATTGAGATGGGTTACTTGATAACTTAGGTATAAGTATGGGCTTATACCTAAGTAAGGGTTATCTGTTGAGTTTCTCCTTTGTGGTTATCCTTGTTGGATTTAGAGAGACCTTAAGGGTCTTGAGGTCCCTGCTGAGTATCGTTATACTCACCCCTGCATGGGCTATGCCTGCACCTCGTTGTGTTCGATGCAGACGATGGACAGCACTGACGGAGGCCGAGCATTCGAGGACTGGATGGTACCCGGAGGTGGACCTCATGACGAGTCAGTATCCGGAGGTGGTTTTCACGATGAGACGATATTTGGAGGAGTTTGATGGGTGAGAGCGTTGTGGAGGCTATCTGTACCTACCCTTCAGGTAGGATCTGTGGTGGACGATCCAAGAGCCGCACTATCTGTACCTACCCTTCAGGTAGGATCCGAGGAGGACGACCTAGGAGCTGCTTCTATTCTTCCAGCTGTTTGTATTTTCTATTTTACTTTCGTTTTGTTGTTTTTGTACTTTCGGTTGGGTTTCTATTCTGGCCCATTTACTTTTCAGCCCTTCTTTTGTACTTAGTGTTTTACTTTTGGTTGTACTTTGTGGTGTTTTGTTTACTTTTATAAAGGCAATGCCTTCCCAGATATCAGGATTTAAGATTTTGGTGCTAGTCGCCAGCCTCTGGCCTATGGAAGGCGGGCTTGGGGAAGTCACATCATGGGCCCCGAGGACGGATCGTGACACATCTGGATATTAATTATAAAATCCATTAATATCCCCAGGTTTTTCAGTATTTTTTATAGTCCCAATTAAAAAATTATCTAAACCATTCACTAATAAAAACTACAGTGACAAAACATTTTGTCACAAAATTAATACAAAAAATTTGTTCTAAAAAACATAATTATGTTATAATATAGTATTGAATGGTTTAGTATCTTCTAAAAATTGGTCATATACATCACTTGTACAACTTAAAAAAATTATATTTAAATCATTTTATATTATCACAAATCACTCAAATTCACCTTATTACACTTAATCACAATAAGATATACATTGTAGAAAGTGGTGGGATAAAATCCTAGTAATGGGAGGAATTTAATTGGAGGTATAAGGGACATGAATCCAGAGTACATGGGTGATAATAATCACAATTATCAAATCATATCCACAATATCATCATCATAAACTTGATGGGAACATTCGTTAAGTTTATGTGATGTGAAATATTCATAACAATGTAACATCAAAACTAGTGGTCAAATACCACAAATAGTTGTAAGAAATTCTTGCATCATATTAACTAATAACATATGAAAATAAATTTTGACATCATAATTTTGAACAAAGCTTCAATCATATCCACACATGCTAAAAATAATTTAATGAGTCACATCACACTAAAAAATTTATTATAGGTATATATAATTTTTGTCCCACTAGTCGAATAACTAAAAAAATCTCATAATAATGTATGTCACTTAAAAATGGAATATATAACAATCATAGTCATGAAATAAAACCCTAGAATGGAATGGGTTTCAAAAGAATTTAATAAATAATACATTTAGGAAAAACCACTTATTTTCCAAAATAAATAAGGTGGGGGTCATATTTTGGTATAAATGATTAATTTTATCTCAATAAGGAAAAACTCAAGGGTAGTTAAATAGATGTTTGAAAAACATAAATTCCTTTTCAAAAAATCATTGTAATTGGAATAGAACTCTTTTTGATTAGTTAAAATCTTGTATATCCACCGAAATAAAAGGAATGGAAGTGGGAAATGAAACATTAAGTGTGATATAGTAAAATTTATAATAAGAAAAATATTAATTAGAGGATACCCCATAAATAAGTAATTGCGTGTTATAATCCCCATACAATAAATTCCTCATTATTTCATCGCTTTTCCACATCCTAAATAATAAAACTTGTTTCATTATAACATAGAAAAGCAAATATATTTTTTAAACCTTTTTCAAAATTTATAAATTATAATAATTGGATTCTATGCCTTACTTATCTCTGTTAATGTTAGAATGTTTTCATATCATATTTTTCTTAAAATATCCCATCCGACATCGATTTGGTGGTTTTCTGTAATTTGTTTTTATATATTATTAACATTAACTCTTGATTCTTATAAATACATTTATTTTTATTTTTATTTATTATAAATACTTTTCTATTATAATAATTAATATTTGTTATTATTAAAGAGTTTCCGATGTCCTCATCAATAGTTGACCGACCGTTGGTGAGAAATTGTTAAAACATGAGAAATATAAGTATAATGTTTAAATATATGATTAAAATAATCATTAAATATGGTTAGTATCATTAATATAGTTTTATAATTTTAATAAAATAGTATAATAATATTTTTTATTGGATGGAATGTATAAAAAATAATAATAATAAGAAAGTAAAAAAGAGAAAGTGATGAAAACATATTCTTTCCATGTTTATTCGTTTTTTTTTTCTATGGAAATGATCTCATTGGATTATTGGAGTTTGTTTTCTCAATAATGTACCTATGGATGATAAGGGTATTAAAATATAGGATTTAGGATGAAAATTTTCTATGTTAAGGGGATGTTAAGTTGTTTTTTAAGGGAGAGGAGAGGTTATTTATAATTGAGGAAAGGTGAATCTTTGAGTTATAATATTGAATAAAAGATTATATCTATAATTAACTTTTCAATAAAAATAATTTTGAAGTTGTGAAATATATTTAAATAAAATAAAAATATATTTTTTTTATCAATTCATAATTTGAGTGTATTATTTTAATAAAAGGCTATGGAAGAAAGATGAAAAAAATTATTTTAATGGAATTCTATTAACATTTTACTTTGGAAAATGTTTTTTAAAATTTAGAAAACATGTTTATTGATTCTTAAGGACTAATTTATAAATTTTAATATCTCTCTATTTGATAATTTTTTATAATTTATTAATCCCATGTTACATCATGAATGATGAAACTAAAAATAAAGTGGTTACAAAAAAATCATAATTTTACTATTCTCCTAAAAAATTATGTATTTTAAAATAATACCCAAAAATTACCTTTAGAAAATTTCAATGTGATGATTCTAAAAATGAAATTAATTTTAATAAAATAATATTATACCATAGGTAATTTTAATTTTTAATATAAAAAATTACATATTTAGGAAATAAATTAAAAAAAATTAATTAAAATTGTGCATATATTTTCATTGACTTTTTTATTTTGATATTAATTTTTTATGTTATAATATTTATATTTTATTTAATTACTAGTGATAAATATTATTTTATTAAAAAATATTTTCAGGTCAAATTATTATTCTACTAGTTGGGTTATTATTCTCAATGCCTAGGTTATTATTCCAATAGTCACATATTATTCCAATGATCATATTAACTCCTATATGTATCACATAATTCATTTATAAAATATTTAATAGAATTAATCCCATGGTTCTATATTTTACTTTTCTTATATTTTGATTGGTTTACTAATATTTTTTCCATAGTGTTGTTCAGGTTGGGATAATTATAGTATAAATAATGATCCATGTTTTCCCATTATAATTTTTCTGTTTAATACTTTTTTGTAATATGAGGAATTTTAATATGTTTATTTTCTAACTAGTGTAATTATATCCATTAATGAAGTAAATTATTATTAGTTTCTCTATGTTTTGTAGATGTATAATTCTATATATTATAATATACATTTATTTAGGGAGAATATATAATATATAATTTTTGGTTCATTTATAATATTATTCCCTCACTTTCTAATGGGATTGTGTAAGTAGAAATTTAAACATTCACAAAACATTATAATTTTTCTTTATTGAACACTAATTAGGCTAGTAAAAGGATTATATTATGTCAATGTGGTGATGTACCAAATCCACCATAGTGAACTACTAATTCAATGTTCGGAGTAGACTCATTGTCTCTCCTAGTTCAGTTACAGTCACACATTGAAGGATCCCTACTCTCTAAATTGATGTTTTCTCGATATAATTTCGTTTAATTATTATTAGAATTGCATAATTCAATGTTGTTTACATCATATTTAGTTCAACTTGATGTTATTAATTCATATAACTAATGAATTAGAATTTACCATAAAATATCATGGTAATTCATCACTAGTTAAGAGAAGTTATAATTTCACGCAAACCATTCATGAATTTCACAAAAAATCAACAAATTTCACATAATGGTAGGGTTTTGTGAAAAAACTAAACTTCATGGAAACATTTTCATTATCAAGGAAATATCAATTTCATACAACATGTGATTTTTCAATGAACTCTCACTTTTGTGGAACTATCCATTTTTGAATGAAACTATCAATATTTTCACAATTTCTATTTATAGAAAAAACATGGTAATGTATACAAAATTCCATGTCAATGTGATACTAATTTTTCAGTAGTTGATTCATACAAGTAAAATCTTCCCAAAAATCTTACACAATTTATATCCCTGAAATTATGTAAATATTATAGTAATAATAGTTGGGGGTATGGGTGTTAATGACCAATTTATATACATTTTCATCCCATCTTGAAACTACATTTCATCACCTAACACTACTCACATATTTAACATTTCATTGAACTCTAATAATGTGATATCACCGTTATTATGTTTCTATATTCCATCAGATAACTACTATAGGAATTTTAGGGATTTGTACAACTCCACTAGAATCATGGAACTCCATAATCTTCCAAAAATCTATATAGTAGTATTTTAAACATAATCTGTGATGACCCTGACCCAGACCCCCCCCCCCCCCTTTGGTCCCGTCCTTTGCCAACCGAATCCTCAAGGTGTACGGATCGGTGAGACCGATCGGTGAGACCGATCGGTGGGACCGATCGGTGCGACCAATCGGCGGAACCGTCCGACGTCACCCGACCTTGTCAAGTTGTTCCAGTAACACTCTTTTTTTCGCAAATAGGGTTTTAAACCCTATTCTGCCTCGTTAAAAATGTCTTGAAAACCCGAAACGCGCACAAAAGTTTTAATTAAATGCTTCATTAATTCATGAGTCGGTTTAAACCACCCAGCACCTTTAATGATGGGTCAAGCCGCGTGGTCAACCCACGACTTCCACATTTTACGCGGTTTCCCGTTTTCACCTTAACCGTCCCCGGATCTAATAAATTAAGGGTTAGGCCATGGTTTTCCCCTTCTTCGATCGTGGCTCTTCTGGTGCATTAGGACCGCCGCGTCGTTATCCGTAAAATTCCGCGCCCCCGGCCTGGACGTCGTTTATCTATCAACAGGTAGGGAATTTCTCTCATCTCTCACTTTTGTGTATCATGCGGGGTGGGCGTTATTCTTTTGTTCCTATGGATTTGGTTAAACCAAACCTTGATAAAGATAATAAACGGAGTTCTAAAGAAAGAAGGGGAAGGGGTTGTGATCGTTGCTTATGCTTTATCTTGTGCTTATCCTTTTTGATTTGTGCTGGTCGATTTTCTTCTAGAAATTGAGACCGTTGGTGGTCGTTGTATGTGCGCTGATGAATCCCTTCATGATGTTTTAAATGGGTTGTTGAAATTGTGAACTCCTACTGTGAAATTGGTTAATCACGTATATCCGGCTGAATAATTGAAAGCAGCAGGATCAACCCTTCTGTGATAACTAACGGTTAGAACACACGAAATTTTGAAATAATGGAGTGTGTTAAGTCATTTAAACCTGAAAATTTCTGACTTGTTCTCGTAGCGGTAGTTGGTTGTTTTCCTTTCGGGCCGATTGCTGGAAATGTGGGAGGGGATGGGATCCCCGGTTCTTTTATACTTTCGGTGGTTGTGAGTTTTGAACCCAGATGGTTACTTGTTGATATCACAAATTGGGGAGAGATCCTCTGTTAACAGAACCGGGTGTGAGTGCTTTGGTTGATCCTTTCTTTCGACGTTTTCCTTGGTTATGCTTATGGTAGTTGCCCAGTAGTGCTTGAAATTAATTGAACATTTGACTGAACGTGAAACAAGAATGGGATAAATGTTATTGTGAGCAAGGGTCGTGAACTGTGACTCGGACGTAGTGTTGTTGTGTCCTGTAGGTTGGCTAGGAAAAACCTAGGCTTTTGGGTGAGTGTTTGTTACCTATATCTATACTTGTAGATTTGTGTTTCTTATTCGCGCCCCACCCAGGTTGAGCACTCAGTGCCGAACACCCCCATTTATGGGGGAAGGGTGTTTTTCCCAACACTATTCTTAGTGGCTGGTTATTAGCTCCTTTTCTGCTCCCTTTCCCGGATAGCCCAAGTATCTTCAGGCAGGATGTGATGGCCTGAAGTCCATTATTAGCCCAAGAACCATCGGGCGGGGTGTCGTGGTGGTTGGCCAGGTGTGTGCGGCAGGTGGTTTCCCAAGCGTCTTCAGGATGAGGCCCATGTGTTTTCGGGCGTGACAGTTGATCCTCTAGCCCAGGTGTCTTCGGGCGTGGTTACGTGAGATAGTTGAGGCCCAGGTGTGTGTGCGGGCGGGTTTTCAGCAGTGGGACTGCGTGCGGTTGGGGCCCAGGTGTGTGCGGGCAAGTTTTCGGCACTGGGACTGCGTGTGGTTGAGGCCCAGGTGTGTGCGGGCGGGTGTGGCAGTGGGACTGCGGTGAGAATGGCGGGATTGGTCCGATGCGTAGGATGTCTCAATAACCAGTGGGAAAGTGGCGCGGGGTACCCAAACATCGATGTGCTCTTATTATATATATTACTTGACTTGCGTTATTTGGGGAGTGAGCCTTGGTGAGGCCTGGGATGGATAGTTTGCCTTGTTAGTTGTTTGGTTCACTCTTTTCTCACGGGACTTTAGTACGTTTCCCCACTTGTGCACAAGAGTCTTGGTTTTCCCTACTGAGTGTACTTGTATGCTCACCCTACGTTTACTTTCAGGTTTCCAGGAGGACTACCAGGGCTGCGCGGGACCCTATTAGTCGGACAGTTGGAGTTGTCGCTGTTGTCGTACCTTTGTTTTCTTTTGGTATTGTAATTGAGAGCTTTCTTTTTCTTTTGTACTTGTACCTTTTTTGTAAACTGTTTAAACATGCATGGGGGGCTTTATTTGGATTCATTTATATAAACTTGTTTCCTTTCCTTTTTGGGAGGTCGACTTGTCCTTTTTCCCGATCCTAAATAATAAAAAGGGTAATGCCTTCCATTTGCGAGAATTTTTCTATACCCTTGGTGCTAGTCGCCACTCCGGGACCTATTGAAGGCGGGTTTCGGGGGTCATTATCTCTCCTTCAACTTAAAGAAGGAAGGGCCTGGCAATCTGCTGACTCTTCCCTCCTTTTGGTGAAGGCGGGTCGTGACAGAATGGTATCAGAGGCGTGTTGGGTTGAGATATAGGAAGGAGTCTAGAGTTAGGCACAGTGAGGATTTCATGGGGTGTTAAGGCAACGGTGTTGGGTGACCTTGGAGCGTGAATTAGGCCAGGGAAGACCGGCTAGGACACGGGATTTTAGGGCCCCCCGTGATCCGATGCAAGGACTCTGGACCTACCGAACGACCAAGTGAGGCCACACTGATTGCAGGGTAGAGACCCTAGGAAAGGTACATGCATCATAATGACTTGTGTTCTTGTGTTTCTGGGATGTCTTGGGAATTAAGAATAAATTAAATCTTAATAAGTTCTAAGAACGATATTCTCCACTACTTGGGCTTAGGCATTCCTTGTTTGCCTTGCAGCTATGGCACCTGGAAGGCGACCACGTGTGGTACAGGCGATCGAGACCCCTGAGACTACTTTGGCCAATCGACAGAGAGCTGATCGAGAGGAAGAGGACGACCAGTGGCAGAAGACTCTTCGAGCCTTCCAACGACAGGCCCTCGAGAAGTATGAGGGAAGCACCTCCGATATGAAGACGGAAGGCTGGCTAGAGGAGTTAGTTATAGCCTTCGGCTTGATTCGGGCCCCGACCGAATACTGGGTTCCTTTGGCTGTTAGCCAGATGCGAGGAGCGGCACGTCAGTGGTGGGTACTTCACCTGGGGAATAGGAAAGAGTCTGAGGTTTCTTGGGCGGATTTCAAGAAGGAGTTCCGGGCGGAGTTCCTCTCCTCGACGATGAAGGCAGAGAAGAGGCAGGAGCTACTCTCCCTCCAGCATGGGAGCATGTCTGTGAGGGAACTTGGAATCAAGTTCAAGGACCTCCTACGTTTTGCTCCGGACCTCTTTCCCGATGAGGAATCTTGGGCAAGACGTTTGGAGGAGGTGCTCCGACCCTCCCTCCAGTATGTTGTTACCACCTTTACCCTTCCGACATACTTAGAGGTCCAGGAGAAGGCCGAAGTGGTGGAAAGGATGCATGCTATGGGCGGAGTGTCACGAGAAGGGATCCAGCTGGGACCATCGAAGGGGAAGGCCGTCAGCACCAGGCCTCCAGCATCGGGACCCTCCAGGTTCCGACCCGCAGGGAGTAGACCGCAGCAGTTTCAGTTTCGATCCCCTGGCCCACGTTCTTTCCCTTCAGGCTCGGGACCACGGTGCTTCATCTGTGGAAGCCCTGGACATCTCCGGAGTCAGTGCCCCGATCGGGTGCAGTACAGCAGTGGCAGTCATCCCCAGCATCCTCCGCAGCAGCAGTATCCAGCCAGACCCTTCCGGCAGCAACAGCAGGGACAGCGAGCTCCCGTTCCTCCGCAGGCGGACATAGGGGGAGGAGGCCGACCTCAGGGCGCTCCCCAGGGACCTCGACCAGGGCGTGGTCGGGGAGGTGGCCAACTGCCGAGGGGCAGGGGAGCTGGGCGTGGACAGCTACACGCCGCAGAGGCAACGGTTCCAGTAGGGTCAGAGGTTGTTCGAGGTACGATCAATGTGTTTAGAACTCTTGCTTATGCTTTGTTCGATACTGGAGCTTCTCACTCCTTTGTTGCACCCAGTCTAGCCCGTGCCTTGGGTCTAGATGCCGAGAGACTTCCTGTGCCCCTGGTGTTGAGCACACCAGTTGGAGGCCAGACCGACTTGCTGTTCATTTTTCGGGGATGTAGACTGATGTTAGGGCCACATCAGTCAGTTAGGGATCTCCTTCTGCTACAGATTCAGCCGTACGATGTCATCCTAGGCATCGACTGGCTGTTTTCTGTGTGCGCCATCATCGACTGTTTCCGAAGGAGGGTAGAGTTCTCAGGTTTGGACGGCCAGCGTGTTACCTTCACCGGCGAGCGGAGCAGTCCGAAGGGAAACAGTAGGGAGGAACCTCTCCTCTCCTTGTTGACCGAGCTGACAGTGGAGTCAGTAGATGCTGAGATGGTGGAGGTGCCAGAGATCGTCCGCGAGTTTATGGACGTCTTTCCTGAGGAGGTGACGACTCTACCCCCTCGACGCGATATCGAGTTCGGGATAGACCTACAACCAGACGCTCGTCCGATCTCGATGGCTTCTTATCGGATGGCACCTTCGAAGCTACGAGAGTTGCGGATACAGATTGACGATCTGATGAAGAGGGGTTATATCCGTCCGAGTGCGTCGCCATGGGGCGCTCCAGTCTTGTTTGCAAGGAAGGCGGATGGTGGCCTCAGGTTGTGCATCGATTATAGGAGGCTGAATCAGGTAACGATCAAGAATCGCTACCCTCTTTCGAGGATAGATGATCTTTTCGACCAGCTGAAGGGGGCAGGATGGTTCTCGAAGATCGACCTGCGATCCGGGTACCACCAGCTGAGGGTGAAGGATAGCGACGTCCCAAAGACGGCATTCAGGTGCAGGTATGGGCACTTCGAGTTCGTGGTCATGACCTTTGGTGTTACGAACGCCCCGGCCGTGTTCATGGGGCTTATGAACTCCATCTTTCGGGAGTACCTGGATCAGTTTGTGGTGGTATTCATCGACGATATCCTGATCTATTCAAGGTCAGAAGAGGACCATGCAGAGCACCTGAGGACAGTTTTGGAGGTCCTCCAACAGCACCAGCTCTATGGGAAGTTGTCAAAGTGCAAGTTCTGGGAACGAGAAGTGCACTTCCTCGGGCACGTAGTGTCTGAGCAGGGAGTAGCAGTCGACCCATCAAAGGTTGAGGCAATTGTTTCTTGGGAAGCACCCAAGAATGTGGCGGAAGTTCGGAGTTTCCCCGGACTGGAAGGCTACTACCGTAGATTCGTACCCAACTTCTCCCGGGTAGCAGCCCCTTTGACGGCTTTGACCAAGAAAGACCAGGTTTTCGTGTGGAGCGAGTAGTGCGAGTCATCCTTCAGCTACCTAAAAGAAAAGCTGGTTAGTGCCCCAGTGTTGGGATTACCAGAAGAAGGGATGACCTATGAGGTATTCTGTGATGCTTCAGGACAGGGCCTGGGGTGCGTTTTGATGCAGCAACAAGGGGTGATCTCTTACGGGTCCAGGCAGCTACGCCCCCATGAGCGGAACTATGCCACCCATGACCTGGAGCTTGCAGCAGTAGTGTTCGCGTTAAATCTGTGGCGACATTACCTCTTTGGGGAGCGCTTTGTGGTCTTCACCGATCACAAGAGCTTGCGCTATATCTTCTCCCAACGCGACTTGAACTTGCGACAGCGGAGGTGGGTCGAGTTTCTCCAAGACTACGACTTTGAGATCTCGTACACTGAAGGTAAGGGAAACGTTGTGGCTGATGCCCTGAGCAGGAAGCCGCATCAGGAAGTGGTTCGGGAATCTATTGATTCTTGGAAGGCGATGGGGGAGTTGGCTGCCTTGCACTTGGACGCAAGGGTGGAAGGTGCTAGAGGCTGCTTGTTCCAGATGACGGTACAGTCCTCTTTGTTGCAGCAAGTGGAAGAGTCTCAGTGGGGAGACCCTGAGGTGGATGTGTTGCGGGATCGTGTCGATCAGGGGAACGCTCCGGAAGGATGTTCGGAGGACAGCCGACATCGGATTCTCTTTCATGGGAGGTTGTTTGTTCCAGAGGTGATGCGTGATGAAGTCCTTCGTGAGTTCCATAGCTCAGCCTTGGCAGTACATCCGGGTGTTTCGAAAATGTACCAAGGCCTGAGGGGACAGTTTTGGTGGCCCGGGGTGAAACGGGTAGTGGCAGAGTTTGTGGCTAAATGCCTGGTGTGTCAGCAGGTGAAGGCTGAACACCGCGTTCCTGGTGGTTTGTTGCATCCTTTAGATGTTCCCGAGTGGAAGTGGGACGACGTCTCGATGGACTTCGTCACAGGACTACCCGGAGCTCAGGGCGGGCATGATGCTATCTGGGTAGTGGTGGATCGATTGACAAAATCTTCTCACTTCTTGGCTATCAAGGAGTCGGGACCTGTGAGTACCTTAGCACAGAGGTACGTGGATGAGGTGGTGCGTTTTCATGGAGTTCCGAAGACTATCGTCTCAGATCGGGACACTCGGTTCACCTCACGAGTCTGGAAGGGGTTACAGCATGCTTTCGGTACCCAGCTACGCCTTAGCACTACTTTTCACCCTCAGACTGATGGACAGACAGATCGGACTATCCAGACATTGGAGGACATGCTGCGAGCATGTGTTCTGGATTTCGGAGGATCATGGGTACGACACTTGCCCTTATTAGAGTTTGCCTACAACAACAGCTTCCACTCTACTATCGGCATGGCCCCTTTTGAGGCTTTGTATGGAAGACCATGTCGTTCACCCTTATGTTGGGCAGAGGTTGGTGAGACTGGTACTCTTGGACCAGAAGTAGTGCAGAGTACCACGGAGAAAGTCCAGCTAGTGCGGGAGAGGATGAAAGCAGCTCAGGATCAGCAAAAATCTTATGCTGATCGTCGGAGGAGGCCCTTGGAGTTCGAGGTGGGAGATCATGTGTTCTTGAAGGTTTCCCCTCGACGAGGGCAGCGGAGGTTCGGAAGGGGGAGTAAGCTCTCCCCTAGGTTCATCAGACCTTTCGAGGTGCTGAAGCGAGTTGGCGAAGTGGCATATCAGCTGGCCCTACCACCTCAGTTGGAGAGGGTCCATGACGTCTTCCATGTCTCCCAGCTTCGTCAGTACTTGCATGATGGCTCTCATGTCATCAACTGGGGAGAGATAAATGTGGGAGAAGACGCGACCTTCGAGGAACGACCATTCAGGATCGAGGATCGCAAGGAGAAAGTGCTCCGTGGACGAACCATCGGCTTGGTTCATGTGTTATGGAGGCATGGCGGCCTCGAAGAGAGTACGTGGGAGAGGGAAGCACAGATGCGTACCCAATACCCCGAGTTGTTTTGAGCTTTTTACCTTTTGTGCCTGTGGTGATAGAACGTTTGACTTTTGGCTATAAAATGTACTAGTCTCTTTCCTCTGTTATGTGTAAAAAGCCCCGGCTAAAGGGAGGAGGGAACCCGACCCCTAATCAAGACGCATTAAGGTGGATGCGATTAAACCCGTGCGGGCGAGTCAGTGCCGCCCAAAGCGGATAATATCTTGACATGGGGGAGGTGAACTCCCCAAACCCACATGACCGGGCGGTTTGGTGTGGTATGTTGCTTGGTTCTTGGCAGGGGAGTGTTTTTAGAGCAGGGGTTCACTCCTAAGAGGTATCTTTCGTAGGTGGTTGTTTGGACCCTCTCTTTCCTTCTGGTTTGTTTTGATTCTTGAGGACGAGAATCGTTTAAGAGGTATCTGATGTGATGACCCTGACCCAGACCCCCCCCCCCCTTTGGTCCCGTCCTTTTCCAACCAAATCCTCAAGGTGTACGGATCGGTGCGACCAATCGGCGGAACCGGCCGACGTCACCCGACCTTGTCAAGTTGTTCCAGTAACACTCTTTTTTTTCGCAAATAGGGTTTTAAACCCTATTCTGCCTTGTTAAAAATGTCTTGAAAACCCGAAACGTGCACAAAAGTTTTAATTAAATGCTTCATTAATTCATGAGTCGGTTTAAACCACCCAGCACCTTTAATGATGGGTCAAGCCGCATGGTCAACCCACGACTTCCACGTTTTACGCGGTTTCCCGTTTTCACCTTAACCGTCCCCGGCTCTTATAAATTAAGGGTTAGGCCGTGGTTTTCCCCTTCTTCGATCGTGGCTCTTCTGGTGCATCAGGACCGCCGCGTCGTTATCCGTAAAATTCCGCGCCCCCGGCCTGGACGTCGTTTATCTATCAACAGGTAGGGAATTTCTCTCGTCTCTCACTTTTGTGTATCATGCGGGGTGGGCGTTATTCTTTTGTTCCTATGGAATTGGTTAAACCAAACCTTGATAAAGATAATAAACGGAGTTCTAAAGAAAGAAGGGGAAGGGGTTGTGATCGTTGCTTATGCTTTATCTTGTGCTTATCCTTTTTGATTTGTGCTTGTCGATTTTCTTCTGGAAATTGAGACAGTTGGTGGTCGTTGTATGTGCGCTGATGAATCCCTTCGTGATGTTTTAAATGGGTTGTTGAAATTGTGAACTCCTACTGTGAAATTGGTTAATCACGTATATCCGGCTGAATAATTGAAAGCACAAGGATCAACCCTTCTGTGATAACTAATGGTTAGAACACACGAAACTTTGAAATCATGGAGTGTGTTAAGTCGTTTAAACCTGAAAATTTCTGACTTGTGCTGGTAGCGGTAGTTGGTTGTTTTCCTTTCGGGCCGATTGCTGGAAATGTGGGAGGGGATGGGATCCCCTGTTCTTTTATACTTTCGGTGGTTGTGAGTTTTGAACCCAGATGGTTACTTGTTGATATCACAAATTGGGGAGAGATCCTCTGTTAACAGAACCGGGTGTGAGTGCTTTGGTTGATCCTTGCTTTCGACGTTTTCCTTGGTTATGCTTATGGTAGTTGCCCAGTAGTGCTTGAAATTAATTGGACATTTGACTGAACGTGAAACAAGAATGGGATAAATGGTATTGTGAGCAAGGGTCGTGAACTGTGACTCGGACGTAGTGGTGTTGTGTCCTGTAAGTTGGCTAGGAAAAACCTAGGCTTTTGGGTGAGTGTTTGTTACCTATATCTATACTTGTAGCTTTGTGTTTCTTATTCGCGCCCCACCCAGGTTGAGCACTCAGTGTCGAACACCCCCATTTATGGGGGAAGGGTGTTTTTCCCAACACTATTCTTAGTGGCTGGTTATTAGCTCCTTTTCTGCTCCCTTTCCCGGATAGCCCAAGTATCTTCGGGCAGGCTGTGATGGCCTGAAGTCCATTATTAGCCCAAGAACCATCGGGCGGGGTGTCGTGGTGGTTGGCCAGGTGTGTGCGGCAGGTGGTTTCCCAAGCGTCTTCGGGATGAGGCCCAGGTGTTTTCGGGCGTGACAGTTGATCCTCTAGCCCAGGTGTCTTCGGGCGTGGTTACGTGAGACAGTTGAGGCCCAGGTGTGTGTGTGGGCGGGTTTTCAGCAGTGGGAAAGCGTGCGGTTGGGGCCCAGGTGTGTGCGGGCAGGTTTTCGGCAGTGGGACTGCATGTGGTTGAGGCCCAGGTGTGTGCGGGCGGGTGTGGCAGTGGGACTGCGGTGAGAATGGCGGGATTGGTCCGATGCGTAGGATGTCTCAATAACCAGTGGGAAAGTGGCGCGGGGTACCCAAACATCGATGTGCTCTTATTATATATATTACTTGACTTGCGTTATTTGGGGAGTGAGCCTTGGTGAGGCCTGGGATGGATAGTTTTCCTTGTTAGTTGTTTGGTTCACTCTTTTCTCACGGGACTTTAGTACGTTTCCCCACATGTGCACGAGAGTCTTGGTTTTCCCTGCTGAGTGTACTTGTATGTTCACCCTACGTTTACTTTCAGGTTTCCAGGAGGACTACCAGGGCTGCGCGGGACCCTATTAGTCAGACAGTTGGAGTTGTCGCTGTTGTCGTACCTTTGTTTTCTTTTGGTATTGTACTTGAGAGCTTTCTTTTTCTTTAGTACTTGTACCTTGTTGTAAACTGTTTAAACATGCATGGGGGGATTTATTTGGATTAATTTATATAAACTTGTTTCTTTTCCTTTTTGGGAGGTCGACTTGTCCTTTTTCCCGATCCTAAATAATAAAAAGGGTAATGCCTTCCATTTGCGAGAATTTTTCTATACCCTTGGTGCTAGTCGCCACTCCGGGACCTATTGAAGGCGGGTTTCGGGGGTCATTATCTCTCCTTCAACTTAAAGAAGGAAGGTCCTGGCAATCCGCTGACTCTTCCCTCCTTTTGGTGAAGGCGGGTCGTGACATAATCTGTCCAAACAATGATATAACATCATATGTGACCCTCTAGACCACCTTAATCAACAATCACAATCAACTAAAAATTATTGCAATGACACCTTGTGGGATTTCCTAACAAAAATCACCTTTATTGGGGGTTTTAACTTGTCATCCTTTGATGCAACATAAAACCTTCTGATTCAACCATTTTGAAAAAACAATGTGCTATTATATATTCTAGATCAATTTTATTCTTCTGGATTATGATACTAAATGGATATTTACTCAGTAGATACTCTGTACCCATTTGATCCATATATAGCCTGTCAAATGAGAGTGGAATTATATTTTCATCAGTGATTCACAACATTATCAAGTCCACATTTAGGTGAGATGTATTTTTTCTATTGACCATTTTATTATCTCTCAAGATGAATAATGAACCTCTTCCACAAACAAACTAGTTTCCCTCTATTATCAAAAAACCCATATGTAAAACTATCATGATATACCCACTTTGAAAAAATAATTTCATCATTGATTGATTTAAAAATTTATTATTTTTTCTTCTCCTCCTATTAGCATCATCTTGTAATCCATCCATTAAATGGACATCTATCCCTTTTAATGAAAAAATAGTTGATGCCATTCATTCTGTAATAAGGTAAATAACATATATGAACACATAAGGAAATGACACCATAACCCTGGGATATGGGACACATATCTATATTGTTAATGTGTGGTAATCTGACTAAATTCAAAGAGTTTTTTCAATATTGTTGAAATACCTATATGGGTATGGAATTTATTAGAATTGTTTCATCTTGAATTTCTCTATGATCATACACTAAATTCACAATCACGTACCCCAAATTATTCTTGATAAAATTATACTTTTTTGGATATAATTCATCAATGAAAAATGTAAATTTTATTTTCTAAGAGTTATATCACATTATTTATCACAATATATTGTAATGAGAGACTTCACTTCAACCCCATATCATCAATATATTTATTCATACATAGAAACATCATAAACTCTTGAGTAGCCACAATATATTCAACTTAGTTGGTTTTTAGAGGAAGTAAATCTTGTTTTTTTCTTAGAGAATACATTTACATTCGCTCAAGGAAATATTCACCACCAGATATAGTGTTTCATTCATTTGGTGATCATGATCAATATAAATCTATGTTACCAAATAATTAATGCTACGTTTTTTATTTTACATAAAATTAAAATCCAATATTCACATGATGTATTGAATTATTATTCTCAACATAAGATAGTATCATTACTTGGTATGAAATTGATACGATGCCTCCAGGAATATGTAACCCTTATCATATTGTCTGAATGTAAATTATAATATGCTTCCATTAATCTGAATATATTCTATGACATTGACTACATTACATTCATCATGTTGTGATAGTTTTTTCTAGTTAGTAACAATAATTTCTAACTCTATTGAAATATTCATTCAAAATTTTCTCATTACAACATTTTAATATTTATATTGAGAAAAAAAGTTGTTGTCCCTTTCATGAATCATTTAAAACCATGTAAAACCATTATCTTACTAGTCTTTGATATATCCAAAAAAAAATCATAAATTTATGAACTTTTATCCTGAAATCGTATATGTTACACAAAATATTATATCATCAAAATTTTACATCACTATCATATTTTGATTATATTTATTTTTGATATAGTGATTGTAATAAACTGCACCAGGTTGGAAACTAAGAATCATCAAATACTAATCAATTATTGAAACCATACTCTTTGTACTTAAATCAATCCATTCTATTAATTAATCAATAGAAATACCATCTTATCATATTTATGGTTAAAAAAACAATGATATTGTTCAACGTACACCTATTCTACCAAAAACCTCTTCTGAAAATATGAGGTGAAATCCATCTAGAAAACATTTAATTGATTAATCACTATAATATCCTAGAATAATCGAACATTCTCTTTCCTTTCAATGGGAGAAAATATATCATAAATATGGATTCCTAATAAATGGGATTTCATGTTTTTCATTAGTAATTATTAATAATTGAATAAAAAATGTATCTCAATTCATCATGTCATGTAAGGGACATTAGTCATTTAAAAAATTCATCTTTTTCAGACATGAGACAATCTCTAATGTATGATTCCCCTTGGGTTGTTCAATCTATTCATTTATATCCTGAACAAAATTTTCACCACTAATTTCTTCTAAAAAATATTTCTTATATACATGATATATAAATTATTATTTTAGAGTGACTTCATTTTAGTTTTTTTAGCTAAAACTTCTTGATTTTTAATGATGTTCTACCAATTAATTTCAACTCGAATATTTTAATTCTATGTAAATACAATTATTACTTGATCCATCTCATTATCTATACCTTCTTATGAATTAGATATTATTTTAATTTACTTATATATTGAAATTTTTATATTAAAACAACTTTCCCTACCTCTTGTTAATGCCCTTATATTCACTGATTTTTTATGAGTGTCCATGGAATATCCCCTCATCTCAATTGGTCCCAAACATCATTTGGTTCTAATTATTTCGAATAAAACAACTATTTCAAATGATTAATTTTTTTTGGAAATGATGGGATCATTCCATGCTAAAGATTTTATAGATTAATGTTTTCTAAATAATGATTTATATGAAATATACTCTAATTTTAGGATTTCTTCAAAATGGAATTTATATTGTAGTTCATTTTCAATGATAATTATTTTTTACATGTTATTTATTATCATATTTCTCTTATCCCTCACTTCATTTTGATAAGGAATTATTAATAACAAAACATGGATCCTTATCCTAGGATTTTCAAGGTTCCTATTTACCTTATTTGCGTATATTTTGAATTATTATAATTTTATATTAGCAAAAGATTCTATCCAATAACCCACTCAGTTTACCTATAATATTTTGTTCTGATGCTAAGAACATCATACTTGTGAAAAATGAAAAATATCCATTCCAAAATTCTAAAATCATTAAGGAAGTTAATATAATATATCTTCATGTTAATGGTTCTAAATGAGATAGGATCACAAACACCATAATAAATGAGTTTATAAAATATTAATTACATTTATTCTTCTTCCATGGACATATTTTGAATGGTATTAACTTATATAAAATTAAGTAACAGGTGAGTATGATCCGGTGATATCTTTGGTGGATCTCAAGCTTTGTCACACCTCACTACATATTCTATAGTTGTTTGAAACAAGTGTCTAAGTCTTCTATACCATAACATTTTTTCCTTCCATTCATAGAAATAACATATCATTTTATCCACTCCTAAGGAATAGATTACCCTTCACATGTTTCATTATTTAACATATTCACCATCATTTCTCTTGAAACTTATTTGTAATAATTTAACTAAGTCATGTAGTTTATTGAAACATTGTATGTTATTACTGAGACATTTAAAAGTAACTAAATTGTTATGTATTATATAGTTTCCCCTAAAAATAAATTTTTATAAACCAATAATCGTCAATCTATTATAATTTTCAAATATTATTACACCTATCAACAAATCCTTATTCATTATCATATGGAAGGTGTATCCACTGTAATTGATCAATATTATTGTGATATCTGATCTATAAAGTAAATATCTATAATAATTTACAACTCATATCTTTTTCTTCTAGGTCCAAATATATGGGTTTACAATTGATGAAGAATATAATTCTAGATCTTCTATGTATAAATATGAACTTTTTCTCTCACAGATATGAAAATATATTTTTAATTTATAGATCATTCAATGATTCATTGAGCTCTTTTTTATGACCACATTGAGTCTACCAAGACAAATTTTTCTTACAATTTGAAGAGAAATATCCAGTCATGTAATGAAATCATCCACACTATAAATAGTTTTGATTAAATGAAATTCATTGAAAATTAAGCTATGTGTGGCCTCCCTTGTTCCTCTTAAACCATTCCAAACCCCTTGTTTATGAATTTTTTTTTTGAAATTTTATCATATTTATAAAACAATAACCCATGATATGAGGTGATTTATTATGTGTATTTGTTATGGGATAGTTCATTTCATGGGTTATCATAAACTTCAAATTCAGATTCATAAAAAAATTGACTTTTAACCATAGAGAGGGTGCTATTTGTCTCATATCAATCATTACATATTTATTTTTTTATCTGTCCCCATACCGGCCTTTTAATTAAAATATTACTCTTGGATTTGTATTTCTAATACTCTATACTCCACTTTATCATTTTTTATTTCCTAACTAATCATCTCTCATAATTTCATAGTAGGGGTGAAGGGTTACTTTTAATCATCATGTTTTATTTATAATATGAGAAAATATTGTTCATGATCTTTGATTTATTTGAATAAATAATTCATTCTGTTAGATAACCCATCAATAATTATGGTTTGTTCTTTAACATCAATTTTGTACTAAATTAACTTTTCAGAGTTTTTTGGAATCATAAACTTGCGATATTGAATTTATTCCATCATACCAAACATATCTTCTTCCTATTACTACATATAGTGTATGTAATATTTTGCCACTATTTTATCTTTCTTCATTTTTGTTCTTCAATCATATATCTTTTCAAGTGATTTTCCTTGTTCAACATGGAAATCAACTATTTATTTCATTTATAATTTCTTTTCATTTTTCTCTTCCCTTGTTTAAGATATTCCCACAACATCCACAATGTCATTATCATTGAAAAATTTATAGTTTCAAAATTATTCTACCTCAGTCACCTTTGAAATATCAATTTATTATCACAGAATATTTTTTATTTTTATGAAAAATATCTTGGTGATTCTCCTACCAATAAAATTTTTAGAAACATTATTCATGGGGGATTTATATTCATCCTTATAATATTCTAGAAACTTTAATGGAAACATTACTATAATATGTCTAACCTTTCACCACAGGAATCATACTAGTTGAACATTGACTTTATAAATTGTTTTTCTGCTTTATAGATTTATGGATATGAATGACCTAAATTTATCCATGTCTTCTTCTTCTCAATCAACCTCTTTGGCAAGATTCAAAAGGTACATGAATTAAATGTCTTTAGAATTTCACTATTTAACACCCTCATTATAATAAATTCTAATAAATTTCATAAAATTATGTGAACTATACAATATCAGATCAATTATGTATTTTTCCTCAATTAAATAAAATTTCATATTAAATTGTTGTTGAAGTCTTCTCAGGATGTTATGGGTGATCAATACAACATCATTGATTTTTATTAGACCATTCATGTCCTCAAAAAAACCCCAGATCAAATTAACCATCGACTTGTTATATATAGTGTATTATCCTGTCTTCCTACTTATTCCATAGAATCTATAATTTATCCTCTCATACATTTCATTCACCATCATAGACTTTTAGAAAATAATCCCACATAGAAATCAATGACCTATGAAACAACAAATTCTCACATATTTTGTTCTATAGGGATCCTATTAAATTATTAATTCTAATGTAATTAATATAAAACTCTCTTTTAATAGATATATAAATAAACACCCTTCATACCAATTGAAATACCATTCATCGAAGCTATAAAAACATCCATCACTAATTTTCATATATAGTTCGATATCCTATTTTTTGGAAATTGATTATTGTTCCAAAAAAATATTGGAATTCCATTACGACTAACAAATTCTTTTGATTCTTTTAAGAGAGAATAAAACATTTATACTTTACCTAGATACCAAAAATTTAATCAACCAAGTTAAATATGCTAAGGGATGGGGTCAATCAATGTATAAAATATTAAAACCCTCGGCCTTATGAATCTTATTACATCATTTGAGGAGACACACTTCTTTGCCTTTCTTATAAAATGGTATAATAAGGAAGGTAGAAATTTACACAACATAATAATTTTACATGGTTATCGATTAATAGTTATATTCCATTTAGAATAAAAATGAAATGAACCGATGTGCCAAATCCACCATATCACATTGATGTAAAAATGTTCATATAAGTCTCATTGTCACTCCAAATTGGCTAACAATCACACATTGATACCTCAGTGCACTATCAATAGATGTGTTCCCACTACTTCATCATAAAAATCTCATGATGAATACTTAAATTAATGTTGATGTATCCATTTTATTTCATCATGAAACACTTATTTTATATAACTACTAAACTTAAATTTACCATAAAAAATCATGGAAATTTTCCATTGGGTCACACCACCAATCATTTCAGGAAACACTTACATGTTTTTAATGTACCATCCAAAATATTCACACAACTTTTGGGTTTTTCTTGGAACACTCATCTCTTTTGGAAACATTTTGGTTTTTCATGAAACTCAATTGGTCTTGAAGACACCAGTCCATTTTTATGTGCATGTTATTTTTATGATGATGCTTTATGGAAGAAAATTCTTCTCACAACTCATATGCGATTAATATCCAAAACATTATCCATATGATAGACATAGAATAAATGCTGATGGTAAAAAAACTATTGTTATACATGGTTTACCCTTCCCATGGCATCCATATATTCCACAACATGACAAAAAACTTTCCTTGATCAAATAACACTAATGAATTCATATCGCCTATAATGAGAAACTCTATGTTTTCATCAAACCCCCTTCTATGTTTCATGGATTCCTAAAACTCCACTTGCATCGCATCACTCTAACTTTTTAGAAAATTTAGAGCTTCCATGAACTAATTTCCTTATCCATTTTTTGATGAGGAGAGCCCAAATATTCACTCTCACTAGAATTCATGAATCTAATTCACTTATTCATGAAAATTTTTAATCTTCCAACAAAATGTTTTATTTGATAATTTTTTTCCTTCCACCAAATTTTAGTGCCCCGAAATTTTGAAAACAAAGTCAAATATCACTACCTAATAAAAAACACTTTATATACCTTGTTGAGTATCCATACCTAGAGCATTAACAACATGCTCTATCAATGACTGTAGTGGAACTCATAACAAACAGATTCAACTAGATTTTTCAAGAAATAGTGTCATCCTAAAAACCTTGAAATGTCTTTTTGAGTGAGTTTTTCTAAAAAAATGTTGAATCTATAATCTAAAATAGACATCATCATTAGAAAAAATTTAATAAAAAATCAAATATAATAAAATCTGGTAATGGAAATAATTTAAATAAAACATACTTATTTGAATTAAATCATTATAAATGAAGCTTATGAATGGACATTAGTGTGAATAATTTTATAAAAAAATTAATTGATTAGATTATTTTTATTATATAGTAGAATAAAATTGTTTTTCTAATCATTATTAAATCTAAGGGTGATTCATGTCAATTTCTGTTTTCGAAGACACATTTTGTTTAATGTAACTAATTTCATTAGACTAGGTTTTATATATCCTATTGGATATATAATATCATGGATTATATTTTATCCATGAAATTTTAATTTCAATTTCCATCTCTCTCTTTCAAGGGATTTTACTAAAATAATTTAAAGGTCGTGAGGTATTTCTAGAACTCAAACTTTTTTCACTAAGTTATACGGTTTCTTCTTAAAAATTATTTTTCAATTTTCTATATATTGTTAAATTTTTTATTTTATACCTCCCTTGACATTCCACCTAGGGAAAATGCCAGTTTATATTTAAATAACCCACTTGGTGTATTTCTTCCCCATAGAGTTATGATTTCATTAAGAATAATTACAATACACAATAACAATTATTTCTTATCCATGTTAATATTTTTCCTTTTGAAAAATTATTATTTTTTACTAGAAATATAATTCTGTGTTAAATAATGTAGAATTAATATTTTCATTTTCCAATTTACTCTATAAAGTTTCAATACTTTTTTTATAATTTATAATTTTAAAAAGTGTATTTTTAAATATTAATTTGGTTTTCCATCTTTTCATAATAATATGTTTTATCTTTCACTCCACATTACTAACATAAAACCACTATTTAATTTAATGATCAATTATTTTTTATTATTTTATAAATTATGTAAATAAACAAATATAACAATAAATTTTCAAAAATATCTTTTGAATGTTACCCATAGAATCAACTTTTTATCATATTTTTTTAAATGTTTTCTGAAATATCTTTTCTTGTTGAAAATATTCTTCCATTATTATGATCATTCTTCCCAATAATGTGTCCATTGAAAGTTTTAATTTTTTTCCAAATGATTTAGTTAACTAATGTTTTTGGAATGAAAAAGAATTTTTTTATTTTTTTTAAAAGTGAAAGGTTTTTATTAAAATTTAATTCGTGATTTTGATACTTTATTATAAAAGTTATTCTTTATTAAAAAATAAATCATCTAGGTTTTTATTCCATGTAAAAAAAATAAATTCATATTTTATTATTATAATTTGTTCATTATAAAAACTATTTAATTTTAAAGTTTGATATTTAAAATAATTTATTATCCAAAAAAAATTATAGAAAAGAAGTTTATTTCGATTTAATTATTTTTTATAGGGATATCTCTACTTATTTGTTTATTTTAATTACCCAAAAATCATGGAAATTTATTTTTCATCATTGTAAACATCCTTAAATTTCAATATATTACATAAGGTATATTTTTTATACCATAGATCACATTATTTATATTAATAATTTATAAAATATTCTATAAAAGGTTTCATAAAACCCTTATCTGTTTCATGAAATAGTTATCTTATGTTTGAAATATAATGTTTATATTATTATTCTTGCACCCAAAAGTTATTGATGATTATTAATGATGGATGGGGTCTTATATAACCCTCCAATGTATTAGTTGATGTTTTATATATCATGAGCCCAAGAAAGTACATGGGTTGTTATCCTAACCCTTCATGGGTACATAGGATGAATTCCAAGCCCACGAGGGTACACATGTTATTATCCTTTTCCAAAATGGGTATACGAGTAGTAGCCCATGATAATGAGTGCCAACAATTCATAAACCTAATCCAATTGTGGTATATAGGGTTTTATCATATGATAAATAGGGTATAAGGGTAGTATTAAAATCCCATGATGGAACACACGTAGTATACAATTCATAAGTGGGTATACACGTAGTATCCTAACCCTTAGAGTGCACATAGGTTGTGGTCCAATCAAGGATTGTATTTTGGTAGTAGCCAATGACCAAGTGGGTATTCGGGTAGTACCTTTCCCCAAGAGGGTTAAAAAGTTTTCAAATCAATATAGAGAAGGAAAAGGGTAGTTTATCCATGTATGTGAGGGTAAATTACTTGCTAGTCCAATCACACTAGGTTATAAGGATAATATAGAATTTCCTTATCAACTAATTTATGATTTTTTATGATCTTTATTATGATAGTTTTTATAGTATATTTTTACATTTTCCTTCCATGGATTATATTCATTGTATCATGATTCTATAATTTTATTAAATTGTATAATATTGGTCATTTGTAACTATATATTATTCTATAGTTCCTTTTGGATGACTCTTATTGTTACATGAAATTTTTAATAAGATATTTCTATCATGATAATTATTTTTTATATTCATATGATATATCCCTTGTTTAGATGTTTTCATCCTTTTTACTTACTCAGGAATTCGGTTAACCCTATTATTATGTATTTGTTACTAGGTTATATAGATTAGTAAAACTTATGGGAATACTTTAATGGGTTCTATTATGGTTTGATTAAGGATAAATGGTCACGAGTATTTCCTGATAATGTTCTTACTTTACAAACCATCAAAGTTACCTAATATTTATTTTTTGGGATTGTTGGGTTATTATTGATATATAATGAGGATTTTTTAGAAATGATATAATGTATATATGTTTATCTCAATTTGTATAAAATATAGTTTTTAAATAATTGTTTTATAGAACCTGATCTATGATTGAGAGTCTAGGGCACATCAGTGTAACCCTTGAGAATGGAAACATATGCGGAAGAAGGCTACCAAAATTTCATATCCTGTGAAATTAATTTTCTATATATTTCATTGAAATATGAATATTTCGGAATATAAATCAATCCCAAAACCATTAATATGATTCCATAAATTGAACTCATTAATATGGTGTACTTATTAACCAAAATTTGATTCAAATTGGGAGTTATTTACAATTGATTTGTTTTGGTGTTTTGTTGAGATGTGTGTAGGATATGTTTTCCATGATAATTATGTCTCATAATATCCCTAAAAAATTTATTATTTATTATGGTATCACATGTGTGAGTTTTATGGAAAAACATTACAACCTTGATTATATATATATATTCTTTTCTATAATTGTTTCTCGCATATATAAAAGGATTAAAATAATTAGTGGTACATTGATAATAAGAATATGTGATGTCATAATTATCTATAGAAGATGAATACTTTTACTCAAATATGAATAAATGAGAAGAGTGATTTATTTTAAAGATAAAGGATTGAAATGAATACAACCTTTATAGTCCCATTAAATTATATTATAGAAACGAGGTAAAATTAATGATTTCACATACTGAGTTATGTGTAGTGATACATATGAAAAATTATAGAGCAGGGATTATTATTTGAAAATTTAAAGATTTTATTTTTATTCAACATTAAAATATTTGTTTTTTATTAAAAATTTTGATTCTAGGAGAATTTTTTGGGATTAAGTCCTCAAGAAATAATTGTGATGATTATATAAAAAATATTCATGAAAATAATAAGTGATGAACTAGTTTATACAAAATTGTATAAATAATATAAGTTCAATATAGCGATTAAGGATGAAAAAAAATTATTTTTAGAAGTATTCATTACCTTGTAAAGGCACCATTTATTTTCTTATGTTTTCATAAATTTAATCTAATATTCAAAATAATAGCGCATATGGAGTTTGAGAAATCCATTACATATTTTTTTTTATTTTTGTGATGCTTATTAGAAATGAGAAAAAATCATAGAGCAATATATGAGTATCACACTGCTTGTTTAAAGGTGAAATTTGTATTGAAAATTATATATTATGGTATGTCCACAGAAACTAAAGGTTCTCTATATGTTTAACAACTTACATAAAGGAAACACCCATATTTAGTAAATAATAGCTATGAAATACACATTCTACATAATGTGCGGATATATGTAAATTGGTAAAGCAATTATATCATTGATCATTATGTAAAGACCCACAATAGAATCTATTGTCGATGGTAATTTGTTTGACTAGAATATAAATCTATAGAAAGTTGAAAATCAATATAAACTGCTTAGGGAAATGTGAGTTGAGGTTTACACTATATATGTAAGGGTAGACTGTGAATTTTTTTGATGATGAAATTTACCTTAATGATCCTACTCCCAGCATAATGTAAATCCAATCTATGTAATAGTGAAGATGAGTAATGAAACCAACTATAACATGAAAATAAAATACTGACCATGATAAACATCAATGGTAAGATGATCAACCCAAATAATAGTGGTAGAATGTGAGAACATATACTATATGATGACTGACCATGTGTGATATTTTACTAAACCCCATATATAATGTAATATGTGATAAATGTGTGGTTTCCATGGTTAAATGAATCACCACTTGATGGATTTTTAAAGTGGAAAATACATGTTAATATAAAAATGTTTTAAATAAAGGCTTATGGACACAATAATGAGTAAGATATTTTACAAGAAACAATAATAAAAATACAAGTGAAAATAATTTGATTATTCCAGGTATGTTTTTCTCAATTGAAATTAAATATAATGATTCTCTTTTTTATACTATTATGTTATATTATAATGGATATATTCATGATCAAATGTATACATGAATGGATTTACATATCAAATATTCTTTGGATTATCATGGAAAAGGGAAATAAAGTAGATAATAATTTCTATAATTAACGAAGAATAACACAACATGCTGAAAATACTATGTGAATTTTGGTCATTGCAGCTTCACGTGCATTATGTATATGTAGAAGAGGATTTTTAGGAACATAAATTGATAAGAATATATGGTCATAGTTATTCTAATTAAACATGATATTATTTCATAAGTCTTCTGTTCCATTAATATTTTATTTTAAAAAAATATGAATGATCAAAAAATATATGTGATGTATCAAAAAGGAGGATGTCATTTTGAGAATATTGGGATATTATATATTAAATAATATCCTAAATTTTTATTAATTTTTATCAATTTATTTTTATGTAAATATATATTCTTGAAGGTATCAAACAATATAATGTTTTGAAAAAATAATAATGTGTAAACACTTGACTCCAAGATAATTCTGAGTGCTCATTACATCAAACTATCAAAACGTGGATTAAAAAATGGTATCCATTGTTTAGTTTTGCTCTTGAATATTCATTATTATTGTGACAAAGAGGTGTCGATATGATTTTGTGATGACTTTCTTGAAGAATTAGTAATAGTATATGAGATTCATTATATAGTATTTTATTTTCAAATATTTATTCATATTCAAACACACATTTTATGTGACATGAATTTGTTTAGATTTCAATATAGATTATGCTTAAAATGATTTTTATTGATTTTATATCCCAAAATGAGTTTATAATTCATTAATTTGATGAAAGGATCCCCATACCAAAAAGCTAAATATTTCACCATGAATGATCACTAAAGACGTTATATTTTTTTTGTGAAGCAGTCTAACCACACTGAATAAGACCAACATAAGATTCATAAATGATATACAAGGGTAATATATGTTAGATAAGGGTCATCCATGTATGTTTATAAAGGTTAGTCCATCACAAAATATGTGTAATAAGACATGGAATATGTGAATGAATTAATTACTATGTATTTATTTATGTTTTTTCATAATGTGTATATGACCATACTTTAAAGGATAGAAACATGTAGATTTTGGTGTCACTAGAATATTGAAGGAGCATGTTCTTCCATTGGTGTACCACCACAAAACTATTTGAGAGAAATCTGGTCCATTTTGTCTGATATTCCTTCACACCAGTATTCCCAATTGTTTAGAATTCGACGAGTTGTTAAAATTAAAGAACACCGCGTATAAATTTTTTGTTTCACTATAAAAGATTATTATCATATTTCAATGACACTAATAATTGGAATAACTCTAGGATTTAGTGATAATACTATTTTATAATTTTATTAAGAATTTGAAAAATAACTAGTTTGGGCTTCCCTCCTAAGCCACAAAGGATGATTTTATACTATAAAGGGTATAAATTGTGGTAATTTGATCTTCCTTGATGAATTGGATCAATCTGATAGGTTTCAAGGTAATTATTTCTAATTATAACTACTAATTATATTTTTATGTTACTGATTATATAGATTATTGTCCAAGGTATACCATTAATAAAAAGAATTGGAATTTGAATTTTAAATTCAAATATGAATTAGTCATAAAATGTGATAGTTCTTTAAATTCTTATAAATGACCAAAAAAGGCATGACATAAATGATTACATCAAAGATAGGGTAATAATTTCAAGATATATTAAGATAGAGTAGAGTATATAAATATATAAGGTATAATATAGTAATTATGATAAGATAATTGATGTTTTTACGCAAGTATTATGAAAAAAATGTGATTAACCAATATGTTCACATATATTTTTGATGGATAAGTTTTACTTGATTTATGTTGTGCATGGAGGGATAATGTTGAAGAAAATTTCACACTTAAAAACAAATATTATGTCTAGGTGGTTTAAGACACTTTATTTATTAATAGCATTTATCTATGTAAAATTTGGGATTACCATGTCTATGAGATAAACCAAAATATAGTCTAGAGGCATGAAATTATGAATTTCAAGGTTATACCTAACTAGTTTATTCTCACATGATGATTCTAGTGGGTAGTGTGATCTGTAAGGAATCCATATCACATAGAGGAATATCTTTCACAAATTCAGTGGTAAAATGTGTAACTATATTATATTCATTCATGTTGGTGTACATCTAGGTGTGAATAAATATTATGTCACTAGACTTTATCATGTGTGTATTTTTTTCAATGAATATGGAAACTAATTAATATCACTGATTTACCCCCTCTATATGATCTCATAGAAATAAATACATGAATTTTAAAAATGTTTCTAAGAAGGTTCAATTCATATATGATGGTTTTATTAAAAATATCATTTTGTTAACTCTATCCTAGGAAGAAGAACCATTCATTGATTTCTGTTATAAACTATAAATAACATGAATTTAGTTTAAAGAAATTGGATTCCAACAATTTATGGAAATGGCTATAAATTTTTTAATCATTGGTTTTTTAATATCATCACTCTATTTTCTATGATGTTTTACAAGATGAAGATAATAGCTTTCCCCCATGTAAGAATTTTGATTCAATATTTTTATCAGTTATTTCAAAAAGTGAATTTATAAAGGTTAATGGTTTTAAAATAACATAATGTATCTAATAAAAACTCTAGAATATCATTAATTGGTAAACTAACTTTATGTTTGAAAAGTTATAGTTTTTGAGTATTAAATATTTTGATCAATATATTAATGATGATAAAACTATTTAAATCTTCATTGAGAGATGTAATGTTTTTTTTGCAGGAGAAGGGTCAATGGTGGGAATTTAAAGAATTGCACTGTCCTAGAGAAGATCCTATAAATCTTACTTTGTACGTTTGATGATATAATTTTTCCATTTATATATAAATATTTGAGTGAAATCCATCATGTATTTTTCAATATTACATTTATTTATAATTATATGATGAAAGATAACGATATTATGTAAAAGGGAATGATTTAAAAGGTCATTGTCATTAAAGAATCAAAACAGGAGAAATATAAGAAGATCATCTATACAAATGAAATAAATAGCTACTTATATTTATATTTAGTTAGATATAATTATTGATAAAATGATTTATCTTATCTATAATAATGTGAGAAATAGTAATGGAATTTACAAAGGTAATTTACAACTCAAATATTTAAATTTCGGGGGATTTTGGACATTCTAATTCAAACAATCCAAAAGAAAAGGAATATAAATCTAGTGTTGAAAAAAATGACCGATCAAGAATATTATTAAAGAATATTTTGGAAATTCAAAAATTAACATTTATAAAAAATGGCATTAATTTCAAAAACAAAAAAAGGATAAATTATATATCAATATTTGAAAAAGGTGAAAGTATATATTAATAGGAAGTGGACGATATTAAAATATATATTGTAGAAATACTAATTTTTTCATAAGTGGGTAAATAAATGTTTAAAAGTGATTAATATAGATATTATTGAAATAATTATGATGAAATATATATGGATTTTTATACAAAAGATATAATTTATAGAATGTATCTAAAAAACATATCATTAAAAGAAAATAATAATTTGAAGAATGATGATCAATCATTAAAAAAATTGAATATGTTTATAACAACTAAAAATACAATCTACATATGGATATTTATAATCTAGAGAATATAATTGATGTTGAGAATATCATGAATATCATGTTGAGAGAGAAGGATAAAAATGTGGGCATAAAACATGATGTTGTTCAATGTAATCATATGAAATCTAATGAATAACTAATCATATTCTGATATATTGATGAAAATACTGTTCAAGAATATGTAGTGTATTGGAAGAGGAATGAATCAAAATAATATATATAACAAATCCTCTCTAGATGATATTATCATTGAAATGGTTTAGAAATTATAACATATTAACAATGAATTCCAAAGGATCATGTTTTTTCATAGTCAAATGAGTCTATGAAATTAGAATATTATGGAACATAAAACATTGATTCAAAATATAACACATATAGTGACTCCGGAAAAGATTATAATTAATCTATTATTAATAATAAATTTATTTGAGTTTAATAAAAAAAATACATCCCAAAAAGGATCCAAAATTACTAATAAGAATAAGGTTTGAATCTAAGAACATTGTTCCTCACATCATGTGGTTTTTAAGGAAAAGTGTTCTTTATGTGGATATTTTTGGTACTACGGAGTCTTTTTTAATTTGAAAAAAATGATTTGATAAAAATATGAAAGTTGTATCATTTGTAAAAATCATTGAAAACGTGGTTTGAGTAGTATTTTTCCTTCTAAAATTTAGTAAGTACATAAAAATTCATGTATTGTTGATTTAATTAACAAAACGGGTGTGATATTATTCATGAAGTCCTCAGAATGTGTACAAATATTGGTGCCCCTAAAAATAATTGTCTCATTATTCTACCATCTTAATAAAACATTATTTTCAATAATCAAGATACATAGAATATGAATTGAAATCGAACGAATAGGCCTTACTTTATTAATGTGTCACTTAAGGCATCAAAAGGTGAAGGTTTATAAATATTGTATTGTGATTTCTCATGATATATATAAGGATATTTTAAACATATTAAAGATATTGATATGTGTAATAGGGCTGTAGTGGATTTTGTAAATGTTAGGTTACAAAAATTGGAAGGATATTTCTAAACTATAATTTGGGAAAAAAATAAAATCCTAAAATAAAGTTTTTTTTTATTTGTTAAAACATAATTTGTTGACTGTGTCACAAATTTTTGAGGAAGTAACTGATTTTTTATTTGATGAATCATGTGGTCATTATTTTAAATAATGAAAATGGATTAATAATTACCATATAACATTGGACCAAATTGAATTTATTCTATGTTGGTGTTGTTGGGGTATTAAGCATTGTATCATTATGTAAGAGAATAAATAATCCCATTAAAGTATTTTCTATAATGGAAAAATTAGAATAACTTGTTCACTAATTGAATTTGTTATGTTACTTATTTTAATGTGAGAGACAATATATGTGATCAACATGAAATGTTGGGATGGTTGTTAACTCTTCTCATAAGAAGGTATATATTTACTCCTCTCAACCATTGGATCACATTCATTCAAATTTATGAGGATCCATAAAAAGGACATTAGAAAATATGGAAAATTGGTGTATTTATATTACTTAGGAATTCCTTTATATTAGAAATATCAGTTTATGAAGCGCAAGTCCAATTTCTCAAAAATGTTTAGAATGTTTCAAATAGGTTAATAATGTCCATGTAGTATTATATCAAGAAGATCCGTACAATGGAACTATATTTATATATAGAAAATTTGATTAATATTTGTAGATTCATGACATCTAACATTAATTAATTTCACAACACAAACAATAACAAAATTTTGGGTCTAAACTATTAATTTATTATTGGTGGATATAACATGAATATTACTGGTTTGTCAGGATACTTTTATATATTTTTTGAGGCAACATATTGGTGTTCTGTTGAACATTAAAATTCAATATTTACATTAGTGAAATAATGATATGTCATCTTTTTAAATATATTAAATGGAATATCTAATAGTATTGTAACATCAATTAGTTTATATCCCACATATTATTAGGGAAAATAGTTATAAATGGGATATGTTTGATCAAGGTAGAGTTATTAGAATTTTCCTTGGTTATCTGGTAAATGTAAGGTGACATCTTTATATTAACACTTTGATAGGAAGAATAGTTGATATAATAAATGTGAATGTTATTTAATATTCAATTAAGTATATCAAACGTGATTATACATGTTATATAATTTGTGATGATAATTCTATTTTTCTTATATACCAAGAATATATTTTTAAAAGAGATGAAATTATGAGTCTTGTATAGGTCAAATAAAAAGATTCATCAATTTTATATGATGATAAAAAATAAAACTCATCTCATACACAGTAGAGAACACATGTTCTGTTACAAAATATCATAGTGTATCAAAGGAATTAGGTAAAAACATAGATAAACCAACGAAAATAATACCATTTTGACTGTTATCTCTAGTTTAGGCTTAATATGTGGGATAATATTTAAATTATCAATGGTGGGTTGTTGTTATGAATAATGATTTGGAAACAATTGGAATTAATTTTAATTTGGAGGTAGTTCCCAAACCCTAATATTAAAGTATATTAAAAACAATTATAGTGATTCAAAATATGTTGAATTAAAATGTAGTAGTGTGAAAAAATGTGTTTGTATTGTGAAGTGTTCATTCATACGTTTGAATAGTAGACATTTATGATACTTTTTCCCCAGTTTCATGGCTTGAAACTAGTATGGTGTTTATTTCCATTACTGAAGAAAGGAAACAAAATATTTTTCAAATTGATGTTATCTTTTATTTCCATAATTCTAGATAGAAGGGGAGAATTATATAGGGTGTCCATGTGGGTTATTTCTTATACAATATATAATCAATAATTTTATGTTAGATATTTATTTATATGGGATGAATCACACTCTATGGGAATGATATTATAAGATATATACCTACTTAAAAAGGTTTAATTTTTGAAAGTGACTTGTGGAAAACAATATCTACAACAAATATGAACATGTTATATCTTCTTGATATATTTATATATATGACATAATATTTTCTGAAAATGATGAGAAATTTTCAAAGTGGTTTCTATTGATATGAAAAAATTATTTTCAAAACCCATGAAAGGAGAAATAAGGTAAATTCAAGGCATAAAAATCATTTTAATGAATGATGTTAATGTTCTATCCCCATAAATGTATAAAAAGGAACTCAAGAAAATAATTTTAAGTGAATATTCAAAGCCAATTTCCATATTCATATTAGTTGGTAGAAAATTTCGAAAGTGAAAAATTGAAAGGATTCTAACCCTAATGTTTATATAAAATTTATTTAATGTCTATTATATCTCTTTGATTAAATGAAAAAATTATTGTATGTTGTTACTCTATGTTTTATATATAAAATTCGCCTAAAATAGTACCATTTTTTTATGAAAACAAATCTAAAATATATTTAAGACATAATATATTCCATGTTGAAATATTACAATATAGGAATGTAAAACTGGTTTTGTTATAAAAATGTAGATTGGGTAGGCTCTGTTGATAAGATATGGTATATATCTAGTGTAATTTTATTCTTGGGTGAAATGTGTGTGTGTTGGAACACATAGAATAATATTTATATGACTTTATGAATTAGGAGGATATAATATAACCATATTACTAAATCCATATCTGAGTTAATATGTATAAAGATACAGTTGGATGAATTGATGGATGGGGTGAAGCTACCTCTTCATCTAGTCAAGAAAATCAATGTATAATCAATGTTTTAAATAATCATAAGCAACATTCAGTATGAATTAATTTTAATTTTTAATATCACTTTATAATATAATTCATGTAGAGATATTAATTGATGTTGGAGTATGTTATAAAAAAATATTAGATAATAGATGTGATCACCAAGACATTATGTAATGATGTTTATCAGAATATGAGGTTGATGTTAAGATTTTATCCTAACCTATCACAAGGTTAAATAATTGTGATTAAGTCCCATATCTGATAGTTTTAATTGATATTTCCATCAAATGGAGAGAAAAATTGAAAATTAAAATCACTTATTATTTATTTCCTAAAAACAACAATGGGGATAAATCTAATATTAAAGTATCCAGTAATATGTGTTATACCTATTCAGTGGAGAAATTATTTATCGGATGCCAAAATAATGGTGTGATATGAATTCAGTATTGGGAATGTGCATGAACCACTGTGATTTTTTGTGAACTATGCTAACATTTTCCTATAGTTCATGATGTAATTTTCATGTTACTGATTCCATGGAAAAATATTTTATTTTTAAAAATGACTTATTGTGATTTAGTTTGTGAATATGACCTATTTAGCAAGATATGATTGATATTTTTTTGTAGTTTATAACATAATAAAGAAGGTTCATTATGATTTATCTTGATTCAAGTTTCATCAAAAAATTAAATACATACAACTATTATTTTATGTAAAACATAATATTATTTATTAAATGTTCATATTTCTTATATTTTGTTTTATTTCACGTGTTTAGAATTATTTAATGGTGGTCTATATTAATGAATTTATAGTTTTATAGTAATTGTTTTATAGATAATAAAAATAAAATGGCATATTTTTCAGTCTAATTGGTTTTGAGATTATGTTGTGATGAAATTGATGAATAACACATTTGTGTGTATGTGATTCATTGAGTTTAATTTTTTTATCTATGAATAAAACATATTAAAAATAATATTTCCTGCATGGTGAATGTTTTTGGAGTTTAACTCAAATGAAAATTAATTTTATTTATAATGATATGTATCAAAAAAGAAGTTCATGATGCAATATTCTGATGAAAGGTGTTTTAGGATAGATATCAGTATATTACAATAGAGATGAATGGGATACATACTATTAGAGAAGCTTCCACTACAGTATGCTCAGTTTCGAAAAAGTGAATGGTTTAGTAAATTTGATACCATTAAAACATAAATATTTTATTACACTAAAAATGTTTCTTAGAATATTTTCATTTAATTTTTCTTTATAATTCTTTTATAAATAGTGGTGATATCTCACTATAATGAGTTTTAGTAATTTAAAAATAAATGTCATGAACACCAAAATAACAAAAAAAGGCGGTGGTTATACCATAAAGTGTATAAATCAAGGAAATTAGATTCTCCATGATTACATTCCTCTATTAGAGGGTTTTCTTGGTTATTTTAATTAATTTTAATTACTAATTTTAATTTCATAGTGAATATTAGATGACAGATGATCTAAGGGATGTGTTTAATGAAGATTACTTGAATTTGAATTTAAAATTTAAATCTGATTTAGTAAAAATATGTTTCTATTGTGTAGATTTTTATGAGAGTCCAGAAAAAAATATTAGAGGTAAAAGAATATATAGAATATGATATAAGATGTTATGAATATGTGAAAAAATAGATTTTTTAATTATCAAAATAACAATAATGGAAGAAGTGTATTGAAATGGAAGTGGTTGTGGGATTATTTTTCCCTATAATATGAATAAGAAACATGTGCTTATAAAACATTTAGGATTTTTTTATTTTATGTTATTCATGAAAAGAAGATGTAAAGTATCAATGTAAAATCAATGAAATTTAATTATTTTATTTGGGTGATGAATCTTTTTTTTGTTAAAAATATTTATCATTATAATACTAGGCATGCACTATAAACTTGGATTCACTATAAAAAAATTGAGAGCCATGAAATCATGATTTAAAAGGTATTAATTTACCATTTATACACACATGATGGTTTTAGTGGGTAGTATTATCTAGGAGGAATCAATATCAGACCAAACACAAACCATCTAACATTGAGAGATGGTCCTTTTAAAATTTGAATGTTCCCTCATATAGCTTCATGTCTGAGTGTGAACATATATTATATAACTTCACAATAACTAGTGGAGAAGTTAGTCTTAAAATGTTCATTAAATTAATTTCGATCAATCATACCCCCTCCATTTTATATATCTCCCACAAATACAATTGTTGTATTCTATGATAGGTCTTACTATAATAATCACTTATGATATGGAAATAATTTCAACATAAAGCATTCTATTATAATTGAAAATTGAATATCTTGATGAGTTGTAAATATTGTGTATAACCTATTTCTAGGGGATTGTGAATGAGGTCTCCAACCAATCAGGAGAGGATTAAAATTGTGGTGTCTAAAAAATTATTGTATAATTATATATTGGCTGCCTAACCAATTTTAGACAAATTGATATAAATTTTGGAAAGTATATTTCTTTGATAAACTAACATATTGAGGTATATAATTTTATAGAAATACATGTAAATATGATTCTCCGCCCTCACTTTTATTAATATTCCACATCGAGTGAGACAGTCATATTATATTGAGTGGGTCAATAACTCATAAATAATCAAGATGATTAATTTAAAAAAATGAATAATTTATAAATAGAGAACATTGATTCACCCCAACCCCCTCTTAGTGGTCTATCCAGAAAGAGGAAATTCATTAACATTATATTCCTTCCCAGTGAAAATTGAATATTTATGAAAACAACAATGATTTTTTTCTCTGAATTTTTACTTGATATAATCCTTCAAAATACACATATGACATTAGATTTATCTAAAAAAATTCGAAAATACCTCTACATAGTTCCCTTTCCATTTCTAGAAAATTATGGAGTGACTATAAACCTCTCTTTGTAAGCCCTAAAGATCAATTGAAAGGAAGATAAAAAAGGAATAATAACTTTTCCTAATTGAGTAAAATAATGTTTTTTTATTCCTCTATCTACTACAAAATTATTATAACCATAATAATATAATATAATTAGTAACACTATTATTCTAAAATATTTTTTCATAGATCAATAATTATCATTCTTCCTCCAATCCATTTGAAAATGAATCAATTACTCGTGTTACCTATGGAGTACCGCAACTATGAAAAAAATATTTCTATTTTCTTCATATCCATATATTCCATGATATAGGATCGAATTTAATTAAAAAATATGGTAGTTATTACCTGTATTTGAGTAATTTTATATTTTTTCATTAAATTAATAACGTTAAAAATATATGGTCATCATAAAATTCAACATCTTGAAACGAGCATAATGATACACTTTGTAAGAAACAACATCTTAACTTACCATTTTTATTATATTATTCAATTATCCTTTCATATAATTGATTTACAAAATAAATATAAGGATTTTTATACTATTATTCTTCTATAAAAGTAATTTTTTTCACTATATAATAATATATTCTTACTCATTGAACTGTTATAATGTGTTATTATTTTGGTTATTATCAGAACCTATATAAATATTGTTCTAATCTATATGTCATAAATTATTAATAAAACAACAATAATTCTGTAATTTATTAATAAAATACATATTTAGATATTTTCATAATTCCAGTGTGGTGATTTTAAAATATATATTTACATATAAATTCAATTACTCTTAAAATTCGATAATCATCCTTAAAGATTTATTTTGATCCATTCCATGTAAACCGTAATATTACATTCCTTGAAATGGATATGGTTCTATAATTGTATATGAAGATAATTAATTTCCTTATAATGAATATAATAGAGATAGTTATATCTTGAACACGCCACAAAGACCAAAACCTCTAAATCAAAGTATGTTATGGATATTGAATAGTTGGCACAAAATTTTTAATTTTTTTAATAATGAATTAAGATATGGTTAATAATGAATTATTGTTGGATCCTATAAATTATAATATCATTGAATTTGTTTCCTATTTATATAAATGAAAAATTCAAACTTAATATGCAAGGATGTTAGAGTGAATTCGATTAAAAGGATATTTGAGTTAAGAATATTATTAAATAAATTTTCATTCAATAGTTTGTATACTAGGATAGATCGAATGCCTAATATTTTTATTCTATTTTCAGATAATGTATGTTTTTAATAGGTTGATATATAACCCTTACATGAATCATATGCCTAGAGTCATAAGGCATTGCATATTTCCCAAAGGCCTAAAGGAACAGGGCCCAGAACATGACCTAATGGACCAAAGACCAGACTACACTAGAAATACCCCTCCCCAAAAACTTCTCCATTGATGTCACTAAGATATCCACCTTTCATGGAAAAATTCCTAGAATTTAATTGTGTGTAGAAATACATTGTGTAGTACAGATATATAATTTTCCATTACCACTATTTTTGACAATCAAGCTAGCTCTGCTCTTGTGGATACTACATTCATTAATTCCTCTTCTAGGATGTGATCTTAGGTGTTCTGACCCTATAACATCATGTCCCAGAGTCCATTTTTTCCAAAATCCAATAAAACAAAGGTTTAAGGTGACCTGAAAGCCGTGTTTCCTGATGAACTATGGTAGACTAAATGCCCTGTAGCCCAAACCTGTCACTCATATGCCCAAATCAGGTGAATAGTTCTATTATTATTGTTAATGATATAGTAACTTCTCAGATAACATCTACTATACATACTAAAATACCTTATACAGTAAATATTATAGTAACTAAAAAGATTTAAAATGCATATTTTTTAACCTATGAATTTTTGGATGTTGTATTTTTGGTTCTACCACTCAAGATCCACCCCAACAATAAATAATCGTGATTCACTGGGTTATTTCACTTTTACATTGACAATTATATTAAAAGATTAATTTTATGATTACCTCTATTTTTTATCAATTTACTTTTTTTATAGGAATTTATAATTTTTTAACATAATCAATTCATCGATTTATTCTTGCATCAATTTTTATGATCATTATATAGGTTTATTTTCATTATTTTTATTCTCTGACATATTCTTAATATTTAAATGTTTTTATTTTATGTGATGTGCATAATTATCACAAATTAATTTTATTAATATTTCCATGAATATTAATGGATTTATATACCCATATATTGGTATTAATAATTATTTTTAATTCAAAATATAACAAGGTTGAATGTTTTTCTTGGTGTCATTTTCAATTCCTTGATACATGTTTCATATTATGAACCATTTTTCCTTCTATGTGGTGTTCTATTAATTTGATTCCTAATGAATAAAACATATTATGATTCTATTTTAATTCAAGGTATTGAAATATTCAAATCACATATCCCCTTTAAAATGGTTTTGATTTAATTTTTATAAAATCTATATGGCTTTCTTGCATTATAATATAATAGTTTGAAATGTGTTTAAAAATATATGACAATTTTATTTTCTATATTTACTATATTTTTCATAGTCTATACAATGATTCAATTGTTATTCTCTATAATTAATGTATTATTCCAATTTCTCCCTTTATTGTAATTTTAATTAATATATATAAAAGAAATAAATTCTTTTTCATCTCAGTTTTCCATCTTTGACACTTGTTTAATATGTTAATCATTTATGAATTTATAGACATTTTATACATTTTATATGAAATATTATTTCATGAATGTCGTTTATTCATGGTATATTATTTCCATATTAATTATTTTTATTAAAAGGGTTTTTAATTTTATAATCTTTAATAGGTTTCATTTTAAAAATTACATTAAAGTTTTTGAAGACAATTTCTTAAATACTTTTCCCCATATCCAGATTCGTTGTATTATTTCAAGATTTTCTTTTACTACATAGAAATGATTTCATATATTTATTATCAATACTATTTCACCTTTTCCAAGGATTAAATGGATTCATTTTAATATTTTCACCATGGGTCATTTTTTCACTTTCCTATAATGTTGTATAAAGTAATATCTTGAAACATTTAATGCTTTATTATTTTTCTCATTTTCTTGTCTATTTTTTTTAAACATACATTCCATTTTTACTTGATTTTTCAATAAAAATATAATTCCAAATGTACTGTGAATATATCATCATTAATAATTACCAAATAATATAATAGTTCTTATTTTTTATCAAGGAATGTATTTAATGATTTTATAAATGTATTTTTAATAATTAAAATTTATCTTAATGTTTCCTACACTCTACTAGGGATATGTTCCATTTCTACAACCAATATGTTTTATATATGATAGAAAATGAAGAAATTTTATTGTGTTATTTTTGAAAATCAATTCTTTTCTATGGGTTAATTTGATTATGAAGGAATGATTTATGATTTTGTATGTTTTATAATGTAATAGAATTCCCATATATTCTTATCAGGTTATGGTTTCTTGAAATTATAGATGATGATCAGTAGGATTGGTATATTTACCTATAATATGTTGGATAATGATTTATTATCTCGAACAAATCAATATTTGAATTAAATTTTTATAAGTTATTCTATTATAAGTGAAATATGAGTTAACAGGGGATATAAAATAATATTCCTTTATAGCTTCCCATTTTTTATATTCTTTTTATGATTTTCAATGATTTTTAAAAATAATTGATTTCCAAATGATCATAATTATTGGATCATATAACATTTGGTTTTCTTTATTCCAAAAAATTATAACAAGGGTCATTATTATTCAATAATAATTTTTATGCTTATAAATATGTTATGTTATGTCCACTGACATTAATCTTTTCTCAAAAAAATATACTCATTTTACTATCACCTATGATATTTGATTACCGAAACCACTCTTTACCCTTATTGAGATTTATATCTCAACCTTTTTATGTTTTTGATTCCGAAAGACATGATAAAAATTGTTTTTATGATATTTATTGAAATTTATCATATTCGGATAATTTTTTGGGTGACACTGAAGGCCTATTTATAAATAAAAATCCCAGAGTATGGTTGGGAAATTAATCATTGTGTATGAAATATATGGTTTCATTTAGTTAAAGGATTTTCCCATTTCTATTAAACTCTAAACCAAAATGATGATGTGTAAGTAAGTGATTTAGTGGTAGTTAATGATTATGTAATTTATTTATGGTCAAATTTGGGACACTTTTGTTGATATAAAATCTAATATATAATGAATAGGTTTTATCATTGGAACATATTTTATGGCTATGTGGTTCCATATATTAAATATCAAGTTACTTTTAATACTTTTTAGATGGAATAAATCTAAAAAACCCCATTATTCACTTTTAGATAGCCTAGATCCTAGAATAATTTTTTTCATGCATCCCAAGAGAGAATATAACTCTAAAACTCCCACCTATATTTCATTAATTATAGAGTAACCCCTAAAATACCATTTTCTAAATTTAATAGATTACTCCTCTAAAATATTATTTAAATTAAAATAATGTTCATATATATTTATTAAAGATAAATAAATCTATCAATAGCAGGTATTTAACTCATAATTGTTTAATGTTATACAATGTAAACCTATATTATTAGAAGTACAAAAGTCATGAACATTTTATTAAATATATAATGGAGCCTCAAACTAAGAAAAAATATCCTTTGTGAGATAGTTTGACCTAACATCCTCTCACTTTTGGTGTATCATGTTTGATGTTTAGAAGATTCAGTCTAATGGCCACATGACATTGGAAAATATATTCTTTATAAAATAGAAGAAAACAAGCCAAAATCAATGTCGTAATTAATTATTAAAATACTAATACAATGGTATTTACTTCTCAATTATAATATAGGATACATATCGGGGTGATATGACATCGGAAAAAGACTTAAATTCCCATTTCCTACATTTACAAATTATTAATGCAGAATAAAAATTATTTAAATAATAAATTAATATGTCAGTATTGAGAAAGTCATTTTCCCAATTATTTAAAAGATGATGTCATTACATTATATCATGATTTTTTGGAAGAAGATTTGTAGATATTATTTGTCTAAAACCATGATTTTTGGACATATTAATTATAAAAGAATGGTTTTGAGTAGTTTAAGTATATTTGAAGAAAAACTAATTTATAATTATAAATAACATAACATTAATTAATCTAAATTGTAATTAATAAAATGAAAGAAGTTCTTGGAAACATTTAAATGGATTATTAGGATTCAGTTGATATAATCTGAATGTATTCTATTTTTCTAAAACAACTAGATGTTGTTAATGGATTACATTCCATGAGATGGTACATTCATATCCTAATAAAATAACATTGGTATCTTGTGATGTGGATATTGTTGTATTTTAAAGTAATTTAGTATGTATATATAAATATTTAATAAGATAATTATCTATATATTTATATTAATATTAACTATTGAGGTGATATTTATAATATTGGCGTTTTACAAGTTATGTGTTTACTTATGGAGGGAATATCATGTGTTAGTCATAAAACATATATATGGTTGCAAAAAATCTACCAAAAAATAGGTTTTTGAATCTACCTCTATGATGGTTATGATATGGGTGGATTAAATTCATCGTGGGGTTTGGTTTTAAGTGATAAGATACTATATTTCACTATGATGTCTAGAGCATGATTAATATTATCTATAATTTTTTTTCCATACATAAAACCATTTTCGTTGTTAGTAACATGTAAATTAATGATGTCTAGTGTATATAATATATAAATTATAAAAAAAAAATTAAGAATAAAATAATATATAGTGCGTAGTGATAAAAATAATTTTTATTTGGAAATTTAGGAACTATTGTGATTTTTTATCATTAATAAAGAATAACTATTGAGATGTACACCAGGACATGTAAACTATGGGAGAATATATATAGGCCAATCATTATATTTGTTTCAATTTGGTATATTTATAAATTATCAAATCATATAATTTTTATATAGTTGGGAAAATTGGTGAAGTCACATTAATAATAGTTTCTATAAATATTAAGAAAACGTATCAATCATAAATGGATTCACTAACATGGGGTATTATTGTACTATGGATCACAATATAGAATTATGCACTATTGAAAAAATATTATCTATATTTATATCATAAAGTGATAATATTTATAGATTCTATAATTATTAATTCAATTTGTTCACATTAAGGCAGTGAATAAATTTTCCTCCTAATGGAAAAATTAATTTTGAATACTATACAAAATCATATATTCAATTTTTATACTTTTTGATTCATGATGTATTTATAACTTTTATATCATGGATTTAAATAATATAACTGTCTGGTACTTTATATCATAACAATAAATTTATCATGTAACCTTAAAATAGTTTCCCAATTAGAAAGATGTAAAATCATGACAATATTTTAAAATTCTATTATTTATTTTGTTTAATATAAGGATTTGAGAGAAAATTCATTGTGATAATTTAATTTTTACAATTCATTCTGGTTGGAGTTTCCTAATTTAGATAAAAAAATATGACATAGTTATTCATGAAGAGTCCCTTTGACATGTGGAAATCTAGATTTTATCATCAGTCCATTAATATCTAATTTTTATAATGAATAGTATAAATGGTTTTAAATTCCGGTTATTAAACCCACAATGTAAAACGGTTTATAATAATGGTTTTTGACTCAATTTTCGTCCAGATTATGTTAGAAAAAATATAACCCCGTTGCTTGATAATGAAATATGATAATTATTTTAAAAAATTTAAAAACATGAATGTCTAAAATATCTAATGATTGTAAATTAAATCCATAAAATGCTTTCTTTTTTATTTGGTTTGGGGGTTTACTCACCTTTTTCATTCATTTTCATATTATCAATGCATGACCTATTTATTATGATTCTCCCAAAAATTTACTCTCATTTTTCTTTTCATGGATCCCCCCATATCCACCACATGCCAATAGTATTCCTCACCTTTTTCAATTAAACACATTCACACACCTCTACTAGTGCATGTTTTCTAATTTACTCTACCTTTAACAATAACATTTTTAGAGGTATTTTTTAAAAAAATATTGAAAAATTATTCCATATTTTATATAATATTTGACCAAATATTTATTTACAAAATTAGAGTCAATAAATTGTAATATTCATATTTTATTTTTAAATTATATGATATATATTGGTAGTAATTATAAATCTTCTTATTCTATTAATAGTTTTATCAATAACATAACCCTCTCAACATTTCATTTATTCTGACCCATCACACCACTCATTCAATTCGATTGGTTGTATGTACTATATAATTTAATTACCTTATGATTTTATTTTATTTATTAAATTTAAATGATATACATATCATTTTTATAATATTTTTATAGTCCCTCAAAACATATATATAAATAGTTTTTAAAAAGATTATTTTTAATTTAATATAATCAGTATAATGATGTCTGACAAATTTTTTATTTATTCATGAAAATTTATTTTAATTCCTCAAATACAATTTCATTTTAAATTATTATATAATGATGTACAATTTGGTATATCTAGTAATGGATATAAAAAAATTTCTACACTATTTGACATTTAATAATTTAATTTACACATGTGAAAAATTAAAAACCATTAATTATTCATACTCCAGATTATAAGGGAAATATTTATTAATTAGAAGTCATTGTATTCAATTTTAGAAACATACAAAATTTATATATTTAGTTATTCATATAACAATGATGTGTGATGAAAACATCATATTTTCTTTAATAAAAATAAATCAAATGAATAATATAAAATTTATATAATTTACTATTACAATTTATATATTAAAAATGTACATCTAAATCAAAAAATTATGTAAATAAATAATGTAATTTATTTTTTTCCATAAATTCATCATTAAACATGTAGTGTATTGATTGGGGAAAATAAATTTGGTTATGATTTAATTTGGTGAATGATATTTTTCCCCATTTTATCAATCAACATGTTTTAGATAACTTTCGAATATATAAAAATTATTATTTAATAAACTATTAGAATTATTTTCAATAAAATAAATACCTAAGAAAAATATTTCATAATTAAATAAAACAATTAAGGAAACTTAAGAATGGGATAAATAAGGACCACTAACTAACATTTTAAGAATAATTTTTCTAATTTAATGTTAATTGTAAATTTTTTCATTATTCTTTTTAAAATAAATTATTAAATATTATAAATATTCATAGTTTTTAATGGATTTAAATTTAATTAATTCCTAGAGAAAAAGTGATGGTTTTGAGAATGAATATGTTGATTTTATACATGTTTTTAAACACAATATTGAAAAAATTCATATTTTTATATCCATGAATAATCTATTTTAATATAGTGTTTACTAAAATTATAGATCATTTAATATGATATGGGTATAATCTAAGATGTTGATTGGGGATCATTTATTATTATATAAAATAATGATTATTATTTATAATAAGAGATTTCAAAAAATAATGATGAATTAACTCATTATATAAGAGTTTAAACCATTATAGAAATATTGAGTACTTAATGATTGTATATTGATGATGTAAATCCATTATTCACAAGTTTAATTTATTTATAGAGCAATCTATAATAATGAGAAAAGTCAAAAAACATATAAATGGTTAGATCAATAAATGATTTGTTGAATTTCTTGACTTTTTTAAAGTGGCACATCTAGATAGAAATGAACATCAAATTTCCAATTATGATGAAAAAATAAAAGTCCAATTAGATTTTTTATAATAAAATAATATTTTCCACCAAATACTAAATAATGTTCATAAATATATTTGAATGTTTTTATACAAGTCCAAAATATAATACATTACAATATTAAATGGATAGAACATCCCTAGGTGATTCATCCCTTGGTACATCAACCATGTATCCTACATAATAATTATATTATATTATAATAAATACATATTTTAATAATTTATTTTTCAATTAACATTAAAAAAAGTGTATGAATTTACATAAAGATGAGAGAAACTCTCATTGAATCATAAGTTACCCGACTGATATTCTTTCATGGAAGTAATTTTTTCAATAATTAGTTAACTTCCTAAATTAATAGAGATGTATCAGGATGTGATTGTGAACTAATAGAATTAATCCATACTATATACTTTATTTAAAATACAATTAATGTTTATTTTGGGTAGATTAAAATAATCCCCTAATGAAATTTCTGAAGAGAATGTGTATTATTGTGGGCTTGGTGATCTCTACACCAAGATAACATAGAGATGTTATTGATTCATACATATCATTATTAATTGGTCATTTGAAATTGTTATGGGAGTTTTGTGTTTAATAATTTAACATATAAAATAATGTTTATTTCCATCTATAAGATATGATAATTTTTATTATAAAATAAATTACTATATATTGAAATTTATCTTCTTACAATGATAAGGGATATGATGCTTCTCTATTTTTAGATTTTGTGAATTCATATCATCTAATGAAGAATGGGATAATGTAAATTTATATGTGTCAAAAAATATTTTTATGATTAAATAATAATTATTTAAAAATAATTATCAACTAATGAATATTGAAATAAACCTGACTCCAATATCTCAGAGTTGGTGTCTCACTTTATTACAGTGGTAAAAGATAAAAGGAATCACATATCAATAGAAAAATAGTTTAATGGTCTTGGAAAACTAGATAAATACTTGATTCTTTTATAAAATTTAAAAATACCACATAATGTTTATTCAAGAATAACATTATTTCCTCTTGAATATCCATGCATGTCAATCATATTATAGTATATGGATTCTATGGTAAGGAAACAAATAAATGTGATCTCAAATTCTAATTAAGGGTTAAGTATAACGTAAGATATCATGAATCAATAAGCATAATCAAAAAGAAAAGGAAAATATATAAACCCAAATTCCATTTTATAAATAAGTAGAAAATAAAATTCATCAAGAGATAACATCACAGACAAAAATATCACATATAATGAGATAATGAATAATCAATAGGACAATTTAAATAACTAAAGTGAAATTCAATTTATTCAATAAATTGGAAATAAAAGCAATCTAGAGATAATAAAACTTTTAAAATATCGTTGATTATAACATCTAAATTCTTAAAAAAATAAATTATTAAATATTGGATGGCATGTCTTAGGTACATGATACCTCTACCACCAATACCATTCACAGGAAGGTCTAAAACTATAAGGAACGTACTCTTCTGGTTTGGAAAACTGATTTAAAATTATTGGGTACTAAATCATATGGTTTGGAAAAATGATTTGTCTCATTATACTACTGATGCATCAATATCCCTTCTATATTTATTCCCCAAACATATATAAATTTCTAATTCATTCCTCAAATATCTAATAAGTAAATTAAATCATTAATCAATTCACTTTATCATCAAATGTCCATATTGTGTAATAGATACAAACTAGTCATTATTTCTCTTGATAAATAAAAAATAGAAATATATAACAATTTCTGTAAAAATTATATATGTTTTTAGGAATTAACATATCCATAATAAATAATATGGATATATAGGGGATGTTTAATGTCACGAACCATCCCTCAGGTTCCGTGTCATGACTACCCCAAGCCTGCATTCCATAGGTCAGGGGCTGGCGACTAGCACTGAAGGCGTATTCCCTAAAACTAGAAAGGCATTGCCTTTATAACCTGCAAACTCACGCAACCAAGAACACAACAAGATACAAACACAAGTAAAATTAATAGTAAAAAAGAGTGTGCATCATAAGTAAAAGGGGCTAGAATGCAAGCCCAACTAAAAATTATAAGAAAACAGGAAAGTATAAGTAAACTGAACAGCTCTTTTGAACACCCACCAAGGATCTTACATGAAGGGTAGGTACAGCTCTCGTATGATTGTCACCCCAGTATGCCTCATCTAATGTCCACCTTTAAGATACCTCCACTCCTGGTACCCTCATCCTCGGTCATCGTTTTTCGTCGTCTTCACCAAACACAACAAGGTGTGGTCATAGCCCGTGCAGGGGTGAGTATAACGATACTGATTAGGGACCCTGAGACCCTCAAGTTCTCACAAAATCAACAAAGGATAAACTACAAAGCATTTAAACTAGATGAAAACCTTACTTAGGTATATGCCCATATATATACCTATGTTATCATGTATACCCATCTCAACCATGAGGAAACACAGGGTCCAGCCCAAAAGCTCAAAGCTAAAAAATTCCAAAAAGGAAGGAATTCCACGAAGGTAAGTAAGACACAGGTACGCCACATGGAAGAATACCACAAAGGTATCACCACGAAGGTAAGGACTCAACTCATACCATGTATAAATTAGGAATAGTAGTAGAGATGATTTGATGTAAGTAATGAATCATCTTACTCTATTGAGAGGGAAACCCATGTAGGATCCTAAATCATCAGGCCCACACAAGATCCTAGTACATCATCAGACCCACACAAGATCCTAGTACATCAGATCCATATAGTATCCTTGTACATCATCAGACCCACACATGATCCTAGTATGGAAGATCCACACATGATCCTAGTACATCATTAGAGCCACAAAGAATCGTAGTACAGCAGACCCACACAGGATCCTAGTACATCATCAGGCCCACACGGGATCCTAGTACAGAAGACCCACAATAGATCCTAGTACATCATCAGACCCACACATGAACCCAGCACAGCTGACCCATATAGGATCCTGGTACATCATCAGACCAACACTTGATCCTAGTACAACAAACCCACAGAGGATCCTAGTAAATCATCAGACCCACACAGGATCCTAGTACTACAGACCCACGAAGGATCCTAGAGTAATCCATCATGGATTCCTAGAGTGGATCCACGTGGGACCCTCAATCACAGAACCACAGATGATCCCTTTCTCATGTCACAACCATCTACAGGGTTCCTGCACTAAGCATTCATGTCTTTGGGAGAGTCCTCTCCTCAAACTACTGGTTGATACTCCAACGACCACGAAGTCCTGTGAAGAAGTATTCTAAAGGTCTGTCACGTCAAAAGGGACCCTACACAACTGATGGTGAATTAATCAGATGCATGGTCTATAAGTTAATAGTTTTTCCACTCCGAGCCGCCAGTTGGACATGGGGTTCGATCCAACCCGGTTGTACTCCAACATTATCCAAAAATTAAGTGATTTATACCAAATGTATATTCTTGATCCAAGTTTTCAGGCACTGTAGATGATTCTTCAAACGGATGCCTGATTCCAAATTTATGGCCCAAAAGGTGATTATGGGTCCAGTTGGGCCTGAGTCCGGTCTGACCTTGCCTGGGGCGACCCGAGTCTGGCCTGGTTGGGATGGGCCGCGGTGGGCCCAGGCCTATGGTCCATGGTTCATCCCCTGCTGGGCGGCTCGGCCTACGCTAGGGCGGCACGACAGATGCTGGGCGGCCTGACCTAGTCGCATGCGGGGGGAGTCACATGCCCCCCTTCTCCAATCACCAAACAACTGAAGCCATTCTGTCATCAGTCAACACATGGGACCTGCCGCGAGTCCTTCTCGGTACAGCTCATCTGGCCAAAATGTCTATGCCCTTCTCCTCCCAACGGTGCGTCGTGTGCCACCCCTCGACAGCCGACCGAACGTCGACCGCCTTCCACCATCCATCGCGTCCAGGCGGTCCGCGGCCACTTGCTTTGATGGCAGCACGTGGTCGGACCGCCCGTGCATCCACAACCGGCCGAAGCATCGGCTTCCCTCTATCCACCAACGCCGACAGCAATAGTCAGTCTCCATCCATCCTCTGCATGGCCTCTTCCTCTACAGGCGGCACGGATGCGCCCCACCTCGGTTCCATGCGGCTTGCCCAGGAGGCAGCTGCCACCTTTATCTGCAGCAATGAATACGACAACCATGAAGAACATCAAAGGGATCAGGCCATGTTCATTCGGCATGCACCCTCAACATTAGTTCGGTAGTAGGTGGATCAAGAGGATTAATTTAACTCAAACCATGAAGAACAACAAAACCCCTACCTCGGAGGTTCTTTGATGTGTTGCGAGATGAAATTGGTGAAGGCGAAGAGGGCAGAGATGATCATCGTTTCTGCAACCCACTTCAGATGTCGGGCTCGTGTGTCATCCTCTTTCTTGATTCTGAAGAACGTTCTTTGATGGAAATGAAATTCTTCATTTGGAGGAAAAGTTCTTCATTAGTGGATGAGTTTGTCAAAATTTATCCCAAATCTCCTCTTCTCCAACACTTTTCCAACCAATCCCCTCAAAAGAAAAGAGGTACCAATATAAATTAAAATAATTAGAATAATTTATGTTAGCATAATTAAATTATGGCACATTTAATTAATTTTTGTGGTATCCAACAATTAAATGTGGAGTTGAAAGGTTTAATCCCAATAAAGTGGTTTCAGGTGGTCCTCGACATTAACTTCAAAATGGGGGATTTTAGGCTTGGGTGGTCCCCACAACTACACATTCAAACTGGTGGTTTTTAGTTCAAGTGGTCCCCACCTCCATATCATTTATATGGGAGGTTTCAATAAAAATAACATAAAAGTTTGTTTTATTTTTATTTCAATGAAAAACACTAAAACTAACATTCAACCTTGACCAACTGCGGTTGAGGTAGAGGTATCCTTAATCAAATATCAGCATTGTGAGTTCAACAATGTCCTCAAATTTCAATTCCATGCACCGGTTCAAAAGTTACAAAACGCCGCTTAATCCTTTACTGAACGTACCCGAAAAAAAGTTCGGAAAATTATTTACAGTCACCATCGACCCACGCCGGTTGAGGTTAGTCTCTGCCTATGTGAAACACGCCACAATGAACCCAACAATACTATCAGATTTTTAATTGGGGTTACCATTTAAAATTTATGGATTTTACAATAAAATAATTGTCACTTAATTTTTTTATTTACGGCCAAAAACTAAATTTCATTAGTGGCCTGCACCGACCAATGTTAGTATATTCCTAAAGATCATATACCCTCTCCAGTTCAGCGGTGGTCTTGAATTTTCAATATGAGTTACATTTTGTGACTTATAAGCATTTGAAAAATAAAATAATTTATTTAATTATTTTATTTACGATTATTCCATTTTAGGTTTTCTCACAGGGGGGCCGAGCTGACCAAACATAAGTCACGCCTAGGGTAAAGCTGCCATTCTGAATGCAACGGTGCCCTCAAGTTTCTGATCCGGGAAACCATTTAAGATTTATTCCACTTCTTCTAGAAAACGGCTTACACTTGCTAATTAATGTGTTACAAAACTTCGATGGATCATTACGGGCACTCCGGGCCTCAGAATCATGCACCGTCATATTTCGCGGTCTCGAAATAATTTCCTATAATAAAAACAATTATACATAATTTCCAAGACATTACATTTAATGTATAATGACCACAATATAATGAATATTTCAAGGGAAAGTTAATGAAAAAAATGAATAATTAACAAGAATTTCAATACATTCCTTAATCAAATGATCATAAACTATTCATATTAAATAGAACTATGGATTCAATAATACATATAAAAATACCATAAAAATATCATAAAAAATCTTGAGGAAAACATCCTTTTAATTTTGAAAATTAATTTTTAAAACAAAAGTTTCAAATAAACATTGAAATGACATTGATTTAATCTTATAAATTTTCTTTTATAACATATTATTTGTTGTGGAGGCTAAAAATTAAATTCATTTTGTACATATTAAATATAAATTATATTTTATTTTTGATAAAATTAAAAGACATTTTTTTTGAAAATGACATGAATATTTATTAAAAAATATAAAAAGTGAAAAATTTTAAAAAAATCATAATTTTTTTTAAAATGTTATAAACATTTTCCGTAATAATTTTAGAAAAAATGAGAATTAATAAAAATATTTTCTAACTAAAGTTAGAAATAAATTTGAATTATTTAAGTTATTTTATAAAAATAATTATGTACCATAGAGAGGAATATATTTTGATAATACATGAAAACATCATGAATGTCTAAAAGATAATAAAATGGAATTATGTTTTAAGAAAATGTGAAAATAATTTCATTCAATGGAAATTCAGGAATAAAAAATCTAGATTAAGATTTGATTTTGAAAAAAAAACCTCATAAATATCATTACTTTGAAGTGAGTAGTAATCAATGAAATTATTATGTGTATCAACTAAAAAACTTGATAAAACAAGTGGAAATAAAAAATAATACTATCAAATTTAATGACATACATATTCTTGTAATATCAAATATTATTAAGAAGTAATATAGCCCAATGAAAATAAATTGAGTTATGAAATTATTTTCCACATGGTAACATTTATGTATGATTCCTATGGATGAAAAAATTAAAATTAAAACATAAAATAGTGTGAAATATTCAATAATAATGATACTATATGTCAATGTTTAATTATATATAACATATAAAATAAATTAGGTTTATAATAATAAAATATGCCTCAACGAAGTGAAATTGAGATGAAGTCCCTTACACCACACATCAGTTTGGTTATACGTGAAGTAACAACGTTTTATGATGTTTTAAACATGTTATTAACTTAAAAAAAAGTCCATTATAATATTTATAATATCATATATTATCATTTTATAACATCTTATCACCCTTTCCATAATAATTCCTCAATATTTTCACTCTTTAATGTGTTAATTACCTAGTTTTTTCATTCCTTCATTATCCAGGAATTTATGGTTCTTATGCATATTAAATAGTTTTGTAATACCAAAAATAATAATAATGAAATAATTATCATATTTAAATATCATTCATACATTTAATAATAATAATAATCATGGTAGATGGTCATGATAAATGAGGTATGTTACAAATATAGAGACAGTTGGCCTTACATACGCTTTTTAAACATTTCCATTTTTCAATGCTCACTATAAAAATGAGGTATGTAATATTTTATCATTAAATAATGATCATAATATCATAAATACCATATTATTTATTTTAATATACTTACATGTATCATCCATCTGTTATGATTATGAAAAGAGAGTCACATAGCTTCATGAATGAGGTAGTCTATAAGTAGACAAATGTTGTTGTCATCATTATGTGATTGAAAATGTAAGAAATAAAATTATATTTTTTATATTCATAAAGATATATATTTCATGAATATAATTATTATGTAATAAAATCACATATATTTATTTACATTTCATTATTACCCTCCACTTGAAACATTATTGAAAAATGAATCACATCACTTCACAAGGCGGTTGTCAATCAAATACATGACTGAAATTATACTATCTATCAAAGAATAGAAATATCAAAAATTAAATATGATATAATAATAAAAATATATAATTATGTTACATATATCATATATATATATATATACTTTAGATCCATCATCATACCCAACCATGAATAATTGTATATGAAAAATGAATGACATCATTTCATGTGGAGGTAGTCCACCATAGATGCGAATAATTATTTAATAACCCATTTGATGGAAGTGGGAATGGTTTCAGTTCATGAAAGTAATATAGAAACATCTAAGAATATTTAAGATGCATAGGTAAGTATATCTTAATGGATTAATAATAATTTATTTCTATTGAGGTAGAAATAATATAATAATTCCTGTTGATGAATATTACATCTTATTTTGGTAACCTCCATTGTTATTTCATTAAAATACTTCATATAATAGATTTATGACCAAAATAAAGATTATAGGTTTAGGGGATTTATGATTCAAAGTAAATTTGGTAGCTATTTTCTTCACCTAATGGGTTTGAAGCTATGAATATGAGAGGATTCTCGGTGACCATTTATAAGTGAGGTTAGTGGGACACATGTAATTACTGAAAACAAAAAGTTTTAACAATGTTTTTAACATTAAAAAAGGAAAAAAATTGAGTATTATAAATAAATAGACATTATATTATTAAAATATATATATAAAAAATAAATTTAGATATGTTATGAGGTCATGTTAACCTTTATCACCATAGTGTTTCCCCAAGTAAATCCATGTCTACCTTAACAACATTAAATAATTTTATTATTTTTTACAATTAATTATGATCAAAATTTAAGTTTTACTTATTAGAGGATACAAATTATCATAATTAAAAATATGGATTCCAAATTGTAAAGTTAAAATCACATGATAATAAATGTATAAATTAATATTAATCCTGAAGAGGTGATGAGAAAATGGGTATTCCAAGGGAAAAATAATCAAAATCTTACAATGATTTTATCTCAAAATTCAATATAAAAATAATTACAAAAACCTAAAATGGATTAATATACATATATATATATATTTGAACTAATTTTTCATAAAAAACAACTGAAAATATAATTTAATTATGTGTATTATTTTAATTAATGGTTGATTTAAATATTAATTCCTCATTTTTCACTATTCTTCAAAAGATGGCACATTTCATAAATATCCCAAAACATCACCCTATGAAAATTTTTATACTATAATTTCACAAATAAGTTTAATATCATAAAATAACATTTCTATATGTTCTAAACATTAATTTTAAATTATGAGCACTAAGATTTACTAAAGTGACTTTTAGAAAAAAGAATAATTTTTCAAAAAACGTTTCTTTATCCTTTAAAGTATGATTGTTTTATTTCAATTAAATAGATAACTATATTTTTAAAAATTTATTAATTATTATTATTACCATTTAATTTAACAACTATGATATAATGGTATACTATGTTATGGTTCATTTAGACCTGGGGTTTCATGTTATTCATTCTACAAAAGAAATTAAATTAAATTAAAAATACATATATCATCATGTCTAAGAATGTTATATTCCCCTATATAATTGGTGTTTCATTCCATAAATCTATCAAATTTTATGTTCATATTTTAAAAATTTGTTGTGTTACATTCTCCACATCTAAATAAATTTCATCCTCTCAACTTAAACTTGATCTCAGCAACTAAAGGTTTGATATTTAGAAATTAATTTTTTTAAAACCAAAATTGAAAATGGAATTAACAAAACATGCTATTAATAATAAACAATGTGAAGTAAAAAAATTACATAACTAGGTTTCTTTGTCATAAAACATTTTTGGAAAATGATCATATGGACATGGAAGAAAAGGGTGAATAATTAAAAAGAATGAGAGAGGCCATTGATCATAAGAAATTGAATAATCAAAGGAAATTTGAGGACCTAAATACCATTAATTTGTGATGATTTAAAAGAATGTAATATTTATCTTATATTAATGTGATAGGATAATTTTTTGAAAATGATTTTCCTTCTATCAAAAAATTCATTTCCTCTTTATGATTATAATAAAATACACTTAAATGATATGTTTCTATTTTAGAATCACAATTTCATCATTTGGTTAATTTTAGATAAATTTCCAATTCATCACTTACTCTATGAAATTAATATCAAAATTTTAATTTCTTATTTCTAATTTAATGAAATTAGGTTTTACTATATTTTTATATCGATAATTGAATGATAACTCCTTCCTTTGATCTCTATATATTATTATAACAAGGTAGTTAGCACAAGTTATCCAATGTGTATGAATCTATTTATAGTGAAGTAAAACATTACTCTCAAAAACCCCATCCAATGTTCAACTAAAACCATTTCATAATTGGTTAACCTTAGGTCCCTTCGAAAAAATTATTCCACGAACATTTAGAACGAATGTTTTTTATTTTCGTTGATTAACTTATCATTGATCCCCCAAACAATGTGAAGTATATATTTAATATATTTTGCCATAAATGTTAATACCTTCATCATGTATATTATTTAAACATGCTGATAACATAAATTACTATAAATCGTTATTTAAAAAATTTATTCTTACTTATTCATTAGGTAAAACATAGAATATTAGAGGTATTATTTTAGTCCAAAGATGCTATAAATTCAATAAATGATAGTATAAACCACCTTTTCCACAAATAATTAATCATTCTAAAGGAGGTCAGTAGTATCCATTTTACATTATATATATAAATCATCTCTTTATCCCAACATAATTATCTCAACATCAGGAATATTTTAAGGGTTATATTTACCAAAATGATGTGTTTTTTTATCGCTAAACCAAAAGTTTTATTAAAAAAGAAGGGATTACACCAGACTAAAATAAGGAGTTTTCTTTACATCTTGAATATAAAGTGGAATCAGCTCAGGGTGGAGTTCATCACTCTACGTAATAGCATGCACCACACCCATGTTTTCCAGACCATCAACAATACTGTTAGCTTCTCTATAGGTGTGCATTGCAATAAAGCTGGTGGAGGAGAGAGAATGTAGGCAGTCAATCGAGCGGGAAGTGAGTTTCCAATCTATATGAATTTTACCCTTCCAAATTGCTTGAACTATGGTAGAGGAATCACTCTCAATCTAGAGGTTGTTCCAGTTGTGATCTTTAGAAAATGAGATAGCATGAATAACACTCAAAATCTCAGCTTCTAAGGAGAAGGCAAATCCGCATGAGCCGTAGAAGCATCCAAGGATCTGATCCAAATGATTTCTAAAGATGCCACCACAACCTGTTGGGCTAGGATTTCCTTTGGATTCCCCTTCCACATTTATTTTGATCCACCCCATAGGAGGGGGTTGCCAAAAATAATCCATCATAAATTTAGGGTCAGGAAATTTCCTATCAACTCCAATGTGCCTCAAGATCCCAAGGTCTCTAACAGAGTTAGAGAAGTGTTCATTCTGAATCGATGTTGCCTCTCGAATAGTAATGAGAATTCTCATTTTTCCTGCATTGAGATTAAATGAGTTTTTACGAAAAATTTAGTCATTCCTACCATACCAGATCACATGTAGAATCTCTGCAACAGCCGCCGTAAATAGATTCTTGATTTTCTTAGAGTCCGAGATTTCTATGCATCTCTGAATCTGCAATGTTAGGGAAGTGCCAAACAACCATCTGCATTCAAAGATGTCAAATACATAGTTCCAAAGTGCAGAAGACGTATCACAATATAGAGATAGATGATTAATATTATTCCTATGCTGATTACACATACAACATTTAGAGTAGAGGTTGACCCCGAAAGCTTGTAGACATGAGTCAGTGGGGATCTTACCATGAGCAATACGCCATACCAAAGTAAAGCGCGAGGGTTTTATCCAAGATTTGTTAATGTTTTTGATCCAGTTTAAAAAAGTTGTTGTCATTATTGAAAAAGAAGTTTTAGTAACTTTTAGAGTCCAGAATGTCGTTATGCGAAGTCTCACATATGATAAAATCATCATTCCGCGAGAATGGATAGGAATCAATAATGCTCTTGATCTCATCAGGAATAAATGCATTTTTTGAGTGAAGTGTTTTCTTTATAGTGTGATTGATGTTCAAGGGGGAGTGATCAGGTGACAATAAAGAGATAAGTGGGGAGCCTGTCCCATTGTCAAGCTAAAATTTCAAATTGTAATTTTTATTGGCCATCCATCTAGAATTTTTCATAATAACATTAAACGTACGTTTTATGGAAGGACAAATAGAAGACGTGCAATGATTAAAATTTTTTTCCTTAGTTTTTCAAGAAAGAGAGCTTTAAGAAAATAAGTGTCAGGTGGGTTATTACAAATAAGGTTCCAGGTCAGCTTGGCCTATAGGGCATCATTAAATAAGGTAAGGTTTTTTATTCCAATTCCACCTTTATCAATGGGTTTACAATAGGTGGAACAGGGTATGGTAACTATTTTCCTTTCAAGAGTACTCCCTGTGAAAACAAATTTTTTAATGGAAGTATTAATGCGTTTTAGGAGACTAGCCGGCCATTTGTAAATCATCATAGAGTAGACAAGTTTTGATACAATTGTGGATTTAACCAAGAAAATCCTACTGGCCATAGAAATATTTTTCCCTTTCCAGGAGGAAAAATTCTGAAGAGTATGGTCAATGATAGAAGATAAATAGATATCCTTAGGTCTGCCCCAAAATATAGGGACTCCCAGATAAGTAACGGGAAACGTGCCTTCCTTGATGCCAAAATCGTTTCTGATCCTGCTTTTCCTACCAGAGAGGAACTATTTTCCAATGTAAATATAGGATTTTTTTTCTAATTGATATGTTGCCCAGAGACTGACACGTAGTGTGAGAGAATGGATTTTAAATTGTTTAAATGCTTTTTGTCCCCCTTCAAAAAGAGGATTATGTCATCCGCATACAAAAGATGAGAGGGGGAATTCAGGTTCCTGGAGGAAGATATTGGATTTCAGTCACCTTTTTCAATTATTTGTGAAATAAGTCTGCTTAAATAGTCTTTGGAAATAGATAAAAGAATGGAAGAGAGAGGGTCACCCTATCGGACCCCCTTAGAAAATTTGAAGTACCCCTTTGGGGAGCCATTTAAGAGGATAGAAATATGGGCCTAATTGAACAAGGTTCTGATTCTGTTTAATAAAATATCATTGAATCCAAAATTGGCTAGAACTTTAAATATGAAATTCCAATCAATTGTGTCAAAGGATTTAGTGATATCAAGTTTTATGGCAACATTCCCTCCTATCGTTTTCCTGTTGAGACGGTTAGTTGATTCAGAGGCAAGACAAATACAGTTTTTAATTGATCTTCCTCTAATGAAACCAAATTGATTCTAGGAAACAATTCTATTACTAATAGGAGCAATTCTATTGGCAATGAGTTTAGTGATAATTTTCGTGAGGGAATTTATCAGAGAAATAGGTCCAAATCTGTGGAGTTAATCAGCATTTTCAGTTTTAGGAATAAGCACCAGGGATTGTGAGTTAAGACCCTAAGGGAGAATGCCATGAGAGAAAAGGGCTTTAACCATGCAACCGACATACTCTTGTAAGACATCCCAGTGATTTTGATAAAAGCCATTGTTAAAACCATCAGGTCTAGGGGCACCATCCGTAATAATACTAAAAATAGCATCTTTGATCTCTTGATCCAAGGGGATGTTATTAATCATGACATTCTCTTCCTCAGTGACCAATTTAGGAATCACTTCAGGATGAAGATCAATATCAATAACCGGGAAATTGAAGAGATTATCAAAATATGAAACCATATGATTGGAGATGGTTTCTTCTGTATCAAATATTTGGTTTCCTTCTCTAAGGAAGGAAAGGGGTCTGCAAGCTTTTTAAACCCTATTAAGTTCATTGTATAATTTGGTGTTTCTATCTCCATCATTTAGCCGTTTGGTTTTGAAAATTTGTTTTTTGAGGTTCTCTTTGAAGTTAACAAGATTAATCAACTTGGTGGAGATGATTAGTTCTTGTTGAGAGATGTCACTAATGTTTGAGAAGGTTTTCTGATTTTGAAATTGATTTAGATTCTTTTTTAGAAGAGAAATGGTATTATCAATTTCATTAGACTTGGTTTTACACCAATTTTTAAGGGTTTGCTTAAGAAATTTCTGTTTCAAAAGATAGGAAAAGGGATCCTTATTATTATGCAAATTATTCTCAGAAGTTATTAATGATGTTGGTACAACCAGTATCAGAGGACCATGCATTATTGAATCTGAAAGGGGGCCTTGGATTCAGGGTGTTATAGGAAAAGCTAACGACAATGGGATGATGGTCATAAGAAATCTTAGGGAGGGTGATACTGGAGATATTGTCACATTTATCATGGGCAAAGTCATTAGTGAAAGCTCGTTCAAGTTTACTGGAAACTACCCTATTGCACTGATGATGATACCAGGTGAACTTAGCACATGTTAAATGGATCTCAGTCAAGTTATTATTTTCAATGCAGGCCTTAAATTCCCTAGAGGAGATTCTGGTATGCGAAGGTCCCATTTTTTCAATGGTATCTGAGATGGCATTAAAATCACCAACTAAAAACCAAGGACTCCAAATCCTGCTATTCAGTTGAGTGATTTCATTCCATAGGGGTCTCGTATCTTGATATCTATTAAAAGCATATATAAAAGTTCTGTAAACATGAGTTTGTTCAAGCATATAATGACAAGTAAAATCTTGATTAGAGAAACTGTGTATGTTAACATTTTGAAGCGAAGAATGGGCAAAAACCCATAGGGATTCAGAAGACAAATGATTAGAGCAGGCTCCTAAAAAGGAGTAACCCAAGGGGAAAATGTGTTGATATCTAGAAACAAAGTTGACTTTGGGTTCATAGATAGCAAACATCTTCGGGGAGTGAGTAGAGATAAATTGTTTCAAAAACATTAAAGTATCATAAGTCGTAATACCTTAGAAATTCCAATACATCACATTTATTTGACCCTTTTTGGTGGGGTTGTCCCCTTTATTTTTAGATGCCAAGGCTCGTTCCCGGGTTAAGACACCCAACGTGTCGTTTTTCTGCAAATTTTCTTGTCTGCCCTGTGCTGTTAAAATGGGTAGCAAGGAGATGTTAGTATTTTGTGACCCAACAGCCAGGTTAGATAAGTCGTCACCTTACAGATTTACATTATGAACAGTGGTACTATCAGGGTCAAAAGCATGGGAAGAAGTCTCCTATGTACTAGGAGAAAGAGAGGCATTGCCCCCCCCCCCCTTTGGGAGGACCCTTTATCCAGTGCAGGGATAGAGAATAGATACCTTAAAGGGTCCAGATCCTGCTCAGACTGAGCAGCTAGGTCTAAGTTATGTTTCTCAGTTTGTACAGGGGTTAAAGAAGAGTTTTGTTTACATTGTTTTTGGACAGAGGGATATAGAAGAGCATTCTTATAGTCCTGCATAGGTACAGTTATAGGATCTTCCTATTTTCCCCATATATTTTAGGTGAAGAGGAATTTGGGCATATGACAGGGATTTTTGAAGAGGGTTCAGTCAAAACAGAGGATAAGGAAGCAGCCTTCAGGGCAGAAGGAAGCTATTGGGTGCTATAAGTGGGCTGATCAAAAGGATCTTTCCTATCTTCCTTCAGATAATTTCCCAGGATGAGATTGGAGACCTCTAATGTTTTACCAGAATCATTGGGATCAATGAGAGTATTAGACAGAATAAAAATGAAATCCTCCTCAAGTTTATTTTTAAGTTCTTGTTCGAGAAATTGATTGTTATGCTCCTTTGTGAGGTCATCCCAGGAATTTCCCTTATGGTTTCCAGGATTGAGGTTTTTAGCCACCCATTTATCCTCTCTTCCTTTAGAGGTCTCAGGTTTCTCTGGAACTTTCCCTTTCCTATTTTTCTTAACCTCTGTCCATTCATTAAAATATTGGGGGTTGGGAGGTTTCTGGACAAAACGACAGTTGTGGACAGGGTGTCCAATAATTTTGAAAAGATCACAAAAGGAGGGAAAGCTCTCATATTCGACATTAACTACAGATTTGTAGTCATTAGCAATGAAATTAATATAATTTGGAATAAGGAGTTTTTTTTCTATATTGAATTCAATTAGGATCCTGGAATATATCCCCAGGTCACCATTCAAAGTACTTTATTCTAATTTAAGAAGGGAACCAATGCAGAGAGCAAGATCATTAAGGATTTGTGGGTTCCAAGAAAAACCAATTAAGGTTATGCAGTCTTACCCACACTTGAGCCATATTGTTTCTATGATTATTGTGATTGAAGGATGCATCCCATTCAGACAGGCGCAGAATACCTAGTTTCAGATTCAAGTTACAAATTTTCTAGGCTCTATCAACTTCATTCTATGAAGAGAATAAAATATGGAAGTATCCCTTACCGAGTGGAACAAATTTCCAATTTGAAAATCCCCAAGAAGCAGTAATTCTAGGCTTTAGATCTGGGTAGTTCCAAGGTTTGCTACCTTTTATATATGCAATACGATCCATGAGAGAAAACTTACAGAGGAATGATCATTGCTGAACCGCCTCCGGATCTGCTTCGACAATGAAGCATCCATCATCTGTTTTTTGAAACATCCTTGTTTTTGTTGGTTGGGATTTAGAAGAACCCGTCAGCACCTCCAGGAAATATGTACTTTTCCCCTTCGAGTCTGAGGAAGAAAACGTTGTGCTTTGCTTTGAAATTCCTACTTCGCTTTGATGAAGCTCTCAGATAGGATCGAAATCACGCATAGCAGGCATATTTCGACGAGAATCAGAAGATTGAGCTCGAGTCACCAGATTAGGGTTTCATACGAGATCGCGACAGTCGCCCGAGGTCGAGAGCTCCCATCCTTTCTTTCTCTCATTTACCAAAATCATGTGTTTCCCAAGAAGTTTAATATTCCATGGAATCATTTTTCTTATTTATCAAAATGATTTAATATACACTTTCAAATACTTAATAAAAATTTACTATAGTACAATAACTATGCATTTTATAATTTTAATAACCAAAATATCATTAATAAAATTCCCAAATATCATAATTATGGATTCCAAATACATGAAAGTCAGCCATTCAACTATTTATTTGGTAATATCATAAAATTTACCATGATTTATTTGCTTCTTTTTATTTATAATCCTTTGATGCTTGATAAATTGATTTTCATAGTGCCACATCTCCTTAATATTGATGAATTGTACATTTGAAACATTTTTTATACCCGTGAAATTATAATCATAATGACCATTCTCTCCACACCTTTATAAGACTCTAATTCCTTTTAATAATGTACTAGTGAAATAAATTCCACAATTATCACATGTTGGAAATTCCATATTTTCATTCTTCCATTTATCCACATTTTTCATCCATCACATTCTTCAACTATATCACTTAGATGCAATAATACATAGATAATTTTTTATATATCTTTTTTACATTATATTAAGTCTGTATATGATTATAATTATCGAGACACTAGTTCTCTTCAAAATATTAGATTAATCCCATTGAAGAAGAAATCACTCTTACCCTTTAGATAATTTTTATTTATATGATTATAATTATTCCTATTTGATGTTATTTATAAAAAATTAAATACAATATATTAGATAATGTCATTATGAAACATAACATATAATCCAAAAACTATTGAAATATTTATCATAAATTGAGAATTTTATGTGTTACTAATTGTATAATTTTAAACATGGATTATTTAGGGATATATCTATTTCAAATCCTTCATAATTACTTTTGAGAAGAAATTTAATTATCATAAGAATATTACCTGATATTTTTAAAACTGGTGTGTATTAATGCATGTTTGTGTACATCAGGTGATTATCAGGTCAATCCCAGTGTGCCCTTTTTGGAGTTATTACATTTAGATACATCTCTTGCATAAACAACTCTGCTAATAGAATCTGTATAGGTTTGTATTTCCTAGGGAAACAACATAACATATACCTTAAAACACATTACAATATTCTTCTCTACTCAAACTCATATTTTGTCATAGTTTTATGATCCCTAATCTATTTTTTCTTAAATCTATTTTAAAATTCCTCTACTAAACTTTCTATGATACCACCTATAATGACCCAAAATATAATAGCATGATGATCATGTCTTACTTTATTACATTGACATATGATATAAGGAAATACATCCAAAAGGAAAAATAGTTTAGTTGTATTGGTAAAATTGATACACACTTGAGTTATTCATTACATTTTAAAATGGAAATTAGAATATATTTTCATTTTTCAAGAATATCATTACTCCCTCTTAAATATACTTAAATATAAATCACAGTAGGCTTCATGTAATTTTGGGGGAAAGAAGAAATTAAGGGCGAGGTCAAATTCCTAGTAAGGGTTAATTACAATGAATGCTACCATGAATCAATTATCACAATCAACATGTAATGATAAATATCTAAACACACATTCCATTAAATTATTTACATTATAATGAGATGAATCCTGAGATAAATTTCATGGATAAAATATCTCGAATAATAAGATAATCTATAATCATTATGGAAAGGTAATTAATTTAAAACAAATTCAATTTAATTAATATATTGAGAATAAAATGCATCCCAAGATAATATCACTATTAAAATCACATGAATAATAATAACTAAATTCATAATGAAATAAATTTTTTTTTCAGGAGTTATATCTGATGAATAAGATACATTTACCATGAATACCATTCATATGATGGTTTCATACAACTTGTTACAGACTCATTATGTTTTTCTAAATGATGTAAAACTACTTGGTAGAAACTCATCTCATTTAGAAAAATGCTATTTGTCCTGAGACTACTAATGTATTGAGGGGATATCTATATCTAGGTCCCACCCGTATCGGAAAATCTAAATCATTATTCATATATTGAATAATTTATTTAATTCAAGAATCAATATGTCTTATTATTAAATATCGGTATTGAGTAAAGGATATGGATTTATCCATATTTCCCCCCAAAAAATAACTTTCAATGCAGTAAACTATATATAAAAATGATAAAAGGTTTAATAAATAATCACACATATGATAAAAAATATAAAAATTTAGGGTAAATCTAATGTCAAATGATTATAGAAATATGAATGTTTCATGGGAATGTTAATAACCATAAAATGAGTCATGAAATTGAGTTTGCATAATTTCTTTTTTCAAATTATCATAAACCATCTATATAAATAATGATAATTGTTTTAGTAATAAAATTTACTAACTCAAGTAATAATAAAGGGTTGTTTTATTGGATGAATATAAATTCCAAAAAAATATCTATGAATATTCTTGAGTAAAATATCATTTTCATTTTAAAAAAAACTTTTAAAACTCAAAGTTAAAAAACATTGAAAATAATATTATTTTAAAATAACCTTTGAATATTTTATAGGATGTTTTTAAACATTTGATTGGAAATAATAGAAGAAAATTCAATTCATGCCTTACATGTTAATGAAAATATTCTTTTTACTTTTTTAGTAAAACCCAAATGAGAATTTTTTTTTGGAAATTCCATGAATATTACATTTAAAATAATTTAAGAACTACAAATAGGGAAATTTTTCTTTAAACAATCATTTTTAAAAGGTTAAATATATTTTAATTTTTTTAAATATTGTTTTTGATGAAAAAAAATTCGACTGAAGAGAAAAATAATGTTGCATCTTATTAAAAAAAATATTTCCTTATCATTTTCGATACAAAAGTGTGGAAGAAAAATTATTTTTACATGAAAAAATAATTAATAACTATAGGTGAAGAAAATGAAATCGGTTTATTATACAATTATCAAAAATTTCCTTTAATTGAAATATTGATTACAATGAGATTGTGAAATAAGCAGTCACAAAGATCAAAATATTGAAGTGAGAATTAATAGTTTAAATGATTTTGAGTATAAACTATAAATTTACATTAAAAAATTATAAATTCAATATAATGTGATACAAATAAATTACATACATATTCTAAGAATATCAATGTAGACGAAGATGTTAACTAACCTAATGAAAAATAATTGAGTCCGGAAATTCATTAGAGCACGGTAAATTTTAGGTCAAATACCTTTAGATGAATTAATTAAAATTGAAACATGATGTAACATGAATTATTAATATTTCATGATATTACTTTATTATAGGGAATTCTATACACTAAATAAAATAAATTAGATGCAAAAAAAAATATTCCTCAATGAGTGGAAATTGAGATGATGTCCCCTACCTCATAGGACCTTTAGGTTGAAGATTCGTTAACTTTGTGTATATTGGTTTTAAAATTTTAATTTACATACGCCATGATCATATTATTAGACCTTTTATAATATCATTTCATCCATTTTTAGTAATATCTTGTTATTTTCATTATTTCTATTATTAATTTCAATTATTAATAATTTTTTATATGTCATAAAAGTTTCAGTTCATGGACATATTATATTGTTTCATCGTCTTTAAAATAATAATACTCACTTAATTAAAAAAATTATATATCAATTATTATATTAATTCCAATCCGTAAATATATTTTCTGGAAATGAAATATGTTACGATCATAGAGATGATAGGATGTACATAAGCATGTGTAATGTTCTCATTTTTCAATAATCAATATGGAAAGAAGGTAAGTAATATGTTATCATACTAGAATGATAATAATATAATAAATAATGGTTTATATCATTTAATATACTTATATATATCATCTAAGTAGTATGGTGATGAAAATAGAGTCTCATCCCTTCATGAAGGTGATAGTTTACACATACACAGATTATTTTATCATTTTTAAGTGATTAAAAAGTTAATAAATAAAATAATATTTTTAATTTTAATAAGAATAATATTTCATGAATGTCATAATTATTTCATTTCTCTAACATATATTCACTAATATTGTCCTTAATAACTACCATTTAATGTTTAATCAAAATAATTAATCACATCGCTTCACGAGGAGGAAGTGTAACACCATATGATTTTATGGTATATATTTTTTAAGTTAATTGTTTCTATGGGATATGTTTCCGGAAAAACCAAGTATAAATGAGAAAAAATTATTTTAACTGATCTATTAAATTCGATGTAATGAATATTATAAATGATATTATGAAATTTTTATAACATATATTCAATCAAAACCTTTTCAACCAATATATTTAACATTAATTCTATAAGAATAAATCCAATTTTATGCGTTAAAAAAGTTATATTTATTATAGCAGTTTTTCCATATTTTTATGGTACAATGGTTTTAAAACTAAATTATTCCAGAGTATTTTCAAAAATATACTTAATTTTTGAATTAATTGTATCAAATTTTACTTTAGTTTATTTTTTGATTTTTTATATGATTTAATTTTTGGTGAATATAGAAAAACATATAATTTTAATTGAAAACTAAATATTCATATAAATAATATATAATGTTAAATTATATATTAAATTTCGATTAAAATAAAATTATATAAATAATTCACTTATTAGTAAAATTAATTTCATTTTAATCTTTTTAATATTGAATTTGTACATATAATCATTTCAAATGATTGAACATTTTCTCTTTTAAAACATGCATTCTCGCTTTCTCTATGGTAGTATTATTAAATTAGTTTTTGAAACATATGTGTTTTTATTTATAAAATATGGAATCCATATTTAGAATCATAAAATATAAAAATATTAAATATTTTATTTTATTTTGGGACAATATGATTTGTAAACATAGTAATTTTTATTACCATTGTTATGGGTAATTTTGGTAATTAATGGTAAAAATAAAATTATAATTATTAGAAAATGATCATAAATCTTAAAAAACATTTTTATGGTTATTTTCCATCCATAATCATTGGGGGGTCGGTCATGTGACCATTTATAACCTTTTGGGTTATAATATAACCTTTATAATATTTTATTTAAAAATTTTTAAACATGTCATACTTTTGTTCATAACAAGTGAAATATTGTTTATATGGGTTTACGTAAGGGATATTTTAAACTATAAATATTAATTTGAAAGTTTAAATAATAATATTAATCATGATAATTTATTTTTAATTTTTAGTATAAAAGAATTACCCTAATGTCTTTCACAGTGATGATGAAGTAATTATTTAATTAATTAAAATATCAAATAATTAATATAAAAATATTAAAATAAATATAATTTGAGATAATTAATTTCATCTAAATATTTTATATATGAACTTAAAATTTATGATAAGTTTTAAAAGAGTAGGATTTTTTGATAAATTCTTTTATTTATAATTAAAAAATTAAAGATAATGAATTGTTTCAAAATAAACATGGATAATATTTTAAAATGAATAATATTTTATTAAATGATATAAAATTTAAAAAAATGATAAATCCTTCAAAAGTATTTTTATAATGTTTGTAATTTAATCAATTATCCATTTATTGTTTGTTTTGGTATTTTATAGTAACTATATTAATCCTCGAAGTGTAAAAATTCATATTGTCACATTAAGAGGTAAAGTGGTTATATAAGACTTAAAACCAAACCATTATGGTATAATCATGATATAAACATGTCCAAGTATTATTGGATGAATAATATTCAACCTATATCACCTTATTCTCATGTTTTAGTTTTTTATTGGAAACGTTTACATGAAAAAAACTTAAATATTTATTAAATTAATGATAGATACAAAAATGACACTAACTTTGTATTTAGTATATTTTATTTTTCTACATAGGGAAAAATAAAAATATAAACTAAAATAAATTTCCATTTTAATATTAATTAAAATATTTCCATTATGAAAATTCATATTAAATTATATTAAATTATATAATTACCATAAATGTTGTACAATGCTAATTTATAATATATCCAATTAAGGGAGAAACTAAATTATTTATTTTAAAAATATTAATTTTTTTGTGTTTTTTTTATGTGTGTAAAGAATTTTATAGATATATAATATATATTATATATGTTTTAAATAATTATATTTGAATTAAAACTTTTTATTCTTATATCTGAAGTCACAATAAATTAATAGTGTCAAATTTGACATTAATTATATTTTATTGAATTAATATTTTATTAAATTATTTAAAAATTAAAAAAATTGTTTAATAATAATAAATATAATAGTATATGGTCGAAAATATCTTAAAATATTAATTTATATTCCAATTTGATGTTTTTTATTTAAAATAGCTTGATTATATTTTAATATTTTGAGTATTTCGGAAAGTGCCACTCACCTCTATTATAAAATGGCACCTCCTCCCTCACTACCTCAAACCAATTTGAGCCATCTATCTCACCGAAATACTGAAAATTTATCCTAACAATATCCTTACATATTTATAGAGGTATGTCCCTACAAAAATACCAACCCTAGATCATTAAAATGAGATTAAAGGTTGTCTGTTGGAGAAGATGTAATTGTCTTTATTGAGTCATCCAAGATGGGTTATTCATCCACATACCATGTATCTATAATTTCCATGAATAATTTATAACTACATTATCATATATATTCTGATATTTTATTATGATTATGGTACAACCTTATTGTTCCTTTTATCCATCCTATGAAAAAAGAATGTATGTTTTGTGCGTATGTACGACTTACTGTCTCCACATCATGGACTAATATTTTATTCATCACTTTACCTGGATCAGTAGAGTGATAGAAATATTGGTTATATATAATAAATAAAAAATTACATTGATTCTCTAAAATTTAATATACAATAACCTTCCATTCCCTTTCACTATTAACAGTATGAAATCGTCACATGTGTGTATGTATAAACTATTGTCTATAACACAATTCGATTCATTTTCAATGATAACCATTAAATTATGATTATAAATTTTATATAACGAAAAAATATGAGATTTGTGACATTTAAATAATTATTAATATTTTAGATTTATATCCAATGAAAAATAACTGAGATTTTCATCACAAAACATGCCTAGGAAAATGAAGCTATTAACAACTAAAACAAGTGTAATAATGAAATGTTTTTAACAAAAGGTGAAATAATAATATTAGAATATAATAAATGATATAAAAAACATAAATAATATTTTGATAGAGGATAATAACATGATTAATACCATTACAAATGAGTTTAAAGCACATTGGACCAAGGTGCAATGTAAGAGATTCTCATCTCACTTTTATTTATGTGGGATACATGCTTTATTCCCCACTTATTTTTTGCATAGTGTATATATTACCCAATAAATATAAAATTATGAATCTAACTATGTTAATGGTATTTAATGTTTTATTTTATGTTATGTGGAATATTATTCAACTGATTACAAAGTTGTAAGGGTTTATTTTACAATCACATATTTCATCAGGATTGTTTTTTATTAAGTCTCCACTGGGGAATATTTCTCCTCGATGACCTTGTATTCTAAATTTTTTTTCAAAAATGTATTCAATATTCTCCAATTATTGTTTAATTTCATTTTTAACGTAGTTTTACTATTTAAAAAATTATTTCAAAAGTTTATTTTTTCCTTTTCTAAACAATTTTATTTGATACTTTTTTAAAGAAATTACACATGGAATGTTTTTTAACATATAAGGGATGAGTATATTTTCTATCTGTTATGAAACCTTATTGATTTATAAATTAATTTAAATATTCCTTGAATTATTTTCAAATAAAAAATTTTAAATTATAGTTTTGCATCATTTTAAAAATAAATTAATTTTTTTCCTAAATAAGTTTTCAATGATTTTATAATGGTATTTACATCTATGTCAACATCCTCTATTGAGTATTACAATTAATTAAGGCTGAAATCCTAGGAAATAACTTATGATATATCTTTTAATAATTAATATTTATTTTTACATTCAATCTCATATTTTTATACAATTCTTGATTAATGTTTAACGTATTCATATTTTGTATGCATGTTTTTAATGCGAATATTTTTTTGTATATGTTTTACACATTTAACATGATTAATGCATTTGAATTCGTATCTGATGTGTGAGACTGTAAATATCCCCTTATTTCATTGGTAGGGGTCATGAGAAAAATCCGTTATCCAATAATAATAGGTTAGTACCAAGTTATTTATATATTGTCTTATAAATGGTCTTGATAATATATATTATATTTTCTAAACATATATTAGTTTATACCAAGTAATTTTAAATCATATTTTGAAAGGTTATTACGACAGGGGTTCATGTGGTAGAATAATTATTTCCATTAATTATGAATTTCTGGTTTTTAGAATTCATTAATTATCATTTAATATATTTTCACTTTGAAATAAAATATAGATTCATTTTTTTAGATTAATGATTAAATTGAATGTGACTTCATGTCTTTACTATTTTATACTGCTTATTCTAATTGATTCATAATAGATTTTACAATACAAAACCCTTAATGAGAATTTAAACTCACCCTTTTCTTATATTTTATATTTCCTAAGGAATATATGAAGTGTAATATGATTATTATAAAAGGATATACTAGGGAGATTAATGTTATTCTCAAATTAATCATTATGTTATATTTTTTGTTTTCAAACATATGTGAAAATTCTGTATGTATATAGTTTCTCCTAGAGTACTAAACTATTCAATTATTTGTGATGTGATTCCTTTTATCTTATAACCATGTAATAAAGCAAGGCACCCACTCTATGAAATCAGGGTTGGGGTATTTACAGTTAGTATTAAATAATTATTTATAGAAACAATGGGAACTAGATTTAATAAAACATATATTATTGAAAAAATATATATTATGTATTTTTGAAATATTCCAAAAGAAACCATGATTATAATTTAGAGATTATATATAACTAAATTTTCAAATTTGGTAATCTGATTCACTAATTAAGAGATTATAAATTATGTTACTTAATGTTAATAAATAATCTATTGTAATACATTTTTTAGAAATTTCACCTAATTGAAGGATTGAGTATTGTATCAATTTACATAATCTAAAGAGTAAGAATGATCCTATCATGGGTGGTTTTATGATAGTATTTCAAAGTGACAAATTCTCCATAACATTATCATCATATGAAGATATAATATCTTATGATAAGGATACAAAGAAGGAGTTATCTAATTATTATTCATTTGGTTGGAAGAATGAGAACAGAAGTAAAACTAGGAAAAATATGGATAAATAAAAAATAAAAAATAAGTATTTTATCATATGTGATATTTTTGGAAAGAAACACCTAGGTATATTTTTAAAATAAATGGGGGTTTCATACAATTTTAGAGAAATATACATCATTCATTTTATTGAAATAATAAGAAAATATTTCCAGTATATAATGATTTAAATTAAAGGACATGGGAAACTACTGAAATCAATTCCTCATGTTTCAAAGGAATACACACCAAAATCGGATAATTGATCGTGGTTAAATGTATGATACTACTATAGATGAAGATGAATTATTGTTATCCCTATTTTTGGAATCAAAAATTATATTTTTTGAGTATTTTATCAATAATCCTCACATTATAAGAAACATGTGATATATAAGGATTATACTATTGTACTTATTCATTAAGGATTTGGAAGCATGTGATGAATAGTACTGGTTACCATGAGAAGTTATAGTGTTATATGATGATCTATTTGAAAAAAAACAGATTTGGGAATAATAACCCAAAATTTGTTCTTGATGTTGATATAATAAAAAATATAGTTTTATGGTTTATTATTATTAAAAATGAAGAAGGTTAGATATTTGTAGGTTTATGTAATGTTTTCTGGAACTATTAGATGTTTGGATTTATGGAATATAATCAACAACATGATATTTTATTTTTAGAAGTGTGGATGTCTTCATTAAGATTTTTTGTTGATCAAGGTATGCATATATTTGGAATGTGACAATATAAGAGACATTATATATGTTGGGGAAAATATAATGTTATGTTAATTTTTGATATTTAGTGTCCTTCCTTATAGTTGTTTGGTGTTTTAATTTGAACGAAAATATTTTAGATAAGATATAAAATTAACTACTAATGAAATTTAATAAGATGAAAATTGGATTCTATTTAATAAAGATAAAGTATGATTATTTGTATATAGATTTTCTAAGATATTTTTTCATTGAAAATTTAGAGAATTAATGAATTACATGTGGACCATTTTATATGTTAAATGTAATTCAGGTAAAAAAAATTTGTCTTAAATAACCATTTTCATATGTAATAAATAAATTGGAAATAGATCAAAGAACAAAAAAAGGATGAAATTATTCTCATGATATAGAAAGTAGTTATGTTTTTTTATATTCTTAAGTGAATTGTACTAATAGTAAAATCATCAATCAACTCTTGTAAAATTATTTTGCTGTAAAAATATTATATGTTGACTTTTGTTTCTGAGAAATCAATTGTCTTTTTACCTTTCCACCATTTACAGTTTTGTGATAATTAAATTTCTAATGTTCATGTTCTCTATAACTCACCATGAGTAAATTTAGATATATTTATCTTCCATGTTTAGTTTTTCACCTCCCATTAATTATACCCTATTATAAAGGCTAGTTTTTTTATTATCACATTTCTCTTTCCCCCATATTATGATGATGTTTTATTAACCCTATATCTGTTGCAGGTTTCCAAAAAAGTAACTTTAAATTATCAAACCTTTATTTTTGAAGATCAATTTAAAATTTAATGGAACCAATTTTTTGATGGAGGGGATAATGTAACCCCCTAATATTCTATAGTATGTATTTGTTTATTTTAATCCTTTTCATAGCTTATGTTGCTCACAAAACCCAACTTAAAAGAATAATGAAATGTTATTATAACCTAGAAATTAAATAGAAAGAAATTAATTTATTATACATATTTTGAAATTTATATTTTCTATATTCAATTAAAAAATTTTAATCTGTTATATTTAATACAAAAATATAATAATAAATCAAATTTTACACATTTAAAACTATTGTTTGCTAAAGTTTTTTTTTGGTATTTTAATGGTGCACTTATTTTAAAAATAAATTGTGACATTATATTTCATAAAAGAAACTTCATTTTTGAATGTAAAACATCAAAATTTTGTTTTTTCTGATAACATTCTTTTTTTGATGAATAGTGAAATATAACGCATTTTAATTGAAAAATAAATTTTCATGTAAATAATTTATAATGTTACATTATATTGTCATTTTTTAATATTATATTAGATTACAAATAAAAATATTATTCCAATTAAGTTTATATTAATATATTTCATATTGAATTTGGATATATAAATATTTTGAATTTGTGAACATTTTCACTTTAAAAACCTAATTTCTCCCCCTGTCTACGAGATTAATATTAAATTAAATTTATCAATTTCCCTGTATTGAATTTTGAAAAATATATTCAATTTTATTAATTTGAAGTTCTGAATTTATTAAATATTTCACTTTTATTTTTTGACAATATTAATAGTATAAACAGTAGTAATTAATACCATGTTTAAGGGAAAATTGGGTAATTAGTGGTAAAAATAATATTATATTTATTATAAAATGACCGTAAAAATTGACCAAATCTTAATTTAGGATTATATGTTATCGATAAGAATTAATATATCAGTTATGTGGCTATTTATGGTCATCTTATAATAATATAAACTTTATTAATATTTATTCAAAGAAAACTGAAACATGCCATACTTTATTTTTTAAAAAGAGAAACACTTATAACATGGGGATATCTAGGTGAAATATTATATGATAAATATTAATTTCAAAAATAATGATGTTATATTTATTATGGAAATTTATATTCAATTTTTTGGTTAGAATTTGTACCTTAAAGTCTTGCATAATGATGTTGTAGTAATTGTTTAGTTAAAAGAAATATCAAATAAATGATATTAAAAATAAAAAAATAAATATAATTTGAGATAATTAATGTTATACAATAATTTAATAGGTTTAGTTTAAATTAAATTTATGTATTAAAATAGTTGGTTCCAAAATAACCTATTTTATTGATATTTTTAAAAGTCAATGTAATTAATAGTGTCAAATAGACTTAAATGATACTTTAAAGTAAATAATATTTTATTAATTGATATAATATTCCTAAAAATATTATATCCCACCCTTTTATTTCGATAAGGCGTAAAATTTCATCAATGATCCATTTATTGTCCATTTTTATTTTTATAGTAACAATATTACCCCTCAAACTATAAAACTCAATGTTGTCATTGCAAGAGTTAAAGGGTTTAAATAAGGGTTAAAAAACAAATAATAAGTGTATAACCACTCCCTAAATATTTAAAAAAATTATTTTATGAATAATATTCAACCCTTATTAAAATATTATAGAATATTTGTAATTTAATTTTCACTATTTCATTAAAATAACATATATATTATTTAAATCAAAGATAGTTACAAAATATGTGTCTATTTTTTATTTAATATATTTTATTTCTCCACATAGTGAATAAATCATGATATGAATAGAAATAAATATCTATCTTGATCTAAATGAATTTATTTTACTATTTAAATTTTTTATTCCATTTTTAGAAATTATATAATTAATTTAAATGCTTCTGTAATGATAATACAATATTTATTTAAATAATGGAAAAATAAAATGATTAATTTGAAATTTTTTTCATTTTGATTTATTTTGAATGTGTTAATATATATATATAATATTATAGATCTATACGATATTTTATAGATACTTCAAATAATTATATTCAAATTCTTGTTTTTTGGTGATGTATTTGAAGTCATATTAAATGAATAGTCTAAAATTTTATAATAATGGTATTTTATTGAATTAATATATTATTAAATTATTTCACAATAAAAATAATGTTAAATAATCATAAATTTTATATGTGATCGTCGGAAATAGATTCCACTTTTAATTTATTGGACTTTAGGAATCCTTTTTTCTCTACAATATCTTTAATATATTTTAATATTTTATGTCTTTCTAAAAGTGCCCCTCACAGCAATTATTAAACGGCACATCCTCCTTCACATACTCAAAACAATTTGAATCATATAGTGAAACCAATACCTTCAAATTTATCTTACCAAAATATTTATTTGAGTTCTATAGGTTTTGTTCCTTCCAAATTACCTACCCTATATATCTTAAGAAAGAATTAATGGAATTCCCCTAAAGAAGAGGTAATTATCTTTATTGGTTCTTCCATATCTATATCTTCTTCAATATCCCCTAAATGTTTTTATTCTGTGATAAAATAATAAATAATGTATCATATATCTTATTATATGTTATTGTGATTATGCAAAAACCTTATTACATATTTTATCCATCATACGAAAAATTAAAGAACCACGCATGTGTACGTACGAATTAATGTCTACACGTCATAGTGTAATCTATTTTTCATCATTAATTTAATTGGATTGGTATAATGATGTATATAATGGATATATATAATAAATATGAAATGATATTGATTTTAGAAAATTTAATATACTATAAAAATATTTACCCTTTCACCATTAACAGAATGATACCATCACTCATGCATAAGTATAACTTACCATCTCCAGGATGTAATGTGATTCATTTTCGATAATCCCCATTAACTAATGCTTATAAAAATCCTTATAATGAATAAATTTGATATTTATGACATTAATATAATTTATGAGATGTAGGATTTATATCCTATTAAAAAATTGAGACATTAATTACAAAACATGCATAGGAAAATGAAGAACTTGACACCCAAAAATGGGTAATAACACAATATTATCTACAATAGGGTGATAAAATAATATAATGAGATAATATATGATATAATAAATATGAATAAGGTTATTATAAAATTTAATAACATGGTTAATACCCTTATATATGATGTTAAAAGACATTCGACTAAAGGAAATGTAAGGTGAGGTATCTTCATCTCACTTTTATTTCTATGGGATACATGTTTTATTCACCACTTATTTATTTGTAATGGTTTATATGATTACCATTTGATATAATATCATTAATATATCTATATTCAATATATATTAATTTTTAATTGATGTTGTGGGAAATACGATTCAACATATTATAATGTGGTAATTGTTTATTTCACAATCTCATTGTCATTCGAGATTGTTTTTGTTTAAGCTCTTATGGGGAATATTCCTCCACCATATTCTTATTTTATTAAAATATTTTAAACTATTTTTCATATTATCCAATGACTATAATTTTCATTTTTATGCATTTTTAATTTTTTTAAAGAAAAATATTTAAATGGTATATTTTTTTGTTCTGTAAACTAGGTTCTTTGAGACCTTTTCGAAACAAATCCAGAAAGAATATTTTTTTAAATTATATGTAATAAAAAGATTTTACAGCCTTCATGAAGCATTAATTATTTTTCATTTCATTTTCATTTTATATTAATTATATTCAAAGATTATATTTTTTTTATAATTGTGTTGAGTTTTAAAAATTAATGAAAAGGTTATTTTCTACAATAAATTAGAAATAATTTTATTAAAGTATTTCAAACTATGTCAACATCCTCTATTGAGTATTATTATTAATTAAGTTTGATCTATTATTATGTAATTTTCTATATTTAATTTAACGGTTTGTAATCTAATTTATTATGGATGTGATATTTCAATACCATTCAAGATTTATGGTTAAAGAATTCATATTTCTTATGGTGGTGTTTTATAAGAATGTTTATATGGTATATTTATCACACCATTCATATAAGAAATTCTTAAGATATAGTAATCAAATAGTGGGTTCCAATATAGCTCTTAGATATATTGGTATGTCTCATAAGAAAAATCATTTGGACCAGCATAATAGGTTTGAACGTAGTTGTTTTTAGAGAGTCTTGTGAAAGGTCTTGACAGCAATGATGAAGTTGACCAAACCTAAATTGGTTTTCAATCAGTAGTTTTAAACCATATTTTTAATGGTCTTGATGGAAATGGTTCATGATCCATATACATAATTTATATAAATTTCACATTAAATACATTCATAATTATGCCATTACCACCCAAGATATTTTCACTATAAAAAATTCAATGGATGAATTTTGTTTATAGATTGATGAGTAAAATTAATTTTACATCAGCTATTTTTTTTGTTATATTGATTATTTTTTGGTTAATAATATCATTTAATGTACATAACCCATAATAATAATTTTATCTCAGTTATTTCTCATGCTTTATTTTTCACAAAAATCCATGAAGTGTACTATAATTTTTATACAAAGATGTTCTACATGGAATTATGTCATTCTCAAAAAACAATTATGTTGTAATTTTATATTTAAGACAAATTTTATAATAATTTATTCATATAATTTACCAATACTAATAACCTTTTAATTACATTGGTATCTTATTCCTTATATCTTATGCCTATGTAATTAAGTAATCCATTGGCCCTAGGTTATTCAGGTGGGGGTCTTTACAAGTAGTCTTCCTTACATAGGATAGATGTTATGATATCTCCTATAAATTGGAAAGTAAATTTTTTTTATGATATAATAATTAAATATAAATAATTATGTCATAAATATCCCATATATACTTTATATCCATCATCATACCCAACCATAAGTGGTGGTAATGGAAAACTTAATGACATCAGTTCGTGAGGTGTTATTACGTCGTACACACGAATTACGATTTTGTAACCCCTCGGATATAAGTGGGGATGGTTGTATGTGATTACATTAATATAAAATAATATTATTATATTTATGATACATATGTTTTTATATCATCATTTGGTAATAATAATTGACGTTGTTGGAGGAGGAAATAAAATAAAAATTCTTATTAGAAATTTACCCCTTCTTCGGGTAACCTCCTCAGGATTTCACCAAATCCTTAGTAGGAATGACTTATTCTAATTTGAAGGATTATAGGATGTGTACATGGATGTTTGTAAGTTATTTTGGTAGTTATTTTTTAGACCAATGGGTATTGATGTTTTGTGGAATATAGGAGAGGGTGGACATTTATAAGAGATTTGAGCGACACACATTATTTTTGAAAAGAAAAAGGTTGGCCGAAATGTTTCTCAACTTAAAGGGGTCCCAAATATTTTATTATTGATCCTTATATATTATATGGTTTACAAATGCCCATAAAAAATATTTCTAACTATAATTTAAATCATATTAGCACTTATCTGTTCATTTTAACCCCAAGTAAACCCATTTTTTCCATAACTGTTGTAAATAAATTTTTACTATTATTTACTATTTATTTTGGTAAAAATTTAATATTAACATATTCCAAAATTTAAATCAATGATATTAAAATTATGGAATATATTTTTCAAAATTTCAATCACAGAAGATGAAAATTTTGATTTCTAATTTATCTCGAATATGTGAATAGAAATAGGTTTTTACAATAAAATGAATAAAAATGTATAAAGTTTTTATATCAAAATTAAATTAAAAATTATTCTAATGAACATAATTAAATTAATAGATATAGAATTTATATTTTTTACTTTAAAACAGATTTATAATATAATTTAACAGCATAAATAGTTTAAATGAAAAGGGTATCTTCAATTAAAATTTGGTAACTTTCACAGTTCATCAAAAAATGAAACATTTCAGAAAAATAAAAAACAAATATACCTAACTTAATTAAAATATTATTATTCAATAAATATAGTTAATCTTATTAAAAACATTTGATAATTGTTTAAAAAATAATTTTATATTATGATGGAAACTTAACTAAATTGTCCTTTAGAAAATAAAATATAGTTTTTTTAAAATAATTCTTTTTTAAATGGTACTCATTTTATTTATAATGAAAATTTATCCATAATATTCATAATTTATTTACTAATATTCATAAAAAACAATTGAACAGATAGGTTATAATGTTATACTTTGTATAATATCATTTTAACTTGGGGTTGTATGCTCCAAAGGCTACTAAAGGTATTAAATTTATTATAATTAAATATATTATAATGTATCGTGATGTTATATTCACATGTACATAAGGAAGCTCATTACGAACTCTCTATATAATATGATATTCTAAATTTTTTATTTCATTGTGTAAAAAATATTACCAAATGGGGAAAAATATTGATGCAACATTAGGGGGGATAAAAAAATTGGAAAATAAAAAAAAATCTTCATAGAAATTATAAATCAATCTGTATCTATATTATTGATATTTCTAAATATAAAACATAGAAAATTAGTCATGAATGTTGAGGTAAATATTTTAAATAGTTTAATTTAAGAAAAATTATATAAAAAGGGAAATAAAAACGATGGATTGCAAAAAATATATGATATGAAATCTATTCCAAAACATTATGTGTTATCTCCCACAATAAATGGGATAAAATAATATTCTTACATCCAAATAGTCACACATTATATAAGGGTGAATAATGGTTTTTCTATGTTTTCAAGGTATTAATGAACATACTAGGTATTTTAAAAAATTTAATAATTATACTGACTAAAGGATTAAAATTAATATAAATAAGATATCATGAATTATATGTATCAATGTAGAAACAAATATTGGTTTCCATGTAATAAATATTGTTCATTAATGTTAGAATGAATATTATCATGTTGAATTATTTTTCAATTAATGTTTTTGGAAGTCAAGAAGCATAATTTTGTAAACTATGATGAATAATTAATATATCCGTATACATTAATATATCAAGATGCATTTTCAATCATCCTCTTTCGATAAAATTATATATATATTGATTAATTTAATCTGTGTGATAAGATTATATGGGCATGTATATTGATATTGGATGAATCGTTTTTGTACAATATATAAAAAATATTAAGGGATATGATAAAAATCTATATCAATTTGGGGAATTCATTCATAAAAAATATAGAGGAGTTGATTGAGTTCAAAACTAACTTTTTATTTATTTTGAAACACATCAGTGTACCTACATCTCTATATCTAGTAGTCAATGTTTAACGTAAGTGTATCCATGGATCAAAAGTAAAATTAATTCTCATGCAATGAAATAATAAAATTTTATTTATAAATTTTTAGAATACATATGATGTGTCAGTAAATATATTATTATTTTTTAAGAATTAATGTATGATATCTGAAATAAATTAAATTATTATTTCCAATTCAGTATAGAAATATTTATATTTCATAGATTAAGGGGAATGGAAACAATTATTAATTTAAGAAAAAGACATGAAATGGTTAACTTAGTGTCTACATACTAATTTGATCACTTGGTATTATTTTAACATCAAATGTTACATAGTTTATATAAAAATCAGGGAAAAATGATTAACCTTTAAAATAGTAGAGTAAGGATCAACAATGAAGCTATTGGTTTTTAGTGTAATGAATAAAAAAAATTAAATTTGTGGCCAATTTTTGTGGTGTTAAGGATATATGAAAAATTGATTTTATTATATTTTGAGATCCTTTGTATTATTGTAACTAGATTGGTAGTAATTTTGATATAATACATGACGATCATGTATTTGGATTTATTAAATTTAAATATATTTAGTTATAATGAAGTATCAATTTTAAATGTAACAAATGAAATGCATATATTTTATTTTATTTCATAATCATTTTATCAATTGTTTTTATTTTTCATGGGTTAAAATTAATTTAGGTGATAAAAAATTTTGATTACATTATGAAAATAAGAATGATTCCTTTATCAATAAAATTTTTAACTATGGAGAATGATGGATGTGATTTAGAAATTTTCATATAATTATGAAATGATCATGTTGAATTGTTATGAAAAAGCACACTTCGTATCTCTTAATAAATTTTGTGAGAATAAAAATGGATTAATTTTTAGTTAAACATATATGCATTGAAAAAAAATTATTTTTTATTATTAATTTATAATTTCAAAGAGGTTAATAAATTTGACCATATTAATAATTTTTTTATATTTTTTATTATTAGGTAGTAGTTTTTCATTTCAAGTATCCTAGTATGCTCTTATTAGTAGGGATATTTTTCTATAATCATCATTTTTGTGTAAATTATTTTTTTATAGTTAAAATAGATAATAAAATATATATAATTTTATTTCTATTATTGACATCCAGATATTGACCTCTTCAGTAATTGATTTATATTTATATAAATCTATTTAAATTTTTGTTAACATAGTGTAGATATATTTATTTTATAGACATGGAAGAAGAGGAAAATCCACTGATTTATTCATGAATGTATTCATATATTCACATAAATATACATATAATTGTGATATTAATTTCTAAAATTTTCCTTCTATTTGATGAAATTATGTGTAGCATCACTCGATGACCTATTTCTATAGAGTATTATTCTTCACTAAATAAGTTCATACCTAATGGTAATAGACATGATACTATACATTTAATAAGACTTTATCTTATTTTAGGAAGTATTATAGTTTAAAAGATGAATTTTATTGTAGAAATACACATGTAGGAACAATAACATTCAATATATGTGTATTTTGGCCATGAAAATTTAAGATAACATTATCCTACTATACACTAATTAGAGAAGCATTGAAAAAAAATACTAGATATTAGTGATGATAAGTAATAATAGGTAAAAGTTTTAAACAAATATAATTTTTTCATAAATATTACATATTATATATTTCATATGACTGAAATTTTATTTATTTTATTTAAGATGAAATTGTACACTGTTGATTCAATTGTAATTAATAAGTGTTATATGGCTATTTTTTCTATTATAAGTAATTGTTTTAAATATAATTTATTTTCAACATGTATTTATATGGAACAAGAGAATGAAAACCCATTCTCCTAATATGGGGTTTACATGAAAAGACATGGATGATAATTTTTACATGCCTATATGGGGAATCATTTCTAGTATGTTATAAATAAAATCATTTTTTAAAATTATTTGTTTTTCAAATTCTTATAAATTAATTTATTTTCATAAAAAATATATCCAAGATAAGACATCATGATATCTATTAGTAGAGTGTATATACTCATAAATATTCATTTAGAGGGTATTATATTCAATATTAAAGAATGATTTATGTAATGTTTTTTTGAGTAAGAGCTAAATCATGTAGAAAATATAATATAATAAATCGATATAAAATTACAAATATTTTATATAGATACCATTAGTTAAAATTTTAATATAAGAAATAACCCAAATTTCTGTATAATTATTGTTATAGTGACTTCATGGACTTGTTATATAGGAATCTTATTTTAGAAAACATGTTAATAAGTATCCATAATCAAACCACAATATATTCTCTTCTTCACCCCTTATAATTTAAAATTGTATTTTTATCATGGGAAGGTAAGCATAATAAATTGTTGAGATAAAATTCTCATTATGGGAAAAATAAATCAAAATTTGATCAAGGGTCAAGAAATATGTATATGAGAATAATTATTAACAGAAATATTATAATGAAAAGAATATAAAGAAATAATATCTATTTATACGACATGATCTTAAGAAATTTAATCCCAAAAGAGAAGGAATATACAATGTTATAATTGTTCAAAATCATGAGAGAAAAAAACTTATCAGTTAGGAATAATAAAATTAATATGACATAAATATGTGGAAAAGAATAATATGTAACTATAGAATAAACACAATCTTTTGAAATGCTTACATAGTTACTATAGTATGAAAATACCAGGATTAATTACTTGTTGGTTCATGTATTAATTCCTTCAATCCATTCTGAATCCAAAATCATAAATCACTGTCAATTAGTAAATTCATTATCATAACTCATGGTCTATTGTTTACTATAGTATCACAATGTGGGATACATTTTTGATAGGATAATCACAACTCATTGTCCATTATTAACTCATATATATGTACTCGTGGTCTATTATTTACTAGACTTTCACAACCCATGTTCTATTTTGAATCATTTATCACAACTCATGATTCATTATTGACTAGATTATCATAAATCAAGATACAATATTGACTCATGTATGACAACTTACAGTCCAATATTTACTCAAGTATCAAAAATCATAGACAATTATTATACCATGAGATATAAAAATAAAAATAATGAATTCAACTGATATATAATACCCCACATGTCAACTATCTATACATATTTTCTTCACATGAGATCTATAATTAATATTTTCAACAATGATTATATAAATTTGGAAAAAATAGGCTTCATGAACAATAACCCCAGAAAAATTCAAAAACATTCTAAAAAAGGAAGATGGATGTTGTTATAAAATAAGTCCAATATTTCATAAGATGAATGTCAAAGGAATTTTATATAAATGAAAAACCCCCTTTTTATTTCAGTGGATAAATCCCTTTGAAGATCATGAAGAAACAATCCTTTTTTGAAATTCTTGAAAACATATAAATTATTTATTTAAATGGAAAATATTGATCCTAATAAAACATTTTGTATAATAACCTATAAATCCAAAGGTTTTATCGAATGAAATACTTTATAAAATAAATTAACTTTAAAAAACTGATGATTTTTTTATAAAAAATGCATGAAACGAAAATCACATTCAAAAAAAATAGAATTTATTAAATAATAGAAAATGATCTTTTGAAAGATATAAAAATATTTTTTTTTCTTTTTAAAATCATGATGACATAAATATAAATTAAAAACTATTTTGAACATGTAAGTTAAGTGTTTCATAGATTAATTATCATATTTATATGGGACCCAAAATATATTTTGTAGTAAATTATTCTATCTATTGTGTAAAACAAGAAGTTATAGAAAATTTTGAAATGTCATTTTTGAAAAGGTAAATTAAAATATATATTAATAATTTTCACTAAATATATTTGAAATTAATATATATTTGAGAAGAGAAAAAATATTTTTAACTATAAAGAAGATTATAAGATAAATCATTTCATTCTAAAATGATATAAAGCCATTAATATTCCATTTTTGAAAAAAAAACATCAGAAAATTAGTTAGTAAAACTTACTTGTGAAAAGAGGATAAGGGGAATTGAATATAACATGAGATAAAACATAATTATTTCTATAAATATAAAGGATAAAGTTGGTGGTAGAGGAAAATATGGAAATAGAATATAAATAATTATTAAAGATAAAGTGAATTATTATTAAAAATGTCAAACTTTTATAGGTAACAAATTCATTAAGGTGGAATATTTGAATAAAAAGTATAAATTTACCATGATTGAAGAATAATGTTCACTTTAAAATATTTGGGTGGAAAAAACAAAGAACAAGGGATTTAATTTCATGGAAAAACCCTATAACACACCCCTCTATTCCATTTTTTTAATATTAAGGAAAAACCACATTGAGGGTAAGTGGTAACCTATAAAAAACATCCATTACAACATCAAGTAACACCTTTACACCCTAAAAATGAAAAATATAGACATTGGTATCCCGTATAATCGAACATAATCAAATACCATTGAGAACATGATATTTATCTTATTAATATCCTTATTAATGGTGGACTTATGCTATAAAATTGAAACTAGATGATTATTAACCATACATAGACCAATATATAAGAAACCATGGAATAGTTTTTGGTTGAAAATTGATGGGATATGTTTCACATGATGTGGATGATGTTTCCCCCATTTAAAATTTAATAGAAGGGTCATTTTTGGAGAACCCATTAAGTTTCAATAATGGAATATTACTATTAAATATTTAATGGTTCCAAAATTGATCAATGGAAATTTGTTATTCTTTTTGTTTATTTTCACATATTCATCCCCCATTTTTATACAAAATCTAGTGATATTTGGATTTTTCTTTTTAAATTTTTAAATTTTATCCTAATATAATTTTATATTTGTAACAATTTTTCACCATTGGTAAATAAATATAATAATGAAAAAAATAAACGGAACTTTTTATATAATATAAAAATGATAATTTAAAAATTTTAAATCATTTTTCAAATATAATTTCCTTGTATTATAAATTATAATTTTTCAAAAACTCCCATAACATGTACAATAATATTTTTTAGAGAAACAATGTTTTTAATTTAAAAATTTTCATCTAGGTTAAAATTTTCAATCGTATTATCTTCAATGAAATAAATAATTTATAAAATTGTCCATTCAATGAAATGAAAATTTTAAATTAACCTTAAATATGTTAAATCAAAAAAAAATATAAAAAACTCTTTTAAATTTTGAAAGAAATTTTATTTATGTTCTAAAAATTTAAAATTTCATTTCAAGTTTCATAAAATTTTATTTTAATACATATATATACTACATAAAGAGATAATTAATCAATTAAAAGGTTTTATACACTTATATGACTTTCTCATATATTTATAATGTAATAAAATACAAAAAATTGGTAAAATCATTATGTTCCACTATTCAGTAAAAAATTAATTATTTCATAAAAACCCAAAACATCATGATAAGATATTTTATACATTGTGAATTAAAAAAAGAAGTTAATTTTACAAAATTAATATCTATATATTAAAAAATTATCATTTAAATGAAAATAAAATATATAAAATAAAAATGTTTATATTAAAAAATTTAATTTTAAAACATTATGTTTTCATAAAAAAAATTGTATAAATTTTTAATTTATCATTTTATTTTAATTTAAAAGATATTTTATTATTCGTAAATATTTATAATTTCAATCATTTAATTGGTTAAGGCTCTTTTTGTTTTGGTTTTGTATGTGGAACAATCTATCAACCATATTATGAGTTTAGGTAAATAGAATATAGTTTCGAAAATTCCAGGATGTTACATTTTCCACAATTAAAAAAATTAATCTTTAAAATTTTAATTATATCTATATAGTAAAACTAATAATTGGTTTCTTAAATATAGATATATATCATTATATAATTTATTTAGTGATATAAACAATCATAGGAAATATATCATTTCCCTTAGAATATACTTATTCATAACATTGAGCTTTTCAATAATCATTTGATCCAAGAACCTATCATTGTTAACTTTGAGAACTGATATTATCTAATTATTTTTCTAAAGTATGTTCATAATAATCCATTAATTTATAGATTACCATATGATGAATAAAATTTTATTTCTGATTCAAAAAAAATTTCCCTCTTTTAATTGATTTCCAATCCATTTCCTTAAATCAAGGGAAGTTAAACTAAATTATATATTATTAAGAATTCTGTAAAACAATCCATATAACATGAAGGTGATTTATACACCATTGGTTAGTAATGATACCACCAAAATTATCTTTTATTTAATAAAAAGATAATAATATTTGAAACATGTATTATATAAGAAATCCACAAATATACTCTGTAGAGAAACTGTCTTTTCCCACACATTTTATGTGAAAGAAATTGGATCCTCTTTACATAAATATTTTTTATGGATAAAATTAATTTATTTTTTATCATTATCCTTAATTCCATGTTCAAAATTTTCAAAAATACTCAGTTATTAATTATAATATGACAGATTTTTGTGATAATAGCCATAAAATTTTAAACATAAACTTCTATCTAACTTGGTTTTTCTATAATGAAAATTACTACATTATTTATCTTATTCATTATTAAAATGGTTCTTCTTAGATAAAACTAATAAAATAATCAAAACAATTTATTGTGAGTGATCAATTATAAATCCATAATAGAATTATAAAAAAAATACACCTCAAAATGTCTAACTCTATGAAACCATCAAATTAGCTATAAGTTCAACCTAAATCACTCTTGGTTACATATAGGATTATTTAGGATGGGTTCTATTAAATCCATCATCCTAATTCATTAAAATAATGAATAATTATTATGGTTTTTAAATAAAATATCATTAACCAAATCATATTGGAAGGGAGTGTCTAGCAATATGTATAGTTATAGGACCACCATCATGAATGTTGTGACCAATCCTTTTCTTACATTACTATTACATAATTTTAAATATAAAAAAATAATAGTACTACACAAAGAGGGTCCAAAGGTTTAGTTTCTTGGGTAAACTAGGAACCTACATAAAAATTACAACTTAAAGAATAAACATTTATTTATTCCCTTCTTCTCAAGCTTCTTATTTGAACTTGACCTCTCCTTAGTACATTTATTCACCTGAGGATATACATAAACATGGGTGAGCTAAAATAAAATTAAGAGGATATAGAAGAACAATATAGCATGGGGTGATCATAATTATAACATAGGAAAAAGATCATGAACATGAGAGTAAACATTAAAAAGAGACATGAAATGTGGCAATGCATAAAAAAATAAAAAATCATGTCTTAGTGGTTAAATTCCACACATACTTGTGAAAAATATAGAATCTTTTTCACACATCATTTCATATTAACTCATTAGATTAATTACAATACCCAATGCATTGGAGCTTTATATAATTCTGGGCGCACCCATCACATTGAAACATTTATATTGCACTATATAATTCTAGGCACACCCATCACATCATAACATTATCATTTCTCATGCATGCCACAATGAACATATATAAAAAATGAACGTAACTAACCCATGGAATGTAATGATTTTCATCTCATAAAAACACATTCATAAACATTGGGTTCCCAGAATTAGGTGGGAATAACATACTTGATACGATAGCCATCAACATTGAGTGAGAAGTAAATAGTGTGTTTTTGAAAGAAGAGTTCTTTTGGAAAACATTTTCTTCACATAAAAATCAGTAGAAAATATATATATCCCGTAAAAGGTATGGTAATGATGAAAAAATGGTTCTTATGGATGGAAAATACCAAAAATGGATTGAAAGATGGAGAACCTCAAGAAAGAAAGTTGGGTTTGAGATTTTCCCCTTACCATGTATCTGAATGCTTTCTTCACATTAATGTCCTATATAACCAAATTAGATTAATTAATTGAAAATTACAGAACTTTTATTTCATGAATATGATTCATTATGGTTTCATTATGTTATTTTATTAGCATTTGGATGATTTATAGTGTATAAAAATATTTTTCGGGAATGTTCGTTTTTATGGATTTCTTGTGCGGTTCACATGTATTCATAATTGAAAGTTCATGTAGAACATGGATAAACATCTAGAACATATATTTATGGTTATTAATGATATTCAATAAGAATAAATGATCTTATAATCAATTATATTATATAACATGTTGTCAAATCATTAGATAAGAATTAAATGAAGATTGTTTGGGTTAATTTAGGTGGTTTTTTGACCACAACGAACTTGTTTTTTAATAGTTTAGTAATATGTACCTAAGTTAGTTCCAGAACATGAAATAGGATGTAATAAATATAATATAATTTGGTTCAATGTTGAAAAATGGTTTCATGACCATATCTGAATGCTTTAAAATAAATTAAAAACATGTCGTTCTTTAAAGTGATAGATTAACACCTCAAGAACAATGTTTTATTTTATAAAATAAAAGAAAGAAGATAAGAGGGTTGGATGGTATAATATCCCATTAGTATAATAAAATTATATTATATATATTATACTAGAGTTACCATACCATTTGAATGAATATATTTGGTGAGAGAATAAGAAAAGAACATGAAATTCAAAGGAAATTAAATGAATAGAGGGAGAGAAAATATCTCTTGAATCCTCATTTTGAGATCCTCCTTAAGGAAGCTAGGCATGGTCTATTTATGAGACCAGATGATATTGGACATGGGGGAGGGGATAGAGAAGATTTTGGGGCATAGTATAGACAAGGCTTGAATCTTGAGAGGTGTGACGAAATGAGGGTTTGATGGGTGGTATTTATAGTGGAGGGGAGAGGGTTTTCCTTAATATGTAATTCATTAGTTTATTAATTTCCCTTAAGATAATGAATAATGAGTCTTCCATGACCAAGAATAGTAAATAGGGAATGTGATTTCTATATTTGGGTGCTTACATCACTTGTTATGTTAAGAAAAGTGGGTTTAAATTATAATGTATTTATACTATAAATTAATGTATTTTTCTATTCACCAAAAATTCATGTATTTCATAAAAATCCCAAAAATTCACCCTAACCATTTTTTGAAATGTAAGATCCAAAAATGAATTCCATTTTTCAAAAATAATTTTCTAAATATTATTACTTTAATATATATTAATACCATAATTTATTATCAAAGACCAGTTTTAAAACATTCATTTGCTTATTATAAAAACTTTTTTGAGGACTGCATAGCCCGACATTCCATTGCAACAGAAGATCTAGAAGGCACCGACCTTGGAAGAGAAGAGTAGTCCTTCCTCGTCCTTCGTTGTGTTGGTATAGTTATAGCACCCTCACTCTCATGCACCTTCATCCTCCCATCCTGAACGACATCATTATAGGAAGGCCAGACAGCGCCACTATTATTTTCCTTGTCACTATCTGAGACGTCGCCCCACTTTCTAGAGATGTGTAACTCTTGGTAACCCTCATTCAGGCCCGGATCCTGTTGAACTTGACTATTGGAGTCAACCATGGAAATACATTGTGGTTGCTCCGCAATATTATGCATTCCACTCTCTCCAATTGTATTCTTAGAGAAGTCGTGCTATAACTTGCCACCTTCCTGCCTTTTATCATTCTTCTTTACTTGAGAGGTCTCCACATTATCCAGTTCAAGAGAATGGTTACTAGTGGAAACTGTGATAAGCATTGCTTCAGCAACATCCGCCCACCCTTGCATCTATTCATCACAAGCGTCCTCCGCTGCCAATTTAGAGAAAATTTATCCCACATGATGTGCAGTCTGCACTTTCATCTGAAAATCCCCATGCAATGTGTTTACATGGCTGATATCTATAGCTCGGACCATAGCATGCCAAGGTTTCTCATCATCAACTGTCCGAACATTGGAAATTATTTGCTCCTGAACACCATCAGCAACTGAATCCATAGGTTTTGAAACGGAGCAGGCTATCCCTACATCTACTTCTGAGTGACCGAGCCTACTCCCCTTACATTGCCTCACAACACCTTCATCTCCCTTATAATGACAAACCGAAATAGATTGTATATCATCTTCAGACTTACTGCTCAGATGGACTTGAGTCCGGCTCAAGAAATCTGGACCCCTTGCATCCTCTACTCTGTGCATTCCCAAAGCAGATCCAAGCATACCCTCACTCCCATCACCATTTTCCAGCCTTTACTCCCTAGAACCTATAGCTAACACCACTTGACCATTGCCCATAATCTTTTCCCGGGCCGCTTCCTGCACATTCCCCTGAGAAATAATTTGGACATCATCATGCTGTGACATTCCCGCACCTCCCTGCACATTACACTTGATTGCAAGATCTTCCCTTGGTCTTCTAAACACCCTGGACACCCGCGGATTCAGTTGATGACCCATGGCCTGCTTCCCCTTCTCAGATCTAGAAACAGCCCCTGCAACCGCATGACACACCACTGAAACATTAACAGACCGCTCTTTCTCCATCGCCTGCAACATCTGATGCTCCCGACCCTTGTCCTCTCTACCCGCACCCAAACTCATTAAGCCATCCCCTATGCCTTATTTAGATTCCATAACACTTTCACTTATTTGGACTACCCGGTGACCAGGACCCCTGCCCACCATTCTTGTAGCCCCCGTCGACAAACAGTTGAAGAATTCCCCAACCGCCTACAAGAAGAACAGTAATCCGTCAAACTCTCGTAGATCAAATGATGTTTATACCTATACTCCTCACCAATTGTTATCCATACATAATCAAAGGGGGTTCTAGACATGTCCATCTCAACACACACTCGCGGATTAATAGGATGAAAAACCGCATGTGTGCGACTGTCCGAGCAAAGATACCTACCTACCAGGTTGCCGAGCATTTTCAACACAGAAAGATTTTCGAACGGTAGCAGAAGATTGGGTAACCTGACCCAAATCATAGAAGAATTAAGATCACAACTCATATAAAACTTAAACAACCATCGAAAAAAAAGAACCTGAAACCATCGCAACATCGAGGAGCCCTCGACCAGTCACTGATGAGATCCTCCTCTGATGAAAATCAGATCATGGTATGATTGTTGTCTAGAAATCCCACTATCACTCTTTCTTGGAGATCCCAATATTCGAAGACGAATCTGTCAAAAGGATCCACCAAAGGTCTTCTCTTCTTGAACCGCACAACCAAGGTGAGATCCAAGAATGCAGAGGTATCCGCGAACTCCGAGTTTGAAATCTAAATATTCAGGAAACCATTAATGAGCTCTAGAACTTTTGGGTTTAGAACAGCTTTTGGGAACGGCGGAAGAAGTTTAGGGTTAGATAAGGGACGGAAGGGGGCCAATACATTCAAGGCCTTCAAATATCCCTCCCCCGCTGACGGGGGAGGGACCGGCGCGGAAACCATCATCGTCACCGAGAGAAGGACCCCCTGGCTAGGGTTCCGTCGCCATCTTCCATCTTCTGGATTGAGAAAATCCTTCTAAAATATAGGTATATCAAACTATCAACTTGAATATTATTTTTATATTATCATAGGTAAGGATACTATTCGTTATGGTATACCACTATTCATAAGGATATGTTACTATTCATAAGCGTATGTTACTATTCACCAAAAAATAAGTTATTCTTATTGGACTCCAAATAAATTACTTATTGCAACCGTGTATATCAAATTTTCAAAATTCCAAACAAAGAAGTGACAAACATATGTTTAAAGGTCACTTACAACGTAGTAGTTCATTATATTACCGTATCATATTATTTTATGACACATTTATAAGAAGAAAATTTCCATTGAAAAACATTGGGTGGTTACATTATTCCCCCCTTATGAAATTTCACCTTCGAAATTTCACTTTACACAAACAGGTGAGGGTACTTCTCCTTCATTACCTCTTCTAGTTCCCAAGTATCTTTTTAAAACTTATGGTTCCTCCACAACACTTTTACAAGGTGGGTTGTCTTGTTGCATAGAACCTTATCTCCCCGGTCCAGAATCTATACTGGTTTCTCCTCATATGATAGATCATCTTCCAGCTATACCACCTCTGATTTCAGTACATGTGTGGGATCCGGTATGTACTTTTTAAAGAGTGATAAATGAAAAAAAATAAAGAACATAATCCATATTCGGTGGAAGTGAAAACATATAGGCCACATTTCCTATGCGATCAAGGTTCTCAAAGGGGTCAATATTCCTTAGGCTTAGCTTCCCTTTCTTTCCAAACCACATGACCCTCTTCCATGGTGATATTCGAAGGAAGACTTTATCTCTAATGTCAAACTCCAAGTCCCTTTGAAAGTTGTCAGTGTAGATCTTTTTCTGACTTTGATCAGCTTTAATATGTTTATGGATGACTTGAACCTTCTCTATCATCTCTTGCACAAGATCGGGTCCAAGTAGCTTTCTTTCTCCAACTTCATCCCAACAGATTGCAGTTCAGCATCACTTTACATACAGAGCTTCATATGGATCCATCTGAATACTTGAGTGGATTCAATTGTTGTATGAGAACTCAACCAACAGGAGAAGCTGATCACATCCACCTTTGAATTCTAGAGAGCAGACTCTTAGCATATCTTCAATCGTTTGAATAGTCTTTTCAGATTGGCCATTAGTTTTGGGGTGATAGGTCGTGCTAAAATTTAATTTAGTACTCAAAGCATGTTGAAGACTCATCCAGAATTTAGATGTGATCCTTAGATCATGATCAGAGACAATCAAGAGTGGAACTCCATGTAGTCTCGCCACTTACTTCACATATATCGTTGCAATTTGTTCAAGAGAGAGGTCTTCCCAAACTATATCACATTATTTACTTTCGACGTTGTCGGGAGAACCATGAAAAAGTCCATAGTGGCATTTTCCCCATCTCCACATGGGTATAGGTAATGGATACATCATCTCTTTAGACTTTTTTCACTCTACTTTAACTTGCTGACATACGAAGGACCTTTATATATATTTTGAAATATAATTCTTCATGTAATTCCACCATAAGTGTTCTCTGAGATTAAGGTACATCTTGGTACTCCTAGGATGGATAGATAACGTTGAGTTATATGCATTGTCCAATAGCTCCTTCTTTATCTCGGGTGATGAAGGCACACAAAGCTGCATTATAAACCGAGTCACACTATCATCATCGATATAGAAACTCTTGCAGTTACCATTCTTTATGGCATTCACCCTCTTTTGATTCTCCACATCATATATTTATGCTTACTTAATCTTCTCTTGGATGGATGGTTTCACAATCATTTGGGAAATGTAGGATGTATCCCATGCCCTTATGCTTTCGAAATCCATCTTTTGCATATCCATGAAGATATGGCCTTCCTTAATCCATAGCATGGATTGAGTAGTAGGTTCTTTTCTGCTTAGAGCATCATATACCTTCTTCGCCATTCCAGGATTATAGTGAATAAGGAAATCATAATAATTGACTAGCTCTAACCATTTCTTTTGATTCATGTTGATCTCCTTTTGTGTGATGTTATACATTATTCTCTTGTGGTCGATGTATATGTCACACTTCTCTCTGAAAAGGTAGTGTTGCCAAATTTTCAATGAAAAAAACACAGATTCCAACTCTAGATTATGTGTCATGTAGTTCTACTCATGGATCATCAACTGTCGTGAGGCATAGGCTATCACATTTTAATTTTTCATGAGTATGCATCCCAATCCGTTCTTTGAAGTATCACTCTATATCACAAAACTTTCTCCACTTTTCAGTTTTGTGAGTACAGGTGAAGTGATCAGCCTTCTCTATATCTCCTTGAAGCTTTCCTTACATTCTTTCATCCAGAAATACTTTAGCCATTTCTTTGTTAACATAGTTAGCGGGCTTGATATTCATAATAAATTTCTCAGAAAATATCGTTAGTAACCATCTAATCTATTAAAACTACAGATTTCTATGACACTAGAGTGCATGGGCCATTCCTCAATCTTCTATGTTTTTTAATGGTCCAAAAAAATTCCCTCACTTGTGATAACATGACTTTAGAACGTGACATGCTTCATCCAAATGTCACAGTTTATGAACTTGGTGTACAACTTCTCCTTTCTCAATGTCGCCAACAAAAGTCTTAGATGTTCTTTATATTATTCCTTACTATTAGATTAGATGATAATATCATCAATAAACACTACCATAAATTTGTTGAGGTAATGTCTAGACACTCTATTCATAAAATCCATGAAAATTTCTGGGGCATTAGTAAGTCCATAGGGCATCACCAGAACCTCATAGTGAAAATATCATGTACGGAAGGTAGTCTTCTGAATGTCTTCCCTCTTAACCTTTAGCTGATGATATCTAGAACGAAGATCCACCTTTGAGAAGTATTGATCTCATCTTAACTGATTGAAAAATTCATTAATCCTTGGAAGAGGATAATTGTTCTTTATAGTGATATTTGTTGAGTTCCCGATAATCGATACACAACCTCATTGTTTCATCCTTCTTATTCACAAAGAGCATTGGTGCACCCCAAGGTGATTCACTAGGGCATATGAAACCTTTTTTAGATTCTCTTGTAGGTTCTTCTTTAACTCCTCCAATTCGATAGGATTCATCCAATAGGGACACATTGAGATAAGATTAGCTTCATCTATTAGTTTTATTGAGAAATCTACCTCACGATCTAGGGGAATTCTGGGTAACTCTTTGGGAAATACATCAGTGTATTCACTCATGATGGGAATTCCCATAAGGTTGGTATTATCCTTTGACTGAACCATTTGGTAGAGGACTGATGTTTCATAGGGAATCAATACCCACACCATTGAAGGATTTTTTAAAGGAGATTCATGATCCTCCTTTAATTTGTAGAAGAGCATGCTATGGTTTGAAATATAAAAAGTTATTTCCTTTTCTCGATAGTTGAAATGTGCTCTATATAATGAGAGCCAATCTATTCCCATTATAGCATCGAATTCCAGCAAGGTAATTATTACGACATTTTCTGTAAGAATATTCCCACATATGACAATAAGAGAAGATTCAAACACATGGGTTGCAATGATTTCACCGCTTGGTGTTTTTACATATATCTCTACTTCAAGGTTCTAGGGAGTCGATTATATAGTTCTAGAAAACTTACAAGACATAAAAAAATACGTATAACTCGAATAAAATAAGATATTTCCCTTCACGAGTTAATAGGATGTATTCCTTATACGACTTCATTATCTTGATCCAATTGTATAGTTGTGATGGCATAGTCCTTTCTTGGTTCCTTTGTATTTGGTGGCTGCTGATGCTAGTTACCCTTGAGAACATGAGGTTTAGTCAAATTTCTTGAATAGTGCCCTAGATCCCTAAAGTTGTAGCATTGAACCATTGGTGGTTCTCTCATTTAATCCACTACATCATCCTTTCATTTCATGTCTTTTCCACACTCATGAGAATGGTGTCTTTCATTCCCACACTTGAAGCACTTCCTCATCCCTTTGTGGTAGTTCCCATGGTTCAACATACAACATTTTTGGCATATGGGTTGTTGAGTTCTCTTCTTACCATTGTGATTAGATCCACCAGCTTGAAACTCCAAATTTTGTTTCTTATCACCATATCCGTAGGACCATTCTCCAAACTGCATCTCTACTTTGAGAGCACACCGAACAACTTCTTCATAACTCCCAAAGTCTCAAATTGCATGACCCTTTCGAAGAAGCAGTTTTAATCAACTAAAGAATATATATATTTTTCTATCATTGTTGATAACAAAACCTGAAGAGTTCCTTTCATGCCTTGTGAAATTCGCTTCATTGGTTGTGAGATATTATCCTTCTTTTTTCTTAAGCTCTATAAATTCTCTTTCTATCTTTGATGGAATAGTTATTGTGAAATACATGTTAAGAAAAAATATATTAATGTCTACCCATTCCATATCTTCAATTTCATCCCTTGGCTTGGTATTCTTAATCAAATCCCACCATTGATCGGCCTCTCCATCTAGATGATAAACGTCTAGATTCACCTTCATTGTCTCAGAACAATGATGCACAAAAAAAATATTTTCTCCATGGAGTTGACCCACTGTTTTGCAACTATTGGATCAGAAGATCCACTAAACGTCGGTGGTCATTACCACATAAAACATTCGATTTTTAGTTTCTACCACTTTGGTGAAGGATGATGTTTCCCATTATTATGGTTATTGTGTATAACCTGAGATAGTTTGGTAAGAATTTCCATGATGTTTTGAACTCCACCTCCCAAATCATTGGGGATGTTGTTCAGGCAATCATTTTGTTGGCCCATGAATGACTTGTTTGCTTGGTTTCACCCGGTTCCCCCAATTTCTAAAATAGAAAAGGTTAGAACTAAGCACTAGTCAACAATTCATGAATAAATTATTCATTTGAAAAATTTTCACTAAAATCATAACCTATGGGATCTATACGTAAATATTATGTTTTTTCATATTTCTACTTGGTCTCAGTTTAGAGGTTTTCTCAAGGTTCACTAATCATAATTATCAATTTAACGAAACCTTTCCTCTAATACAAACTATTGCGACCCAAAATTTTCTTAAATTACTATTAAATAATTTTAAAGATATACAACATAATATTATTAAACATAAAGGATCCAATGGTTTAGTTTCATGGAAAAACTAGTACCCTACATAACCATTACAACATCAAGCAAAGATTTATTTAATTCTTTCTTCTATAGCTTCTTATTGGAACTTGACATCTCCTTAGTACATATTGCCACCCGAGGATATAAATAAAAATAGATGATCTAATATCCTTATAAGAGGATAGATGAGAACAATATAGAATGGGGGGATCATAATCATAACATATTCAAAAGATCATGAACATGATAGGAAACATTAATAAGACACTTGAAATGTGGCAATGCATAAAAAATAAAACATCATGTCTTAGTGGTTAACTACCGCACATACTTGTGAAAAAATATAGCATCTTGTTAACACATAATTTCACATTAACTCATGAGATTCATCACTTTACCAAATCTATTAGATCACTTTATAATTTCAGGCGCACCCATCACATCGAAACATTCATATTGTGCTATATAATTCTGGGTGCACCCATCACATTTTAAGTTTATCATTTATCATGCATGACACAATGAAAATATATAAAAAATTAAAATAACTAACTAATGGAATGGAATTGGTTTAATCTCATAATAACACATTCATAAACATTGGGTTCCCAGAATTAAGTGGGAATAACATACTTGATACGATAGCCATCAACCTTGAGTGAGAAGTAAAAGGTGTGTTTTTTGAAAGAAGAGATCTTTTGGAAAACATTTGTTTGACATAAAAATATATTGAAAACATGTATATTCTAAAAAGGTAACATAATGATGAAAAAATTATTCTTATTGAGTGAACATACAAAAAATCTAGAGAAATATGGAGAACCCGAAGAAAGAAAGTTGGGTTTGAGATTTTCCCCAAACCCTGTATCTGAACACATTTTCCACATTAATGTCCTGTATATCCACAATATATTCATTAATTGACAATTCAATAACGTTTTGAATATGAATATGGTTATTTAGGTTATCATTAAGTTATATTATGGGCCTTTGGATGAGTTATATAGTATAAAAATATTGTTTGGGAATGTTTGTTTTTATGGTTTTCTTGAGCGGTTCACATGTATCCATGAATGAATGTTTGTGTAGAACAATGATGAACATCCAGAACATATATTTCATGTTATTAATGATATTAAAGAATACTAAATGATATTATAATGAATTATATTATATACCATGTGGACGAATCATTATATAAGAATTAAATGATGATTGTTTGTGATAATTTAAGCAGTTTTTTCGACAACAAACTTGTTTTTTTAATAATTTTGTAATATGTACCTATGATTGATCTAGAACATGAAATCGGATATAATAAATAAAATATAATATGTTTCAAGCATAAAAATTGGTATCGTTACCAGATCTGAAATCATTAAAGGAAATTGAAAACATGTCGTTCTTGAAAGTGATAGATTAACACCACATGAACTGTGTTTTCATTTATAAAATAAAAGGAAGAGGATAAGGAAGTTAGATGGTATAATATCAAATTATTATCATAACATTACATTATATGTATGAAATTGGATTTCCCATACCATTTGAAAGATTATAGGTGGGGATAGAATAAGGGGAAAACATGAAATTGAAAGGAGAATAAAGGAAAAGAGGGAAAGAAAATACATCTTGAATCCTCCTCTTGAGATCCTCCTTAATAAATCTCGGCTTCGTCTTTTGATGAGACTAGATAATCTTGGATGTGGGGTATGAATGGTGGTATTTATAGTGGAGGGGAGAATGTTTTCCATAATATTTAATTCATTAGTTTATTAATTTTTCTTAAGAAAATTAAAAGTGACACTTCCATGACCATGAATATTAAAGAAGGAATGTGGGTTTGAGATTTGGATGATTACATCACTTTTGATTTCAGGAATAGTGGGTTTAAATTATAATGTATTTATAAGGTCAATTAATGTATTTTACTATTCAATAAAAATTTATGTATTTCAAAAAAATACCAAAAATTCTCCCTAACTATTTTTCAACATGTAGAATCCAAAAATGAATTCCATTTTTCAAAAATAATTTTCTAAATATTATTATTTTAATATTTAATTAAAATCATAATTTATTATCAAAAACCAGTTTTAAAACATTCATTTACTTATTCTAAAATATTGGTATATCATACTTTCAACTTGGATATTATGTCTATATTATCATAGGTAACATTACTATTCATTATGGTATACCACTATTCATAAGGGTATGTTACTATTCATAAGGGTAGGATACTATTCATCAGAAATTATGTTTTTCTTGTTGGACTCCAAATAACTTACTGATTGCAACCGTGTATATCAGATTTTTGAAATTCCAAATGCAGAAGTGAAAACATTATGTTTAAAGATCACATAGCACATAGTAATACATTATTTTTGGTTTTCATGTGAGTTTATGACATATTTATAAGTAGGGAATTTCCATTGAAAAACATTGGGTCGTTACAATGAACTAGTGTGAAATTGAGTTCATACTTGACTAGCCTTTTTCAAGTTAATTACCCCTACTTGAATATGTTCCATAGTCATATACACATTCCTATATCGAAAAAAATGATTTAATTACTTGGAGATCCACACAATCATATCATTACCAAAAAATCAATATGTCAACCTTGTCTTAAACTTACCACTTAGATATATCCCTAATGTTACTAATAATGTTGTTGAATCCTATTTCATAAAACATACTCCACTATTTCATGAAAAAAATTTAACCCGACACTAACACCAAGTATAAATTCCCATGATAATAATATCTTTATTTCAAATGATTTATATTAGTTAACCATTATTGATCAAAAAATAATCAAATAATAACAAGAAGGGAAGGTTTAGTCTCTTTGAGGAATAGTTATATTGGAAACTTATTTATGAAATCATGGGAACATTTATTTATTATTAAACCACACTATAGTCCCTTTAAATTTTTTAATAGGTTATACTCATCTTTATAACTAGTGGAATGGAAACATAAAAAATGGATGAGATAACATACATATTTAGTGAAATACTTATCCAAATTTCATTACGAGTTTGGTCTTATGCTTATATGAAAAACCTTTTTTGGTAGAAATTCATTATTTAAAAAATATGTACTAATGATAGATTCCATAAGAAATGATGAAAGAAATATAAGCCTAAAATAGAAAACATTTTCCTTGGAATAACAGGGTGAAGACGTAAGCCAATAAACTTGTTCAAGGGGTAATAATCAAAGGCTTATGATATAAAGATGTCGAATTTTTTAATTAAACTATGGAATAAAAAAAATATGAAAAAATTTCATAGTGGTATAAGTAACAAAATCCTACTACACATTACATGGTCTAATAGGTAATACTTAATACAACCAATTTTGACACAAGCATCATAGATCACAAACCATTTGTGACTTGAGCATCATAACGCACTATTTATTATGGACTCGAGTAATAAAACTCTTGATTCATTATTAACATGAGTATTAAATCATTTTGTAAATTATTGACCAGAGTATGACAATACACGGTGTCTTATTGTAAAAACTAGGATGCACTAAACCCATATACACAACAACCTTTTAATATAGACATTGATTCATAGTGTATTAGGTTTTATTAGTAACCCTATAGACACGTCTTAACCCCTAGGACCCACCCACATTCCCAATTAGATCATTATACTAATAACATCCCCCATAGTCTGACCCATGTTCCATCAATTTTTATTGTCTTCAATCACTAACATCCTAGGAAACAAGCCCAAGGGTCACCAATATTGATGTTAATCTAGTCCAAGGAGCAAATTACTATGGAGTTATAATCAATTTTGTTCCTCAAAAGAAAGGCTCACCCTATTGAAATATGTTGTATCATATAGTATTGTAAAAATCTATATTTATAAGGTGTTATATCATACCAAAATTATATCCCTATTATATTATAGAAAAACATCCTCATTTTTGACCCTAAATTTTTATCCTATTTTTGGAAATACACTTCTAGATGGACACTACCATTAAAATCGATTGTAACCACTATGATTTATTAACAACACAAGAAACCTAACGTATCATTGTCATCAGGTTATGACCCAGTAAACGTATCTAGTCAAATAGAAGACTCATGGTTCCCCCTCCTTGGTGAACCCACATTCTTGAATGGTTCATCAGACTATTGACCATCCCCACAGACCAATAAATAGTCATTCATTTTGATTTTTCTTCACACTCACACACCATGAGAAATATCCCATGATTTTATGAATTTTATCACTAAACTAGACAAATATTTTCATAACCATGGAGTTATAATCATGTAGGCTCCCAAAAATAATGTTGACATATGTTGAAAATGGAAATAAAATTTAGACAATTTACCCTTTAACATTTTAGGTTGTTCTAATTGTTGACATGAGTATCAAAACTCATGGACCATTATTGAATCAAATATCGCAATTCAAAACTCATGATTTACTCAAGTATACAAACATTTGACACATTTTTATCCCTTGGGATATAAAACCATATAAAATTTAAAGGTGGAATATATAGTACCACACCCACTAATCATCTATATAGTTATGTTCCTCATGAAATAAGTCATTTATACTTTTAATATCACTAATCTTCATATCAAAAGGGATAGGTTTCATGGAAATATTATTTAGGAAATTACATCATCCTTACAAAGAAGGAAGATGGATTGTGGTATAAAAAATATCTTATGTGATGTAAAAGGAAATTAAATGTATGATGATAGTGATGAAAAACAACCATTAAGGTAATTGGATAAACCACTTATAAAAACTAGATGATATTCCCTTTTTTGAAAATACTGCAAAACTCATCGAAATTGAATACTTTTAAATAAAATATATTAAAATTGATAAAAAAAATTAAAATTAAAATACTGAAACCAAAATAATGAATTTATAAGTCAAATTATATAAAATTTTAGTTATTTTAAAAAACCAAATATAATTTCTTAAATATATAGGTCAATAAAATCATTTTTTTAAAATGTATAGACTTCCATGAAAAATCATAATTTTTCTTTTGAAAAATATATGAATAGTTCCATTGATTTTAAAAATAGTCATGAGTAAGAAACATTTTAATCCAAATTTAAAAACAAATAATGTAATCTATATAAAGAATCATTCCCATACCGAGAGAGAAACCATTAATGGGTTTTTAAAAATAACTTCAATCCTTTCCATAAAATATGATGTTATAGTCATTTTTAAAAGTAATTTTACAAATTTTAAAGTGAAAAGGTTTGATAAAATTTAATTTTAATATAATCATCAATTATATAGCATTGAAAGACATAAATTATTCCTAAATAGAATATGGTGTGTAAGAAATGTCATTTTATTTTTAATTGATGAAAAACTTTTCAAATAACTTTTTTCAAAATATAAATCATAAAATGAGTTAACAAAAACTCATATTGAAAAGTAGAGATATAAAAAAAGTAATGTCCCAAGAGTTGATACATAATTAGTTTTCCAAATATGAGGACACAATTAGCACGATGTGATTGTATGGAAATGGAAGAAACTTCATTATTAAAGTGATGTGAATTATTATTGACAATGTCATAATTTTGTATAAAATAAATCAATCGATGTTATTGATTTGAATCAAAATGTTTACTTTTCCTATAGAGAACAATTCAACGAAATATAACATCTCACAGTGTGAGAAACTAAACATAGGTGAATGATGTTTGGGATAAAACATTATAAATAAAATAAATAGTTTTTTAGTTTTCAATATCCATGATCACCCGAATTGTTTTATTAAAATCATAATAAAAGTATTAACATGGAATTGGTCATAAAATATAATTAATAAAAGATAATTCTTGTTATGAAAAATCTAATAGGTAGTATATAATCCATTTAATTGATATTATGTGCAAAAATAAAACATGTCTCAATGAAAGAAAGTTGAGATAAAACTGAAGCAACCTAGGTAAAGTTGAGATAAATCATTTTCATGTATAATTAATATTCTTTAATTATATTTTATAGATTTATATTTAAAATAATAATATTATATAATTTTTTATTCCAAATTAAAAAGATTTATTTAAAACAAAATTTCATTTTTATGAACTATATTTTCTATTTAAACTTATTACATATAATTAAATAATTATTATTTCAAAAAATGATGATCATTTTTTAATTTACTATCTCAAAATTTTCATTGGATGAATATTTAGAGTTCTTTAATGAGATTTATTTTTCAATAAATAATGAATAATACTGAGTTTTATTGAAGTATATCTTTTGTTCTCATCTATTTAAAAATTAAAAATATATTTTGGAATATTTTTGAAATTTTATTAGATTCATTTTTTTAAAATTAAATAAATAAATGTTATTAGTATCATAGAATATAAAGTCACTCATAAATCTGGTGTGATAGTCGAGTTTCATAGCAGGGGATCTTTATGACATGGGATTAGGGCGACCATGATGGATGAGATAAATAGATCTTCCATATTTGGGATGGTTGAATCATCCTTTTCAATCAATGATAAATGAAATGCAGCGATGGTAGAATAAGAGAGTGGGGATCATAAAACATTTGTAGTGGTATTTGATATGGGAGAACAACATCATACTATAGCAATAGATACTGAGTTGAACAAAGAACATAAGACTATAGTAGAGGTTCTTGAATCAAATAGAACCTACCAATCTACAATAACTAATGAAATTGATGAGAAATATCATCAATCAATGGGGAATTTGGTAGTTTATTGAGGAATCCCTTGTTAACAATGTACTACATCAATTGTTGATGTGGCGATGGTGATGCGATGACATAGTCTTTTAACATAGGTAAAGATATTTGGTAATTTGACAACGACATCACACTATAGTATAAATATTTAATATTTCAAATGTTTTAATGTGAAAAATGAATGTGAAACTAATATATGGATGTTTACACCTATGTGATATGTTTCCTTTGAAAATATTGATTTATGGTTAAATTACCCATGTTATTTCTAATAGGGAGGGTATTCGTGAAAGATTCAACATTTATCACCACACCATCACTGTTAGGAATTTTCATGATTTTGTTGCAAAACATTTCAAAGTGGATGATATAATTTCATGCTATATTTTATATGTGGTTCTTTTAATTTTAGATGTAAAACATGGGTCATGTATTTCATCAAACAATTTTTTCATCATAGGATTTTAAGGGTAACGCTTGGGGGATCAGATGAGTTTCCTTAAACATAAATATGGTTTTGTTTTATGAATTTTATTTTTAGGTCATCCCATTGTTCTATTAAAATAATAAGGCTCAGGTATTGATAAAAAATTTCTTTTACTAAATGGATCCTATGGAATCCTAAAATTTTATTTCATATATCCTTTAATTTGGGACTCTTAATCAAAATGGATAAGGCCACTAAGGTAGCCATATTTATTTATTTTGATAGTATATTAGTGGGTAAATATATATGGTATTTCATGATTAATAATATATTATTTAAAAAAAAGGATAATGATATCTATCAAAACATGGAATATGAATGACTACCTTATTTCTATCAGACATTTATATTATATTTCATGTCAAGGATAAATGATTTATGATTTTTTTTCTTCCTTCGCATTAAAATTATATCTTGAGGATTTTTGTAGGAATAAATTGAGGAGGTATAGATTGAATTATAATATGTCTTTTATTGGATATAGATAAACCCCTCATGAGAGGAAATGATCTTATAATTGTAGGATCTCCACAAATGACTATGGATTCTTCCAAAATGTTGGAATAATTGAATCTTATTTCTCAAGATAATTTACAAGGTTTATTGAGTCATGAAATAGTTGATTTTATTTCTTTTTCGATTGGAATAAGAATGGGGATGAAATGTTCGTTGGAGTTATATAAAGGAGTAAAAGTAAAGAAAGTTGATGGAATCATGAAATTGGGAATCGATCTAGAATTGGAGCATTGTCCATCGTCCATAAATCAGGAAATAGATATAAAATATGAATAAAGTGACGGTGATAATATCTAAAATACCACTGGTGAAATTAATAAATTTATGAAAATCAATGGAATCCATGGAAACCTACATGATATTGAGGATAATTACACATAAATTACTTCCCTTATTAAGGAGTTATCTAAAGGAATAATACTTCTTATTGATGATGAAGGTTTCTAAACTATAAATCTAATAAAATCAATACATTTGAGAGACTAAGCATATTTTAGGCCAAATATGGTTACCATGACTTGTGGACCCTTAGGCGCTAAATAAGATTGGTATGATTATTATGATTCCCCCCATCAATTAGATTATGATATTTTTTGTTTCATTCTCTTCATCTCTTATTGGAATAAGTTGATAAATGATAGAATGTACCCATAAATTCTAAATTTTTCTTTATTTTTCTTTAATGAAATGTGCATCAACTTGTACTATTAAAAATACATTTTTATACATTAAATGGAATATTTTTGAAAATTGTTCTTCATCATATTTTATTGGTTTATTTTTATATTAAAATATTCATCTAATGTTCTTTTAATTTCTAAAAATGTATTGAATATTTTAAAAAATAATTAATATTGTTATGAAATAAGGGAATCCCAAATTTTTTTATAATTAATACTAAAAATAATAAAACTATATTCCCATATTTAATGTCAAATCTAGTTTATCGGTGGTGAATCTTAAGTGATACGAGATTAAATGAATAAAAAATATTAATAAAATATATTTTATGGAATTTTTTTATCTATATCATACCACCTTCATAAATAGTCTATTTGGGAGATAAATATTTTGAGTATAAAAATCAAATATTTTAATATTTACCAAACTTACATGTGTGTATTGTCCCCTAATTATCAAAGGACACCTATACTACTCTCCTATATATAATTAATGAGACTTTTTTCATCCAAGGCATTCTAAAAAACCTTATATACATCCCTACATGTTTCAAAGTGGACATATATTGATCATAAATACTTTCTATTAAGGATTATGTTATAATCCAAAATTGTTCATCTAAAAAAGAGGTATAGTTATTAAACAAGTATTTTCGTATAATTTATTTTTGTTTCTGATTTAAATATTATTCAACAATGATGAAGTTGTAATATACATATCTTACATATACTTGATGGAAATGGGCATGTAGAAGAAGCCCCAAATAGGTGTTATTTTAAATCCTTTCCACCTATGATAGATGTAAACTTTTTCATGTTGGTGAATAGCAGCCTGGTTTTAGACAAGGACCACGCGTGAAGAGTTTTATGCACAAAAATAATCCATAAAATAACTGGTTTAAATCTAAATTCATGCATAATGTGGGTTCATCATTGGTGTTCGCTGCTCAAATAATATGACATTGAACTCATCTAGATCATCCACATGTTCTTCAAGAAACTACGGGAATGTCGTTCATCGGAGTACAGGTGCACACTCAAAATTATGAAAAATCCTTTGACACTCCAACGATCACTACATTGCTTCTCTAGCGATGCCTGAGAAAGATCTTGATATGATCTCCTTGGATCCAGATAATCTCACTTTAAAACATCAATTAAGGAGATGAGGGAGAATCCCCATGTATAGAATGTGGCAAAAGTCCCTCCTCTTCTATTTATAGTGTTTAATTAAAATACCTGGTATAGCCTCATTGGCCCCGAATACTAAACGCACTATCAATGAAATTTTATTACTACTAATCTGAGTCATGAAAATTATTATTGTAACTCTCTTGTTATATATTTAAATATTACGTGATAATAAATTATTCATTAACTCGAATCATCATTCCCATAAATATTAATTGAACATTAAATTCTTTAATATTCATCAATTAATATTTCGTCATGTATTTAAATAAAACTCCTAAATACATTTAATATATAATTCCAATGCTCATTATTCTAAAGTCTAATAATATGAATTTATTAATTTTATTGGTGATCATTTATCCATGGAAAAATCTCAGACCCCAGTGTGGGGCCCACCATGTCCAACTCTACTATTCAACTGAATAGATAAGATTCTCGAATATGCTATTATGTGTGAACCTCTAGGCTCTTATCTCAGTAGTAGTGAATATTATTCAGCGATCAAGAGCAGGATCAAGAAACCCATCATGGCCCCTAAAGAGATAAGGACTGTCACAACAACAATAATCAACCTACGAACATGCATTGTGTAGTATAATCTCTTTGTATGCAATATCTCATAAAGAAGGACACACTCATGTGTCTTCCCCCTTTTCTATCATTATATTTTTTTATTTAACATGATGAATTTACCCTCGAATACCATTGAAATGATCTTATAAAGGCACTTCCATCCTTATCAACATGGCCTGAGATATATTACTTCTATTACCTGGATGTGACAAATCTATTCATCACTATTCATCCAATTCAATGCCACCAATGATGCATCCAACACAGACTACCTCACCACATCTTAATTTCCATGGTTTTCATCTTGCATCAAAGTACCCAATAAAATGACATATATTGGCAATGATCTAGAGTCATGATACCATTACACATGATCATAGATTGGAACATCCAATGAAACCGGAAACATGTGGTGTTCCTATTGGTGGGTTAGTACTCATGATCTCACTACTAAAGATCACTAAGTGTGAACTTCATGAGAAGTCACAATGCTTATGAGTCCCCAACACCTTATAGAAAAACATCTACAATGTCCAATCTGTATGATTTATTTAGATCATTGAAAATATATATATGATTAATGTCGTAGTATGTATATTTTCTCATTATATCCTATGAACTGCTATAAACTTTCGATACTACAATTAATCTTTTTGATTTTCCATTTCAATAATGGATGTATAAAAGAATATTCTATAATGGTAAGTTGAAATCATGTATATCTAACTATATACATGATATGGTAATCAAAAGAACTGAATAGTAGTTTCTTGAGCATCCACTATTTCAACACTCCCACTTGCACTAGATAAAACTAGCTAACCAAACTTGTTAGTTACCCACATGATGAACATCATGTTTCTGCTGAGTAACAACTTTAGCTACTGGGCTTTCCATAGTTCCACCGTGTGGAAATTCTATTATAGCGACCTCATATCCTTGAGTAAAACATCTCAACAGATGGTATCCCGAGTATATCCCTTTTTCCACTATCATAACATGACATCATGTCCTATAAGAATATCATAATTCATTATATGATATTAATTTTCTTACCAGATGTGATTCAAAGAACTAGAATGTATTTTTGCATTTATATACTTCTTAGATACCTTAGAAGCTACAAAGTACTCGATCTTTGTAGTTATGGATACCACTGACTGATAGGATATTGTCTCTCTCATCGTATTTAGAATAACTGTGACAGTGGATCACATTGATCTATGGAAGACTAGTTTGTATCCCTGAAAACTAGTATCCGTTCTTCTCCACTTACTAGGCACAACACTTTTGTACCTTTAAAAGTACAATTAGATAGTTATGAATGCATCTGTTGCAGTGCTTCTGAATATAACTGATACATTCCTACTATAAAATATACCTTGGAAATATTTCTTCTTGTAAATATCATGGCATACGTGATTGATGAATCACTTTGACGTATGTATTTAACTCATCACATTTATCTCCTCCTATGTCCTGGACATGTCAACCTGAAGAGATTGTGACCTATGATATAAGAAACAATTCACCTCTTGAATTGTTCCAAATTGTATTTTTCAATACTATGTCTCTATATGTACGATTGACTAGGGACAAGAAAACTATAAATCTAACTAATTAGATCTCATTACCTAGAACATAAGTTTCTACTTTAATCCAGTCACTAGAGAATAAATTTCATTCTGGTCTTAACTAACTTGTAAGACCAATGTCTATTTTCCATATGTTGTCGAACATATTTTTCTTCAAAAACTTTCACACTCCCACTAACCTCTCATAAACAGATGGAAATCATTTGTTGCATATATATATATTCAATGAACATGTTCCTTAATTTAATTCTAAACCAGATAATAGTAACTTGCAACCTTTATATGAATTTGGGGACATAAACATCCCTTTCTGGTTGCATGGTACAGACACCATCCACGATTGGTGGTCATGACATCCAATGCAAAATAATTTGATCATAGATATTAGCTATGACAAGTTAAATTATAACAGATTTATGCACAACGTCTTGGTCAAACCAATCAACCCTTATTGGTACAAAGCCTGTACCATCCATGTATTAACTCACATGAATACCCACCACAGTATTCAAAATAATAAGCTCCTTTGTACTTTGATACATGGAATCCATTGAATGAATTTTAGATAGTCCTATCAAATTTAGTTAATTTCCATACACTGCAAACTCGAAGGAAATATTATTCACGTTGAATAATAGATCACTAACTGCGGTGAATATAAAAACCATCCCCATGGATTTATCCTTCCTACAAAATATGTTTCTAGAACATACTCTCTTCCACATTGTCTTGTGGAACTAGTTACTACGCCAAGTATTTGTGTATCTTGTGCATTGACTAAATACAAGTCAATATAGTTCCCACTATATCTAATAGAGATATGAACACTTTTATAGAATGTAGTCTATCACTTGACAATAGATTTTATATCTTAGGGATTTATGTAATATCCTAAGAAACTGATAGGATAAGTACCCTAGTTGTACAATGTGTTTATCTTGATGCATGTTTTTTTGTATCAAAACAAACTATTTGCATCCAAACACAAGTACTTATGACATAATGGATTTCTATCATACTAAAATTCATATGATATCCATTTCTTGGTGTAGTTTACATATATTTATGGGATAATTTCATTATTTTGCAAAGCGCTACATGAAATATAATGGATGTTTCTAGAAGTTTCAACTTCGATACTCTTAACATCATGAATCTGATGTATAAATCATGCATTTAGGAATTACTCCACCCTAAATTTTGTTAATCAATGTTGACATGTAAGAAATCATCATAAATCCTCATTTACAAAATTGTTGTCATGTTGATATGGTAATGTGCATTTAGGAATTACTCCATGCTACATTATCATGATTGATGAATTCTTGGTCAAGATATTCTTCAGTATCCCAACCAGAATCAACTCATATCTCATGACCATGCATATACATCAATTTATTATTTCTTAATAACATAACTGAATCTTATGAAGTATATGTACCTCTAAATTATACTTTTAATAGTTCACATTCACTTCAAAAACTATTTCTAAATACTTTTTGACATACAATTATTTTAATGGTTCCTTTTTCCAAACTAACGTCGTCGATAATACCAAAAGTATTTAGTTATGCCAAGCCCAAATCATATAATTTGTATATTCAGGACCTCCACATTTAGTATTACTTGAAAATTAATTATCTTATCACAAATGGGTATAAGTCTTACAATTATATTCATCACTATTTACCTATGATTCATGTATTTCGGAACATGTGATTGAGTTTTTAAATACCAAAATGAACATTAATTCCAAAACCTAAAAGAATGTCTCCTTGTGTCCAAGGACACATGAGATTACTGTTTGTTGTTATACTCAATAGTAGATCAACGCGAATATTTCACATGGAAATTAAATAAGTCATGTACTACTCACCACTATCATAGGTCTCACCCTTTCACAGTGACGTGGAGAATACACCTGACTTCTAGTAATGATTCTATACATATGTGGTAACTATATATAAATACACATATATAAAATCATTTAGTATTAAATACCCGGGTAGTAAAAAAGGAAACATTACATTGATTAATATTTTTCAAGAAGAAGCAGTAACATGCTTCTTTAATTCAATTTATTTCTTTTTAACTTCCATAGTATTATTTTATAACACGCAATGAAAATAACCTTTGTTAATACCTCAATAATTGAAGGGCATTGTGAATTTTCTATTAGAATTACTTTCCTTTTGGCCGTTTCTCATTGTATTTCAATTTATTCCACATAAGAATTAAAGGTAAAACTGTATTTTTTATCTTACTCACTTGGAGAACCTTATCCAAATTGGTAATGAATTGTTTTATTAATACTTTTACATTTTGTAACTTAAAACAAGACTTGAGTAATGTAACGTCCCGGATCCAGGTGCCACTCAACGGGTGCCCCGAACCCAGATGGTCAAATGACCTCAAGCGCATTTCCCCAAACGCCAGAGGCTACCGACTAGCAGTGAGGCCCTAGGTATAATAGGGGGAAACTATGCCCTCATTTTTCAAAGTGTAGCGCACTGGAGAAAATTAAAACATACCAAAAGCGGAAGCATTAAACAATACCAAGATGAAATGGAAAATAGTACAGAAGTAAAAGATAACAACAATCATATATATATGATGACGAAATATGTCACTATGTCTATGAATGCATCCAAAATAGGATACACTGTACTCTAAAACAATACAGTACAAGGGAAAAGTACAACAAACAAAACAAAATAGTGCAGGAGAAACTCAATAACATCACAAGCCTAAGCTCGGTTTCATGCTCTCCCACTCCTCTACAACAATCAAGTACCTGTATAGAGACTCATTCCATTATCAACACCTACAGCAATATAATCTGTTTAGGCCCAAGACATGACCCAAACAGGGTGTGAGAAATAAATCCTAGTAGGAAACCACCAAAGGCCCATGCCCAGCTATCCATAAAATTGTGCAACAGTAGTGTGCAATAATGAAATGTAGTAAACTAGGAAGTAATCAAAAGCAGCTACTCTTACTAGTACCATTTCCATTTAATTATTATTTAACAATTCAATATAATTGAATTATAAGTTCTTGAGACTCAGCCTCAGCTGAAAATCTCCTATACAGTGACGCAGAAAAAACCACAACAGGCTATCTAACAATTAGAAGGTAAAACAACACTAAGCATCTGCTTTAGCTTGGCAGGTACAACATGATAAATCACCACAGTGAATATTCAAAGTGAATAATGTCCTTAGACATGCATGTTCTTACCCTCAGGTTATCATAATCTAAACCCTTAGGTGATTGACCTCGGGAATAATCAATATTTCCCTCAGGGATACAAGATATTTCCATCAGGCATGGAAGCTACTACCCACAGGTGTAAAAAAAGATGCTCTCAGGGTAAACGAAACTCTTTCCCTAAATCATAAGAAACACTGCCCCCAGGCTAAGAAAATAATCAGGTCGAGCCCAACACATAAGCAAGAAATTCAAATACATTTTATCTCAATAAAACTGAAAACATGCTAATAATCACAGCATTCCCACGGGTATCCTGGTTAAACGGCTAAACAAGGGAAACGCACCCACGGGGTGGCCCTGGATCAAAGCAACGATCCCAAACAATAGTTTATACATATTAATTAGATTACTTATGCAATACTAGGTATTTTATCAGTCAAGGCCTTAGACATATGACACCACAAACATGGGCGCGTAGAACTATGGTACACAAACACAACTTGACAGTTAGAAATAGTCACTAGACCACCTACCTCAATCTCCTCTGATCGATATTCATAAACGACGCCTCCCGAAAAAACTGAGAACGACATACATATGGGATAAACGTTCACTCATTCAAACTCAAATAACTTCCCCTCGGGAATTAATTGGAAGGAAATAGTCAAGGAAAGGGAAGGGATTACCTGTGCGGCCCAAACATGATTAGTGGTGGAAGAATCCATGTTCCATCATGCGATTAGGAGCTCTTACAGGCTTCAGCCTCCCCTCCCAGTGCTCCAAAACGAACTCACTTCCTCCTATGCCGAATGAGGAGGCTACTGCCAGTTTATAACAAAAAAACATAACTACACGGCATGTACTCTCAAGTACACATCGTGTACTTCCCATTTTTAAATGTTCCTCTAGCGGTCACTTTCCACCTCCTTACTATTCATCAACCGACTTGGTTACACTACATGTACTTCTATGTACATGGTGTGTACTATCGTTCCACTGGTGGATACTCCCACCGCCTTACTGTTCACCTTCTAACTGAGTACATGGCGTGTATATACAAAGTACATGGAATGTAGTCAGTTTTTAGACCCTTCATCGTCGACAGGCCTACATGCCCTATATACTCAACCCAGATGGCCAATGTACACGGCTTGTGCCAACAATTTTTGGGATTTTTCCCCATTTTCCTTATTTTTTCAAAAACACTTAAGGAAAAAAGGAAAAGAAGAAACATGTACCTCAAGAATAAGAACTAGGTTCTTACAAACTTCCCCCCTTAAAAAAATTTGTCCCCGAATTTCCCTTACAATTGTGGTGAAGATAAAGCTGAGAATAACTCTGGCCATTGAGCACGTGCATCGGTCTCCCGCTCCCAGGTTTTGTCCTGCACTCAGCCATGCTGCCATAGAACTTGTACGAGAGGAACTAACCAGCCTCAAAGAAACTTTGTGATCATATCAACAATATGAATCAGATGATCTTCAAAAGATGCATTTACCTGATGTTCAACCTCCTCGGGCTGCAAAACGTGAGACGGGTCTGAGTGATAACGGCGCAGCTGAGATATATGGAAGACTTCCTGCATGGCCCGACACCTCTGTGGTAACTAAAACTGATAGGAAACCAACCCTAATCTCTCAAAAATCACAAATGGTCCCACATACCTCAAAGAAAGTTTACACTATCTTCTGATCAGTCGGTGTTCCAACCTCGGTGAAACACGCAAGAAAACCTGATCCCCGACCATGAACTCCAAGTGTCTTCTGCGGCGATCAGCATAAGATATCTGACGAGACTGTGTTGTAGCCATCCACTTCTAAATCAACTGGACCTTCTCTGAAGTATCCTGCATAAGACACGGTCCCAGTAACGCTATCTCACCTACCTCTAGGGAACACAAGGGTGATCGGAATGGCCTACCATATAAATCCTTGTAAGATTTCATATCAATAGTTGATTGAAAAATATTATTGTAATAAAACTTTACTAGGTGTATTTGCTTCTCCCAAGATCCCCCAAAGTCTAGGATGCATGCACGCAGCATGTCCTCTAACACCCGTATGGTATGCTCTGACTGGCCATCAGTCTGAGGGTGGTAAGTTGTCCTTAAGAGCACCTGTGTACCCAGTACCCCTGAAAACTCTTCTAAAAAGAGACTCAAAATGGGATTCCCTATCTGAAACGATAGAACGAGGGACCCCAGGAAGACGTACTAACTCTTGGTTATACAACTTCCCAAGATCACAACACCGAAGGTCTCCATGATCGGAAAAAAGTAAGATACCTTCGTATGTCTGTCCACAACAACCCATACGTCATCACTACCTCGAGGTGACCTCGACAACCCGGTCACGAAGTCCATTGCGACATCATCCCATTTTCACTCCGAAATTGGTAACTATTGTAATAGTCTGGCTGGCCTCTAATGCTCCTCCTTCACCTGCTGACAGGTGAAACATCTCGTAACAAAACCAGCTACCTCTCATTTCATACCTGGCCACAAATACTGACGTCCCATGTCACAGTACATTTTGGTAACTGCGGGATTCACTACTCAAGTTGAATCATGAAACTCCTGCATCAACTACTCTCATATATCCCCTGGAATCCACACTCATCCTAGGATATGCAATACCTCATCATCTCCTATCGTCTAACCAGGAAGAGGGTCCTCACTTGACACCGACTCTCGTAGAACTAGGCCTTCTGAATCTGATAGTTGTCTCATCCTCACTCTATAAATGAGGGTAGAAGTCACAGCTAAGGACTAAAGATAGGCTCACCCCTGACTATAGTTCACCTCCAAATGCATCTTAGAGAACAAATACATAAGCTTCCACTCACTACTGGTCTCCTGCACTACCTGTAACAGAGTCCTCCTACTCAGTGCATCAGCAATTGTGTTCCCCTTACCAGGTGTATAGGCAAGCTCAAGGCGAAGGACTGAAGGTATTCAACCCACCTTCACTGTCTCAAATTTAGGTCACACTGGGTAAAGATGTATTTAAGACATTTGTTGTCCGTAAACACCACAAAATATTCTCCTAATAGATAATGTCTCCAACAGTGTAACGCATAAACAACTACAACCAACTTGAGATCATGCATCAGGTAATTACTCTCATGTGGCCTCAACTGCCGAGACTCATACGAAACTACTCAATTTCCCTAAATCAACACTTCTCCCAGCCTAATACCTGATGCATCACAATAAACTATATGGATCTTCCCTTGCTCTGGAAGTATCAGTACTTGTGCTGATGTCAACCTTCCCTTCATCTCCTGAAAGGCTATCTTACAAGCTTCTGACCAAACGAACTTCACACCCTTCTTAGTCAAACGCATCAACGGCACTGATAAGCGGGATAAGTACTGTATAAAGCGCCTGTAGTAACCATCAATACATTAGAAACTCCATATTACAAACACATTCTTAGGATTCTCCTAGGAATCCACTGCTCTCACTTTCTCTAGGTCCACTACAACTTCGGCCTATGAGATGATATGACCTAGGAAGTGTATCTGGTCCATCCAAAAGTTGAACTTTGACATCTTAGCATATAAATGATTCTCTCTCAGTGTAATCGGTATGATCTTAAGATGGGTAGCATGGTCCTGTAGAGTGTGAGAGTACACCAAGATATCATCCATGAAGACTACCACAAAAGAATACAGATAAGGGTGGAACACACGATTCATCAGAGCCATGCAAACTATTGGCGCGTTCGTGAGTCCCAACAGCATGAACAAGTACTCATATAGACCAGATTTTCTCCGAAAGGCTATAAGCAGTATGTCTAATGGTCTAACATGCAACTGATGATATTTGGATATCAGGTCAATCTTCGAGAACACTCGTCCTCCTCAAAGTTGATCAAAAAGATCATCAATCCTATGCAAGGGATATCGGTTCTTGACTGTCAACTGGTTCAGCTTTCGATAATCCATGCAGATTCTAAGGGTATCGTCTGCCTTCTTCATAAATAGGACAAGTGAACCCCAAGGAGAAGTACTGGTTCAGATGAAACCCTTTTCCTGCAACTCCTCCAACTGCCTCTTGAACTCCTGCTACTCTAGTGTAGCCACCCTATAAAGAGGAATGGACACTGGTGACGCTCCTAGCACAAACTCAATACATAAATCCACCTCTCTCTCTAGAAGTAGACTTGAAAAGTCATCTGGGAAGACATCCCTGAAACGATTAACCACTACAGGGAAGTCATTCTGACAAGTTCCCTGGTCATCCAGATATAAACTCGCAATCTGGACTGACACACCACCTCACCCACGATGCTCGGGTCCAGCTTGAATCGCTTAGAAATCCCATTCGCCCATGCATAGAAACTCTTCTCCCTCTGGTGATGTAAAACCCACCCTATGATGATAGTGATATACAAAGTCTTGAAAGGGTACCAACTAGTCCATCCTGAGAATGACATCATAACTCATCATCTCTAATACATAGAGGTCCCATAGAAAGTGACACACACCAACCTCTAGGGGTAACTCCCTATACTGTTGCACACCACTCGTTCTAGTTCCCAATGGAGTTTCTAGAATCATGATATCAGAAGAAAAAGAAACACAAAGACCAAGTCTCTCCACAACTGGCACAGATATAAAGATATGTGTAGCACTAGTATCTCAAATTTTTGAAGATTAAAAAACCAACTAGAATAGTACCTATGATTGTAGAGGGTTTGGGATCCTGCTCCTTTTGGGTTTGTGGCACTGCATATGCCTGCCTAGTGTTGCGGCCCTGTAACACAGCCTAGTTACCATGAGCTGACCTTCCCTGTTGTCTCTGAGATCCTAGTGTCTGGCTACCACGGCCACGACAACCACATCGGCCTGAACGTCCTGACGTATTCCAATTCCATGACTGATAAGAAGCTGTTGGCCCATCTCCTACATGCTGAGTCTACACAAGAACCCCTCTCACTAGCCACTGGTGCGAACACCCTATAAAAATGCTGGAGATGGCCCATCTTGCAGCAAACTCGACACTCCACTGGGTCATGTAGACACTGAGGTCTCTTGTGCCCCTCCTTACCACACTGGTTACACATCACATAGCAACCTAAATAATTCATCTGGCTAGTACTGCCACTGTGAGAGAAATCCGTCAGCCTCTTCCTCTTACGGGTACCATAAACTGGTGTCGAACCATCCTAGCCTGCACCACTAGCTTCCCACAAGTTTTGCTCAGTAATCAGTGCCTGGTTCACAATAGCATGCATAGCAGGCAACCTGAAAAAGGTCACCAGCACTCAGATTTCATATCAAAGACCATCATCAATGTGTCTATCCCTCAACATCTCATCACCCACCAGAATAGGTCCAAAACATTGTAGCTCGGTGAAGTGGGTAGAATAGTTCATCACTGACATGGCTCCCTGTTGCGGATTCATGAACCCTTGAGATCGATCAGCCCTTAGCATCTCCAGAAAGAAAATGTCATATAAGAATGACTAGAAATCACCCACGCCATGTCTCTGTGATGCTCAGTTTTGGTGATAACATCTCACCATCTCTTGGCTGAATCACGCAGCATGTCAGTAGCGAGTTTGACCCTCATCCTTGGAGGCATCTTTAGATGATCGAATATTGTTTGCATATAACCCAACCAAAACTTAGCAGCATGTGGTCCACCATCCCCTAAAAACGTAGGTCGATGTTGCTGTTGGATTATACTTTCTAGCTTTGTCATGGACGTGTCATCCGGAAGTGCTCCCTGGAAGGTCTTCATAAACTGCATAAAGCCTTCACGGAACTACGCATCTGCACCTGCGTCTGGTATAACGTTTGCTGCCGCATCTGGCTCTACTGGAGGATCCATTGGTAGATCGTGGCCTACCGTCTCTAGAGTATAATTGTTTCCGCTTTCTTGTAGAACAAATCGAGGTCATCTCGGTGCCATGATTTAACAAGGTCAAACACACGCCTTAGATTACGATTATCAAGGGCTAAGAATAAGAATTGTAAGAAGGGAACATGAGAAAGAAAACATTCATGTTTTACCAAAGAAGACTACATGGTGTGTATAATAACTACACAGAGTGTTCCATTAAATCTTTTACAAGGGTGTGTACTCTGCCAGCACTGGTCGTGTAACACCCCAAACAGACGACGTGTTGTCCACACACACGGTGTGTACTTGTAACGACCCAAAGTTTCATTAATGGAAAATCCCTCTTGATCTAGTTAAATGTTTCTTTATGAAAAATGTTTTTTTATAAGATGTCAACTTCTTTAGTTTTATGTTAAGATTTGTGACCGTTACTTTTATAGCCGTTGAACAGTGATCATCTGAGTAGTATAAATATAAGGCTTTAACGAAACCATTTCTACTCAGACAATGGAAGCGATGGCCTCATCCAGTAGAATTGCCCCTTATGAAGCCCATTTGTCGGAGCTCGGAAAAGAGGCGGCGTCTTTGAGCTTTTCCCTTGACCAAGCCCAAGCTGAGCTTCATCAAGTCAAGCTCGAACGTGATCGTCTACGGGAAAAATGGAAGTTGATAGAGATTACCACTCGAGCGATGTTATCCGAGCAGCCCCAAGAGTCTGTCACCATCACGCACCTTACCCTTAGGTCTTATGCGGCTATTTTAAGGGGTTATGTAACAAATAAGTAGCACCATGTACATGTACATTATTTTTTGTATATAATAATGAATATATTTTTTTTGATACATTGTAATTAGTTTTTAAAGTACAAATGGTGTTTTTAGTTATTATTTAATTGAGAATTATATTTTATTAAATTAAAGGATTTTTGAATTAAATAATATTTTAATAAAATATTATTTTTAATATTAAATTAATTTTTATTAAATATAAATGATCTTATAATTTTATGAATGCAATTAAAATTTTTATTAAGGTTTGAAAGTCATTTCTGTCAAAACCCGTGAATTTTTTATAAATGTCGGTTTTTATTTTAAAAGTGAAAATTCACATATTTAGAAAATTATTTAGATAAAATAAATATTATTTTTGGAATCAGGACATTGAAATTATCCAACGGTGAATTTTTCATAATTTTCTAAGACAGTCAAATTTTTGGGTAAAAATTAAATACCATTTAAATATATAATGTGTTTTATGACATCATAATGACCCAATGGTGATGTAATAAAATACCATAATCCTTATGTTCGGCCAATATGTGTTTTATCATTAAAATAATGAGGTTTTGGGTTTGTTTGACTTACTTTTCAAAGCATTAATGGAGCCCTCAAGACTTATTCAACACTTTGCCTTTTTCAATTAATTTCCACGGGAGTGTGACTCACCTCCACATAAGCAACCCTAATTTTTTAATAAGTTCGGACCTTGGACTTGTAAAATATTGTTTTCCTCTTTCATTTTCCAGAAACCATGGGCAAATACCATGGTATGGTTTGTGGTTTGGATTATTTTTATTATAAGGGGTCCCAAACCTAAATAATAAAGAATTCTCTCACCTTTCCTATATAAACCCACCCAAGCTCCCACTTCCTCCTCACTCAAAGCCCTTGAAGTTCGTCCAACCTCTACCCTACTCTCTCTAGAATCCTATCAAGGTTCCCCAAGCTCCCAAGAAGCCTCTCACAAGCCTCTCTCTAGCCTTTGGAAGCACACTTCAAAGTAAGGGGTTTCTTCCTTTCTCATTTTTTTGTCAATTTTCTTTATGTCGTACTGCCCTTTTTATTTCAATTATGAATGTTGGGGTATGGTTTAGCACCTCCCCCGTACTGCCCTCTTATTGTTTGAATGATGGGAGAACCCTTTCTCTCTCATTAAATGCCTCCCATGTACACCCGTTACTATGCCGAAATTCCGAAAGGAACTTCTCTCTCTTCTTTTACATTCATGCAATACTTTTGTATCATGAATCTAAATTTCATTTCTATTGTTGGGACATGTATATATATGATCTCCTTACTGTCCATTACATGTAAATATGATGAGGAACCCCTTTCTCTCTCATCAACCTTTTTTTTATGAATTCTTATGTCACGCCGTTACGTTGCCGAAATCGCACCGATTTTCTAAGCCAATATCTTTGTGTAGTGAATACCATGCCCATTTCTCCATCAAGGGTATTCACCTTTATGCACATTTACATATTGATTATAAAGATTCATGTATGAATTCCACATTCCTTTATCGTGGAAGAAATGATTATGTTTTATGAATCCATGTTTTATGATCCATGTGGCACACTTTTGCATGAAATGAAATGTTTAAGAAGGGTGCGCCCTTTATAGCGCTCCAATGCATTGGGTAAAGTATAGTATCATGATACGTCATGTGCAATGAGTGTTGACTCATGCTAATTCAAGTGCAACGAGGTTTTGCTTGTGATTCAAGTGCAATGAGGGTTTACTCATGCTCCATGTGCAATGAGCCTTGGCTCATGCTAATTCAATGTTAAGTGTTGTTGCCACATTTCCATGTTATGATTATCATGCTTTATCATGCCTTTATGTTCATATTTCTCTTATGCTCTATTGATATGCCCATTGCCTAACATGTATTTTACTCCTCATGTTATTCATTATGTACTCCCTTACTGGGCTTTATAGCTCACCCTTTTTTATGCATGTCCTCAGGTTATCCCATGCAATGCTAAGTATGAAGGAATGTAGTGGTCATGTAAAGGAAGTTTTCAATAAAGATGTTTTATTTCAAGTTTAAAGTTTTTATGTAATGATACTAAGCCCCAAAGACACTAAACCTCTCGATCTTCTTTGTTGTATCAAGTGAAGTTTTGTGTAATAAGGCATGTTTAAGTTGTAATAAAAAGCAGGGTTGACATAGTTGGTATCAGAGGATAGGTTTAGTTATATTTGGGATTAGGAAACCCTAGTAAAGCCTTAGATACAATACTAATCATAATAAAAACATCTCTAAGTTTTGGTAAATACTAAGTAAGTGTTTTATCAAACAAATACATCCCTGTCTGGATACGAGGAGGTAGAGGCGGCTCTGGCACAGATGTATCCTAGGGGTAAAACTCGAAAACACCACTTTGAGCTAGACTCGAACGGGAACTGGTGCATGACAACGGGCCTTGCTGCACTCTTGGTTACGACACTCCTGAGGGATATGTTTTGATAAATTCACAATCTTAGTATGAACCCTTATTAAGGGAAAAATGCCCCTAAGAATATATGTTAGAAGGAAGATCATGAAAAGCCTGGATTGAATCCTATAGACTCATGAGTTAAAGAGATTAAAGTTTATTTATAAGTCATCAACTTTTGTCTTTGGATTACCCTTTACGTGTTACCCCTAACATTCCTTTTATTCCAGCCAATGGCCGGTAATAGGAGAACTCGGGCTAACAACCGTTGTGAAGATCAGTGTGATGATTGTACTTATGAGATGCCCAATCCAATGGGAGCGGGAATCGCAAACTTTGTCACACTTCTCTCTCAGCTAACTCAAGTTTTGAATAGAAACACTGGTCAAGAGGAACGTTCAACCCCCCCCCCCTAAGAAAGAACAAGTCTCTATTGAAAGTTTCATGAGACAAAGGCCTCCTACTTTTAGTGGATCATCTGATCCCACGATTACTGAACAATGGATCAACTCCATTGAAAAGATATTCTCCATCCTCCAATGCTCTGAAAAAGAGAAGGTTCTCCTAGCGGCTTATCGTATGGAGGGTGAAGCTGATCAATGGTGGATGTTGACCAAAAATACAAAGCCTGAGGAGGAGATCGAGGCTTTGGAATGGAAGGAATTCCGGAAGATGTTTTTCGAAAAATATTTTCCGTGCACCCTCTGTCTTAAGATGGAAAGGGACTTACTTTCCCTCAAGTAGAAAGATGAAGAATCTGTGGGAGCGTACGAGGCAAACTTCACAAGGCTTGCACGATACGCTTCCGGCTTTGTCGTTTCCCCCGAATGCAAGGTTGACCGCTTCTTTGGTGGGCTGAAGCCTAGCTTACGGAAAGCATTAGCGATCTGTGACTTTGACAGCTATGAGGAAATTGTCTGATGTGCCCTTAAGGTTGAAATGGAGATCAGAGAATCACAGGGGTATCATGGGGACAAGAAGCGTAAGGTGGACTTCAATGCTGGTGGTCTGATGGATAAATCCAACGGCGCTAAGAAGTTCCAGCACCCCACTTGCCAAAAGTGTGGAAAGAATCACCCTGGAAATTGACTTAGGGGGACAAGAAAATGCTTCAAGTGTGGAAGAGAAGGGCACCTAGCTGTTAACTGTCAGCAAGAAGGACCTGCGGCTACGACAGAGGAGAGGAACGCTCCGTTCAAACCTCAACGCGTTGTTCAATGCTTCAAATGCAAAGAACCGGGTCATTTTGCGAATCAGTTCCCTAATCCAAGGGTTATCGGAGGCAATCAACAACCTCCAAGACAGCAAGGAAGAGCTTTTGCCATCACTTCTGCCGAAGTGAACCCTGACAACGAAGTGGTGACAGGTACGCTAGTTATTCATTCAAGAATAGCGAACGTACTTTTTGATTCATGTTCTACGCATTCTTTTATATCTCAAAAGTTTAGTAGAACAATCCCTACACCACCACAAATCATGGAAGTAAAGATGTCGGTGAGTACGACAAATGGGGCAATCATTGCATCCCATGAGTATAAGTCCTTCCCTGTTATAATATGTGGATTGAATTTCCCAGCGAACCTCGTCATACTCCCTTTGGTGGAATTTGATGCAATTCTTGGCATGGATTAGCTTTCCTTATATAGAGCCAACATAAATTGTCGGGAGAGGGAAATCACACTCCATATGGAGAATCGACCCCCGATTCTTTACAAGTGTCAGGAGGAAGATGAATCTCCTTTAGCTCCATCATCTCAAGCATGGATATTACTGCCTTATGAGCACGCATATCTGGCTCAGATGATTAAGTCCAAGGAAGAAACCACCCTTGAAGAAATGCCTATTGTGAGGGAATTCGCTAAAGTATTTCCCGAGGAACTTCCTGGTCTTCCTCCAAGAAGAGATGTTGAGTTCTCAATTGAACTTATACCTGGGGAGCTACCAATATCCAAGAATCCATATAGAATGGCTGTTGTTGAGCTTGAAGAGCTGAAGAAACAACTACAGGAGAATCTGGATAAAGGGTTTATACGCCCAAGTGCATCACCATGGGGTGCACCAGTCCTCTTCGTCAAGAAGAAGGATGGGTCAATGTGGCTTTGCATCGATTATCGTGAACTTAACAAAATCACGATAAAGAACAAGTATCCTCTCCCAAGAATCGATGACTTGTTTGATCAGCTGCGTGGAGCACAATACTTCTCCAAGGTCGACTTGCGGTCGGGATATTATCAAGTAAGGGTGAAGAAGGAAGATATCCCCAAGACTGCTTTTCGTACAAGGTACGGGCACTATGAATTCATAGTAATGCATTTCGAACTCACCAATGCTCCAGTAATATTCATGGACTTGATGAATAGAGTCTTTAGAGATTACCTAGACAAATTTTTGGTAGTCTTTATAGATGATATTCTAATATACTCCAAAACCAAGGAGGACCATGAGGAGCATTTAAAAACTGTACTAGAGACTTTGCGCAAGGAGAAGCTCTATGCAAAGTACAGCAAGTGTGTGTTTTGGTTGAAGGAAGTCTCATTCTTGGGTCATATCATCACAATAAATGGGATATCTGTGGACCCCTCCAAAACAGATGCAATTGAGGGATGGTCGAGGCCAACATTGGTAACTGATATCCGTAGCTTCTTGGGGTTAGCTGGATATTATCGACGATTTGTGAGAATTTTCTCACGATTGTCCAACCCTCTTACCAAGATAACTCGAAAGGGAGTAAAGTTTTCTTGGAGTGATGAATGTGAAGAAAGCTTCAAGGAGTTGAAAAGGAGGCTTATCACTGCACTCGTTCTCACTTTACCCACAAGTGGGGAGATTTTTGTGGTATTCAGTGATGCTTTGAAGAAGGGATTAGGATGTGTGCTGATGCAGAATGATAAAGTGATATCCTATGCCTCAAGGCAGTTGAAAATCCATGAGCGAAACTATCCAACGCATGATCTGGAGTTGGCGGCGGTGATCTTTGCCTTGAAAATATTGCGGCATTATCTCTATGGAGAGAAATGTGAGATATATACTGTCCACAAGAGTCTTAAATATATATTCACACAAAAAGAGCTTAATATGCGCCAGAGAAGATGGATAGAGCTCATCAAGGATTATGACTGTTCAATACATTACCACCCTGGGAAAGCGAACAAGGTGGCAGATGCCCTAAGTAGAAAGGATCCAGCTATTCTATCAATGATGAGAATTGAGAAGGATCCAATCTTCTTAGACTTGATGAAGATGGATGTGGGAATCATAAAGAAGGGAACATCATCAATCCTTTCACAAATGATTGCTCAACCATCTCTTTTGGAAAGGATAAAGGATGCTCAAAAGGATGATGCAGGAATCCAAGAAAAAGTGGAAGCTATCAAAAAGGGAAAATCCTTAGAGTTTAATGTTAATGAAGAAGGAATTGTGCGGTTTGGGAAAAGACTATGTGTTCCATCAAGTTCAGAGCTGAAGAAGGAACTTTTGAATGATGCACATAGTTCAAATTTCTCTATTCACCCAAGGAGCACAAAGATGTATCGAGATCTCCGAGAAAACTTTTGGTGGGATAATATGAAGAAGGAGATCGCTGAATATACATCAAAGTGCCTGGTGTGTCAGCAAGTGAAGGCAGAGAGGCAGAAGTCTAAGGGGATGATGCAACCATTGCCCATACCAGAATGGAAATGGGAGAACATCACCATGGACTTCGTCACTGGACTTCCAAGGACATCCAAAGGCAACAATGCAATCTGGGTTGTTGTGGATCGTCTTACAAAGACTGCACACTTCATTGCTATTCGAGAGGATTTCTCTTTGGATCAACTGGCACGGATAAATATCAGGGAAGTGGTACGGTTGCATGGAGTACCACTATCTATTGTGTCTGACTGAGATCCAAGATTTACCTCTAAGTTTTGGAAGAGTCTTCAACATGATCTGAATACTGAACTAAACTTCAGTACGGCCTATCATCCTCAAACTGATGGTCAATCTGAGCGGACTATCCAAACACTTGAGGATATGTTGAGAGCGTTCTCAATGGACTTTAAAGGAGGATGGGATCAACATCTTCCTCTGGTTGAGTTCTCTTATAATAATAGTTTCCACTCGAGCATCCAAATGGCACCATATGAAGCCCTGTATGGGAAAAGGTGTAGAACACCAGCATGTTGGGATGAGGTCGGTGAACGTAAGCTGCTTGGACCAGAAATGGTCGAAGAAATGGTGGAGAAGGTGAAAACCATTCAGCAACATATCAAGGCAGCCCAAAGTCGACAGAAGAGTTATGCAGATAATCGTCGACGAGACCTTGAGTTTAAAGTCGGATACATGGTGTTTTTACGCATATCTCTGTGGAAGAAGGCCATGAGGTTTGGAAAGAAAGGGAAGTTAAGTCCAAGGTACATCGGCCCATTCGAGATTCTTGATCATGTTGGGGCTGTGGCCTATCGACTAGCACTTCCACCGACTATGTCCAAGGTGCATGATGTCTTTCATGTATCCCTCTTAAGGAAGTACATACCGGACCCTTCACATGTACTCTCTTCCGAGGTGGTACAATTGGAAGATGATCTTTCTTATGAGGAGAAACCAGTGAAGATCTTAGATCGTAGAGAAAAAGTTCTACGAAATAAGACAATGCCCCTCATCAAGGTGTTGTGGAGAAACCACAAGTTTGAAGAAGCAACTTGGGAGTCGGAGGATATGATGAAGCTAAGTTACTCACATTTGTTTTAGTGTGGGAAAAGGAAAATTTCGAGGGCGAAATTTCTTAAGGGGGGAATGTTGTAATGACCCAAAGTTTCATTAATGGAAAATCCCTCTTGATCTAGTTAAATGTTTCTTTATGAAAAATGTTTTTTTTATAAGATGTCAACTTCTTTAGTTTTATGTTAAGATTTGTGACTGTTACTTTTATAGCTGTTGAACAGTGATCATCTGAGTAGTATAAATATAAGGCTTTAACGAAACCATTTCTACTTAGACAAAGGAAGTGATGGCCTCATCCAGTAGAATTTCCCCTTACGAAGCCCATTTGTCGGTGCTCGTAAAAGAGGTGGCGTCTTTGGGCTTTGCCCTTGACCAAGCCCAAGCTGAGCTTCATCAAGTCAAGCTCGAACGTGATCGTCTACGGGAAAAATGAAAGTTGATAGAGATTACCACTCGAGCGATGTTATCCGAGTAGCCCCAAGAGTCTGTCACCATCGCGCACCTTACCCTTAGGTCTTATGCGGCTATTTTAAGGGGTTATGTAACAAATAAGTAGCACCATGATCATGTACATTATTTTTTGTATATAATAATGAATATAATTTTTTTGATACATTGTAATTAGTTTTTAAAGTACAAATGGTGTTTTTAGTTATTATTTAATTGAGAATTATATTTTATTAAATTAAAGGATTTTTGAATTAAATAATATTTTAATAAAATATTATTTTTAATATTAAATTAATTTTTATTAAATATAAATGATCTTATAATTTTATGAATGCAATTACAATTTTTATTAAGGTTTGAAAGCCATTTCTGTCAAAACCCGTGAATTTTTTATAAATGTCGGTTTTTATTTTAAAAGTGAAAATTCACATAATTAGAAAATTATTTAGATAAAATAAATATTATTTTTGGAATCAGGACGTTGAAATTATCCAACGGTGAATTTTTCATCATTTTCTGAGACAGTCAAATTTTTGGGTAAAAATTTAATACCATTTAAATATATAATGTGTTTTATGACATCATAATGACCCAATGGTGATGTAATAAAATACCATAATCCTTATCTTCGGCCAATATGTGTTTTATCATTAAAATAATGATGTTTTGGGTTTGTTTGACTTTCTTTTCAAAGCATTAATGGAGCCCTCAAGACTTATTCAATACTTTTCTTTTTTAAATTAATTTCCATGGGAGTGTGACTCACCTCCACATAAGCAACCCTAATTTTTTAATACGTTCGGACCTTGGACTTGTAAAATATTTTTTTCCTCTTTCCTTTTCCAGAAACCATGGGCAAATACCATGGGATGGTTTGTGGTTTGGATTATTTTAATATAAGGGGTCCCAAACCTAAATAATAAAGAATTCTCACACCTTTCCTATATAAACCCACCCAAGCTCCCACTTACTCCTCACTCAAAGCCCTTGAAGTTCTTCCAACCTCTGACCTACTCTCTCTAGAATCCTCTCAAGGTGCCCCAAGCTCCCAAGAAGCCTCTCACAAGCCTCTCTCTAGCCTTTGGAAGCACACTTCCAAGTAAGGGGTTTCTTCCTTTCTCATTTTTTTGTCAATTTTCTTTATGTCGTACTGCCCTTTTTATTTCAATTATGAATGTTGGGGTATGGTTTCGCACCTCCCCCGTACTGCCCTCTTATTGTTTTAATGATGGGAGAACCCTTTCTCTCTCATTAAATGCCTCCCATGTACACCCGTTACTATGCCGAAATTCCGAAAGGAACTTCTCTCTCTTCTTTTACATTCAAGCAATACTTTTGTATCATGAATCTAAATTCCATTTCTATTGTTGGGACATGTATATATATGATCTCCTTACTGTCCATTACATGTAAATATGATGAGGAACCCTTTTCTCTCTCATCAACCTTTTTTTTATGAATTCTTATGTCACGCCGTTACGCTGCCGAAATCGCGCCGATTTTCTAAGCCAATATCTTTGTGTAGTGAATACCATGCCCATTTCTCAATCAAGGGTATTCACCTTTATGCACATTTACATATTGATTATAAAGTTTCATGTATGAATTCCACATTCCTTTATCATGGAATAAATGATTATGTTTTATGAATCCATGTTTTATGATCCATGTGGCACACTTATGCATGAAATGAAATGTTTAAGAAGGGTGCGCCCTTTATAGTGCTCCAATGCATTGGGTAAAGTATAGTATCATGATACGTCATGTGCAATGAGTGTTGACTCATGCTAATTCAAGTGCAATGAGGGTTTACTCGTGCTTCAAGTGCAATGAGGGTTTACTCATGCTCCATGTGCAATGAGCCTTGGCTCATGCTAATTCAATGTTAAGTGTTGTTGCCACATTTCCATGTTATGATTATCATGCTTTATCATGCCTTTATGTTCATGTTTCTCTTATGCTCTATTGATATGCCCATTGCTTAACATGTATTGTACTCCTCATGTTATTCATTATGTACTCCCTTACTGGGCTTTATAGCTCACCCTTTTTTTATGCATGTCCTCAGATTATTCCATGCAATGCTAAGTACGAAGGAATATAGTGGTCATGTAAAGGAAGTTTTCAATAAAGATGTTGTATTTCAAGTTTAAAGTTTTTATGTAATGATCCTAAGCCCCAAAGACACTAAACCTATCGATCTTCTTTGTTGTATCAAGTGAAGTTTAATGTAATAAGGAATGTTTAAGTTGTAATAAAAAGCAGGGTTGTCATAGTACTTGAATTTGTTTCCCCTACCAGAGTCCTTCTACACAACATAGCCACACATATCTTATTAGAAAGAGACTACACATCATGTATAAAGTCTACACGGCATGTACTAGACGAGATTCACCGACCTGTGTTGTTCGTCACACAGCCGGGTACCCAGCTCACACTACACTGTGTGTTCGAGATAGACACGGCGTGTACTTCATAGATTCCAACTACCCATGTTGTTAGTGACACGACTGGCTACTCAGATGATACTATACGGCGTGTTACACCTGCACACGGCATGTATACAACCCCGTTTCTCCAACCACACGACCATGTTCACACGGCCTCTCATCGGTCAAGGATACACGGCGTGTCCCATAGGTACACGACGTGTACTAGACAAGCTTCGACGACTCGTGTTGTTCAAGACACGACCAGATACAGGGCTCACACTGCACGATGTGTTCCAGATGGACACGGCGTGTAATAGAAATGATAACACTGACCTATGTTGTTAATTACATAGTCGGATTCCCAGATTACACTACACGGCATGTTCAAAAGTGACACGGCGTGTTTAAGAGAAAATTTCTTCATCCGTGTTGTTAGTCACACAGCGGACACAGGGTCAACACAACATGACATGTACAACCGGTACATAGCGTGTTCCCTTAAGAGTTTTCCCAATCCCATGTTTCAACCTACATGGCCTATGATACGGTTAGGATGTACAATGTGTGTACATATGGCACACGGCGTGTACTTAATTTTTTTTTCATTTCTTCCCGAACAGAAGAGTAAAGTACGTGTAATCAAGATTACATGGCGTATATTCTAGGTTTTTCCAGATATTAGGCCTTATAAACTACTCCAGAGTCTAGAAAAAAACTGGACGAACACCAAAGTTCATTATTCTAATCCGTGAGGGCCCATACTCCCCGCAAACCAAGTCTTGACATCTTATACGTGTTATAACAAAGTAACCAAGTTGATGATCCGCCAAATTCTAGTTTATGAGGGTCCATACTCTTCAAGAACCAATGTTTGGCGTTCACTCTCAAAACCATACATAACAATACCCTATCAAATAGTATGTATTTATCAGGGAATCCATCACAAAAGCATGCATTTTATAGCACAACATCTATCACATCAACATGCAATTTCTAATGCACCTACATGACATGGAAACTATGCATGGAATGTGATTATAACATGTTCCTAAATGATGCATGAGATGGCATACCCTCATATCATCAGGTTGAAACTAAATAGAACCGAGGTATAAAAATATAAATAGCACACCACAAGTGTTTCACCCAATGGTGAAAATAAAATCAATTGTAATAATAACAAACAGAAGATCACAATTTAATTCGAGCCAATCCGAACTTTACCTATACATGGGGTAGTTACTCTCATGCACAGTTATTACCGAACCCCTTAGAAATCTATCTCTTTCTGTCGTCACCAAGTAATAAAATAACTCAAAGAAAATAAAAATCCTCTGATACCACATTGTAACATCCCGGATCTGGGTGCCACTCAATGGGTGCCCCGAACCCGGTTGGTCACATGACCTCAAGCTCATTTTCCCAAATTCCAGAGGCTACCGACTAGCAGTGAGGGCCTAGTTCTGATAGTGTGGAAATTATGCCCTCATTTGTCAAAGTGGAGGGCATTGGAGAAAAAAAAACATACCAAAAGTGGAAGCAGTAAACAGTACCAAGCTGAAATGGACAACAGTACAGAATTAAAAGATGATAACATTCATATATATATGATGATGATGCAATATGTACCTAAGTCTAAGAAAGCATCCAAAACAGGATACACTGCAATCTAAAATAATTTTGTACAAGGGACAAGTGCAGCAAACCAAACAAAATAGTGTAGCAGGAACTCAGCAGCATCGCAAGCCTATGCTCGGTCCCATACTCTCCCACTCCTCTACAACAATCAAGTACCTATTTATGGACTCCTTCCCCTAGAAACACCCATAGAAATATAATTTGTTTGGGCACCACACAAGAACTAAACATGGTGTGAGAAATAAATACTAATAGGCAACCACCAAAGGCTCATGCCAAACTGTCCAGGAAATTGTGCAACAGCAATGTGAAAAAATGAAATTCAGTACACTAGGAAGTACTCAAAAGCAGCTACTCCTACCAGTTCCATTTCTATTTAATTATTATTTAACAATTCAATATAATTTAATTAAAAGTTCTTGAGACATAGCCTCAGTCTGTAATTTTCTATATAGTGCCGCATCAAAAACCAAAACATCATATCTAACAATTAGAAGGTAAAACAATACAAAGCTTGTGCTTTAGCTTGGCAGGTATAACATGAGAAATCACCACAGTGAATATTTAAAGTGAACAATGTCCTCAAACATAAAAGTCCTTACCCTTAGGTAATAAGAATCCAAACCCTCAGATGATTGCTCTTAGGCATAATGAATATTTCCCTCAGGAATACAAGATATTGCCCTCGGGCACGGAAGCTACTACCCACAGGTGTAAGAAATGTTTCCCCCAGGCTATACGAAACTCTTTCCCTCAGGCATAAGAAACACTGCCCTCATGCTAAGCAAGTAACCAGACTAAGACAAACACATAAGGAAGCAATTTATATACATTTTCTCTCAAGAATACTCAAAACATGCTTATAATCACGGCATAACCACGGGTATCCTGGACAAACGGCTAAACAAGGGAAACAAACCCACATGGTGGCCTTAGATCAAAGCAACGATCCCAAACAACAGTTTATACATATTTTTTGGATTACCTATGAAATTCTAGGTATTTTGTCATTCAAGGCCTCAGCTATACGACACTCCAAACATGGGCGTGTAGCACTATGGTACAGAAGAACAACTTGACAGTTGGAAATAAACACTAGACCACCTACATCGATCTCCTCTGATCGATATATGTGAACGATGCCTCCTGAAACAACCAAGAACGGCGTAGATCTGGGATAAACGTTCACCCATTCAAACTCAAATAATGTACCCTTGGGAAAGAATTGGACAAATACACTCAAGGAGGGGGGGGGGGGGGTTACTCGTGTGGTCCAAACATGATCGACGATATAATAATTCGAGTTCTGGCATGCGATCGGGAGCTCTTCCAAGCTTTAGCCTCCCCACTCGGTGTTCCAAACGAACTCACTGCCTCCTCTACCGAATGAGTAGGCTACTACCCTTTTATAACAAAAAAACATAACTACACGGTGTGTATTCTCAAGTACATGGCGTGTACTTTCCATTTTTAATTATTCCTCCGGCAGCCACTTTCCACCACCTTACTGTTCATCAGCCGACTTGGATACACGGCGTGTACTTCTATGTACATGGTGTGTACTCTTATGTACACGGCGTGTACTGCCGTTCCACTGGCAGATACTCCCACCTCCTTAATGTTCACTTATCGACTGATTACACAGTGTTTATATACTAAGTACATAACGTGTAGTCAATTTTTACACCCTTCATCACCAACAGGCCAACACGTCCTGTATACTCATCCCACATGGCCAAAGTACACGACAGGTGGAAAAGTGCATGGCAGGTACCCACAATTTTTGGGATTCCTTATTTTCTCAAAAACACTTAAGGAAAAAAGGAAAAGAAGAAACATATACCTCATGAAATAGAACCGAGTTCTTATAAGTAATGAGGTGAAAATGATATGAGAAAGAGATCCATTTAAAGATCATGATCAATCATTCAATTTACACATGTCAGCGCAATGTCTTCTTATTCATATCATTGATTTTCTTTATCCTTGAAAACATCTCAGAGATGAGACTTCATGTTTATATAATCCATGTCCTTGTGTAGCGACCAGAACTAACACCAGACGTTGATGAAAACATAATGATGTTACTATCGTATGAATTATAAATTAGTCTCATGTAAGCAATTTCACCCTCGGTTCTTGAGATACTTTAACAATGTTGGGGTCAATGGAACCTTGAGTTTCCAATATTAGAGTACAATGCGCATGTGCATGTACTATTCATGTATACTCTTGTCCGTGAGGACATTAACTTTTTTCAATATCATATCACTGTTTTTAAAGTTGTGGTTTAACTTCCCATTTCTTAAAAATGTTAATTTTTTTACAGATTAGTGCATTTATCATGATTGTCAGTTAAGATATTTCGATTAATTAATTCAATCATTTAATGTCTCTCACTATTTTATCGAATTCTAGGAACCCACTATGCTAGAATCAATATACTATGTTTCTTGAGTATTCTAGTTGCATGGATCTCAGAACCACCCCTCATAGTCTACAAGCTATGGCTAATCCACTACTTGGAGGGTTCGAGGTAGGCTTTTGGTTGGCTGACCTCTTTAACTTGCAGTTCCTTGATCTGTTGAGTGAAGTCCCAACATCAAAAATCAGAACTTTATCAACTCAACGCTTGCGTCAAAAATGATAGCAAGATAGCTATGGATAATCCTTTCCAGAACATTAGTTAATTTGACTCATCATTCTTATAAGGACTACCCGGTAGTAAAAGTCACCCTCATCTATGGCATGATCTGCACTTCAAATAGCTGGTTTTGTCCAAATTTGAATGACAAAAGGTTGTTATGACTTAATATATCATCGAGGGTTTTATTAATTTTCATGTGATGAATGAAATCATTTTCTATTTTTATTATCATGCACTATGTGATAACAGTGACATATAATCATGCATGAAATAGAAATTTCATCGCATCACATGTTCATTTTATCTTACATTCTTTTTTATTATTATACAATGTGATCTTGCAATTAACTACACATGAAAAAAATTACCACCCAAAACAGAATGAACTCCTGATCATGAGCCTATTCTCAAGGTTGATTCATTGAGTGAATAACGGACAACTGAGAGCCTAGGGACAATAACTTTAGTCGTGTGGCTTTCAACTTGAATAGAAACATATTCTCATTCAATGAATCTAACTTTTTTCTGGTGCATCACCATCAATTGGCGTGATGTGCATCATACCATGTTTCATTATTATAAAACTGTAATCGCATGCATGAGAGGGGATCTCAGGGTATAAATATACAACTCTGAGAATGAGAATGTATGCCCTTATATATATAACGACTTTGAGATGACACACAGATCTCCATTAAATTAACTAAACTAATAATTACAATACAATGCAACAATTAAATAATTAAATTAAATACACACACCAAATATACATTGGTGGGTCCACGACCCAAGAATATTATATGATTTAACTCAACTATATAAACTAAATGCTGAATATAAATTAAAATTACCTTAAAAAAATTTGAAGGCATTTAATTGAATTAAAAACATTACTCTTATTTCTATTTCAATTTAACATCGTTTGATCCCATTTAATTAATTTAATTAATCTCCAAATTAAATTAATTACGCCGATGCCTTTTGAAACAAAAAATTAATATTTATATAATTTAATTATCAACTTTAAATAAATTAATTTTTGATAAAATTTAATTATCTGGACCTGAAAACCTCGACGAACCAATGCATGTCCATACCAAGTTTATTTGTCCCCATGCCAGGTTGTTCTAGACCGAGAAGTCCTGGCTACGCTCGTTCCTGGCTAGGCAAACCCGCCCAATCACATGACGGGCCAAATCCTGTATATGCATATGAAACAGAACCCACACCTATAGCAGGGGCTACCTCATGTTTAGGAGCCGATCTGGGGTGGTATGGTCGGTGTTGGCCGGGCAGGCGTAGCAGACAGGAGCCGCGGTGGTCAAATGTTGTTGTTCGGTCTGGCAAGGGTGAGGTCCAACAATGGATGAACGTGGCTACTCCGCGGCTGTGGGGGGGGGAGGCCGATCCGAAGCACTGGCCAGAAGCGGTCCTGGCTTGGCACGGATGCCATGGGAGACGGCCAATCAGAGCGGACCAGCGGTGGGTGGCCTGGAGCGGCCTGGTGTATCGCAGGACTGTTGTGGGGAGGAGGCACTGTGGACCTGGTTCGGGAGGGGATGTCAGTAGCTCACTGCCGCTGCAGCACGACGAAGGGAGGAAGGCGGTCAGCACATGTTCCTAGTGCAGGTTGGCGGGGCGGGGGAGAGTGGTTGCGACGCTGCCTGATCCATGGGAAGACGCCGGACAGGGCAATGGGTGGGCCACTGGGTGCCTGTTGCTGAGGCAGGACCGTTGAGAGTGGGACCCCAGTGCGGCTGCGCTTGCAGCAGAAGGAGGCGACCCCTTTGTGTGGTCACCGCGTGAGGGAGATAGCAGACCAAATGTCGTCGTGCACTACTTAACAGGGGGCTGCTCGGCCCCAAAAAAGTGGTATTTTAGAACTTTTCCACTACAGATCGATGTAAACTTGTCGACATCGGTGAATAGTAGCCTAGTTTTAGGTGAGAACTGCATATGAAGAGTATTAAGAATAAAAATAAACAGTAAAATACCTGGTTTAAATCTGAAGATGTGCACGACGTCCGCTCGTCGTTGATTATCACTGCTCGAAGAATCTAACATCGAACTCCTCTAGATCGTCCACATGCACTTTATGAAACAATGGGAATGTCGTTCATCAATGTTCTGGTGCTAGCAAGGAATTATGAAGAAGCCTTTGATGCTCCAACAATCACTGCATCGATTCGCTAGCAATGATTGAGAGAGAGCTCGATCCGATATCCTTGGATCCAAAGCATCTCTCTCTAAATCAACGGATAAAAGAGAGGAGACAGAATCCACATGAATTGTACCAAGGAAAATCCAGTCCTCTTCTATTTATAGTGTTTAATTAAAATACCTAGTATAACCTCGTTGGCCCCGAATACTTAACGAACTATCAATGACATTTTATGTCTATTAATCTGAGTCATTAAAATTATTTTTATCACTCTCTAGAAATATATTAAAATATTATATGATAATAATTATGTTATTAATTCAACTCATCATTCCCAAAAATATTAATTGAACCTTGAATAATTTAATATTCCTCAATTAATATTTTTTCATGTATTTACTTAAAACTCATAAATACATTTAAAAAATAAATATAATGCTTATTATTCTAAACTCAAATAATATGAATTTATTTATACATTAGTGATCGTTTAACCTTGGAAAAATCCCAGACCCCACTGGTGGGGCCCACCATGTCCAAATCTCATATTCAACTGAATAGAGAAGATTCTCGAATAAGATATTGTGTGTGACCCTCTAGTCCCTTATCTCGATAACAATGAATATTATACACAGACCAAGAGTGGGATCTAGCAACCCATCATGACATCTAAAGAGATATGGATTTTCACTGCAGCGACAACCAACCTACGAACTTGCACTATGTAATTTAATCTCTTCGTGTGTAATATCTCATAAAGAAGGACGCACTCACATGTCATCGCCATTTTCTTTCTTTATTGTTTGTTGATTTAACTGGACAAATTTACCCTTGACATCCATGGTCATGGCCTTATAACTGTACTTGCATCCATATCTACATGGCATGAGATATATTACTTCCATAACCCAGAATCAACAAATCCTTTCTTGACCATTCAACCAATGCCATGCCACCCACGATGCAACCAACACAAACTACCTTGTCATGACTTCATTATCATGGTTTTCATCTTGCATAAATGTACATAACAAAATGACATACATTGGTATTGATCTCAAGTTAGGAGACCATTACAAATGATCGTACGTAGGAACATTCAATGACACCCGAAACATGTGGTGTCCTATTGGCAGGCCAGTCCTCATGATCTCACTACTAGGGATCATCAAGTGCGAACTTCATAAGAATAAGTTTCAATCCTTACCTGATAGTCAGACATATACTGTGTCCAATCAGTAAGATATATCTAGACCCTAGAACATAAAATTTATATTAGTCTCATAGTATCTAGAGGTTCTCATTATAGCATGAGATCTACTATAACATTTCGATATGACAATTAATCTTTGGACCTTACCATTTAAATAGTGGATTTAGAAAATTTTAAAATATAATGGTAAGATGACATCATATATAAATAAATTTATACATGATATGATAATCAAAATAACTGAATAGTTGGGTCTAAGGATCCCACTATTTCAACAATACTAAGATATTTTTATGTTAATTAAATAAAAAATATCAATATATTTAATTCATAAAACTGGATGTGAAACCATCGTTCATGTGTATGGACAACTACCACCTCACGAACCAATATAATTCAGATTCCATAACCAACTCTCACAGCTGGTACTAATGATTTCTTTAATTTAAACATATGTCATTCATTTCATATTTATCATTTTGTAATGATATTATACTATATTTTTCTAACTTTTCATCGAATTGAGAAATCCTAATGAATTTTATGCGTTGGTGTATATTTCCAAAACTTCAAAGTGATGTGGTTCATTTGACATTTCCAAATAACAAGGATTCAATGTATAAGTTTATTTAAATAATTAACATTATATTGATAATCTAATTAACATTTTATAATGATAAAATAATACTTACTTATTTTCCATCATGTTTATTGAAAAATGAAAATGGTACCCATGTGTACAAAAAGACAATCATCTCCATTATTAAAACCTACTTCATTTTTCATAAAAATATTTAATAGTTGGTATTAAAAGTATAATTAATATATAAAAATGATGATAATTTCAGGATTATTATTTTGTGATTATGGAATAATTATCCCTTTTACCAAAGTCAATATACCAAATTCATTTGTCAAATATGACCTGAATAACATCAAAACATTCACTATGAATTTAAAACAATAAATAACAGTATATAACAAGGAAACATAAGGAATAATAAAAATAATATTTTTTTCACAAATTAAATAATATATATATTTTTTATTTTTGAATATAAAAAAAATTGTGTGTTGAGACAGACTCGAAGTAAGGGATGCACAATCCATAAAAACCATGATTCAAATTTTTTAATGAATAATATATAAATCTTTTTCTTCAATGGAAACATCTTTAACATTATTATATTAGTTAATTTACAAATAATTAAATTAATTATAAGTGAATATATATATATATAATTTTTTAATTTATTTGAATGATTTTGAAAATAAATATTTTTATGTATATTATATTAAATGTTTAAAAAAAGGAAGAAATTATTGTTATACTTTAACATATAATGTTTCAAATGTATTTCTGTAATCATAACTATTATTTGATTTTTTGATTCCCTTACATTATTTTGTGTTTTATTCAACGAAAAACATAAATACTTGTATTCTATATATATATTAAAAATAGGTTTTAAATGGAATTTATTTTTGGATATCTTGAATTGTTTTTCATATGGGTTAAAATAATATTTTTACGAGTGTAACAACAAATATGAAAGAATAATTATGCCACAATTATTTCGAAATTTTTATAAAAATGGATTATCTTGACATAGCTCATGATAACTTATGATCCTGATATAGATCATGATGATTTTTTGTCTAGATATAACTTTCCAATGCATTGGGTAATGGGACAGAGTAAATCCCTTAGGTTTCTCCTAAAATATTATTGGAATTTATTGGGTTTGTAATTCAAATTGTAAGATTAATTGAAACAGTAATATATAATTTTTTTTCAATGTTATGTACATTATTTTTCTGTGCATTTTATGGGTTTTTATAGATATCTTTGATTTCATTAGGTATGTTAATGAGCTAAGGTCAAATGTGATGTTTATGAAAACCCATTAGGACGAAGTGATTATTATTATTTAAATATTTCATGATATTTTCATGATATCTATGAAAAAATGATGATGATAATTTTTCCATTTTTATTCCTTCTGAAATGTTTTATTAAATACTTTGGGTATAGTAGTATATTTCTTGGGTAAGAAAATGTTTACATTGATGACAAAGTTTGTGTTTTAAAAGGAAATTTTTATGAGTATTCATAGACTAACGAGTTTATTTTTCAACATGTCCCTTAATAGGATTTTGTTTATCATACCATGTTTTCAAATAATTTTCATTTGTTTTCAATGATGACTATAGAGAAGGGTGAGGTCTTTTTTAAAATCGTTACTATTTTTCAAGAAAATTACACCATTTCAATATAAATTTATTCTATTGTGGAAAAAATAGATACTAAGTGGTAGTGTCATTTTTGTGATGTATTATTTATATATGTAAGGGTGATGACCAAATTATATAATAATATAATCATATATGATCACCTGAAATATAATAAAATTAATTCATTTCAACATAATCACATTTTATAGATTATTTAAGGTCATATCATTATAGTTGGTGTCAGTGGAAAAGTTTAGATATATTTAGAGGTATGATAATGTATGTAGTTTTTTTAATAAAATATAAATTATGGTTATCATTATATATCATTCTAAGATTAACATGTTTCTATATCTAAACTATGTCTACCTAGAATGGATTTATACATAAGAAATAGGTAAGCAAACATTAGGATGACACCAAGAGGATAATATCCTTCCAAATCAATATCCTAGGATGGATAGAATTGGAACTGAATAGTTTATTTATATGATGTCCTTATAAATGTGGTAAATAAATGGTGATGGTATCCACTCTAAAAAGATACCAAATTTACCATATAGGAAAATGCTGATAGTGATCATTTTATAAGAGATAAGCCTACACAATTCAGTGGATCTTATAACTCAGTGGATATTGGGGGATGGATTAATGCTCTGAAAATGGTATTCAAATTCATGGGTTGTTCATAAAAACAAAAGGTAACTATTGATATTTACCATTTTTATGGAGAATCTAATCACTGGTGGTATATTGTTAATAATAATAGATAAGGAGAAGATATTGGCATAATGGAATGGGATACCATGATGAATATTTTCCTTTAAAAATATTTTCCTATGTTTTTTTCAATGTGGGATAGGAAATAAATTCATAGGATTAAGTAATAATGATGAAGATTTAGTATCTAGATATGATGAAAAGATAACCTGTTTGGAAAGGTACAGAATAAATTATATCCATGATCATGATTGTAAAACTAACTGTCTTTACTCTAGATTAAAGGCAATATATAAATGTTCTTTGGCCTCCCTAAAAATTCAATTTTATAAAAAACATTTTTTTGAAATTATATAAATATATAAATGATTATTTCTAAATATTAATTTTTTACAAAATAAAATAAAAAATCCAGTCAATGTGGCAAAAAAATACGAACAATCCATCAAAAAAATCTAAAGGTATGAAAATCATGTTTTCAGTTTATGATGGGTGTAGTAAATTAAACTCAAATGAATGTCTTAAGGAATATATGAAGTGATTCCAGTGTGTAATTTTTTTTCATATTGTTCATTACTAGAAATAAACATATCTAAATTGCGTTAATACCTCCTTTGATATGCATGAACTATGGTATTTTTCATGCAATTAGATGGGTTATTATGTGGATGATAGTATAAAGAAGAGAATAAATTAGGGGAATCACAAAGACTATATGAAGATAAATGTGGTGATATCTTTTATAACTAATTTGAAAGATCTTGATACAATATACTAATGTCCAGTTTGATTTGGGGCATACAAATTTATTCAGTTTTTTGAAATTTGTTAGTCAATTTAAAATTTCACCTCAATAAATATTTTTTTTCTGTTTAGTTAAAAATACTTGGGTTTGTATTAATGGAAAATTGGTTTACCATGATATTAACTTTATTATTAATGTTAAATAATTCCATAAAATCTTGTTGAATTTCCCATAGTATAATTTAATAGTATTCTATATATGGACTGACATTTAGTCTATCGTGATATAACAGATTACAAAGCTTGAGATGTTAATTTCCTAAAAGAAGTTTTTTTATATAACAGTCCAATCAAACCTCTAATAGAATATCATGAAGCTGGTAAACTATTAAAAGATGGAAATGAAATTTATATTTCTTAGAATATTGAAAATAACATAACTTTTCATATTAATGGTTTTCTTGTAGTGAATGGATATATAGATGGATTTCATGACGTGTTACATATAATTATAAATAATGGGGAATTTGACTTCCAAAAAATTATTCATGGTTTTTATGAATACTTTTTCCAAAAATATTTGGATAAATTCTTGGTTGGTTTCATTAATTATATTTTTGTTAATGTAAAAATTAAATATTGGCATGACATAAATCAGCTGATTTTTTAAAATTAATTTGATCGAAAATAAATTATATATAAGTTTTACTAAATATTTTTTTTGTAATATATAATTTCATTCTTTGGAAATATCCTAAATAAAGATTTAATAAATTTTTATCCTGCTAAAAATAAAGTAGTTGATGAATTTCCAAGTAAAATTAATGTAATAAATATTCATTGTTTTCATGTCATGGTATGATACTGACTAAGGTTTTTTAAAGACTTTCATAAGTATCTACTCTAAAAATCAAGTTAACTTGAAAATATGACTGGGTTTTTTTGACAACATAATGTGAAGAACATTTCATAGAATTGGATCTTGGAATAGTGAATTCTCTAATTTTTTCATTGGCATCGATACGTTTTTTCATTGTGATCTGTAATGATTATTTATTATTGTGAATTATCTTTTATTAATAATTATTAGTCAATTTATTATTCCTCTCATAAATTAAATCATTAAGGTAAAAAATTATCTTACACATTCCTATGAACTGACAACAATAGTGTTTTCATTGAAAATTTTGTGATATCATTAATATGGTGTAATTTATGAAACATATATTTATCATAATATTTTAAAATATATATTCACTCAAAAAGAGCTCAACATGTGATTGAGGTTATTAATTAATTAGTATAGTATTATGACTGAACAATTTTTTACCATATTGGTAAAAATTATATTAGATGATGCATTGAGTTGGAAATATAATTTTACATTAACTAGGATAAACCAATAACATGAATCTTTAATTAATCATTTTATTAATGTTGGATTAGACATTTTTATTTCAAGATATTCATATTTTTTAATGACATATTATAATAATCATTTTCAGATAAGACTGAGTTAACTTAGATGGAATATTTTGAGTAAAAGGAAAACATATAATAGGTTAGTAGAAGTAATATGTGTGGTATTAAAATTGAAAATCAATGTGTTTTGAGATTCTTAATATGGTTATTACCATGTTAATGAAAAATATATTGAGTTAGGTTTATATCTTCCAATTTATTATTCATCCTAACAACATAGAAAATTATAAAGACATTATGAATCATTTCTAATGGGAAGGAATCATGAATGATATTGTTGATTTTAATATAAATTTTTAACATTCTAGTAAGATAATGATAATAGAAAAATATTAAAGGGGATTATTTTACCATTTATTATTCTTGAATTGAAATGTAATAATATATCAAGGTATTTCAGGGTGGGAGTACTAAATACATCCCAATATAATAATATGATTTGGTTAATTGTTTATTTTTAACTAATTCATCCTATTTTCATCCCATTTGAGATAATATTCCATTAGATAATCAATTTTGAATTTATCTTAAATGGATAATTATATAACCCGGAGTCTATATCTCTATTTTATTTGACTTTTATCCATAGTTTACCTATAATTTATGGAGAATTCATCAAGTTTTATTGGATACTAAATTAAATTTCACAACTCATTTTCATCTACATTAAGATGAATAGTGGGAGAGAATGATTCAGACATCGGATAATGTGATATTAACACAGACAATGGATTATTATGGAAGTTGGGATAAACCCCTTACTTTTTTATTTATTTTATATAACAATAGTTTATATTCTAGTGTAATTATGACACCATTTTAGGCTTTACATTGAAAGTAGTTTCAAATTCAATCTTATTGGGATGGAGTTAGGGAAATAATGGTTCTGGGATAAAAAAAATTAGAATAATTTTTTTGAGAAGGTGAAAATGAATCAATAACATATCAGTATGTCTCAGAGTATGATGAAAATATTTGTGAATAACTTGAGGAAATATCATTTGTTTGAGGTTGGTGATCATATTTGTCTTTGTGTACATTCTTCTAAAATTTTTAGTCATTTATCTAAATGGAAATTTTTTTACATAGGATTATTAAATTATAGTAAATCCTAGAGAAATTTTCAAAAATTTTCAATCATGTGTCCTCTCCTTCGATTTTATCATAGGCACATGATGCATTTCAAGATTCATTGTTATTAAAATATGCATTAGATGTGTCTCATGTTTTTAGTCCAAAAATAATTTAGTTTTAATAAAACCACTCACATGAGAATAAACCTTTAGAAATTCGTAACTATTGAGAGAAATATTTCCATATTACAGGGATCTACTATGTCATGGTTTTATTGAAAAACCATATGATTGATGAAGAAACAATGATAAAATATTGTAGGAAAAATTACAAGAAGGGGATGAATATAAAAACTCATGTAATAATATAATATACTATTTTCATGTCTTATTGTTATTAATAATTTATATTTTACTGAAATATATTTATTATTAGTATATTATGTAATTTTCTAGTAAAATGTAAAAATATTTATTTCTAATCAAATTGGGGTTTTATATATTATATTTTTAATTAAAATAATTATTTTAAATTATAGGGTTTTAATTTCAAAATGATCAATTTATTTTATAATTCAGTCTTTCAAAATTATTTAATGCTTAATTGTTTTTGATATTTTGAAAATTTTAACTTTTCCATGAATAAAAAAAAATACATATCATTACTAAAAACTATATTTTTTTTATTTAAAGATTCTTGTACTATTTTTTATTTGTTTTAAAATTCCATTATATCACATTTATTATAATTAATATAATAAATTTTATTTTAATAAAAATTATAATTCAATTCTATAAAAAAATAATTATATACTCATAAAAACATTTTTCTAAAAACCAGTTTTTCTATGCGTTTTAGATGTTTAAATTGAAATTACAATTTCCCACTTATATGAAATGAATTTTATTAAATCGATTACCTATTTTTAATAATTTAAATTAATATTAGGTAAAATTCCAATTTAATTTTTCTAATAATTAATACAAATAGTAAAAAATGGTTACCACAATTATGGTTAAAACTGATTTATTAGAGGTTGACCTTTAGTGATAATGGATACAATCACCTTGAAATATATATAATATATATGTTGGTGAAATATTTCTACCATATAAAATATCCCTATTCTAAATAGAAAATTTATATGACATTTTGTTAAGTCATACATTAATATATTTTAATCAACTAAGAAATTCAATGAGTGTCTTCTCCCACACTTATTATGTGAGACCCCCTCTATATTCCTATCAAAATTTAAATATACATCTTGTTTGGACAAAAACTTCCTAAATAAAATACATACATCCATTCTCATGACCCAAATTCCCTAGTGTTATATGAAAACAAACCTAGTAATGTGTTAGGAATATACCTAAACAGGTTGTCTAAAGAAAATGTATGGTTCATAATTGAACATTTTTGTTTTATTTAATATACTAAATCCTGAAATAATTAATAAAGTATGATGAAATAAAAAATACTAATCTTACATATAATTAGATGTTTTTATTTAAATTTCATAAAATTTATCCATCTCCCTCTTCTATAAAATTGAAATGAAACAATTGTCCATGTATAGGGTGGACTTCCTCCTCGTGAACTGATTAAATATTTCTCCATACCTACCTTTAATGACTAATTATAATGATGTATTTAATATATATATATATAAATAGTTTAAATGAAATATATATCATTATATGACAACAATATATCATTTTTTTACCTTTCCATACATTGAAAATTGGTAACGTTGTTTGTAGGTACCTGTGGATTTCCGCCTCCATGTAGAGTTGTGATTCATTTTTCCTGAACACGTAACATGGATGATATATATAAGTTTATATTAATAAATATTATGATATTTATCATATAATAATCATTTTGGAAAAAAAAATAATAATATTTACCATCTTTCCATTGTATTCATTGAAAAATGGAAATTTTACTCACTATATTTATGACATGTCTTCTCAATGATTTTTGCATATATCATTTTTCATAACCATATTTCATTGTTGGTTTTAATAGTGTAATTAATGATAATTATATTACAATTAACATAATTAAATGATGGAATAAATTCTTATTTTATGACTGCCAACGTACTAAATAATTTTTATACATATGTGTTGAATATCATCCAAATAACTAACTATATAATAAATGATTAAGTATTTTAAAATATTAAAGAAATAAATTATATAAACGTAATAATAAAAATTAAGGGTATTCTTAAGAAATTATATAACTAACATTTTTTATTCTGGATGATAAAGAGAATACATGATGATTTAAAATCAAGGATAGGGGTCGATAACATTAAAACCCCTATTTAAAATGTTTTTAAGATTTATTTTCTAATTTTTTTTATTCCATGTCAATTTTTAGAAATTATTTTATTGTTATATTTATGTATACATTAATTTTTTATATATGATTTTTTTTAATTTTTGAATTTCATTCCATAATTTGAAAAATGAATCTTTTTATGTATTATATATAGAATATTTTTACAAAAAAGGAAAAAAATAATGTTATAATTCTATATATAAAATTTAAATGTTATATCCCAAAACTATAACTATTATTTTAGGTTTATATTCATTTCAAAGATTTAATATTTTATTCAAATAAATCCCTCATACCCTTTTTTCAAGGTACTTTAAAAAATATTAATAAATGTAATGTTTGATTTTTTTAAAAAAATGTACTTATAATGGGTGAAGAGAGTATTTTTATAAGTGTAATGATGAACATGTAATATTTAATTATGATATTATTCTTGGAAAATGTTTGTTATTATGGGTGAGCTTGACAAAACTCCTAATGATAAGTCTGCCCGTTATATCTCTTCAAATAATTTGGTAAAGGGGTAGAGATAACTGGTAATGGGTTATTAGAATTTAGTAGTTAGGTTATTCCATTAAAAATTATTCATGTTTTATTCATCACATATCTAACTTCCTTTTGAGACAGTAATTTTCAAAAAGGGTTCTAAATTTAATGAATAATTTTAAATCTTGAAATGTTTTTATAATGGTTGCATAAAATATTATTTTGAGTGTAATGATAAAAAAGAAATCATTCATTGTTTTAGGGGTTTCCATAATATTTTATAATTTGTGATTATCCCCAAATAACCCATGATGATTTTTAATCTTGACATTTCTCCTCAATGCATTGGTAAAATTGATAGAGTTAACCCATTAGGTTTCTTATAAGATATTAATTTAATTTATGTAGTTGGGTTTTACATTTTTAAGTGGGATTATAATTGTGATATGGAAGTGATGTACCCAGTTACCTACATTATTTATCTATGATTTATATGGTCTTTTATGGAAATTCTTTGACTCCATAGGGAAATAAAATGAGATTATCTTTAAAGGTATTTTTATACTACTTCTTAATAGTGAAATCAATAACCTTTTGGAAAAAATTCAGAAGTTCATCATGATTGTAAAGAAATAATTAATTTTTTTATTTCTCTTATAGGTTTTCATATGAAATATATTATGAAATTCATTAGTAATAAAATTAAATTTCATTATAAAGAAAATAGTTATTTCGATATCATACTTTTTTAAAGGGTATATTTTTTATAGTATTCATGGACTAATAAGTTTCTCTCATTAATTTTGTATTTCCCTTAATGAAATTTTTGTTCACGTACTTTGTTTTAAAATATTCATAATCGGTTTTTAAGTATTATTAATGAATATTATAAGGTAATTATGAAAAATGAGATGATAGTTCATGAAAATGATATTTATTATACTTTAAAAAATATTTACTTTAGGGAATATTTGTATTGAGTAATAGTGTCAAATTTTTGATGTAGTCTTTATTTTTTTAAGTTTTATTACCTTATTATTACGAAATAAATACATAAAATATCTCTAGGAATGTAATAAAAATAATTCCTATAAAAATAATTAATTAAATGGATTGCCCAAGGTTGTTACCTTATATAAACACCCTTCTCTTGTTTTCATGTTCACACTAACATCCTTGAAAAATGGTATTTTTCTTAGAAATATCTATGAAAACAGAGAAAATAGAAAATCTATGATGGGAAATTTAATTTTGAACATAAAAGTGGATTCTAGGATGAGAAAAATGGCAGCATTATATAAGGACTTATGAAGTGAGTTTTTTATCATTAATGGGTGGAAGTGTTCCCCTTTTATATGTTAAGATAATGTAAATTATTTGATTACCAATTAATTTTTAAAAAATTAATGTTACATTTCAAGCGAAAAAGGTTATAAAATTTAAAAATATGAATTATATAGGGTTATTTGGCTTGGTATCCTCATCAGAAAAAATATAACGATAAAATGGAGTGATTTAATAATATTTTGTTTTCATTTTTATCATTTACCCTTAGGTTATATTTCCATTATAATAATATTTTTTTAATTATTTTTAATTGTCAAAATTAAAATTAAAATTATTATATAATTTGAATATATTGATTAAAAAATTGAAAATAATCCTATCATATAAAATTATATTGCTTATAAAAAATATTTATAGAATAAACAAAACTAACACATAAAATATTTATTGAAAAAGTGTTATTTTAAGCTTAAGACTGATGTGTTGGTTTGAACAATCAATGTTATTAACTTATATTATATAAATTAGTTTATTATAAAACAAATAATTTTTTGTGACATTGAAATCAATAAAAACAAGAATTTTACTATCAAAATGATTAATTTAAAAAAGTACTGAAATACTGTTTCAAAATAGGAATAAAATGGTATATATGTTCTAAGAAATAAATATAATTTTTTAAGATCAAAATAATATTTTAAAATATAGAATTTTACTTAATAAATACATCTATAATATATCATAATATTTTAAAATATCCTATTTCATGACATTCATAAATTCACAAATTATACAATTTGTTAAATTCATTGTTTTTAAGTATTTAGATAAAAGTAAATTTTTTAGAAAAAAAACTCAAAAACTTACCCTATGATTATTATAACAATATGAGTTCAAAAATTATTTTTTTTTCAAAATATAAATTTTAAATTTTAAAAAAATTTCCTTCAAATAAAAATAAAATTTATAGTTATAAACTACATATCCTGAAAAATGTCCCTTTAGACTTTAAGTATTGTTAATCAAATTTTTTATGAATTAATAATTAATTAAAATCATTTTATTAACTAGAGGTTTTATTATTCATTAATTTTTTTTGAGAATATTCTTCTATTATGTTATATATGATATTCATTCCGAGTTCATTGTGGACCAATCTATCAAACATATTAATAATTTTTTGAAAAAAGTTATTCCAAATTCTCTAGGTGTTATATATAAATTGTTTAGATCATTACTCTTACTCCGTCTATTTACATTCATAAAATGGAGAAATGGTTGAATGAAACTGAATGGGAAGTCTTGATAGTCGAATCCACATAAATAATTGATAATATTATAAAATATTCATTATTCTTATTCCAATATATTCCCCCCAAAATCATTAAATTATTAATATGTTTAATTATTTCATTCCATGATTCCCCTTAGTATAATGTAACTCAAGGGTCCTTCATCACTATGGGTAAGAGTGAAATTATATTTAATTGTGTATGAAGGAAACAACATCTGGTGTATAGAAGAGGATATGAGAATATTTTTAGTATGAGAACCATTTTCAAATGTCCACATTTTTCATATATAGAGGATGGATATATATGAGAAATAGATTCCATAAATGATTAATTTCATGGAATTTATTAGTCAATAGTGGAGTGACATAAATCATATATAAATTATATAATTAATGATATATTGAGATAAATGTAAAATGAATATCTTTATCCTCCACCTCTTTACATTGATTGGATAATGTAATATAGTTTCATGAGATTCCCCTGACATGAACATGAAGATCCAATTTTATACACATATTCTTTGAATGGTGGCATTAATAACAGTAGAAAATTCCCCAAATCCCAAATTTATATTTAAATAAACATTAAAATTTCAAAATTCATAATTAAATAATTATAAACATATATTAGTTAACTTTTATACCCATAACATTATAGGTTTACGGTTTTATATATTTAGAAACAAAATCTACATCGAAAAACCTTATCCTTCCACCAAAATGGGAGTTTCCTATTATTGTATGAAATTATTATTTCATATAAAAAATTCATAATCTCCTATAATTTTCTCAAAACATGATACCAATTATTTCATGTATTATAAAATACCATTCTTGAAATGTAGGTGAAATAGAAACAAAAATAATCTTATGATTAAACTCTAGATTAGGGTGAACATGGTAATTAAAATTTCAAGATCATACGATATAATAATATGAGGGTATGGGTATGAGAATGTAATAAAATAATTTAGTATAATATAATTAAATCAAACCAAATTATTCATAAATCATATGTGACCGTGTAAGGATTTTGGTATAAAATGTTCTTCATATTTAAATAATCATTATATATGTAAAAATAATATTGTCATTTTTATGTGGCATGAGAGTGTGACAAAAATATAAGAAAATGAAAAATTACATGTGATATGGATAAATATCGTGACATTAGTCACATAATGGGAACGTATAAGGTCTTTTAAAATGTCTTTAGACTCGGGTAAATGAATAATGTACCCTTTGGGATTGGTATAACCACCCATGTACCATAAAATTGGAATCATGGAGGTGAATCCATGATCCAGAAAATTATTATTAAAATAAAAGTCCAACAAACAAGAGGATAAGGATTTGGGGTACACGTGATGAACACCAAAAAATCCAAACGTAATCAGCCTCTAGTTTTGCCTCCTCTCCCGCCTCTTCCACGACGACCTCCAAGTCCTCTTTGATTTCTGCCACTTTTCCACTGATTTAGAATCTACAAATCAACATCCTGCTCATATGCACCTCCATCATCATCGTCATGAATATCAGCTATAATACCGTCAGCATCATCAATGCCTTTATCCCCGTCCTCCAAGCATTCCTCAGAAATGGGCTGCCCAGTCTGCTCAGCACAAGCCTGTGCAGCCAAAGAAGGTGCATTAGAAACGAGGCCTTTCATATAAATATGATGTTTCCTTTCACGGCTCTCCACATAGATCAGGTCAAACTCAAGGGAGTTCATTGAATCCAGTATTGAGAAATACTTTGTAGCACCAGTGGCATCATTCAAAGCAGCAACACCATGTTTAGGTGTCACTGTTATAGTGGTGACATGTTCATCCAAAGAAGTCTGTCAATCAAGTGGAGGAGCTCCTGCATCCGAGGCATGAGTTTCCTTGGCATATGAAGAAGGTAAATCAGAAACCTGTAAACTAGTAGCCTGAACAGGTGAGGCAGCAGTAGAAATGATAGGTTCACCCAGGATAATAGAAGCAATCCCAGAAGGGGACTCAGAACAGACTGCTATAGTGGAAAAGGCAGTGTGCCCAACATTCACCTCCACCATTATTTCAGGTGATACAACAACTGTAGTGAGTACAGCAGCAAAAGATCTAGGGGCTTGTCGGGCCCCTGTTGTATGAGCAACAGTGCGAGAGACATAAGCCTTAATGTCATTATAATCTTTCACACTCCTTTGTGCAACCAAATGATCAATATATCCTTTCCCACCATATGACAAACTGCCCAGCTTACCTTTATCAAGGTATTTCTCCTACAGAAAATCAGTATGATCCATATCCTGTTTACTATCAACATCATCAGAACACATATCACCCCACTTAGAGGGTTCTCCATACTCAATTGTATGCAAACTATAAACAAAGAGTGTGCTATCACCAGAAGGGTATGACAACACACCCCTGCCTTGCTGATCATTCAAAGGCCTCTTAGTGGGACTTTTACCTGTAACAACATCAACAAAAGAAATAGTACCCAATTTCTTAGAATCATAAGTATTTTGTTTCACCAAGTCCCCCTTGATGGCCGAAGGTGACAGACCGTTCACACCAGCAGAGGTAGGCAAAGTCAGTGATGCCCCATTTAGGACACCCTTCCCCCTATCATTATCCCCTTCTATCCCAATTGATAGAGAAGAAACACATTGGGCTTTAAACTTACAGCTTTCAACTGAATGCCCATATCGTTTACAATTGGAGCATTGCAATCCTCGATTACATTTTCCTTTAACATGCCCAATCACTGAACAAATTGTACAAAAAGAAGGAACATGTTGAAATTTGATCTCAAGTTCAAACTTAAACTCACCAGAAATCAACAGAATCGTCTCAACAAGGGGCAAAGGCATATCAAACTCAACAAGAATGAGAGAAAAATGTCCATACTGAACTGATCCAGTCTCCTTATCATGTTTAATAGGAGTTCCTACTACCAAAGAAACATCACAGAGGATGTTCGGATGCCAAAATACCTAGCTCAATTATTTAATCTGGATCCAGGATTGAGCTATGGTATTCTTGGCCTTAAAAGGATCAAACCAGGGGTCCCATTTCTGAAATATGAGAATACCAGGCTTTAGATTCACAAATCCCTGACTCCAGGCCCGCATCTTCAAATCATTGGAGCTAAAAGTAAAATGATAGAAATTCATACCGATGGAAACCATCTACAAATCATTAAAACCCAAAATATCTTTAAGACATTTCCAAATGTCTTCAACGTTCCACGTTGAAATCATCGAGCTTAACCGAGAAATGATCGAAAACTTGCAAGAATCAATTCGTTCTTGAAAAAAACAGGGGTTCGCTTCAACAACCACAAGCGCACCATTTCTCGAAATGCAATTAGAAGCAGCTGATTCATCACCTCGAGACTCAGGGAAAAAACGGTCAGAACCCCTTACCTATAAGTCGTTCGATCGAGGAGCCCTACCTGAATCAGGGCCCGCAGGTGCTTGAGGTAGCTTCGAACCAGAACCTCCATCTGATTTCTTCGGAGGTCCAACAAAGAAATTAGTAGGATTCAAATAATCTCCCAAGGCCATTGCAACAAAACCCTAAAATCCATATCCGTGGAGAGAGAAGCAATCGAGCCTCCCCATCCTCAACAAAATCGTATAACCACCCATGTACCCTTGGGCCTTTTCTAACTACCTTTGAACAGTTTTAAGAAAATTATATAAAAAATATTACAAAATTTATTGGAAGTATATAACAGAACCATAACATAATATTTATCAATACTTATATATTTTTTAAAAACATAATTTAATTATTCATTCCTTCAAAACATAATCATTGTAGGGAAAATAAATATGTTTGACTGAAATTGTCATTAAACACCATCATAAAACATCAAGAAATATAATGTGAATAATATTAATAGTGGATCTAACTAGTCAAACGTTATAACAATTAACTGATCATGGAAGTTATGGAAAATAATTTTATAAATTGATTAAAAATATTCATTTAAAATAACAAAAAATATACATTTCTTCATGTATCTTTTAATAAATAAAATTTTAGAAAATAATGCTAAAATAATTTACATTGAAACCGCATTGGAAAATGGAAAAGAATATTACAAATGAATAATATAAAAAATAATGTGATATATAGGTTAATTGAAAATCATTAAAATCATTGTTTTCAAATTGTTATAATAATGACCAAAATGATCCATGCAGAACATGATAAATAAATACTTCTGATTTTTTTTTCAGCAACTTCAGTCGGAAGCTAAGCTTCTGACCATTTATTAAAATAAAAGAAAAATTACAAAAGAGACAATCAAGGTCAAACATAGGAAATTTCCCTCATCCATCAAGTACAAAATTATAGATCCTAATAAGACATGCCATTCCCATTGTCAGAATCATCACATGTTTCCCATTCTGACTGAGATTGGCCTTGGTTGAAGATCTTAAGAGTATTATAATTGAACTTGCCTGACAACTTCGAAGAAGCTCATGTAGACACAGTGTGCGGTGTGTTAGAATTGTCCTTCCTCAGCCTTCTCTTCGAGGGAGAACGAGTTACATCTGTCCTCCCTTTTTCAGATAAAAGTGCATCCTTAAAAGAGACAGGACTAGTGTTTCCCGTTTTCACCCCTTCCGCATCAGAGATGTCACTCCACTTCTCAGAAATCATAGAGAAGTTCAACAAATTATGAATTTCATGGTGATAATAAACATGTTAAGGAATCCCAATGTGGTTATCCAAGATAGGATCAAACACAACAGTCCCATCACGGGTCAGAATAACACCAGGAAGCGTGAAAGGATTTGAAGTGTCAGTTCAAGTAGGATTCCCAACAACAGTGGGGAAAGCATTCTCTCTAGTCTCAACTCGACCATCATTAGATGAATTCTCATTAACAAATCCAACCCGAGCAGTAGAGGGGCCACTCATTGGATACTTATCTACCATAGGTGCTTTTCCTTTCAAAATAGGCACATGAGAGACAGATTTATCAGCAAATATCATATCAAACTTAGTAGAAATGAGTTTTGATAACATCTCCATCATGATAAAGAGAGTTTGACAGTGCAACATGCTTCCTCTCCAGTTTCCTTCTATAGAGGTCAGCTGGATGACCCTTCAACCCACATTTCTCACAAGAAATCTTCCTCTGACATAACTCCAAAGAATGACCAACAACCATACATTCGGTACAGAAGAGGGGCATTCTTTCATATTTTACATCAATATAAATATTATCAGATGGAGTAGAGAGAGTTACCTTATCAATAAAGGTGGAGCTCAGATCAATCTCCACCAACATTCTGGAAAAGTGTCCAAATCGCACAACCTCAGTTTCCCTATCGAGGCCTATAGGAGTCCCAATTTCCATGCCAATGTCATGCAATATTTTTGGGTTCCAATGTACCCAATTAAGTGCATGAAAATGAACCCAAACCTGAGAAAATGTATTCCTTGCACATGAGGCATTGAAGTCTAGGGACCATTCATGTAGGTGAATTCATCCCGGTTTCAGAGAAAAAGATCCGATGATCCACACATTTCTTTTGAAATCATTTGAAGGGAAAATACAATGAAATAAGGCACGACCAAGAGAGACACATCTCCAGTTAGAAGAACCCCACAAAAATGAGATCCATATCACCATATCCTTAAACCTCATAGACTTCTCTCCCTTTGATAAAACAAGATGCGCAATCATAGAACTCTTCCCAATTGCAATCCTTTCAGCAAACACATCCGGATTAGCCTCAACATGGGCTGGTGACCCTTTTCGAAGAATCCTTATGGAGCCGACATCAAAGAAAGAGGCAAATGGAGGTGCGGTTGGTTCTTCCACTGCTCTAGTGGGAGCTTTAAAATAAGCACTTCCATTTGAGGATTTCAAACCCCCCTTCGATTTCACCAACAGCGGGTCAGAAATCATATGAACAGAGTTTGTAACAACTGGAAAATCATCTACCTGCCTATAACCATTACTGTGAAGATCACCGATGATCCGAGTGTCCGACGGAGATCTAAAAGCAGCATCCTTCAATGAAATCAACTGAACAGACAGAGATGGACCGCCTTACCTAACATCGCGCTGTGCAACACGATCCACAACCAGTGATTTTTTTCCCCGCGACATCACTGCAGATAACGCCGCCTCCTCGCGGATCTTGATTCCATGCCGATCCAATCTCACCAACAACATGCACCGAACCCAGAAAGTGGGGATGCAGCATCCCTTAACCCTAAAGCAGATCCGAAACTCCATCACGGTAGAACAAGAAACCCGTCCCAAAGCAATATAAAGAATATGGATATGGAATAGAAATATTTTATTAAAACTCTTAAAAAAATTTAAAGAAATGATTTTAAATGAATCCCTATATTATTTTAAATCCAACCCCCACAAAAATATAGAACATGGGACAAAACATAATACATATTTAGTATAATTATATTCCAGATTTGAAATTTAATATATGTAGTATATATTTACCATATAAATGAAAATATGAGTATAATATGAATTATGTTGCGATGAATTTAAATTTGGAAGAAAAAATATTACCTTAGACATCCACTTGGTTGAACATAGTCTAACCACATCGATTGCTTCATATCTTCTAGAAGAGCCTCATGGAAATGAGAGAATTAGAAGTATGTATTTGGAATATATGTTCCAAAATGTGATATATTCTCATGAGAGATATAATATGGGACAAAATTCATGAAAAAATAAAATAAATGGTGTGCTTTTAGGTGGGGATAAGATGTGTTATTTGATAATGTGTAGGGGTTTCACTTTGTTAAATACTATTAACATTAAATATATGTAATATAATTTAAAATTAAATTTCACCAATGTTTAGAAAAATTTATAGATAAGATTGGGTAAGCCGATTATACACGCATCCTATACATTTTAGATAATTTTATGGGATATTTTATGGACCTATCATATTAATTATCCCATTTTAATCATTTTAACAATATCTAGGGTGATACATAGTTACCCTAAAACTTATTTTTATGAATAAAAATTAAAGTTACTATATTAACTTATTTTAGTAGAAGAATTGAAAATATGAAGACCATTTAGTAGGGTAAAATTATTATAGGTGGTAAAAATTAATTTTAATATAAACATTCATAAAATAACAAAGAAACATTATTTTAGAAAATATATCTTTTAAGAAGAAAAAAGAATTTTTAAAAAAATAATATATATTATGTTTTCCCTTGAGATTAATTTTTTATGGTTTAAATCATTTTATGTTCCTTTGAAATAAATGTAATACTGAATAAAACTTTATGAATACTAAATTAATGAAATATGACTAAAAATTTTAATAGAATAAAATATTACTTAGGTTTTAAAGAGTCAAAAATAAGTTTAAAAATTAAGTCTCAAAAATAAGTTTCTCAATAGAATAAGTTTTATTTCAGGCTTATATCATGATTATGTAATAAAAGGTAATGTATTTCTAAAAACATTTATTTTTCAATTTATTTAAAAAACAAGCACTTTGGGAAAATACAAGAAAATAATTCTAAGATAATTTTTACATCCTTAATCTAACAATGAATTATGTGGTATCGAATTCGAATTCTAAATTTAAAAAATTTATCCTTAAAATGAAAATAAAAATATAAAGAAAAACTTCTTTTATAAAAAATTTCTCTTAAAAAACAAGGTGTTATTAATAATATTTTATATCAATTACAATTAGAATTTTGTCAATATATTATTTTATATAATGATATATTACATATTATCTTAATAAATTTTATAAGATATTAATTTAGTTCATTATTATAAAATACACAATACTTATAAAAGTAGTTGTTTGAAAAAAATTTATTTATATCACTGAATGATTTTTATATTATCTTGTTAATTATATATCAATAAATTTAATAAATACATTTTTTATAATATATCATATCATTCATTATATTTGAAATTAATATTATGTAATGAAATAAAATACATGTTATTATAAAAATACATTTTAATATTTTTAATTTACATGATGTCTAATTCGCATTATAATTTTCTTATTGAAATTTCACATTGTATACTCATAATGTATTAATATTTACCCTGAATTATAATATTGTATTTAATGGTTCATTTTTGTTTGATGTTTTATGTTATACAAGTTACTCAAAAAATTATATTTAATGGAAAAAAACTAATGTCATGTGATGTTACATTCTGCCACTTTAATTAATTATAGCCTAGAATCTTTTATTTTTATATAATAATATTAATAGATATTTATATATCTAAGGTAGTAATGAATTAAGATATAATATATAATTATGTATAAAGATTAATGTATTAGGTAAGATTTAGAAACTCATATTCTCCCATTATAATACACATGTTTCTAATATAGTGTCTTCCAAAAATATTTCATCCAAGAGATAATGTTAAGGTATTAAGATCCCTATAATAGTGGTAATTTACATTAAGATTTAATTTAAATCTATTAAATTATTTATGTTCATCACATTAAATATGATAATAAATGTTATTCCCTTCCATAATACTTAATTTGTGCCATTTTTCGAGAGATCCAATACATGCCCAAAAACAACAAATTTTACAATTGGAAGAATAATATGATTTGATTGATGAGAATTACCACAAATATCTATGTTAAGCCGGATTAATTAATTGAATTAAATCATCATACCACTAGGAAAATTAAATTATAATTTGATATTTATTCATTAGTTATATTATTTCCTTAAAAATAATTATATATATAAATTATTGGGTAGAACCAAAATCAAATTTGTTAATTACAGTTCAAGAGTAAATGATGATTGTACCATATACTACATCATTCTCATGAACCACAGAATAATGTTTATATTACATAATCCTTCCATTTGTTTCAGGGATTACGGGATTATGATGTTTATTATCAAATTTATCCCTTGTTTTGGTACATATAATAGAATAACATAAACACTTCTTAAAATTTATGCATTTCACTATGGGTGGAACCTTAGGCAAAAAATTTCTTCTTTCAATTTTATTATTTACCCTTATTGTATATATTTAATATTCATGGTCTCAATGTCATTATACACTAAAATTGACATATCTACCAGTTCTATAGAGAGTTCTTCCACCATGTTTTTCTAATATCATTATCATATATGATAATAAATTCTCTTTCCACTATCTTTTTAATCATATAAACTTATTTGAAAATCAATTTGTCTTTTATTTTTTGTTTTTAAGGGATTGGAAATATTAAATTGAGATATATTTTTTTGTATAACCACATTATTTTCCATTTCAACACCCATCACATTTCTTTTCTCATGTGGTCGACATCATGTACCACATTCGATGATAATTCGGTTTATATTTCTATAAATCAACTGAAGAAAAGAATTTTTGTGTCATCATTAATAAATAATTATATTATTAAATGTTATCATAAGAAAAATAAAACCTAATATATCTTAAACTATGAAACATTTATTCTAACTTATGCTATGTTCAGTTCCACTTATATTACATTTTATTTAACATTTTTTATTTTAGTTTTTTTCCACTTTTCTTCCATAAATAAATTTATTATGTATTTAAAGAAAAATTTACCGAGATCTAATAATATTTTATACCAAATATCAGGGAAAACTATTCCTAAAAACATTAATATATCTTTATTTACAAAAATATTTATATCATGCTGATCAATATACTCTTTCATCATATATACACCCAAATATATATATATATATATATATATATCTTCCCCCTAAATAATCTAAATCACATCGACATGAAATTATCTTTTATTTCTAATTTTTATGTACACTACAATAATTATATTACAAATAATTATTAATATATTCTACTAATTAACTATAATTTCATTGAGATCAATCAAAAATAAAACTAAAGGTTTATTTATTCCTTAATTACATATTATTCCCAAACCCCGATAATAATTAATATTATAGTCATTAATCACCTTATAATCCAATTACATAATACCTAAAAGGTGTATCAATACCATTGAACTTATTATCAAAAATGATATTATAAAATCATAATGGTATCCACAAGTGTTAAATTATCCTCATCTAACAACATCTTAACCACTAGAGTTCTTAAATACCTGCTCTAACACCAATTGAGATTCCCTATCCTCACACAAGTGGATCGGGTGGTAAAACAAATTCTATAAATAATATCACTAATAACAAATAACATTACTAAAAATTTTCCATTCATAATTAAAGTATCGACATGAAAAGTGATTTCACTTACATTCCAAATACATTTTATTTTTACGATATCAACGAATTATGAATAAATATTCATACAATTAAAATATTGTGTTGCTTTCCAAATGATATATTTTTCTAATATTTTATGAATCTATAATTTTTATATATTTTAAAAAATCATCCATAAAATAATCCACACATGATACCCTTTTAGAAATATTATACATAATATTATTCTTTATTACCTGGAGAAATTGAAACATAAGCTGGGTGATCTCAAATGGTAAGTAAGAATAAATATAGGCACTATCAATTGATGATATTAAGTGAGAATAATACGATAATATGATAAAAAGACTACAATAAATGTATATTATAATTGTATAAGGAAGTAATATCCAACAATATATACATAATATATCATTGAAAGAGGATTCTGGTAAACCAAATGTGATCTTTAAGTAATTATTCTGGAGACAAACTAACATAGAATAAGCATTAGAATGTGGAATAATTGAATGTAAGAAACCAAATAATTAGAATAATAAGAATTTTTAAGGATAAATACTAATAAATTAATTACATAATGGGATAGTATAACCTTCTTCACATAGTGTTGTAGGCTTGAGTTAAACACCCATCTGATTTTTTGTCTTTGTCTCTCCACTTGTGTTCCTTTGAGTATGGTCTAACCACCCATTTAAACTTTTGAGCTCTTGGGATATAAAAAATTACCCAATGCATTGGATGTCTATATTATACCAACTTATAACATAACAATAAACCATACACTTATATGTGATAAAAATATATGTGTATTCATCATTCCATTGTAACTTAATTAACACATGGGCTAACAACTTGTGTTCATTTGAGATTGGGTTAACCACCCATGTACCCTTTTTTCATTTTTTGTTTCCTTCAGGTGAATTTAAGCTTTGAGCATGGTGCATTGGATCACTGTAGCTAAAACTGAGATGGCTTCATTTATATGAATGATCTTTGGACATTAGTATTTTGAGAGTGAGAAACACATTTTTTCAGGTTTGGGTTCGTCTGCATGAACTTAATTTAGTTTTATGGCACCCAAAATACTGGATAGAATTGGTACAATAATTGGGATACCCATCCAGCTTGATTAGGAGATTTTCGATTTGTGGTTTGCACATTTTTTAATAATGCTAGAGTATATTGATCTCAACTCCACCCAGATTGACATGGTAACCCTTTCAACTCTAGATAAAATTCAAATTAAAGTTGAGTATGAAAATAAGTTGCTTTTTAGTTCTGAATGTAGGGCTCAAAGGCACTCTTTGGAGTAATTCCAAAATAAAATCTCATGTGATGGATGTGGATTGAGAGGTCCCTATGTCAACCACTATCAAAATAAGATAAAATAAAAAGATGAAGATGTGCCAACAAAATTTATAATAATGATCCACAAGAGGATAAAATTAATAATCAAGAGGCTAAGGGAAAAGGGATGATTATCACATATTTAACAAGAGATTCAAATAATGTTAATTCCTCCACTTCCAGAACCCAGAATAAATTGTGGGTTTTCATATTCTAAAAAAATTATAATTTCACTGATGTAGATACTCCAAACAGTGGAGAAAATAATAGCTTGCAGTAAGATCATCCCCAATCCAAAGGAAATGAAAATGAATTTTTGTTAAACAAGTCAATGTGGAAGAGAATAAAAAATAGGTTGACCAGTACATCCATTATGAAAAAAATGATTTTCTTAGGTAACTGAAAGGGTAAACAAAATTTTAAAGTTTCACTCACTTCCAAAATTAGTAATGCTTCACCGAAACCCGTCATGGATAATGAGAGAATCCAACTTGTTTAATATAAGAAGTCAAGGTTAGAGAGTGACCTCCATGTAGAGATTGAGTAGATAACTGAGCAGACCAAACGACATGAGACTCTTCCCCAAATAGGAAATGTTGAGGGTGTGAGGGAAAACGCTCCAGAAAAGAATATTGAGAAGCATAAAAATAGCTCTAACTCTACCAGCACTAATGTTGATACCCTATATGAAGGGATTAAATATATTCCACCAAGTGGAGTAAAATCTAGAGGTCGGGAGTATGGTTGCGGGCACTGAAGATCTATTTCTGAATGGAATTCACTTTGTGTGGAGAAAATAAAACTGAGTGAAAATTAGATTGATGAATGATTATTATAATTTCATGTTAAAATATATTCTAGGGGATATTTTTAATTAAAATATTTTATTTTATCAAAATAATTGTTAATAAGATCATAGAAATATATTATAATGTTAAATGTGTAATTTGATACACAACATTTTCATTTGGTGGATGAGGAACCATCACAACTACTAGTGGATCGCTGAGAAAAAATATTGTTGGAATATAAAATATTTTAATGTGGATTATTGAAATACTTAATTGAAAAACATTCATTAATTAGATAAACATAACGAGATGAATAGGGGTACATATGGACACAAAAATTTTATTAGGAAAATATATTGACATGGAATATCAGATACATTGTGGTAAAATGTTGTTAAGTGAAATATATTAAAAAAATACTTCAGAACCCTTAATAATTGTTAAAAATGAACTCTATGGAACACAATAAAAGGATTTATTATTATAAAAACTCAATGACATGTGAAAATGAGAATAAAAAATTTTTGAACTATAATTCAAAAATGTAATGAATGATTATGATGAAAATGGTTATGGGAGACAAATAGTTAAGTAAAAAAATTAAAAATGTTTAATTAAATAATTACTAATAAATCCCCTTATATCATTAAAAATCAAAATCCCATGAATGAAAGAACTTGGGAAGGAACATAAAATTCTATAATTTTAATGAAAGTCATGATTTAATATTTTAAATAGTTTTTATATAAAAACTATTAATTAAAATAGTTATACTGTATAAAACATGTCCCAATTGAAGTAAATTAAGATTAAAACCCCTCATATTAGACATACTCTTGGTTGGATATGCCCTAGCCACATTGGGAGATTGATTCTTTTCATGAAAAAATTTAGGGAAATGAGTGGTTTATGTCTTATTCATGGGACTAGAGGTTCCAAAACATCATATTTTATTTTGAATGTGATTATTAGAGATGGATAAACAAATTACCAGTGATTTTATTTTATTGGGGGCATATCATGAGTTTTTGTGGAGTATAATATATGTCACAAAGAATACATGTTAAGAATATTTTAAAAAATATCAAGGATATAGATGTTTTTATAAGATCATGTTATACGTAGATGATCTTTTTATTATATAAGTAAATTGATATTTTAATTTTCATTTTATTATTTCAATTTTTGTTAAAATGGTTTAAAGTATTATTTTCTACTTAGGAACCTTTTAATTTTTTTCAATTAAAGTGAGAGTACATTCATTTATAGATTAATAAATTCTGAAAAATTATAATTACCATTAAACACTAGTAAATTATTATTATAGTTGAATATCTATCTCAACGACTTTCTAATTGATATTTGTTTTTGAATCGTTTCATTAATATATTGGTATGATGACTAATATAATTTTAAAATATTTTTCAATACAATTTCACTAATGTATAAGTTTTCTATTATATTGGACACTAGATGTTATACATATTTCCCACATGAATTAATATTATATTCTTTATTCTCTTTACAAGATGGAATGCATGAAATTATCCATGCATTTTTGCAATATTTTTTTTTATTTATACTCTATTATTACATTAATAATTTATTTTCTATGTTAATTTTATTTCTCAAATATGAATATCCAATCGGTCTGGGAAGGTAGTTCACATTATTCATTTTAGGAAAATTAAGGGAAACTGAAATTAATTTTTTTCCAATAAATGAATATAAATTTTATATTAGTTGAAACAAAAATTATATTTCAAATATTTAATTTGATCTTATTATAAAATACTTGTTTAAAACCAATTTTTCATCATTATAGAAGAAGTGTTCAATGTTGAAATTATGTTATGAGAATCATTTTTATATTATATTGATAAAATGATATATGTTTTAACATGGTTAATTTTATTAAATATATATTATTTTAAAACAATATATTTTATTATTCATGATATAAATTTTTATTTATTTTTATCCTTTATTTTATATTTTATATTATTATATAAACATAAATAATAATAGATGTTTATTAAAAAAATTATTTCTTAATAATCTTTTAACGTTTATATAAAAGTTTAATATTCATATATTATATTGTTAATTATTATTTTTGTGGGTAAGAAAATAATTTTGTTTTTAATATATTTTTATGTTTCAATAGCTAGAATTTGGCTTTTACATTTATAGAGAATGTGGTAAGTTATTATATCTATCTTTCTTGAATAATTATTTTACTCTAAAACCAGTTTTCATAATAAGTAGCATTGAAATCCATATTTTACACCTATTATAATGATATTAGATTTTGGAATCCCCTTTAAATATTTGTTATTAAGAAAAAATACATTAAAAGGTTCTTGTATATTGCTCTAAATATGGGTTTTTAATTCAGATTTTATTAGAAGTGAAGTTATTTTTTTGAAATCGGTATAAAAAATATTTTTAATACAAATATTTGAGATAAGAATTTTCACCACTTTTTTATTGATATTAAAGGAAATACAATAATTGATGTTAAATGGGTCGTTTTCTAACTGTGGAGATAAGTAAATATTTCATGCTAATTTCATTGCTCATATATTTTAAAAATATTTTCTGTACTACATAGTGATAAAGGATATCTATCAATTTTTTATATCACATGAATCATTTTTTTGTTCAATAAAGGGTGTTATGTTTTGGATGATCCATTATCTATCAATTATAGGGGATATTTTATATTTTCATAAAGTCTATCAGTGTCTCAAATGATAATAAATATGGATTTTTATCATAATCAATAAATGTAGATTCTTCTGGCCTACTCTGTACAATGATGTTTGGGGATGTATAGTTCCTTATGATCACTATCAAACCTAGAATATTTGGAAGTTGAGTGAGATTTTGGTAATCATGATTCTAAAATTTTATGTTTTTAAACTATTATGGAATTGATTACATGGGAATATTTGAAAAATATATTACAGTATATATATAAATAAATTCATTTTTAATGAATCATATTTAGTAGAACATGGGAAAAAATTTATACTATTTACATTGTTCAAAACATTCAATATAATATTTTATTTAATAATTTATTTTCCAAAATTACACATTACAAATAGGTTAACTAACTTAAAAACAATATATTATTGTAATTACTCAATCTTATTGTGGGAAATATAACACTGAATCCATGTACCTTGTGAAAATTAGATTGAAGAATTATTATTAAAATTTAATGTTAAAATAGATTCTAGGGGATATTTTGAATTAGAATATTATATTTTATCCAAATAATTTTAATTAAGATCATATAAATATATTATAATGTTAAATGCGTAATTTGATGCACAACATTTTCATTTTGTGGATGAGGAACCATCACAACTACTAGAGGATCACAGAGAAAAAATATTATTTGACTGTAAAATATTTTAATGTGGATTATAGAAATACTAAATTGAAAAAAAAATCATTAATTATATAAACAAAAAGAAATGAAGAGAGAAACCTATGACCACCCAAAAATTATTAGGAAAAGATATTGACTTGGAATATCAGATACATTATTTTTAGGGAGTTTTATACATGGGATATTACACTATTTTTAATCATCAGTGTAATTAATCCTTTGAAATATCAAGCATTTATAGTAATATGGGTTTATTCAGATTGGGTGATATAAATATAAAGAATATATCGTGTTACATTAAAACTGAATTAATTAAGATTAATGATATAATTTAAGACCTATCATATGGAATAAATCCTATCTATCATATTTTATTGATAAGACTTGTATATTAGTCTAGATATATACTATGAATAAATCAATTAATAGAAATAAAATCATGTATGTTCATAAAAAACACATTTCAAAATTATTATAGAATGATATAATAGATAATTTAATTTTTCATTTTCTTGTAAAGGGAGAGATGAGTATAAATCTGACGACCATGCAACATATACCCTAGGATGGGAATTTTAACGTCCCAAGACCACTCAATGGAAAATCCCAATCAACAAGACACAAACATCCTAAAGAATCCCAAATACCCATTACTAAAAATCCATTAGACAAAACGTGAATGCCTTTAGACAATAATCTTGTAACCACCATGGATACTGAACAAACATCACATCTTCTAGTCTAACAAACCTTGGGTCTCATGAGATTATATTCCTACAAATTTCAACAATTAGTTTGAATTAACAAACCCATGATCTAACCTACATTAGTAAATACATTATTGAACCATTATCACAGAGTATAATTCCACCACCATTCTTCCAAATTCGAAACCATCAATGAGAACTACAAGTAAATGATTCTAAAACCACTACTAATATATCTAATAATACAAAAAATTTACTTTATAAATACACCCACATGAAAAAATTAAAATAATAAATTCATGAAATTTTTTACTAATGAAAGAATGAGTTCTCCAAATATATAAATAAAAATGAGTAGTGAATCATTATAAAATCCAAAATCAATGTTAAAAGAAATTAGTTTAAACTCCAATGGTATCCCCATCAATGTTGGAATATATCTTACAGTGGGGAAAACATACTTATAAATTTCAATCTAGCCACTAATCTAATTGTAGATTAGAAATATGTATCTAAATAAATGGATAAATGACCCATTGGATTCGAATATGTAGGTAAATTGCAATAAAACGACAACTAAAAGAGTATAACTGTAGATGAATAATGTTAAAATTATTATCTAAGGAACTCAATATTAAAAGGAACTATATATTATGAATAAAAATATTTTTTCTAGCCCTAACCCTAACTAAAAAGTACCCTACCCCAACTAAAAAACCCATTGTTACCACATCATCAATATTACCTTTATCTAACAGATCTACACCTAGGAAACACCTCATTGAGGGAGAAATTATTATATAAAATGATATCCCAGGTACACTCCTTGTGAACAAAACACAAGATAAATAGGGAAACCATTAATGACATCTAAACAATACATATTAATATAAGGTAAAATAAATAATGAGAACTCTTGGATGGAGAAAAAATCAGACCAATGAATGGAATACTATGGAGAAAATGAGAAATAAATCCCTTAAATAATTCTATAAATGAAGAAAAGGACAGAAAAACACATGTTGAAAAAATCATAAGATTGAAAATTCTAATTTTGGAAGGCCATAGAGGGGATCATTTTTACCAAGTGTTCATAGAAAATGTAATTAGATTGTGGGAAATAATTTTCTCACCATAAAATTGAGATTTAAGGAATCAAAGAGACATGAAAAATGAACCACTTGATTCATATGACAGAATTTAAATTTTCCCAAGAAATATTTTAAAATTCATCTGGAAGATTAGCATAAAAGGTATCATAATGGGGTTTTTCATAGGTATGGGTGGTGATCTAATCAATTAAAAACATTTTGATAAGATATTTACAAAACTATTTATTAATATTGTAGTAATTAATTAGATATATTAGATATATTAGTTACTCATTCAATCATTTGAATAGTGATAATCCAAAATAAATGAATACCAAATCATTTATATGGTTTTCCAAATAAAATTAATGGCAATGTCTTTAGAATAAAATGAAATTAGTCATTATCATAAAATATTATAGTTTCATTTGTTGAATCCAATGAATATTGGATATATTTATATTCATTACAAATAAAATTTCCTAACTACATGTCTAATCCAACGAAAATTCAATAATATGAATAATTTCAATCATCAATAGGGATTTCTTCTATTATAGTTTTATCTTCAATCAGTATATATGAATCATCCACCCCCTGATTCAGCAAATTAAAATAATAAACTCACTATACTTCATGAATTTATATTTATACCTATTATTTATAGACTACACATTATAATTTATTCAAACATAACACCAGATACTATCTCAACACATTCCTCATTCATCTTATCAGATATACTGATATTCAAGAAACATTTGTTATTATTAAGTAATATTTATAAACACAGATTACCCAATATAAAACAATGGATGCTTTTAGGATCATCAATTTTTGAGTTCAATATTTACTTCAATTAAGTTACAATTAAATTAATTAATTAGTGATATTACACATTGAAATATATATTATATTTTTTGTTTATTTAATATCATAAATATTCATCATTCCCGTGGGGCACGCTTCGTATCACACATCACATTGAAAAACTAACCAATCTTCAAAATATTAATACTAATTAAAAAATTTCAATCCCCATCATAATTATCTTAACGTACATAAAATTTGACGTTTTAATCATATAATTTCTATAAAATCACCATATATAGGTGTTAGGGATATCTTGGATCAAGTACGAGGTGTCCAATGATTCAATACCAAATCTATATAATCAATTTATAGAACAACTGAGTGATATAGACAAATAAAAATCGTAACACTCTCTAAACTACCAGGTAATATATAAGAATAACCATTAATATACCACTACAATATCACATTAAATGATTACCTGATGGGTTGTACCAAGTTGTTAATGAAAAACATGGTTCATTTTGGAAAATATTGGGTAGTTTTTTATAATGATCCTTTTATGGTCAACTTTATCTCAACTCCAATGGTTATATGCTACAATTAATCCAAGTATCTTGGGGTTGACTCCCCATTTATCCAATATTAAGAGATTTTTAGAACACATATATGTTCTCTAAAACTTCCACACAACTCAAATTATTTTATAAGCATTCTATTAATGTTTAATACTTACTAAATCACCTCTGTTCATAGATTGATCAATGGTCTTCATTTTATAATGGAGAAATTAATAATTAAAGACTGTGTACTAAAGTCTAATTGATTTCACTTCAATATATAAAATCCATCACCATTACCAATAATTCTCATCATATTAAAAAAATGATCACAAAAATATTTAGCTTTATTTTTTTTATAAAAACATGAAATTCATCAAATCATCAGGATCTCATAAATACACTTTTTTAATCATCTTTATATATCAAGAAATAAACAAATTGTATAATAATTAATATCCTGAAAGATACAATTTTATAAGAAAATTATAAAAAAATTAAAAATAGGTTATCTTTTTATATTCAATAATATTATCATATAAATATCTCATTCCTTGTTATGAGATATCATATATTTGTTTCTAATCCTTTTTGAGTGAACTCATTGTATGGAAAAAATTAATAATTAATATTATCGAATATATCCATAAAACTCAAATAATATGATTATATTAAAATATCCATATCATCAACATTATTAAAAATATTCCCTATATATATTCCACACAAATTCATCAAACACATTAGTACATTTAAGTAAAATGATACGCACAAATAATAATGTTCCTAGCTTCTTTATTTTATTTTTCTCACCCAAAATATTTTGTCTCCAAAATTAAAATATAGTTATCAAGATTTATATTTATGATATTCCCTATAATTTTAATAAATTAATCTATTAAACATGTTTGGAGTGGATTCAAATTTTACTTATTTTTGGTTATGGGTGGTAATACTAAAACAACAATCATCAACTTCTCCAATGAAGCATTTGTTGATTGATTTTTTAATATGTCTAGTAGTTATTCATTTATTGAAATGAAAAATAGATATAGGAGTCCATTACATACTTTAATAGTAATTAATAAATTTTTTATGTAAATATTTTATAATTTATAATAGATACTTGGATTTTGTAAAATAGTTTTCACAAGTTGACTATCAAAATGACTAAAAATAATAACTTATCTCTAGAAAATAGATATTATTGTAAGGTTCCTAAATATGAAAATTATATTATATATTTTATTATATAAATATCATATTCATATAATTTAATTATTTTTACTAAATATAAATTCATTATGTGATAAAAAACATTTATTTTTCTCTCAAAGATAATACTTCTTGATGTTGGGTTTTCACCATTAATTATTTTAGTCTAATTCACATAAAAAACCTATATTGATATATCTTATAAATAATGTTAAAAAATTTATCATATTATTTCCGAAAATGTACACTTAAATCAACTTCACTATAATGAAATGGTAATCCTTTGGTCCACTTCGATAACTTGATTATAATGAAAAATCATAGATGACCCCAAGTATTGAATCATTTAAGTATTACAAATTCCAATTAAATATTCCCAAATTAGTATGATAAGTTCAAATAACCAAAATCATACATATAAAAATTAAATCTAATTAGGGTAACATTATAGATTTGAGTTATATACAATATTCAAATCATTTTTCAAAATTATCCAGAATACATCTCTTGTGAAATAAAAATGAGATCCTCTTGTGGGGATCAATATCCAAGAGGAAAATTATATATAAAAGAACAAAGGTATTGAATCAATAACCTATTTTTTGAAGATAAATCCTTTATAAAACCCTCTAATATTTTATATACAAATATATGAAGAACATAAATAATGATAATGTTAAATTTCATAGATTATTATTTAACATATATGTTTTTTTCACTCATCCATTATTCAATTACAGAAACATAAATCTGAAATATATCCCAAAATACCATTCCCTCGTGATTTTATTTCCTTCTTCAACACACACAAATACTTCATATCATCTCCTTGTAAGAAATAAATGTGTTATTCATTAAAAATATCATCCACATGGTCCCTATTTAAAACATATAACTAGAGATTCATTTGAAAAACTATTTATCCTAATTTTGTGGTCAGAAGAATATATATTCAATATATATAAGGGGGTCAATTTATTATAAAAATAAACTTATTCTATGTGAGAATAATATCTACACACTAACCTTACAATTCTTTTCCACCTATAGAGTTTCATTCAACATTTTTTTGAATTTTAACATTGTTCTAATAAAATTATTATTTATAATCATGTAAACTAAATATCATGTGAGATTTTTCCTAATATATTATAAATAATCCTTAAAATAATAAATAAATTTTACATTTTTTAGTAATTCATCCATATTGATCAATTTATTTGGAAATGTAAAACGGTGTTTGAGATGATGTCAATAATAATCTTCTTATTCAGAAAAATAATATTTCTTCTTTAATAATTATTTGATCTTAGAAATTATATATCAACCATATTAAAACTATAGTGGGTATTATTTATTATCTAGTATAACTTATTCTTCAATTTTTTATTTATTATCATTTCATCCTTCAATATTAAAAAAATGAAAACGTGTTGTCTAAAAAAATTTGCCTCTTCCTCTTCAATATAATGAGGTATTATATATTATTCAAACTTATCAATTTAATTATATTATCAAATATTATATATTAATAATTATTAATATTTCATATTTGCATGTCATAATTTAGTGAAATCATTTAATTTATGGGTATCCCAAGAATAATTATACCAAGTCAACAATTCAATGATTTAATCGACTTAGAACTGTTCAACAAGAAGATGAGAAAAATTACAAACACCATATAGTACATAATTCATTGAGTCTACTCATAATATAAATAATAATGGGTAATATAAAAAATGTGACAATGTAACCTAATAAATTTTTTATAATATATTGTTCCAATATCTTGTTTAAAAAATATTTAATATGTGTTAAGTTCAACCAAGTTTGTTTTAGCCGTTTAAACTATGCTTCTTTATTTCTAATTTTTGAAAATTATTTTTCATAAGTTATATAGTGAAAAATATATATATGTGTGTGTATGTATTTATAAATATAATATCATGCTTCCCCTAGTATATTTAAAATCATTCACCCTTTTATTCACCACCTTTATCTGATAAAAATATATTTAATAGATAACGACATTCCTTTTCTCTACTTCTCATACTACTCTTGATCATCATTAGAATATACAAATTATATTTTTTAGACCTGGTAAAATTTTTCTGATTGAATTAAATATTAAATGTGATAAAGTATATATCATCATTCAATGATTTATACTTTATGGGTCCAGGCATATCATATTAAACAAAATAAAATGGTTGAATTGCTAGACTATTCAAATTCTTTGGCTATGGTTTATCTATCATTCTATTTTAACACAGGATAAAAACTCAATTTATATCTCAATTATTATTTCTAATATTAGAAATTATATCTTCCATATTAATGTTCTCTTATTATATTTTTTATATATGTTTTTCATTGATGAAACAAGTTATTCTCTTCATATGTAGTCATACAATATGAGTTGTAGGAATATCCCATATAAATCAAATTATCTTCTATTAATTTTATTTTTTTAGTAACAAAATAATTCAAACTCATCATTTTGAATTCATATTTCTGAAAATTACATGAATCCATGTAACAATACATTGATAAAAATTAATAAAACTGTGTTTTAGGCCATCACCATATTTCATACAATTGGATTTCGATTAATTTCCTATAATTACACTCTATCAAAAATATTTTGTTCTAAAATTTATAACATTGGAAAAAGTAAATAGATCTATATCATTATATTTTAAAACAATTTCTGAAGATTCATATCATCCATCTTGTGAGGTAATCAACTACAATACAAAATTTATTGTTGTACTATTTACAAATCTTTCATAGAAAATTTAATAACACGAAATTGTAAATTTATTTCAATTTATAAAAAATAAATTTGTATCTATATTTAATTTATATTAATAACATAATATTTTAATAAAATTTTTAATATAATAGAAAAGTTTGTTAGAGACCCTAAATAATTCATTTATAAAATTTAATTGACTCTCTAACTTCATATATGTAATTGCAAATTTATTTTGATCTTTTATTCTTCGAGTGAAATGTATCCACATTTAAATTTTTATTAGGAATATTTTTGTAGAATTATATTTCCATTAATTAAATTAAAATACATTCATATATGATAAAAAGGATCCATAAAACTAAAAATATGTATAAAACAAAATTCTAATTCAAAAATACCTCCATATCTATATCGAAACACATGTTATTTTTCATATTCAATTATTCCTAATTTCCTTATATTTTCCATTTGTACTCTATTTGAAATCAAAGTTGTATTTATAGATAGAATAAATATATATTTCTTCACTATGTTCTATAAATATTACTCAATTTACATTTTATTGATAACCGTACACTTTATATAATAATATAATAAATTATTATCATTCAATGAGTTATTTTATTTTTTTCAAATTTATTATGATTCATTGATAATTATATAACAATAAAATTTCCCATAAACCATTCCCCAATATTCAAATTGATATTTTCAATGAGGAAGCTGAATATATATAATAAATGTGAAGAAAATATATTTTTTTAATTATTTTAAAATTATTTTACAATTATCTAACATTTTCATATAAAACTTATATCATTTTCATCTACTTTAAAATTAATACTTTAAATCGTTAAATTTCATTCAATAATATTGATTATTTTTCAAAATGGATGTAATTAATATCCTAAGAAAATATATTTTCATTATTAAACTTCTCTTAGTCCTCTTCAAATCATGACATCATTTATATATAGTCATTCAATTTATATTTTAATATAAATTCGATATTATGGTCTCTTCTTCTCTTAATTTCCAATTCCAATTATTCACTTATAAGGATTTTATTATTTAATTATAAAAAGAAGTTTTTTATTGGGACCACCTTATATAAGTGAATGAAAATAAATATTACCAAAATAGTCATCAACAAACATTAATAAGTATTTTTTTATATTTCTTTTAGAAATTATATATATATATATATTATGACTTGAATTTACCAATTTCAATGTTTTATTCTTCATAAATTCTCATTATTACTCACCCTAATCATCACTTTAATCAACTTAAATCATTTGTGAAATCATAGTAAAATAAAAAATCAATATATATATATATATATATCAATATAAAATACACATGATATTTTCCATTTCATTTTATTATATAATTTTCAATAAGTTACATAATCATTTTAAATATCACTTCAACATCATCATCTAATTATTAATTTTGTTATTCCTCTCTAAATTTTATCATAATCATCACATATTTTAAGTATTAAATGTTCTTTATATTTATTGTTCTTTATCATGGTATTTCTTTTCTTAATATATTAATTATTATATATTATATATCAAATTTATAAATATAATTTAATACATATAATGGTATTAATGGAATATAAAATTATAATACAATATATCTAGTTAGATACAAAATATAATTTATATTTAATTTTATTCTCCTCGAATCTCCCAACAACATTTTACTTATATTATTAATTCAAATAGTCTTATAAATAATTAGTAAACAATTTAATCCTCACGCATGTGATTATTTTAAACTTTTTATCATAAAATTGATAGTTTATCTTCTTATACTTCCACATGGATTTCATATTATTAAAATTTTCATAAATTAGTTCATTGGAATACAGACTTATATAAAATTATATGAATTAATAAATTTATTAATAATCATTCTAATAATAATATTCACCATAACACATTATATATCTTCAATATATCCATGTGTGTTTATATCACAGACATAAAAATTAATTACCAATAATTATAGTAACATACACACTTTACACAAAAGTTAGTCATTTCCATCATACATTGGAAATACATTTCTATTAATTGAATTAATATAATTTATTTAATTATTAAAATCATAAATAAAACATCATGTCTATATTGTAATGAAATATATAATTTATTTGAATAAAAAATAAAATTTTCTTTGATACAAAATACTAAAGTAGGTTAACATAAAAGGATGAGTAAATCATTATGATACATTGTAATTGTTTTAAAAAACTTTTTAAAAACTCTATTTATCGATCAAATAAATGAAATACATTGTTATATCATTCCGTGAGATGAATAATGGAATATTAAAATTTTTAAATCATTTTATCAAGTAAAATGTTTTCCCAAATTTTTTTTGGATAACTCCTTAGGATCTAATGGAATAATCCATTGTTACACTATCCAATAGTATCATCTTGTTACAACATTATTCAAGGTAATGTTTACATTTCAAAGAATTAATTCTAAAAAACTAATATGTGATTGTTTTAAAAATTAAATAATTTTTAAAATTTCCAAAAAAATATGGATATTCACTACTCGTTATTAAATATTAAATCACTATAGAATAAACGTAAACATCCCAAAATAAAAAATAAAACCACAATGTTACTAAAATTTAACAATTTATAGATCCACTTTTTATTATCTCTTGAGTACATTTGAAATTAAGTAAAAATTAATTTAAATAAAAACCCATTTCATTCTTCCTTTAAAATTTGAGATAACAATTTATTTATTTAATTTTTTAAACATTAAATAAAATGAAAACAGATATATTACTTATTCTCTAACTACATAATCCCTTATTATCTTCAATTTTGTTGTTAAATTTTTAGTAATATATAATAACAATTAATGAAGTGAATTATTTGTAACCATATAAGGTGGGATACCCCTAAGAGGGTAGATGTTAAGTAGAGTATTCCAATTCTAAATGTCTATGTCCAATGATCATTTTATTATTATTAAAAAAATCTCTCCACATTTTCAAATATTGAATAGATAAAGTAGAACATGTTACAAGCGATGTTATTTTTTAACCTATACTAGAACATTCTTATGTATAATACATTTAGCGATGTTGTAGTGTTCCAAAATAAATTAAATGTGAACTTCTTGTTCACAAAATCATATTGCACTAAATATCCCTCTTGGTTTAAACAAATAATTTTTTTAACTCAATGATCACTCAAAAAATAAAAAATCAATACTCTAAATAGTTAATTACTTTTATCATTATAAATCCAACAAACATATAAAACCTCAATTTTTATAGTAGTACACTCAATCTTCAAAAAAATAATCATCATATTCTTCCTTGATCATTTTTGTGTAACCATAATGAAAATTCATGATATTTCCTGAAATAATGTTTCCTTTGGAATTACCTACCAATATAGTCTCCTCATTCAATTAAATTTTATCAATATCTCCTTACAAATATCAGATTGTGCTTATTTATTCCCAAAATAATAAATTCATTTTCACCATTATTAATGCCTTCAATCCACATCAAAGAAAAAGGAAAAAATCATAGAACAAATACATGAAGACCAATTACAATTAACACACTTATACCTAAAATAATTTCAATATTTATAGTAGATTTGAATCTATAAAAACTACATAAATTTACCAACCATGATTTTTTAACTCACTATGATGGGGTTGAATTTGGAAAAACCACTGATCCTAGAAAAAATAGATAATAAATTATCAATCTTAATACAATCTTGTTTTTTTGAAACATTGTATAGTTATATTAAAACAATAAAATATATTTTTTTATTACTACGACAAAAAATATTTTAATGTCAAATTATTTTCAAAATAAAATATAAAAAAAACTACTTCATCCTATATATCCTCAATGTTTTTTATTATACTGTGAATTCCACAAAAATAATTTTAAACCTCTCTACGATGTATATATGAATTTTAAAATATTTTAAAATACTTGTTCATAAAAATGATTTAGTCTATAACTAGTGTAACAACTTTTTGAAACATTTATCTCATGATGACCATTTTTCATCAAAAATTATGAGACTCATTACAACAGTTTTATATCCATTTTTACATATTATAATATATTTCCTCCATTTTATAACTTATTTAGGTACCATGATAACAACTTTAAGCATTACAAACATTTTAGTAAGATAACATAAAACATTGATGTTACTAAATTGAATCATAGGGTATTATTTTTAATCATTGAAAAAGTATTTTAAATTTAATATATGATTCATAAAAACATTAAAAAAATGAATTTTTAATGACAAATTGTGTATTTTAGTTGATTTCAACCCATATTTCCAAAAAACACAACCTATAATATATTTGAATGATTTTTTTCCAAATTTATTCCACGTTGGGTTTTTAATGAGACATTTATACAATTATTAGAACACCAATCATTGATTATAATTATAAATTTCATTCTTTTGTAATTATTGATCCACTTATTATCTAGTAGAATCCCACATATGTCATGATCATCATGAGAAATATGGATGAAATGAAAATAATATTAATGAAACACCTCATTGACATCAAACATCGAAACTATTGATCACTCAAGGTTTTCCTTATCCAAACATTATATAACAATAATCATTTGAAATATTAGATCTTATAACTATATAATTTTCTCCCCTTAATACACAATCATTCATATTCCCCTAATAAATCATCACTGTGTAATATCCATTGAAAAAATACATGAAAAACAACATCCCCCTTTTTAATAAAAAATAATAATTCTTTTCCACTATGAAAATTCTCCCTCCAAATAATATTGTTTAACTCTACCATATTAATGATACCATCTCTCTAAATTATATTTATTTACTCTATTCAATTTTCAAAAAATCTAATGATAATTGCATTAAATGTTATATGATATAAATTGTTAAACATCATTAAATTTAAAAATAATAACTATCCATTCTATAAAACACTTATTTATAGACATATTAAATAAAATAAATTTGACAACAATCTATTAAATACATTAGGCCCCCCTTATATAAACCATTCAAATTGATAAATATTTTATTTTTACATGAGATAACAAATTCTTCTCAAAATATTCATTGGACTGTTCCTAATATTGTACTTGTGGATTATCAATGAGTAGAGACACTATTTTGAATTGAATAATAATGGTCATTGTTGAGACTATTAGTTTTTGAGATGATAATGGATTCCCCATGAATATGTGTTGGAAAAATGAGTTTTTATGTTATAGTAAAGACCAACTAGATATGTTTTATGAATTTATTTTTGGGATTTTTTATCATTATATTTTTCAAAATATGAATCATATTCAGTTTAAGTTGACTAATTTTTAATAAAATGAGGCAATTTTACTTCTTATGGTCAAAAGTGGACTATAAATTATTTATTAATGTTTTCAATATTAATTAACTAAAAAATCATCCATATTTCAATGATGATCCCAACAATAGGTCTAGTTCTAGTTTGATGGGGAAAACATCTTAATGCCTTGGGAAATAATAATGTTGGAATGTTGTGTTTTGAAAACACTATCCCATCCATGCCTCAGCATAATGTTAAAAAAATATCACAACAAAACAAAATAAAAATGTGTTACATATAAAAGAAAGATTTTCAAATAGAATTTATGTTTACAATTTTCTCTATATGAAATGATGATGTACATAATTTCATGTGGAAAGTGATGTGGTTTGAGAATAAAAATTGAGCGATAACAGAAACAGTGAGTCAACAAGATATAGAGGCTAACTATGAACCAAAAAATAATCGAATATTTTAGGGACCATGTAATTAATATGTTTTTAGATGATTTGAAAATTTTAGTAAACCTGTTCTGATGGAGTGAAAGGAAATTGTAAAAATGAGTGCAAATAGAAGGATATAAGTCCAATGTTTATGAAAAAAGAAAAAAAAAAGAAAAAAATGATGAAATAAAGTTTACTAATGGTAATTTCATTATTATTTTAGATAAAATGACACTCATTACATTATATTTTATAATCATATATATATGTGAATAAAATATTTATTTTAATCATATAAATGTAAATAAAGTATTATAAGATAACAAAAGTTTTAATTTTGAATTATAATTTCAAATTAAAATTTCCAATGAAATTATAATGATGTGAAATATTGAAATTCTACGTGTAGAGGTACAAGTGACTGAATAAGAAGGATATGAGAAAGGATTATGAATAGGAAGTTATAATGAGAAATATGAATAATTTCCCTAACAATATAAATTAATTTTTCTTGTGAGTATGGTCTTTTAAGAGGATGAAGAACAAAAATAACATCATGGTGGTCTTGTTTTTCATATTATCTCTTTTAATTTATATTTTATATCATTATGTAATTTTTAATATAGGATATAAATATAAGCATACTAAAAGGCACGTTATGTATCAAAAATAAAATCATAAAACCTTATAATCGAATCCAACAAGTTGACACCAGCATATCATGTGATTATATGTTTTAATAGTTTATTCCAAGGTTATAAAAATTATATTTTATTGGTAAATCATGTAAATTTTTAATTCCCATTTTTGTTTCATTGGATTAATTTTTTAATTGAATTCTGAATAGATTTAATCCATTCATTCTAATATGTAATAATGGTTTTTAATAATTTGATCATTAAAAGGGTAAAAGGATTCACTAATTCACTATCTATAAATAAATTCAATTTTTCCAGGGATATTTTACATATATTTCAATCTCGTTAACACTTGATCAAAATTATAAATCGTAATGTTATATTTTATCTCTATATTCATTATCTTGAAATTATTAACTATATTTTTCTAATATTTATATCACTCATGTTTTCAGACATGTCCCTTATAATATAAATCCCATTAACACTAATATCATCATGGTATTCCTCCAACTAAATGGGTTATGTGTTAAATATGGTAGTTTTAATTTATTTTTATTTTTATGTACTTAATAAAATGAAAGCATACTAATTTATTATCCCGTTAATATCCAAATATCTAAGATAGAGTAAAAATTATGTATACATTCTATAATCCATTCATCCATCACAATTGAAATCCATATATCCAAATAAAATTTCTTATAATGTTTCTCTATAAAGAATCTGTAATTACACATATTCTATTGATATAAAAACTTATAATTTTTAATTCTTACATTTCAATTTCATTATAACAATAATGATACATCATTGATTTATAAATAACAAAAACAATACTCAGTCATCATATTTTGAAATATTATAGGCTCTAAATAATTTTTCTATACTCTATAATAATGGTTTAATTATCATTCTCATATCTTAATAAAATATTTTGGGTAAAATTCAGTGTTATCACTACACTATTATCGACAATTCCAATTCATTTCAAAACCTTTGTGGTATAATTATATTGATAAATAAACTTTCCATTCCTTAATTGTTCCATATAAAAATTAATAAAAAACATTAATGGAACCATCATTGAAATTTCATTCACAGTTATCATAAATTTCGTAAACTCTTTCATTTAGTTGTTATTTGATCCTATAATTATTTTTTCATCCTAATAGATAATAACTATCAAACTATTACAATCATTTTTTTACATAGTGAATACGATATATTCATTTATGTTATAATCCATGCATTCTCACATCTTGATCATGCCTATAATCTAATAATATTGGTCACATTAATTACAATATAAGTTTACTTCCAGAAATTAAATAAAATTTTATGATATTTATGGATTTTAAATCCATCATAATATTCTATCTAATACACTTCTTCTTAGAATCATTAAAAAGTAAAATTGATTTCCATTTGGAAAAACTATAACATATATCGATCCTCCATGAAAACAATTATATTGTATCTAATAAATCCATTGGGGGAACAACTCAATCATATAAATTTATTCAATTTAGGATTCATCCATGTATAAAAGGTATGAATTTTCATTGAATCAGATATAATTATTCATTTAACTTGATGTGAATAACCCACTTGGTTTTAATGAAGTTCTTTTTCTACGAACAATAAGAAATATCCCATGTACTAATCATATCAAATTGTTTTGGTTCATAATTCATTAATTTGATCCAAATCACATCCTTTGAATAATAATTAGATATTTTTATCTTTAATAGTTATATGAGGCTTGATTTATGTATTTATCTGATTATTTTTCTTGGAATTAGAGGTATCATGTCACAAATAATTTTTTAAGCCAATTCTAGTTATGTTTAATGACATTCATAAATGTTATTATTATTTTTGGAATACTCATCATAATTGTGTCTATATGATTCAATATCATCTACATTCAATACCCTTGAGGTTCTTAAGTCATTGATTATTTTTTGATAAAAAATTACTTCTTGGATGGGAAAATTATCCATATTCCACAACAGTTAAATTTTATCTTTAAATAATTTTCTAAAGATAATTCTTGAAGAATTTTCAGTAATTTCCTTAGGATATGAATCCAATTAATATTCAATTATCTCCTTGAAATTCAAAATTTATATTTATTTTCTTTTTTTGATAATAAAAAATGTATTTCTGAAAATATAAATTTTTTTAACATTGATTTATTCTCAATAAATGAATCATATGATTTGTTATCCCCATCAGAACATATCAATTATCTAATTGTAATATATATCTATGTAAAGGCCACTTATTTAAGATATTATCTAGTTATTCCATATTATTAAGACCTATAAAATAAATTTTATTTATTATTTAGTTTATCCTATCAATTGACCTATGTTTTGACTATTTTTAATCTAAAAAATACTTTCTTATCATATTTTTTTCATGAAGATACACTTCTTGACATTTAATTAAATCCATTCCATTGGGATTCTAAAATGCCAATATTTTATATCATGTAAAATTATATACAAATCTTCAGTAACATGTCATACCATGTAAAACCTCATAAATTTGAGTTATCAACATAAAAAGTCAACTTCTCGTAATATTCATCAGTGAATAGAAAATAATTCCACTATCTATTAATTGACCATGGTAATATCATCCCACAAGAATTGACATGAACTTACTCTAGCAACCTTAGTGAAAATATTTCCTCACCATCAAGGTATTTCCAATGGTCTATCTATTTTAAAAAACAACCAATTTCCAATTCTGTTCAAGTTCAATCTTAGGTTTGTGTTGCTAACAGAAATGGGTACAATTTTTTAGGGAAATAGAATGGTCTGATAGATAATGGTCATTATATTCCTTTTATATTGTTAAAGAAATTACATAGTTTATTTTATTCAAGTGAGGTTCATCCCCATAATAGTTTTTTATTTATGAACATTTCAAATAGGTTTCTTCAAAGAACTAGAAATACCCAATGATTTTGTATTCATGGGGATCTTCTATCCAAATGTAGATTCTCATTAGGTGTTTTGACCTGCAATGCTTAAGAACATTCATTAGTCTATAGGATGGGAGGTATGCCTCATCAATCCATGGGGGGGGGGGTTATTGCATACTTTGGGACTCTCTTACATATTGATGATTTGTTTATGAATCCTTCCATAATTACCACATATTATGTGGGTCATCCAATTATTACTAATCAAATATTTGGTTATATGGAATTCAAAATAATCTGTATGTATCTGAGGTTCTCCATCAATGTAGATATCTAAATATATATATTAGGTTCTCCATCAATGGTATAATATCATATACTACTTGAATATTCTTTGGTTTTTATTACGATGATGCTGGTTTTGAAGGCACATAACGAGGAACTCTAGATTTTATTGTCATCTACGTAGAAAAAGGAAACTTTGGAATTTAATGTCATATATGTAGTGGAAGGGTCCTAAGGAATTTATCATTATCCAAGGGGACAAGAATTGTTTGACGTTAGGATCAAAACTATAAATGGGATTCCTACATATCCTTGTGAAAGGAATCAGAACCCACAATGTTTGGTGCCACAAAATGAGAAACATCATAACTTTTATAGTAATATTATGAGGAACCACCCAAACAGTTTAACATCATGTGGAAAGGAAATCTAGGTGGAAGGTTCCAAGTAAATGTTTATAGTGGAACATATGCTGGAGAAGCCCAAGGAACCCGGAAGGGATATTAATATTCAAGTTGAATTAGATCTTGTTAGAGATATGGAATAGAAATGTACGGTCAGTTTTGGAGTTGGGTTTGAACCTCCGGGAGACTTCCTACATATCCCATTTGGAAGGGAATCAAATCCCACATAGATCGGTAAATCCTGCATGGGAGTATGGTTCTGTAGATGATGAAAAAGTTTGTAACTCCTAGAGGAAGTTTTGAAATGATGAAGCGAAGTCATATTCGGACTCAGAGGCCCGGTCCAGAGGGCCCGGAAGTGGAGCACAAAGTTAAAGGGTACTTGCGCAGAAAAATTTTGTTTGCACAAAGGACTCCCGGGATTCACGAAAAAGAGTCAGTGCGGCGTGCAATTTTGCGCGCCTGGTTCCATGCGGGGAGGTCTTGGGTGCTGACTGGTCCCAGTGCGAAAGATTTCGCCCGCTGACCAGATTTCGCGACGACGAATGCCTATAAATAGAAGGCGACCCCAACCATTTAGGGGTTGAGGAATTCAGACCAGCTCTAGTACGCGCAAATCGGACTCCCACGCGCGTAATATGACTTCTAGGTAATAACCCTATCACGAAACCTTGCTCCGGGGTTCGCCTTTACGTGTAATCCCACTGGCTTAAGTAAATTTTCCAACTCCTCAAGGTTCCTCCTTTGCACACAATCCCTTCCCATTGCGCGCAATCTCCTCCAATTACGCGCAGTCCCTTCCAAATTGCACACAATACCTTCGTTAGGTTTTTCCATACCTTAGGGATCGGCCATTTCCCCCCACGCGCAATCCAAGCTCGTTGCGCGCAATCCCCCCTAACCGCGCGCAGTCCCTCTGCCCCAACTGCGTGCCATCCCGGTGTTTTTTGTGCAAACCTTCTCTTTGCACGCAAAACCCAGGACCCCTCACCTTGACACTCCCCAGGGTGCCTCCCTTCATAGGCACATGATTTCTTCCATACCGGGCATGCACGCCATGCGTTGTTTTCCCGTACGACCTTCTAGGCTCATACGAAGTAACCTCAAAATCCCTTGGGTGGTGTTTCCCGTTGCATTGCTTTGCCTCATGCTTCTTTACATAGGCACTCTAATGGCTATTGCTTCTTCGCATAGCCACACTAACGTGGACCCCTCGATGGTTCACCCTGCGACCCCCCTTCTCTACGGCCTTGCCGATGCCTTCCCTCCCACAAGGGGTAGAGGGTGTTGGGCATGTAATCCCTAGGGGTGTGGAGTGAACCCACCTCATCTGAGCTGCAGGATGTTAAACTGCCAATCACCTCGTCCTCAATATATGATGTTAAACTATGATCTGACCCCGTTCCACGCAATCAGGGTACCCCCGTCTCGGACATTCATTACACCGCTCATCTCCACGAGAATGGAATCTTTCTCACATGGAATGATATCCTCCTTTTGGAGTGGTATTTTTCCACAGGGGAAGGGCTGCCTCAGAGTATAATCCCCTAGTCCCTCTTGTAGAAGGTTGCACCAATGCACCTCCGTACTTCCCCACTGCCAAGGCCAGTAGAGGGCGTGATAGTGAACGAGGAATCTCCTTTGTTCAGTCCCAAATCCCTCTCCCTCTGTGCTTTGTCACACCACGTGCCTCCATCCTGGAGTAATTCCCAACACTAAGGGCTGCTAACCATGCGTAAGCCCCTGTTTCCTCTTTGGGCCACTCAACGTGTAATCCCTTCTCAGCTTTTCATGGACACACCCTTCGCGACGTGATCGTCTGGTCCCTGCTGCCTCTGGTTTCTCACACAGAGCATGACTCACGTGGGCTTAGAGTGAGCATCGACCATGAAATCCATTAGGGGTGACCTCAGAGCATAAGCCCTATCCCAGCGAACTACGGGGACTTTGATCCGTGATATCGCATGGTACGTAGGTATCCTCCATGAGGTTCAAGCCCACAACCCAGTCGTATCTACCACTTCACGTTGGCTCACTACCATTTTGGGCCGCCTCAGAGCGTAAGCCCCAAATTTCCCATCCAGCATGATGTTAAAATGTATGCCCTCATCCCGCATAACATTAAACTATATTCCGTCCAGCATGACATTAAACTGTATGCCCCGAACTACATGGACATTGTTTTGTGCTAACGTATGGTACGCAGGAAGCCTCCACGAGGTTCAATCCCATCCGTAAATTGTTCTAACCCCTCCACGTCGGTTTACAACCACCACTATGGGACGCCTTAGAGTGTAAGCCCCATATCCACCATCACTAGCCGCCTCAGAGCGTAATCCCCATATCCAACACCCACGTCTCATCCTGACCTCTCCCTCAAGCCCACATGTCTCGGAAAGCTCATTCCCTATCCCGGAGGTCTTAATTCCTCTAGGCTCCAATCCATGCGTTCATTCTCATGGGTAACCTCTCCAGGGGTCCCACCGTATCACCAAACTACGTGGACTTTTATCCGTGCTAACCATGGTATGTAGGAAGCCTCCATGAGGTTCAAGCCCCTCTTCACTCCATCACCCATCCCGATCCTTACCCGGGCCGCCACATCCCAGTGGGATCATGCCGCCTCATTCCACTCCATAGTATCCGGGAATCCACCCACATACTTCCCCCAATATCGATGTTCCCCCTAGGGTGTCCTTCAATCTGATCCACTCTCAGTGTTCCGATCTGTACGATCCATCTCTGCAAGACGTTAAACTCGCGGCATACCCCATGTTAAACATGGGAAGCTGAGGAAAACCTCAGATGGCACACAATTCCCCACGTTCGATATGGGATGCTTCGGACTTCTGCTCCCTCGAGAAGCCCTATAATAAGGGATAGAAGGCAGACATATGAATCCCCCAGTGTCAAGACATGCCAAAGACACCCCAGCATGACCATTCTTCTCACCGAATGTTGCTTCCCTGACCAAACCCCTTGGAGCGTCCCGACGGAAGAAGTATAATTAACTAGTGTCCATGAAAATGTGGCACCAGGAGCAAGGTTCACAAAGAACATCTTAAATCTATGAGGGAGACATTGAATAGGTGACGAGTTCCAAGGAGGAATCCAAGGAATGAAGAACCGACATCCCATCATCCCAGTTTCGATTAAGGAGCAGACGTCCCTGAACAAGGAACAGATGTCGTCCGCCTTTGGAAAGCGGGAATGTGGGGAGACAAGCTGTGCGTCCTCCCCTACGTGACAGATGCGCGCGTGTGCCCTCGGCGGAAAGCATCAGGAACAAAAAATGGTGAACTCGATGTGAAACTCTTCTCCTCAATATGGAGACTGGTAGCATTCAGGGTGTCGGAAGATTAGCATTTCACCAGGTCAGTGCACCTAGCACCAGGACGTGAAACCCGCTAGGGGTTGAGGTAGTCAGGACGTTGAGCACTCCGTTCTACGATGTCATCAGCGTGGATCTCTCTTACCGACTACGGAAGATGGAATGGAGCTGGGCTATTGGTTGTTGATTTATTTTCCTATTATCACTAATGGGATCATCCCCCCAATTCTAGGAATCAGATCGCTGCATCTGGAGCTCGATCTCCACCTGCCCACTGGCGCATGGGTATGGGAAGGGGCAGTACTAACGTGGCCACCCCGCGTGGTCCTACCTTCTCCACAGTTGATCCAACTTCCACGACTGTCGAGCGCTCAAGCCCCGTCTCCCTGTCAAACATCATCCAACTAAGGGTGATCAACGACCTGGTTCGTAGGAATGAGGAAGAAGGGGTCATCCCCACCAGGGACATGGACCATTCAGATATAGAGGTAGCTGCACCTCACCGCCATTGCCACCCCGAGGGCTGCGCTGGGAGCCACCGCTCCCCACTTCGACGTTCAACCGTTTCGGGAGTTTATCCTTAGAGCGCCTTGACACCTCCCTTCCCTACGCTGATGAGGTAGGGGATATTCGGGTTCTCCCGATCGGAGACCCGCTTCAAGGTTCCATGGCAAGGGCCCCTTCCAGACTGCGTCGACACTGCCGCTCGACACCCCGGGCCAAGGAGCAAGCGATCTATGCACCCACACTACCGGCTCCAACCCATCTGACCCGACGCAAGCAACAGGCGCGAGCGGAAGAGAATGCCCACCCTGGGGCACCAACATCATCAACCACTGTGGCCCAAGCCACTACTGACTTCTGTTATCAGACCCCCGCACACATTGAGTAGGGGAAGTTACATGCCCGACCTGGATCGAGGCCCCGACCGCCCTGCAGGTAGGTTGGGTCGACTCTCCCGGTCACTGGCACAAGCAACGGCCGCCGCAGACCAATTTGTAGTAGTTCCATCCACCATGAAGGCCTACTTTGTGCCACCGTTCTGGAAAGTAGAAGGCTTCCCTATGATAGCCACGCTTCGGGTATGGCTCTTTCCAGTGCCCACTGTACGGGGTACGGGGTCACTTCCCCTACCGTTGGCCGTGAGTATGGAGTCGTTGGATATCCGGTCACTCGCCCACATGGAGGTCCTCCCCACGTCCCTTTCAAAATATGTCCCAGTGCTCCTCGCACCCCGACCTTTGGTCCTCTCGGCCACAGCACTATTGTGGCCAGAGGACTCCATGATGGAAAATAGCCATGCCCCGAGGAGCCACCCAGGGGAAGGAAGGCGGGACGTCGCCGCCACAAGAGAAACGCCAGGGAAGGCCGGATGGAAATCAAACCAGTCCGTTTCTCGGACTCTAAGGTGGAGTACGACTCGGCGATGGACCCTTCCCCATGGCCCTTTGAGTCAAGGGCAGGGGTAGGGACGTGGCGCATCAGCCTCGTACTCCCCGAATGCGAGATCCACATGATTCCTACCTCCCTCTGAAGTTATATCCAAGAGGACGAGGACTTGGCGTACCCATAGGGATCAAACCTACAGTTACCATTGGCCTCTCCAGAAGCACCTTACACCTCGGTCAGAGAGGGTAGAGAACTTTTCTAGGGACCAACGGAAGAGTCGCGACATGACACACCCTCGGCAAGCACCGACACTGTGACAGGAGGCCTATTCGCCAGGCCATCCTATCGTGATGTGGTAGCCAGGACACTGCAACCCTTAGAAGACGACTTATGATTCGACGGCCAATCGGCCTGCTCGCCGTATTCTCTACCGGCCAGCCCACCGGCCTGCCTCGGCACTGCTGCTAGTTCCCCAACCATTCTCGGTTGATGATCAGGGGTAGCAAGGGCTGGATCCCAAACCAGAGTCGTGGAGCTTCTGGACCGTCCTTGCAGTAGGCCACTTCCTGAGAAGTTTTGGCCGGTCGAAGGATCAGATTTTGATATACCATAATCTCTCACCCTAGGAGAGTTTGAATGTTTCCGCCAGACTCTCCGGGTGACTCACTCCCATCTTCACCGTCAGCGAGCACCTTATCCCGGGAGTCAAGCACATCTCGAGGATATCGGTGAGCAATGTTGTCGGGTCGACCTGGCAGCGCTCCCTATAGTTTTGCACCCCGAGTCAATTGGCCACCACAGGGCCCTCCAACAACAATGCATCTATAGTTTTCAGGTACTCCACAAAGTTATCAAGGAAGCCACCCCCACGCGCACGTCCAGGGATGGGGGCAGTACGCTACCCTTCTTTTCAGTGCGATTCACCGACAACCCGACTCACTAAGCGGTTTTGAGGGAATGCCGCCAAGGGCAGTGGCGGTCAACATGGCCGACCTGTCATGAGAGGAAATCGGTGTGGAAATCCTCGACGGGGACTCACCCCCTGAGGAAAAGCCACTACTGGATCCATTAGGTAGAATTAATCACCAGCAGAGGAACCTCCTGGGCCTCCCCACGCCCACTGAAGCATTAACACTGAGCTGAAATATCGGCAAGGGTAAAAAGCACGTCGGGGCTGTCAAGCTCGCTAACCCATCTGCCTCAGTACCAAAGGAAGAGGATGATACCAAGAATGCCACTCTGCGCCAACAACATTCTGAGTAGAAGATTCTAGTTGATGAGCTTCTGGCCAAACACATTGCAGAGTGGCGACCTGACTACGGTGATCCTAGGCCAGGATAGCAGGGGCAGGAGCAACTAGCCCTCGACGAGATTCTCTCGGGAAACTGTGATCATGCTGTGTTCTCCGACAGAGGAGAGGATGGAGATCATCGAAAAAGGGCGTGATACGTTTTGTCGAACCCTCCTGGGCGGTGTGATCACCAAAGGGACCCCGCTCGGTTTCCTCCCGCTTCCCCAAGAGTCGCTCCTCCAGCCGCCCCGCGAGCTACTGAGCTTGAATACCATATTTAAGATCCTGAAAATGCACTTGTGGTTCGGGATCCCTGTCAGGACATGAACCCACGTCCAAATGATCCGATGGTGGCACTCGTCTCCCGCTTAGAGGCTCTGGAAACTCGACAGGTTGCAATCCCACCAGACGACAAGCCATACCCAGCATGGGTGGATGATATGTCAGCCCCGCTGGGATTTGGGAACCCCACTTTCGCCCCCTTTAACAAGACTGGAGACCCACCATAGTACCTGGACCACTTTAACTCGAGGTCCAGGCCTATATTAGGGACTCCGGTGCAGCGGGAGGCCGCCAAGCTCTATTGCTTCGTTTAGAAACTAGAAGGACCAGCATTCGTCTAGAAAAGCCAGCTCCCTGTCGGATCTGTGACTATCTGGGAGGACATTCACATGAAATTCAGGTACCAGTTCAGTTCCACAACCCGGAAGATGAACATCGCAGACCTCTTCAGGTGAAAACAAAGGCCCGACGAGCGAGTCGCAGACTTCGTCGCCCGATGGAAGGGGCTCACATACTCCCTTGACATGCCACTAACTCAAGAGAAATTACTGAAAATGTTTGTAGGGAACATCAAGGCAGATCTATTTCCTTCTCTGATCACTCAGAATTACCTCGTAGGGTTCCAGGACATCTCAGACAAGGCTTAGCATCTCGAAGAATCCCTACAACAGGCCAGCTAGGTGCACCCACTGCCTAATGTAATCCTTGCAAGGAGAGCTGCCAGAGCCGAGCCCGCTACTGTGGGCCAGATAGAGGCCCCAAGGAAGCTAGAGTTTCTACTAGTGAGGCCAGCTCTACAGCCCCATATAGGTCCACCCCCACGGGCAGAGCCTCCACCCCAGTAGCGATCGCCTCAAAATCGACAAGCCCCTCTGTGTAATGAACCGCCACCACCTAGGTGAGATAAAAAGGTTCTGCCTCCTCAGCATGATCCTATGGCCCCTCATTAGGGCCAGTATCCAAAAGAACCCTTTCTTGAAAGAAGGAATTAGAACTACTCATTTGATGAGGCCCAGGTCCCTAGATACTTCCATAGTGCCTCGGAGCAGAGAATAGTGCAGCTGGCTGAGTGCAGGAAGTCGGAAGAGGAACATCTCACTGATCACCCCAACTACTGCCCTTATCACCGAACTCTGGGTCACACCATCCAGTGATGCTACGTGTTCAAATACTGGCTCCAAGACTAGATTGACAGCAATATAGTCAGGTTGGGCCCAGCCCCAGTGCAAGTAGCAGGTGTCTTTGTGAGACCAGAGGGCGGTAGCGGTGACGAGGATGAATGGCAGTAGGTTTCTGACTGTGGGTCCCAGAAGTATAACGACTGGATGGCCTACAAGATGGTCGCCCGCGCCCATGGAATTATCTGTGCCCACATGAATTAGCCAGAGCTCTCAGAATCTGCAAGCGCTACCTCGACATCGTCATCCCAGCCTACCTCTTCCCAGAAGAGCAAGTAGCGGTGCAAGAAGAAAGAATGCGCCCTGCCAATGTCGTCGTCATGCCACACGCTTAGCGATTTTATTCCCTCAGAAATGGGGATCCCTCCGAGACTCCGTCTGGTAGTGGATGAATCCTTGAGTGACAGTCAAGGGTACGCTTCGGTTAACAACGTAGAGTTGGTAAATCCCTTTTTGACTCCTGATGATGAGGAACGCCAGGTGGACCTTCCCAATGTTCCCAGCTGTCGCCAACATCGGCAGAGCCGTGGCTACATAAATCGTCAGGGCACAACAGTTAGCACCCCGAGCCAGGCCGTGCACGCCACTGAGACCAGGCAGCAGGCCTAGTACAGAGCTCATCACATGTGGCCCCTTCTTCCGGTGTCGACAGGTTCGCCTCCACCACCGTTTGTGTTGCTGGATCTGGCAGAACTACCTCGACCGTGTCGTGACCAGCTCTGCCCTGCCTCCAGCTGACCCCAGCCTTCAGGTACTAATCTTTGGGCCTCGACTAATGAACAACGAGACGTGCCTAGTACCAGTTAGTCACCGGTCCAGTCGGCGGAGCCCGTCATGCCTCCAATCGCAGAGCGGCCTCCGGTAAGTAGAACCTCGCGTTTGGCCTGAAAGTATGATGTCCTGAAGCACCTGGCCAACATTCCAGCAAGTCTTTCTGTCCTTGAGGCTCTTCGCCTGTCGTATGAAATGCATGAGGCACTCTCCGAGGCCCTAAGGATCCCCCTCCAGTTTGAGAAGGAGGTAGCGGCTGCAGAAGCCTTCCACGCCGATGTGATTGAGAGCGCCGAGTGTCAGGCGGTTATCTCATTCTCTGGTGAAGATGAAGACCTTCCTATATAGGGGAACATTCGGCCATTGTACGTCACTGGCAAGTTCAATAGTGTGGAAGTCTGACGCTGCCTTGTCGGCATGGGTTCTGGGATTAACCTAATCCCAACTTGGACACTGCGAAAGTTTGGGTTGTCTAAGGATTATTTAACTCCCTCTGACCTCAGGATCTATGGGTATGATAGGACCGAGCAAACTCCACTGAGAAAGATTCAATTGAAGACCCAGTTCAGTGGCCTAATTGCCAGCACCAAATTCATGGTTGTCTCTCAGGACACCACCTACAACGTGTTGATGGGCAGGTCGTGGCTCCACCTTCACGCAGCGGTCCCCTCATCATATCACCAGTGCCTCAAATACTCCATTAATGGTCGAGCAGTCATGATCCAAGGATATGCGTCTCTTTTTGCCTCTTGTGAAGCCCGTTATCTGGATGCCGACTATTACAAGAGCAAGGATAAGTAGGTTTTGGCAGGTGAGGTCGAGCCTGCCACTTTCACAAGTGATCCCTGGGCGGGTTTGGATGACGCTTATGTCTTCCCAATCCATCGGTTGGAGGCCACAACCCCCCGACATGGGGCAATGCATAGTGGTATCGGGTACCAAAGGAAGGCATATTTCCAGGTCCAAGCGGTGGTGGGAAATTACCTCGTACTCCTACACCAACCAGGCTCAGGTGATCCCTGAGCCTTCTACCCCTGTACGGTATCGAGACGTCAGGCTCATGGCACCGACGGTATGTCATACATCTCTCTTACACCGGGCTGAAATTAACTGACTCAAGTCGATGAGCCACTACTTATTTGATTTCATAAAGCGTGGACCCGTGGGCTAGAGACCGGATGGGATTGGATCAACCGCCTCCGTAGCCATGGTCTTAGTAGTGCATGAGTTTCCTGATATGATGACTATTTCCACCCAAGTCGGCACCAGATTCCCATCAAGATCTGGTAGCCCCAAAGCAGCTCCCCCCATGGATGATCCCTCCATAAGTTGAGAGGAGGACATGGAAGATGCTCCCCCTACCTTTGAGGAGGGCGTCTTCACCACGGTCGACGAGTTAGTGCAGGTGATACTCGGTGGCGAGGCGGACCCAAGACCCACATTGGTCAGCACCGCTATGCCCCTGAGGAGCAGTAATAGTACATAGACTTTCTTAGACAGTACTATGATGTGTTTTCTTGGAGTTACGATGAGATGCCAAGATTAGATCCGCAGGTAGCCATCCATCACCTTGGCCTTCCGGCAAACCATCGCGGGTTCAAGCAGCCTCCCAAAAATATGCACCCCTCTCATGGTGCCCTGGTTGAGGCTGAAGTTGATAAGATCATCAAAGACAACTTTGTTAGAGAAGTTAAGTAACCCAGGTGGCTAGCCAACATTGTGCCGGTCAGGAAGAAGAACAGACAGATCAGGGTCTGTATCGACTTCCGCGATCTCAATCGCCACTGTCCGAAGGATGATTTTCCCCTTCCAGTGACAGAGTTGTTGATCGATGCCACGACAATGTTCTAAGCCCTCTCCTTCATGGATGAGTATTCCGGATACAACCAGATCCTGATCACCCCCGAGGATGAAGAGTTCACTGCCTTCAAGGCCCCCAAGGTACTTTCTGTTATCAGGTTATGCCCTTCGGTCTGAAGAATGCGGGCACCACCTATCAATGGGCCATGCATCGCATATTCAATCCAATCCTCGGCACACTGGTGGAATGCTATGTTGATGAACTGGTGGTTAAATCTCGCCAGCTTTAGGACCATCTCAAGGACCTTGAGAATGTGTTAGGCTTCCTCCGTTCTCACCACCTGAAGATGAACCCATTGAAGTGTGCCTTCGGGGTCACCTCCGAAATGTTTCTTGGCTTCATCGTCAGATACTGAGGCATCGAGATCAACCCAGAGAAGATCAAGGACATCATCCAGATGCCTCCCCCGAGCAATATTCGGGAGCTTTGAGGTCTCCAAGGCCACTTAGCCTATATACGCTGATTCATTGCGAATCTGGCCGGAAAGTGTACGCCCTTTTCCCAGATCATGAAGAAAGGCACCACCTATGAGTGGGATGAAGGGTGTTAGATCGCCTTTGAGGAAATAAAGCAGTATCTGCTGCAACCTTCGGTCTTGATGCCACTCGTTTCCAGAAAGCCGCTAGTCCTTTATGTGACCACCCGGGAATAGTCCCTCGACGCACTTCTCGCCCAGAAGAATAACGAGGGAATAGAGAATAGTCTCTACTACCCCAGCCGCATGCTCCTCGATACGGAATTTAGATATTCTACCATCGAGAAGAGCTGCCTGGTGCTCATATTTTCCATGAAATAATTGTGGTATTACTTGCAGCACCATGAGGTACAGATGGTCTCTCTGGTAGACCTGTTGAAGTACATCCTGAACCGACCTATGTTGACCGGCCGACTAGCGCATTGGGCGGTGATCCTCTAGCATTTCGACATTAGGTTCATACCTCAGAAGGCTATCGAAGGACAGGCATTGGCAGACTTCTTAGCTGCTCATCCAACCTCCACGGATCAGCCACTGGATCTAGGCTTTCCTGATGAGGTAATCCTCTCAGTTGATCATGCCATCCCATGCTTGTAGATGCACTTCGATGGTGCCTACTGGAGCCCTAGTGATAGAAGGGTAAACGATCCTAGGCTCAACAGAGTGGGCCTGGGTGTCATCTTCATTACCCCAGAGAAAGCCATTATACCGTATTTGTTCCTTTTATCAGAAGGTTGCAACAACAATGAGGCAAAATATCATGCCCTCATCACTGGCCTCGAGCTGGCTCTTGAGATTGACATTCCCCATCTTCATGTGAAAGGGTACTCCGACCTGGTCATCAAGAAGGTAAATGGTGACTATGTTGTTAGAAAAACAGAACTCGTGCCCTTGTTGGAGTGCACCCTCCATCTAATGGCTCAGTTCCCTTCTCGGCCGGAGGTCGTTCATATTCCCCGGTCGCAGAATAGTCGGGCAGATGCTTTGGCTAGCCTAGCCACGTCACTTGCGGAGCTTGAGCAGGACGACCTGGTTATCCACGCGGAACAATGGAGAGTCATTTCTCCTGTTATCCCAGAGGATGATCATGGCCCACGGGTGAACCATCTCACCGCTGGTGCCCCTATGTCAGGATCCCCAGGGACTTCATATGTGCTAATCGAAATAGTTTCTTTATTTGAGGACACCCTTGGTTGAATATCTCCAACACGGTAATCTTCCATCGGACCGAGAAAAGCATGAGCGAATCCGACACCACGCATTGTAGTTTACCCTTCAGAGCAGTCCCGGCCTTGAGAAGGTCCTTTAAATATACAGATTTTATGGTGTTCTCCTCCGTTGCCATCACGGAGTCGAGATCCCCTAGGTCATTCAAGAAGTTCATGTTGGTTTCTGTGGTGCCCACCAGGTCGGGTCAAAGTTGTCCCACCAAATTCAGAGGCTGGGGTACTTTTGGCACTCCATGATCCATGACTGCATCAAGTTCTCCAAGAGGTGTCACGCGTGCCAAGTTCATGCTAACTTTGTGCATCGGCCACCGGAGCCCCTCCACACTACCAAGTATTCTTTACCCTTTGCAGTTTGGGGGTTGGATGTTGTAGGACCATACCCACCAGTGACGGCTCGCCAATGCCGGTTCATCCTGACCGCTACAGATTTATTTTCCAAGTGGGCAGAGGCAATTCAGCTCAAGGAAGTCAAAGCTCGTTCTATCATTGACTTAGTGAGTTCCAACATCATCTGTCGATTTGGAGTACCTCACGCTATCCTCACGAATAATAGAACCAATTTTCGAGTAGCCGAGCTGAAGAAACTGTAAGCTAAGTACAACATTCGCTCTAACCATACCTCCCTCTATCACGTGTAGTCAAATAGATAGATCAAGGCGTTTAACAAAACCCTCTCTAAAATTCTGCAAAAAATGGTTGGTCAGAATAAGAAAATTTGGTCGGACAATCTCCCCAATGCCCTCTAGTCTTATCAGACGACGACTCGTAATTCCACCCAGGTAACCCCGTATTCCCTGGTGTACGGAGCTGAGGCCATCCTGCCCATTGAGATTTAGTTGCCCTCATTGCGCACAGCGGTCTATGACCAGTAAGTACCAGATAGAGTTGCTGAAATCCATTTAGCTAAATTGGAAGTGCTGTATGAGAATAGGCTTCGCGCATTGCACAACCTGTAAAGGCATCAGAACAGGATGGCTCAAGCATTCAACAAGAAGGTTCACCTCCGCTCTTTCCTGCAAGGCGATCTGGTATTGGCCCTCAGGGCGCCAATGATTCCCAGCAGGAAACCACCCAAATTGGAGCCCAAATGGGATGTGCCTTTCATTATCCATAAGGTCTATCCGAATGGTGCGTATTCCCTGGTGACTATGGATGGAGAGCATGTAACTCCTCCCACCAATTCCATGTTTCTCAAGCAGTACTTTTCTTGAGGTTCGTGGGTCCTGCATGACCCTAAACTGCATTTGGTCCTACATTTGGGCCCCTAGGGTTCCCCATGCCCTTAAACTAGATAGGGGTCCCCCATGAACTTAAACTGGATAACGGTCCAGCATGACCATAAACTACATTTGGACCTGCATCTGGGCCCTTGTGGTCTGAGTTCTAGGACCTTAAACTAGAATCCTTGCGGTCCAACATGACCTTAAACTGCATGTTCGTCCTCACAAGATGTTAAACTGCCAACTGGTCAGGTCTCCCTGACCGAGGCCCAGCCTCAGGCCCCTTGGCCTTCTCGGGCCCCTTAGCCCAGTCCTTACCCGGAGTGTGCGGTGTATTGTAGGACTATGTCTTCATTCACCATGGGTTACCCACCACGCCGTACAAATTCTTGGAAGAAATTCCCCTTATCGTCCTACATGATGTTAAACTATTCTTCTAGAACTACGTGCGGCTTGATTCCCATCCTTATGGGATATGTAGGACTGCCTGAACACCTAGGTTTCAGGTCCATCCCCATCTATTAAGATATCCCATGATCTCCCGGTCACCTCAGCCTCTTGGCCTGTCCCTCCCCGTGGGGGGATACACAGGTGTGGTACAGTGTTTTTTGCACCATGCCCCCTTCTCCCGGGAGTCTGCCATCTTTTGGTTGCTCTCAAACTGATCCCTTATACACTTTACAGTGTTCCGCTAATGTGCTAATAGTACTCACGTCTAGGACCTAGAGTGTCAGATTCGACTTAGGCAAGTTTTTGTCCACTTTCCAAGCTTCATGCTCCCTTTCATCCGGGCCCCTGTTATCTTTCACACCCGTAGGGGCCCCCAAGAAAAGCTTGGATAAAATGCCTAAGGGCTATCCTACCGTCATAGGCCAACGTCCCCGAGGGTTTGAGATAACAAATGGATACAAATCCCGCGTTGTGAACATGGTCAGTGGTCGATGCTCATTTTTTTGTCCCCATTTTAGGCTAACGCAACAGGATGATGTATTGCGAACATGGTCAGCAGTAGTCTTCAGTCATCACGCCGGCTCCTTCGGGCCATGAATGTTGGTTGTATGATTCACATTGTGTTCCACACCATCGTGTCAAGGTGGAATCTCGACATTCCTTTCACTAACCCTCAGTGCACCCCCACACGTCAGACGGACAAAGCTGCGTAATGACGTCTCTCGGGGATCTCGCAATCCGAGAGCCAAGGTTATATGATTGGGTTTTCTATAAGGATCATGCGCAACTTTACCCTCATCCCCATGGGAAATGAGGAGTCTCCCAGACATTGCATTTTGGACCCAGCTCAGCTGGAAGCTAGTATGTCCTGCCCCCCTGATTGTTGGACCCTCATCGGCTTCTTGGCCCAATGCTTCTAACCCGAAATCGCCTTATCGCATCGTGTGTATTACCCCAGGTCCAATACATACAACCATAAACTATCCTGTTTGGTCCTACCACACGACTATAAACTGTGATGATATTGTCTTGGCCGCAGGATGAAAAACGACACTGCATTGTGGTGACCTCCCCATAAGGGACATCACATCGGGTATTGGTCAATTTCCATACCATTTTTCAATGCCTGTTATGGCTTGATTATTGTGGAGACGCCAAGAATTTCTAACCTAGGCCGGTCATTCCACAAAAGAACAACCATTCACCTTCAAGGACAAACAAGATATATCAAATACCGCTTCTTTTGGTGCGAGGTCTAGACCCACACGCCTACTTCGTCCATTGCGCAGGCGCTATGTCGTGCCATGCCACACCTTCAAGAACTATGTATGGATTGATTCCCATACTTATGGGATATGTAGAAACACGCAGACCTCCTGTCTTTGGGTCCAGCTCGAGTTCATCTAGTTCATCTCTTCGATCCCGCCTTCGGGGCCCCAACCATAGGACTGCGTGGCGTAGTGCGAAATTATGTCCTTATTCACGCCGGGTTTGCAATAGCTGCACCACGCGCACCCCGTTCTAAGTATCATCCCTCCTATGTCATGTCCCCCATGAAATTAAAAGGCTCCATCAAGAACTACATGTCTCTTGATTCTCATCCTTATGATATACATAAGAACTCCTCGACATTTCATCTTGGGTCCAGCCCCAGGGATTACCAAATCCCATCCCACCTTACAGTTGGTCCCTCATCCTGACTTCTTGGGGAGTGGTGTAATTGCGACATCTACCCCTGATAAGTTCGGGATGCCCCATAGTGATGGTGGGAAGTGACAATTCTCTCGCCAGAGAGGTCCTGTCTGAAAATTGGGATGATCCGTGACCAGATTATTGCATCAGCCTAATGCGCCTCCACCACAGTGGCACAATCTTGGGAGTATTGGACTCTATTAAAACAAACCACCACTCCACTTTCCATGCTTTTTGTGCCCCTTTATTCGGATCCTCATCCTCTTTCATGTTTGATGGGACCCCCTAACAGTATGGATGATAGACCTATGGTCTGCCTTCTGTCCTGGGCCAATATCCCGGAAGACTGGTCATGTTTGATGGGACCCCCTAACAGTATGGGTGATAGACCTATGTTCTGCTTGCTATAAAAATATGGATGATAGACTTATGGTCCTCCTGTTGTAACAGTATGGATGATTGACCCATGGTCTGCCTACTGTCATGGGACAACGTTCTGGAAGACTGATCGACGATATTTGAGTTGGGCCCTATGTTGTGAACATGGTCGGCGGTCAACCCTCATTTATTGTCCTCATTTCAGGACAATGCGATATGGATGCTATGTTTCCGCCACGGTTAATAGTTATCCTCCATCGTCACACCCTTATAGTTTTCCGATTCGGGTAATGTGATTCACCTTTTTCATCTCCCTATGTTCGGATGGATTTCAATGCCCCCGGCATTTCCCCGCTCGTGTGTCAGAACACATTGAGAAGATGGTATATCAATCGGTCTAAGGTCCTCTCCTCAGAAATCCAGGCCTGATTTTGGAGGCCTGAAGCTTGGTTGATGCCCCATAGTGAGACGAAATGATAACATGGGCATCCTTTATTTTTCACATTGGGTGCGACCCACATGAGCTTAGGGGTGAGTTGTTATTCATTTCAGGATTATGGTTGAGCATATTAAACCAAAGGTATAGATAAATAGATTGGTCTGTACATTGGATTGAAATATTGAGCAGTGAAAGAAAAAAAGTTCATGAGGTGGCCAAAACTAAGCCCTTAGAGATCAGCATGCTGGATTGATCTTTCCAACACTACTACCCTTTGGCTGGTAGTCTCCAGGAATTCTTCTCACTCCTTAAAGACTCTCTCTTCATCAGTAGCCGCAGAGCGTAGCTCGCCAACGCTATCTTGTGCCTGCGCCCGCTCAGTTTGAAGTACGGAAATCTGGTGACTCGCCTCCACCAATTGTTCTTTGGAATCATCCAGTTGGGCCGTCAGTTTCTCCACGAGCTCAGAGCACGTTGCAATAAAGACCTCCTTCTCTGTCGTCTTCCCTTCAAGGCACAAGACCTCCTGCTCCACCCTCAGAAATGCTTGGGTGCTCGCTGATCTTTCCCGACACTGGGAAATGTTGGTGCGTCGATTGCTCTTGTGTATCCTCTAAGCCATGTAATCACGAACCGTCAGATGAAGACACTGAGCGTCAGAACCTCTAGTGCACAGGAAGTGCATCCAGGTCTGGAGTGATCCCATCCACCTCAGCCAATCCATATGAGGATGCCTGAGAAAGCGCTGGATACACTTCCACCCCTTGCACCATGTCATCTGGCTCTCTTCGGCCGCTTCCGAGTCTGAATCGTCTATCTCCTTGGGATCAACAGGTCGATACGCAGGAAAGGCAACCAACAGGTTGGCAGCAGGATCTATCTCAGAGATGTCTTAATGTGGAATAGGATCCTTGATGTCCAGGCAACCTTCCTCTCTCACCCCGATAGCGACGGTGCCTCCGTCAGCTTCCGACCTCACCCCAATGACAGCATCACTGATTTCCTTTGCCCCCTGCTCACCAATTGTCAGGGCGGACTCAGTGCTGGAAGTATGTTCTGGATGAGGTGGTATTCCTACTGCTAGTTCGCTCACAGACGGCCCGGGATCAACAGCCCGATGAGCCTCCAATGTCGAGATCGCTGTGCAAGGCACACCCTGATTAGTTGGGATCTTTGATATCAAGATCCAGTAGTGAAGCATGGGACTTACAAGAACCCAGAGTGTTGGCCTCCAGTGTTCTGGCCACTATAGGAGCTGTCATAACAGGAGACCCCTCAACGCTTGCTAGTTCAATGATGGGTGTCAAAGCCCCATCCTATCCCACCAGCGCATCTCTTCCCTCATATATCGGGGACGCCTAATCATTACCTAGGTGCTCCTGAGTGAGATAGAGAGATGGGTTAGAAATTGCAGAAGAGAATGGACGAAGCAGGAAAATGAATAAAGATAGAGATAGACCTCGAGTATCTCTGTTATGTCGAGATCAGAGTTGAAAATCTTGCCACTCTCCCAGAGACTCCCTTGGTAGGTCGCCCCCTGCAACCCCTCACCTTCGGGTTCCCCTTCTCCTTCTCCTTCATCTTCTCCTTCGCCATCATCTTCTCCTATTTCCTCCTCTCCCTCCAACTCCTCGTCACTATTGCCTTCTCCCGGCGACATCATTTCTGGATCGTGTTCTTGGTCGAGCATCACTTTCACCAGGAAAGGTGGATCTGCACGCCGAACCCTTTGGCATATGTATGTGTCCCTGGCCGTCAGATAGGCATGGCGCCGATGGAAGTTTACTCTATCGGTAACTCGAATGATCCCAACCTCTGGAAGCTGGATCTTGTCCTGCATTATCTTTTGCCAAATAGATTTAATGCCCATTGATTGCCGCAGGGTCATCCAGGCCGACCACAGTGCCGGGAAAATTGCATCATGGGAAGATTTGAGTAGGTATCTTATTTGCTTCCTAGGCAGCTCCCTGGCCACCTCGTCTGACCCCCCTCTAGGCAACGAGGTCATGGGGGCACCGTGTGATGTCCCCGATGCTAGGGTCCAGGCCTGCGCAGGCCTCGCTACCTGGCGCGCCCCTGGTTCTCCCCTTCTAACAACACCTTGCCTTCCCCATCGCCCGGTTTCCGCGCGGGTAGTCTCGAGTTCCCAGACTCACTTGCGTAAAATCCCCTCAGGGTACGGAATGGTCCAGTGCTCAGCATACTCGGTTTCTAGGCCAGCGTCGATACCGGTGGGAGGAAGGGTGATAACATCGCCGGAGCCAAAAGTGGTGAACATAAACCACATCTAGCGCAGGACGCATGGATTCTTCTCCTCCCAGATAGTCGTAAATACCTTCTTCGACATTCGTTGGAGGCACCCTAATTTCCTGGAGAATCGGGATGGCACGTAAGGCTCACAGATCACCTTCCCGTCAATCCGAGCCATGAGCACCCCGCCCGGATGCTCGGAAAATAATCCTGCTGCTCTAGTGATCCTCGCCCATTGTCCACCATCTGGCCAACCAGGGTGGGGAACAGGCTGAATTTGAAATTGGTATGGTTACCGATTCAGATCCTTACACATTCCTCATTGATCATTATCGGCGCCACCCCGACGATGTTCAGTAGAGACGGTTGCAGGCCATTGCCAGGAGGACGGATGACATTTGGGAAAGTATACCCGCCGAGATGAGCAGCCAACCAGCCGTGAAAGATCTGGAGGGGGCCACATACCCTCCGAGGAGACCCTGCTTGATAGATGAGTCCTAGAATGGTATACAGCTTGGCCAGTACGGGGACCCCTAAATTGAACCTTTTTTTGGTGGTCATGGTGACCGCCATCACCAGTGTTGCTGGACGGACTCCCATCCTCGCGTCCTGCACCAGAAGGAGCCACCCACTCAGGAAGGTGGAGAGAAACCCGACATATTGGACGTTCGGGTACCGGGCCTCAATGACGCGGTTTTCCCACAATTGGTATTTCCCCGCCTCTAGGGTCCCCCAGTATGACCCATTCTGGCTCCTCTGGGCCGCGGTTGGGCACGGTTTACCCCATCCCGACATCTTGATTGCCAGGTCCTTCTCTAGGAACTAGCTAAACCAGTCCTTGTAGGCAATGTACTTTAGGAAGTCCTTGATCCCCAGCCTCTCTTTGGCCAATTCCAACAGGTGCCACATCAGCATGGGGGTCCGTGACCTATCTTCCCAAGTGTTCTTTGGAGGAACGAACTCGTCGTATTGGTATCCCTCTAGTGGGATACCTCTGATACAGTGAACATCCCAGAGGCTGATGCCAACTTCCCCATGGTGAAGGTGGAATGTGTTGGTATCAGGGGACCATCGGGTGAATAGCTCCGGCCCGAGCTCAGGGTGACGGTGGAAGTGGAACTGCGAAATCCATACCACCTCGAACAGGCCAATATAACACAGCTCGGCCAAAACTGGTCGCATGTATGGCGAACCCAGAATGCCCAGGCCCACTCACTGGTAAATTTGCCCCCGGACCACAGGTTCCAATATTTCAGCCAACCCTTAGTGTCATTCGTGATGCTCTCATGGAACGTTCTTGCGTAGAGGGCCGGAGAATTCTCTGCGGCAGGCTCATCCCCGGTAATGGTCCTAGTCCTCGGGTTTAGGACATATACGTCCATGTTCCTGGTTTCTCTGGCAGGATGGCCATTTTTGGTGATGTTTTAGTGGGGAAGCTCATCCTCCCGGGTCACCCATGACCGTGGTGTGTCCACCTCGAAGCCCGGCAGGGGAACCTCCTCTAGGATGCTGAAGTTCCAATGCGGGAGGTTATCAGATAGGGGATAATCCTTATGGGCAGGGGTCAGCAGGTTGAACAAGGTTAGGTTGTTGGAAACGACCACCTTGGTGCCACAAACATTCTCATTCGCCACCATTTCAGCTCTACAAGCGGTGGATCCCCCCCCATCAACTTGGTTTGCAGCCATTCCGAATTTTCATGAGAGTTGCACAAAATTAGGAGGAGGTGCGCGGAATCAGAAAGGGTTGCGTGCAATCTGGACTTGCAGCGTGAAATTCAGGAATTATCCACGCGATCAGAACCGTTGGCGCGCAATACCCCGAGTTTGCGTGGAAATGCGCCCAAAATTCGGAAGTAATTCCATGCCACCAAATCATTTTTTCCGTGCAGCTGTGGAAGCAAATTCATGCATGAGAGCGTTGAGCCTATCACAGGGAAAATCTTGAGTACGGAACTTGGGACCCAACACCCCTTTTTATAAGAAAGGTCAGGGTTACGTGCCACCCAGAATGAAAATTCTTCGCCGATCCGGAGTTTTGCGCACCCTGTGTGAATGTTGCGCGTAGAGTGCCCAAGAGATCCAACACTTAGGCGTTTCAGCATTTCCCTCTGAATCCGATCGTTGCGACCTCTCGCCGATCCAATTCTGAGGGGGGGAATTTCTAGATGCCGAAAAAGTCCATATCTCCTAGAGGAAGTTTCGAAATGACAATGTGAAGTCATATTCGGACTCAGAGGCCCGGTCCAGAGGGCTCGAAAGTGGTGCGCGATGTTAAAGGGTACTCGCGAGGAAATATGTGGTTCGCGCGAAGGACTCCCTGGATTCACGAAAAAGAACCGGTGCAGTGCGCAATTTTGTGCGCCCGGTTCCGCGCGGGGAGACCTTGGGCGCTGACTGGTTCTGGTGCGGAAGATTTCGTTCGTCGCCCGGATTCCACAACGAAAAATGCCTATAAATAGAAGGCAACCCCAACCATTTTGGGATTGAGGAATTTGGACCAGCTCAAGTGTGCGCAAATCGGACTCCCACGCAAGCAATATGTCTTCTAGGTAATAACCCTTTTCACACAACCTTGCCACGTGGTTCGCCTTTGCGTGCAATCCCACTGGCTTAAGTGAATTTTAAAACTTTTTAGGGTTCCTCCTTTGCACAAAATCCCTTCCCATTGCGCGCAATCTCCTCCAATTGCACGCAATCCCTTCCAAATTTCACGCAATCCCTTCGTTAGGTTTTTCCATACCTTAGGGATCAGCCATTGCCTCCCGCGTGCAATCCAAGCCCGTTGCGCGCAATCCCTCGTAACCGCGCACAATCCCTCTGCCCCAAGTGCGCGCCATCCCGGTGTTTTGCATGAAAACCTTCTCTTTGTGTGCAAAACCAAAGAACCCTCACCTTGACACCCCCCGGGGCGCCTCCCTGCGTAGGCGCCTGATGTCTTCCATACCGTGCATGCACGTAATGCGTTGTTTTCCCGTACGGCCTTCGAGGCTAGTACGAAGTAACCTCAAGGTCTCGTGGGCGGTGTTTCCCATTGCATTACTTTGCCTCATGCTTCTTCTCATAGGGACGCTAATGACTATTGCCTCTTCGCATAGCCACGCTAACATGGACCTCTCGATAGTTTGCCCTGCGCCCCCCCTTCACTACGGCCTTGCCGATGCATTCCCTCCCACAAGGGGTAGAGGGTGTTGGGAATGTAATCCCTAGGGGTGTGGAGAGAATCCACCTTGTCTGAGCTGCAGGACGTTAAACTACCAAGAACCTCGTCCTCAACACATGACGTTAAACTGTGATCCGACCATGTGCCTCGCACGTAGGGTCCCCTTGGCTCAGACATTCTTTACACCACTCGTCTCCACAGGAATGGAATCTTCCTCACATGGAATGATATCCTCCTTTTGGAGTGGCATTTATCCATGGAGGAGGGGATGCCTCAGAGCATAATCCCCTAGTCCCTCTTGAAGAAGGTTGCACCCATGCACCTCCGTACTTCCCCACTACCAAGGTCAGTGGAGGGCGTGATAGGGAATGAGGCATCTCCTTTGTTCAGTCCCAAATCCTTCTCCCTCTGTGATTTATCGCACAACGGGCCTCCATCCTGGAGTAAGTCCCGACACTAAGGGATGCTAACCACGTGTAAGCCCCTATTTCCTCTTTGGGACGCTCAATGCATAAGCCCCTCTCCACTTCTCATGGACGCACCCTTCGCGACGTGATCGTCTGGTCCCTGCTGCCTCTTGTTTCTTACACCGAGCATGACTCACGTGGGCTTAGAGCGAGCATCGACCATGACAACCATTATAGGCCGCCTCAGAGCGTAAGCCCCATCCTAGCAAACTACGAGGACTTTGATCCGTGCTAACACATGGTACGCAGGTAGCCTCCATGAGGTTCAATCCCACCACCCAGTCATCCTGACCTATTCACATCAACTCGCCGCCATTTTGGGCCGCCTCAGAGCGTAATCCCTAAATTGCCCGTCCAACATGACATTAAACTGTATCCCGTCCCGCACGATGTTAAACTGTATGCCCCGAACTACGTGGAATTTGATCCACGATAACGCATGGTACATAGGAATCCTCCACGAGGTTCAATCCCATCACTCAGTTGTTCCGACCCCTCTGCATCGGTTTACAACCACCATTATGGGCCTCCTCAGAGTGTAAGCCCCATATCCAACACCCACGTCTCATCCTGACCTCTCCCTTGATCCCACGTGTCTCAGGAAGCTCATGCCCTAGCCCGGAGGTCTTACTTCTTCCAGGATCCAATCCATGTGTTCATTCTCACGGGTCTCCGCTTCAGGTGTCCCACCGTATCACCGAACTACGTGGACTTTGATCTGTGCTAACACATGGTATGTAGGAAGCCTCTATAAGGTTCAAGCCCCTCTTCACTCCATCACCCATCCTAATCCTTATCGGGGCCTCCACATCCCGGTGGGATCATGCCACCTCATTCCACTCCATAGTATCCAGGAAGCCGCCCACAAGCTGCCCCAATATCGGTGTTCCCCCTATGGGTTCCTTCAATCTGATCCACTCTCAGTGTTCCAATCAGTCCGATCCGTCTCTGCAAGACGTTAAACTCACGGCATACCCCATGTTAAACATGGGAAGATGAGGAAAACCTCAGATGGCACACAATTCCCCGCATTCTATGTGGGATGCCTCAGGCTTTAACTCCCTCGAGAAGCCCTATAATAAGGGATAGAAGACAGACATTCCAATCCCCCAGTGTCAAGACATGCCAACGACACCCCAATGTGACCATTCTCCTCAACGAAGGTTGCTGCCCTGACCAGACCCCTTGGAGTGTCCCGATGGAAGTAGTGTAATTAACTGGTGTCCATGAAAATATGGCACTGGTAGCAAGGTTCAAAAATACGTCTTAAATCTATGAGGGAGACCCGGACTAGGTGACGAGCTCCGAGGAGGAATCCATGGAAGGAAGAACCGACATCCCATCATCCTGGTTTCGATCAAGGAGCAGACGTCCCTGAACAAGGAATGGATGTCTCCCGCCTTTGGAAAGCGGGAATGCAGGGAAACAAGCCGTGTGTCCTCCCCTTCATGACAGATGCGCGTGCGTGCCCCAACGGAAAGCGTCGGAAACAGGTTCGTTGAAAAAAATAATGATGATCTTATTCATAAAGTTAGTTACCTATGAAAATGGACATGAGTGATATATTATCTCATATTTATTTGAAGGTTTTTTTGATTACACCTATAGAGGAGGCCCATTGACTTAGATTATGGTTGGGAACAAACTTTTTATGAGAAATTCCCTTAATATCAGGCCTTAGAGAAGTGTCCAATATATCCTAGTTATGACAAGAATAAGTGTTAACATAGTTCTTTCCTTCAGATGGATTTCTGGATTTCATGATCATCACTAACCTATAATCTCACATGATTCATTCTCGATGTCAGAAACAATAGGAAGTGGAAGATTTTACAAACCATGCACTTTTACTTCTTCATTAGTGGAATAGGTCTAGACTACAATGGAAAAGGTTGGGGATATGGCAGCAGAGGCTAGGGCTACGAAACATCCCTCTCATACCTATGCATTCGACATGAGTCCAAGGTAAGTAATGAATTATGGGGGAGGACATGGAGGTGGAGAGATGAAAGATCACAAACTCCCACAACAAATTCTAGGGGATTTCACCAGGATAGCTTCCCTAAAATATATTCTACAGCTGGGTGAGGATCTAATTCTATGTTAAATTGAAAAGAATGTGTGATCCCTAACCTCCTAGATTGAAACCGGAGGATCTGTTTCTCAGATATGAGAAGGTTTGGATATGGTCTTAACCTTAAACCTTTAGACCAAGAACTACTCGACACTGTCCCTAGGGTAAGGGTTTCCATGACTATAGACATAAAAATCTTTAGACAACCCGTGGATCCTAACCCTCTTTTAGGAAAAGTTTGGGAAACCTCTAACTGTTGAAATAAAAATCAAAATGGGAAACACACTGATGTTCCTTCTACCATGGTTTTTTAAGTCCTAAGGACTTGTCAGAGTCTTTGATTTGATCCCTATAAAATAATGAATCATAAGGAGAATGTAGCTAGCAAGGAATGACTTTAATGGAGTCCCAATTAGTGTTTCATACATTCTAGAAGATAGGGAAATTCAATGAGGATCACACAGGGGTTGTTATCCCCATAGGTAGACCTGGGCGAATAGATAACACCTTGGGAAAAGGACTACCTAAGAAACTATACTTGGGTGAGACCTTGCTTAAGCCTTCAAGGGTCCCTAAGGCGTTCATAGATGTATGTCGTGTAAACCCTTGGTTAGATAAGGGAACCTCATGATAATCTTAATTTATTAGTGGATTAAATAATTCCTCACAATAGTTTTATTTATTTTAATCCATTGGAGGACATTAGTTCCATTATTCCCCATTATTTCCATTTTCTTTCTCTATTATAAAATAACCTAGAGGGGTTGAGAGGACTTGAGCAAAGCACTAGAGATATCAGAGTAGAAATTGTCCTTCAGAAAAATCCTCTATCCAAATGAAGTCATAATGCGCCTATTTATAGGGAAATATGGGACAATGGGTAAAGGCGTCAGTTCATAATAGTATGTCACACACAAGTAGATCATGCAGAGACCCTACCCACCAATGGTTATTGGGGGTACCTTGGTCGAACTGTTCTTTTTGGGCCTTGTGATCTTTGGTTTATTCATCTACATTATCTTCCTTATATAGGTTTTTTCCATTTTTTTCTTTTTCATCTATGTGAAAAATTGGAGTGACAAAAAACCCCCCCACTAAGGATTGGATCTGATCATAGTATGAGAGTATAATCATGAGGAAAATGTATGATAAGGATGGATGGGGTGTGCAAGCTTCTATGCTGGGTTGTTCTCTCAATTCTATCATGTAGTCTAGTGGAATAGGGATGATTCTTAGCCTATAAATACGAATGTCATTTCAGAGAAAAACTCTTATAACTCCCTGATTTTAGGTCGCTCTACACTAGTCATCCAGGTAGATCCCTCACTCATGTACTTTCACTGAAGATCTCATTCACGCAAAAATAGTATGTATCCTGATGCACGATGTATAGGCTTAGGAGAATTAATTTCATAGGGTATTTGAATGATGATCCTACACGATGCACTTGTGTGCCACACTTGCGTGAGTTACTTATGGGAATTTATTATTTTTCCAATTTTTCTTATTTGTTGACATTCTTCAAAAATTAAGCTACTTTAAAATTAAACTTGATATTTCTTTTCAAGTTTGATTTCCGATAAGAAAGCATTAGTTGTTGATGAAATTTCTAGTATGAAAATAGTGGAGATGATGAAAATCGTAGGGAATAGTTATTATGATATATGTGATACCACCCTTCTTTATCTAGCGGGGTTTCTGTAGAAATATTGTCATGATTTTCTGAAGAGTGCGTATAAGACACTTTACGGTTATGGCCATCTGTGTGTAGTCCTTGCGCCGTCTCCAAAGAACTACCTCCCGACCTCTTGTTTTCAAGACCCTAATAACTTCTCATCCACCAACATTTCTAGCACTGGAATATATATTAATGATGGGATGATATCCATTGTATGTTTATACATCATATCATATGTTCTCTAGATCTGAAGCCACACACATTTTAACAAAAGTAACATTTCTATTCATCCATTTTTGAGATTCAAATATAGATCAATCAAAGGGGCTAGAAAAATTGATGGGACATCCACCCAAGATGAGATGCTAAACCCGCATATTTGTGGATATACTGGGTGAGCCAAATGTGTGAAGTGTTTAATATAGATCTACAGGGAATTGAAATTTATGAGGCTATGTGGGTAAGGTAGACCTATGTGTACAAAAATGAAGAGTTTATCCCATTGCTCTTGATTTGGTGGAGTCAAAATGTGAATTATTTTCATCTGACACATAGAGAAATTGGGATCATTTTGTTGGATGTACATAAGATCCCTAGGTAACCCATCCTTAGAGATATGTGTAACAAATCCATCCCTCAAAGGGAAATGTGGAATGACACCGAAAGGACCCCATCATTAAAGTGTGAACTACTGAAGATAGATCAAGATATCGAGAAGAAAAATCCTCATGTAGAAGGGGAAATTCATCCATAGTCTTTGATTTACATTTTCTTTGAAGAAGAAGGGGATGCCCCATTTTCAAGAATTCATCGATCTATCACAAGACAGTGAAGAGAAGTGTTCATGGAACTTTTTGGTCGACTATAAATAATGTATTGTTTGATAAGTGGGGATATGAAGTCAATCTTAAAGATCCTACCAAGACACACCTTTTAGGATTTCTAGTCATGGGAATATGTGTCTATCTACTCCATGTTAATTATTCTAATGGAATCATAAAGCTGGGATCATTTTTTGTAGTAGCCAAGCTGGTGGAGAAGAAGCATATGGGGTTCACCACCATTGTTTTGGTAAAAACATCATTGGAGTATACTCCATTTTCATTTGAGGAAATATCATTTCTAAATTGCAGGACCATTCCATGTTTTGTGGGGATGGATTGAGACTCATTTTAGTTCTTCTACCATATAGAGTGGGATCCAAGTCCTTCGAAGCAATTTTTGACCATATGTCTTGAATGTATATGGTATTTCTCACATATCCTTGAAGCCTTATGAAATTTAAATAAATTTAATTTTATTCAAGGTGTTCAACTTATTCCCCTACAAGAATCCAAAAACGAGATGGTTTGTTGATGAAGGAACATCTAGAATTGATCCGAGTTTATACATGCTATCCTTCTTGGACTATGCCTTGGAATCCCGGATCGATGGTGAGATCATATACAAGGCTTATGCTCCTTACCATTTTCCACGTCAATTCTAGTGTCTACAAAACAATAGTTGTATGCCCCCTATTTCACATCGGACTGGAAAATAATATTAATTGAGATTATAACTTTAGAATAGTGAAATTGATTCCCCTATGTGATTATGTCTTAGTGATAATGTAATAAGTTCACTCAAGGCCAATATTGAGTCATGTTTCAGAAAGACAGAAGAGCCAAGTAGATGCATTGGAAAATGTAGCTGAAGCATTGGATGATCAAAATCAGGATGAAATAATCATTAGTATTTCCCATTTTCATCTTGTTTAACTTTTTTTCAAGTCATAATAGAGTAAAATAATGAAATTATCCCCATTCATGAGTAATACATTCCTACCACATAAGGGAATGCTACCATCATGGACAACCATCATGACTGAGTACTTCCATTGGAAAAAGATTGAAGCGATATGATTTAGTTAAGAGAAGATAATTTCACTCTTTATGAAGGTCCAAATACTTAGAAAATCCTATACAAGTGAGGATTTGATGGTCTCCCTCAAAGATGTGTTTATGGAGAAGTGACTGATGTTGTTATGGAAGATGTACATGCCGGTTCCTTTTTTGCACACCATGTAAGGTATATGCTCTCTAATCAAATCCGATGGTATGGGTATTTATGGCCTTTGGTGATGCAGGATTGTGCATAATTCAATAAGAAGATTCATCCCAAACAAGGGCATGAAAACTTCATTCTTTTGGATGGTGATTTTTCTTCTTCAGAGGCTACATCATTCTAGTCAGAGAGTGAGGAAGACGACATTCTCATATTTTCAAAACAACCTCATTCAAGATATACTCCACCCACCAGAATCAAGATTGATACACCAAAATAACCAATTGAAGTTGCACATTGGAAGTCTATTTAGAACCTCCAATAGGATTCCAAGGATCCATTTTCATATCCAACATATGTTACTGAAAGGGTTAAGAATCCCATGAAATCTAAGGCTACGAGATGGTCCTCACAACAGGCTAGAATGTATTCTAAATTCGTACGACTAGTGGTAATCCAAATGTGGATGGATTGGTTTTATGAAACTAAAATTATGTGGATGATCATGCCTATGGGGTTGCACATTCTGAGGATATGAGATCTCTGAACCCCACCTAGTACTCACTTTAAGGATAATCCTGCTCAAGTGGAGACACACATCCTAGAGTTAGAGATGCCCATATATGGAACCAAAAATTTGGTTCCTTCCATAAAGATAGTGGAATATATGATAAAATGTGGTGTAGATGAATGGATCAATCATTCTACTTTTTATTAATGGGGTGACTTCAATGATCCCAAATATGTAAGTTTTCATTTACTAAAACTATTTTCAACTTTTACTTTATATTTCAGAAACAGAAATATTGCTATGGGGAGTACCATAATAATCTTCAGCGAGCCTAGGGAGAAACAAATGAGGTTTCATTGACATGGTATAGCCCTAGTGGTACTATGTTTGGGGTGACTGAGTCACCCCTTGAATTAGGAGAGGTATACCAAGGCCAACATGCCATAGAAGAAGAGATTGATGAAGACTTTTCACCTATTATATCTATTTTTGGAGGTTAATGATATCCCTCCTTGAAAGATTTTGAAGAAGAAGGAATGAGACTGTGTAATATATGGCTAAATTCCTTCCAAGTAGTGGTATATCATCATGGTTTCATTTATCTCTACCCAAGACAAAAGTGTAAACATTATTTAATTGTAGAAAATCATTCCATTTTCTCTGTCAAGGGACTTAAAAATGAGCCTCTGAGATTTGAAGAGGGCACTCAGATTGAGTACAAATTCCTACTAGTGAAAGGGGTCCCTCAAATAAAGCATCAGTTTGGGATAAGGATTCATCATATACTCATGTCATTTTTACTTTCATTATGGAATGGGGGATCTAGTATGTCCTCAATGTTTCCAAAGATGTCAGGTTATAATGACTGATTTCCACTTCTATAAAATTTCTAGTTTTTCTCATGCACCATAGAATCATACTATGACTAACGCTGGCCCTATGGTTGTCACTGAAGTGGTTTTTTGAGGTCTCAAGTCATGATAGGAGGGTCATGAACCAACATCCTACAATTCTCCAATGGGTGAGATTAACATAGGTCATGGAATTTCAATAGAATCCATGATAAATCCTGACCTTGATTTTGAAGAAATATTGGAACATGTAAAAATTCCTACCAATTTAGAAGAATTTGGGGATCTATATAAAGAGAAAAATTAAAGGGACTCTTTATTTTTCATCCAATCAACCATTTTATGCATCATCCCCTAATCATGAATTGTTGGGCTGTGCATCTTGATCCACAAAAAACTATTACAGAGATGGTATGTGGAGAAGGCATCCAAATCAATCCCAATCCTATAGTTGTGGGAGATCCCTATCAGTTGGATATTGAAAAGTGTTGTATTACTAGGCCCCATCTGGAATATCTTAGGTAGACCTAGGAGGGTACCCTCATTGAGAGGTTCCAGCCCAGAATGTTTAATATATGAATACTATAATGGAATCCTCCTATGTTTCGGACCTATTATTGGGTAAGAATCCCCAAATGTTGTGATTATGAGCTATTCATACTCTTCTTTTGAAGATAAAAATGATTCCAATTCATCAATTGGTATTATCATCTTTATTGGTTTGATCTGAGTTCAAAAATTATACTTCATCTTAACCAGTATTGGAAGGCGATGCATCCATTATTCAAGATTGAATAGATTAGTTCACTTCTTTGAGTGAAATCATCCTAGAGTACATCTATCCTAATATAGATTCAGAATCAGATCCCAAGTTGTATAATTCTATATACATCTTGTGTCATAAAGAATAGTGATATATATGGAAGATAATCTATAAGACACCCCTTGGGGACCTTCCTTCAAAAATCCAATGGATTTCAGTTTTTTAATGTCAATATTTAGTGGGTTTGATTTATATCATCCACTTCATGCTGCTGTAAACGATACAATTTACAAATGGGAGCGAGAGCATAATATTTAGTGAGATTAAGTTTCTTTCCAACATCAATGACATATGTGCAACATTTTTTTTAATCGAAGACCAATCATACCACAAAACTGACAAAATTCACGCACCAAATCATGGAGAAGAGTACTCAAGGTTTGTACCTTCAATAAGAGTTAAATGATGCTTAGTGAGAACTTGAATAACTCCATTATTCATTAGGGGAAGCCGAAATAGAAGGGTTAAATACCATTGTGACTGAAATGTAAACACTTCATCAGGATAAAGAGACTGAAGCTGATCAATTGACTAAATTAAAAAACTAGCTGATGGGACTCGGGAGGCTATTCAATATATGAAGAGTTATGTTGAAGGCCTATTGTGATATATGAAAGAGAGACTCCATTTTCTGAATGTTATTCTGATGATTTTTTTGTTTATAAATGAAAAGAATTTAATTTCTATTTATTTATGTATTTATCCCTATTGTTTTCTTCAAATCATAATGTCACATTTTATATTCATAGAATAACATCTCCACATCATCTAATGATAATAACAATTATAGGGATGGGGGAGGTATAATTTTTTTTGTCTAAGCCCAGAGTCATATTGAGAGTAGTTTGACTATTTTTAGGATTATATGGAAAACCCAAAAAACTTAATCTATTTTTATATCTTCACCATCACATGTTGCCTAAGCTCAATATAAAAGCATCTTAGGGGGAAATATGTGGATTTTTTCTAGACCTCCCTTTTTGAGTATTCAACCAAACAGGTTTAGTGCCTTTTAACTTTTGATCGTTCGATATTGGATAAACAATATAAAGTGTAAGTCTAGTCATCTTAGGTTTGAATTTTTTTCCTAGGGTTGCCTTTTTGGTTTTTCATCCTACAGAGTACTGTGTCTATTTTTGTGGGAAGTTTAATGTCATGCATGCCACACTAAAAGTGATAGTGTTTTAGGTTGAATACTTTTGACAAGGAATTTTGAGATGATGACCCAAATATGGATTGGTGACTAGGAATGTTCCTATATTCATTAGATACTTACAATGGGATTCAAGGGACATGATTATATGGTTCCTAAATCAAAAACATCATATTTTTGAATAGAGACAGTCTCTCCTGAGAATGAAGTTACCAATGGTTGAAACACCCATTGTGAGGGTTTTTTTATTCAAGGCCAACCGGGCCATGTATTTGATGGTTATGTAGCAACATCCTTAGGCTGAGAGACCTGTTATGGGGAAACATATACAAGGACAATATGATCACATATTTCATAGTCAGATAAAGTATTTCCCATGAATTTTTACATTCTATTTCTCTTCGGTGATGGTTGTTTATGGATATTCAGATCTCTCAAGACCAAAAGGGGTGTTTTTTCTAATGTAATATATCTAAAAATTGAATGGATCAACTTTATTGGAATGACCATGAATGGGAAACTACACCTACACAAAGTTTATGTGTGATGGCGGGTACATTTTTTAAGATAACCAATGTCAGGGGAGAAGGTCCCTTTCTTGAAAAGGATGAAGGTGTCATGTAGTGTAAGGTCATGCAACAAGGAAATTATATCGTGAAATTTAACATCGTTTAGCAAGGGAATTATTCTATATAGTTCAAATTCATGAATCAAGTTCATTGTGTCGTGATTTTTAAATTCATGCAGCATGGAAATTTTATTATGCAATTTAAAGTCATTCTGCATGGACAATATGTTGTGTAGTTTAAAGTCGTGCATCAAGAAAATCATGCAATGCAGTTTAAAGTCTTACAACAAGGACATTATGGGGCTATAATTTATGGGCTTTATCATTGATAGAAGGGTTGATGATTCTTTTATTCTTGGTAATCTATCTTCAAATGTGTTACTATATTAAGGTATGTATGGAGAATGTTCTAAGCTGTGATTTGGGGATTCATGGATCTGAAGGGTGGTATAGGAAAAAGGTCATCTGACATTAGAGGAGGTCTCTCACATGAATGATTTTGCCATTGGTTAAAAAAACACGTTATGAGGGTTGTTTTATGAATGAAAAACTATAGAACATACTACAAAGTCAATAGTTTCATCCTTTGGTTGAAAAAACCATTATGAGGACAACTAATGCAAGGCCAACTACGGCGCATACTGATAGGTCATATAAAAGAGCTTTCAAAAATTCAAACATTATTTCACTAAAAATTGATGAATTTATATGGAGATTAGGATCTTCCAAATCACGAGGTTTGGTTTGTCGAGAATGTACATGGATATAGAATGGGTATTTCAAGTCATAATTTCCAAAGAATCGAGGAAATGGATGCTCTACACAGGTTTGAACCAAATAAAAGATGTATGGTGTAACACCCCATAATTCTCAAAATGTTATTTTTTTAATGAAATTCAATATATTATACTGTATGCAACACCTCCTTGGATCTTATTATATGCAACATTCAGTTTCTATGAAACAACACTTTAGTATTATAATTATTTAAATGATATATTTATAAGAAGTCCATTAAATATAGCAATATGAATTATAATAAATAATTTTTAAATTTTGTTTATATTATTTTCACAGAAATAAATCATAATTATAATAAAAATTAATTTTTTTCATTAAAATCGTTATATGTTTAGAATTACTATTTTCTTAATGGAACTACTTTTTATTTCCTTTTGTGAACAATAATAAAATTAATTTTAGACACTCATAGAAATTTATTCTAGTAAAATAGACTTCATTTTTTAAATTTTAATATCAAATTTTCATAGGGTGATTTATTTTTAATTTTTTGAAATGTTACATTTTTGGATGAATAGTGAACAAAATTGCACTATTGTTAAAACCCAACTTTTTCATTTAAATAATTATTTTACATTAAATAAATTTATAGTCCAAATTAATATTGAAAACATTTATTAATCCAATTTAAGTCATTGAAATAATTTTTATAATAGAATTAGATATAAAAATTTATTAAACATTTAAACGTCTCTTTTACCCTCCTTCTAGCCACATCTACAGGATTAACATTAAACATAATTTTTACACTTATGTGAATTGAATTTTGAATAATGGATAAACATGGTTATAATTAGTATGTAATTTGTGGTCAAATATAAACAACTTGATTTTCTATAAATATTAACTTTCGTATTTTTTCCCATATTTTAGGGTGAATCAGATAATTATGGGTAAAAATAATATTATAAACATTATAAAATTACCATAACTATCATGAAAAAACTTAAGTCCACATTGAACCGATCACCGGAGCTAGTCTACAACATGGCCTGAAGGGCGTTCTCGATCCCCATGGGATTTCAACTAGTATCGGGCATCCAAATGAGACAGTTGGGAACTTTTTTCCCATACCCAAAGGATAAATAACTGATTATAAACTAAACTAAACAAAAAAAACACTATAAGGAGAAATAAAAATAATCTATGTAGCAAAACATACCACAACCGACTTCATAGGTCATCATAAAATACAAAACCACACTCACCCCAAGAGAGATCCAAACTAGAGGAACATGAAGCTGAAAAATAAAGTAGGCATGAACACTGAGGTGCTTAGTTGGAATGCCAAGGATAAACAGTTCCTGATTTCCTTATGATTAAAAATAATCCCAATTATGCTAGTTTGAAAATAATACATAATAAATTAATGTTTTTCAATCTTTTCAAATTCACGTCACAAGTTTTCATTTTTAAGGAAAACGTTTCTATTCAACTATATTTTCAGAAAAGACTCCAAGAATGCATTAACATTTATAAATGAAAAGGAAGTAGTTTAGATTTAAATGTGGGTTTTTACAAATGAGATAATAAGTTTGAATCAACTAAAATGAAAATTAGATCACAAACACCATGGGAAATCCCTAACAAGCTAGGGTTAGTTAGGGACCTTGAATCCTCATACCTTAGTTAAACGTAGTATAGAACCCACAGCCAACAATGTTCTCATGCACAAGCTACTGTTAGGGAACACACCCTCAACCTAGTGGTATCCAATCATCATAATGTTTAGATAGTGTTGTAGTCATCAATCCTGGTAAATTAAACATGGATGAATCACTTCTGAATCATTTAGTGTACTAGTCCTAGTCTGCTAACCTAGGTACCTAGGGTTACCCATGATCTCTATTTCAAATGTTGGTGAGGATTAATAAAGAGATCATAAATTAACATAAGTCTTTCTTTATCCAAAACATGTTCCACTCAACATTTTTTCCCTCCTTAAGCTCATTCCCCATCATTCACGTCACACAAAAAAACACAGTCCTCTTTACTATGAATATATCACAAATCCCATATTAACACTTATATCACATTTCTCAAACTAGTGGGAATGACTCAATAGGGTTTTCCTTTTTCACCTACCACTCTTAAAGTTCCAAACATGCTTGATTATTTACAAGGAATACTTTTCATTTTGGAACACATAATCACTTGAACTTTTAACATTCTAAAATCATTTAAAATATCAACTAAACAACAAATGTACTAAATAGTTAAAAACAAGACTGAACCCATTCTTACAATGATTCAATTATTTCAAGAAAGTCAAAACACAATTTGATCACGTGTTCACACCAAAATCCATAATTGTAAACCACATTGGATATTTTTTTTTGAAAAACCAATCATGTCATCACGCTTTTATTAAGAAACCATTCAAATGGAATAATGTGTTAGAAAGTATCCATTACACATTCAAAACCAAATTACACTTCCAAAAATTACATAAGGTTCCAATCGGGCTGTAATATATTCCAACATAAAAATACATGTTTTCCAAGAGCATTTCCAATATCCAAAATAAAAAAACTCAACTCCCTAAAAATGTATCAAATGGTACACGTTAATAATAATACATAATATAATACCTTTGAGTTACAAGAAATGAAACAACAAAAAATCATTTAGAAAACTATTTTACACATTTATTATAGTTTAAATTTAAAGAAAACACATAAATAGTCTTAGAAAAAACATACAGGTAAAAATAAACCAAATCCAGGGGTGCAAAAAATTATACCAAATATATATATATATATATATATTACACAATTACATGAAAATATATTTTTAAAATTTTAGGAAATCAAGGACATCAAATTAAAAACATATGCCTAGGGAACCTACCTCAAGACACACATCATTAGATGACGGAATCCCATGACCACATCACCTACACATATATAAATTTTCATATATATATATATACACCTTTTACCCATATACATATTCCCTATTCCATGAGGGAATATTCTCATGGAGGATACATATATATAAATGCTTACCAATTTATATAGATATAAGTCTTTTTTATGGACAACTTGAACCCACACCGTGGTGAACAAAACACACTACAATAATTCAAGAGAGTCTAAAAATTACCAAAGTCTCCAATTAAAACTAAATTAAACAAGGAAACATAAGAAACCTCACCCCAACTGAAAACCGATGAGTTGAAATAGACCAGATCTACTTTTTCATTAGGAAAGGATGTCAAAACATGATAGAGGGGACCTGAGAGACCCGTTGCAATCCCATGAAAAAAATTAAAACATCAAAAATCGTTTAAACCCAACCCTAGGGATTTTGTAGAATGAAATAAGGCGATGAGAAGAAGAAAAACGGCCAAAGATGGAGAGGGAAGGAGAGGACTCATAGTGACGTTTCTACCATATATCCTCAAAAATCCGGGAGGAAATGGTGGCAGAAAGTAACTCATGATGGAGGCAGGTTGTGTGGACAAATAAGAAGAGGTAGGAGGGGACCAATGGTGATAGAAGAGGTGGATTTATCTCCAGATGGTGGCAACAAAAGTGGTGGGATTGAGGGAGGAGGTTACTAGTGTGGATAATCAGTCGGTGAGAGAGGGGATTGGCTGAGGGGAGGGGAGTCATGAGCACAATGGAAGAGGGGGAGGGTTTCGCACGACACATAGGGAAGGATGGGAGAATGATGAAGAAAAAAAAAAAACAGTGAAGTAAAATAAAAAATGAAAACCTAAGAATAATAATATAACTAACAAATATAATTTTTTTAATAATAATATTATCCACAAAATGATATAAAGAAAAATAAAATACACTGTGCCATGTCGAGGATGATAATTCTCCCCACCATTACACTTTCTTCCCCCAAAAAATCCAAATAGACTAAGATTTTCAAATCTTGAATCAAGGATGGATCGATTCTTAAAACTGAAACCCATAACACTTGAGGATCTAACACTCATATTCCATGCAAGACCTGAAACCTTGAAACCCATAATACCAAGATAAATAATCAATGACACATGACTTGAATTTTCTAACACAACCACAACCTGATCACCCCAACCCTTAACTTATAAATCAATAGAGTCTATCGAGATCTCGAAAGAATATTTTTTATATGACCCATCATCAAGGATAAACATCTATATTTATCGGGTTCAGGTATAGAAGAAGAAAATATTTTCCATGAGAAAAATGTCTTGAAATGTTCTTTGGGAATTTGTCCTATGTTGGTCTCCCCACAATATTAGGACTCCGGCCGAATAAAAAATTTCCCAAATCGATGCAAATTAGAAAAAAAATCAAGACCCCTGATGCTGGTGTGACCCTTATCTTCTTGAGTTACACCCTACTAGCTTGAGGGAAGAAATTAGCGAAACCCATTGTGGGTCTTCCAACCATATTATAATTTGAGTAGTTCAATGTCACCCAAATGGGAACTCTCAATTCAGTTTAAAAAATACTGATTTAATTTACCATCAAGAACCCACCGACATAGGCTATCCTCGATCATAGGGTGAAATGTCAATAAAGACCAGACTGAAACCCCCAATCCAAGGGGAATCCAAACAAACAACACACTAGAAAAATTCCAAGACAAACCATGATTCATAATATCCATAAACCACATACAATTTTAAACGAGCATCACCTAGAATGTGGAATTTTCAAACGAAATACCAACCATTTGAAGTTTACACTGACAAGGAACAACCAATGAAATATTCTCAAAGACGTCACCAGACCTCTAAAAAAATCCCCCCCAACAGACAACCATATAAAGATAAAACACAACCAGTCTCTTCCCCATCATTAGAGATGACTGGTTGGACGTGCATCTCTCACACCTGGAAACATCCTGACAGCATGAAATGCATCACTTTGAGACTTATGGTAGGAGATCTAATGTATTAAAGCATATCTTGCACCACAGATAGGAACGAACAACCTCCAACTGAGTCTTTATCGTTTGCAAGACCACTTAAAACTTCTATTGGTGACCCAAACAGCCACACCATCAACAACCCATCAGAAGATTATGAAAAATGGATTTGATTTTCCAAATATACCACATTGAAAACATTGCAGTGTGTGGTCTTAAGAATGGAAAACATGAACTGATGAAATAATCATTCCAAGAACATAGGCCTCTGGTTGGCTCTCTACACCGGATGGGAAACCCCTCATGAGTAACCTTGACAAACAAGATTTCCTTTTGTCATAGTTCACTCATTGAAACCACAACCTGCAAGGAGATGGTAGAAATCACCCTTCTCAAGCCCGAACATGACCCTTCAAACACAACTAAGAAAACATGACCTTCACCAAAACTGTATTTTTTAAATACCCAATGAAACACTTGACTTTATCAAGTTACACTGCAACCCCTATCGATCAGCATCCACCATAGAAAAAACAAAAAACAATGAAAAATATAACCCCACCACTCCAATGGGGGTCTGGGTAAAACTAACAACTAAAAATGACCCCTTGAGGACATTTGGACATTTCTCGGTGGCATACATTAATCTTGAAGCACAAAACTAACCTGAAGCACATCACAAAACTAGCCTTCAAAATTAAACAAAAATCATTAACTCAAACTCAAAACATCGTTTCAACCTTGAAAAACCATCCTGAAGACAAGCATCAATCTCAAAAACTAATACATCACAATACCAAACCATAACCAAATCAAATATCAACCAAAATAATACAAAAGCAATATCACCAACCAAGCCTAAACCCCGCTTTCAAAAGTGGAAATTTTTAGAACCCTCCAATTTCAAAACCATATGAATGTTAAAACCCCCTTTTAAAAACCCACATTCCTTTTTAAAATTTCTTATAAAAAAATAATCCCAACACATCACTAATCCAAGCATGCTTTTGGAAAAGAAAACATTCCTTGAAAAACGAGCACCCGCTATTAGTATTCCATGAAACCTCACATATATATGTTCTTGTGTCAACTCAAGAACCCATCCACGTGTACCAACAACCGTCCACCATCGATTATATTCATACATACATGTGGGATTTCATAGGAATACCAAATAAAAAAAACATACTCATTTCTAAAAAAACAATCCAACATGGATTTGAAACTGCATACCAATTTTCAAGACATCCTTTAAAATCCTAAAACGATGCATCACCAAATTATCATTTCAAAAAAACTCCCATTTTATATTCCATAATGACATAAAAAACCCTAAAGACTTTTCAAAACATTTTCAATATAACTTTTCATAAACCATTTCAAGATCTCAAAAAAAAAAATTTAAAACTCATTCTGTCCCCAAAACAACTCATTACATTTTAAAAAAAACCCAGATTTTTATTTTGGAAATCCAACATCAACAGACCAATATTAAATTTTGAAGCTTGAGGAAAACATCCCAAAATGAACTAAAACACCCCCCCAAGAAAAAACCAAAACAAAAAATTCACACAGCCAATCAAGATTCCAAATTCTGAACTAAACAGATACTACACATGGTTTGGTCACACTGTTTGACAGACCGTGAACCAACCGGGTGAGCACATATGAATTCATGAGAGAAAATTTCATGATATTCACATGTCTTGATAGGAAGTTCATAGAAACCATGTTACCTTAAAAAATTACCACTAAATTTCAGGACCAACCATAAACACCCAAACAGGAATAAGGACCTCGATAACAACTAAGAGACAAGCATAGTCATCGATGAAAGAATATCTCAGACTACCAGGGAAATTCAAGTGTCATTATGAATAGTTGTTGATCAAGAATCTACCTGAAATTGACCACTTGGATTCAGAAAATCCTAACTCTAAAATTAAAAACAAACCTAAAGGACAAGGGCTGAACATCCTCTAGTATCATTTTTCCATGAACCAACCCGATTCAACCCAGAACTGGCCACCCAAAGCAGTCTGCAACATGGCCCAAAGGGCATTCCCAATCCCCACGGTCTGGCAACTAGAACGGGGAATCAAAATAATATAGTTGAGAATAGTTGGGCCCATAAAAAAACGATAAATAACTGAATATAAAATGAAAAAAACAAAAACAACACAAGCATCAGAAATAAAAATAAACTAATAAGGAAAACATAACTCAAGGAACCTTGTGGGTCACCTGGTTACAGAAAACCACACATTCCCCAAAAGATATCCAAACTACAGGAAACTAAAACTGAAAAACAAAGTAGGCGGAAACACCAACATTCTAATTAGGAATTTCAAAGATAAATAATGCCTTGTTCTATAACATTTAATAATAAATGCCATTATTCTCATTTGAAAACAATACATAATAAATTAATGATTTTCATTCTTTTCAAATTCAATTCAAAAGTTTAAATTTTTTAGGAAGTCATTTTTTCTCCACTATGTTTTCAAAATAGACTCCAAGAATGAATTAAAATTTCTAAATTAAAGGGAATAAGTTTAGATTTATAAGTTGTTTTTCACAAATGGGACAACTAATGTGAAAAAATTGAAATGAAAATCAAATAACAAGCACCATGGGAAATCCCAAAGTTTCTAGGGTCAGTTCGGGACCTACGATCATCATTCCTCAGCGAAGTATGGAAGTGAAACCACACCAACTATGTTCTCATGAACAAGTCACTATAAGGGAACACACACATAAAAATATTTGTCTACAATCATCATAATTTTTAGTTAGGGTTTTAGTCTTCAATCCAGCTAGAAGAAACCGGGATGAACCACAACTAAATCATCTAGCGTTATAGTCCTTGTGTACCCACCTAAACACCTAAGGTTACCTATGTTCTCTATTTAAAATGGTGGTGAGGTTTTATTAAGTGAACATAAATGCACATAAAACATTCTTTATCCAAAAATCATTCAACCTCTCACATCTGTTATCCCTCCTTAAGAGCATTCACCCTCTTTCACATCACACAAAAAAACACAAGCCTCTTCACTAAGAACATATCACAAAGAATGTATTAACACTTATATCACATTTATCATACTAGGGGAATGCCTCAAGATGAGTTTTCCTTTTTCACCAACCACTCATAAAGTTCCAGATGAGATTAATTAAGTATGATGAATATTTTTCATTTTATAAAACATAACCACTGGAACTTTTATGCTTCAAAAATCATTTAAAATCTCAATTGAAAAACCATTGTATATCACATTTAAAAAACCGGAACCAATGTTTACAATGATGCAATTCTTCCTTGAAATTAAAAACACCATTTTAGCACCAGTTTGAACCAAAACCAATCATTGGAAATCACATTGGATATTTTTTTAGAAGAACCAAATATGAAATCAAAGATTTATTAAGAAATCATACAAAAGGGAAAAATGTGTTTTGAAATATTCATTACATATTCAAAACCAAATTCTACTTCCCAAAATGATTCTGGGTGATTACACTTTCCAATATAAAAATCCTCTTTTTCTACGGGCATTCCAAATATCCAGAATAAAAACACATAACACCGTAAAAATGCTAAAAAAGAGCCAAGTTTCTAATAATAAATTATACCAAACTGTTGAGTTACATGAAATGAAATTAAAAAATAAAACTCTTTATGAAAACTATTTTACACATTTATGAAACTCTAAATTTAAAGTCAATAGATAACCCGTCATACATAAATCATACAGGTAAATAATAAACCAAATCCAAGTGGCTCAGAAAATTTTACATGATATATATATATATATTCTATAATGACATGAAAATATATATTTAAAATGTTCCAGATATCAAGGGTATCAAATAAAAAAATTGGGCATAGGGAACACACCTCAAGACACACACTTTTAAATGGTGGCAACTCATGACCACTTCACCTACATGTATATAAATTTTCATATATATATATATATATATAGCCTTTGACACAAGTACATATTCCCCTAACCATGAGGAAATATCTACAAGGAGTATGCATATATATACATGCTTACCCATTTATATACAGATAAGTCTTTTCTACGGATGACTTGAACCCACACCGTGATGACCAAAACACACTAAAATGATGCAAGAGAGTCTAAAATTTAACAAAGCCTCTAATTAAAACTAAAATGATGCAAGAGAGTATAAAATTTAACAAAGGATCCAATTAAAACTAAAATGTACAAGTAAAAAAGAGAAACCTCACCCCAAAAGGTGACTGACAAGTTGAAACAGACCAGATCCATTTTTCCTTCGGTATCTGATGTCGAAACGCAAATGAGGGGACCCGAGGAACCTATTGCAATCCCTAGTAAAAAACGAAAACATGAAAAATCGATTAAACCATACCCTAGGGTTTCTTCCGAAAGAAATAAGGTGATGGGAAAAATAAAAAACAACATAAGGAAGAAATAGTGAGAAGTAGATAAATCACTACGAGGTTTCAACCATAAATCCTAAAAAATACAAGTGGAAATAGTAGTAGAAGGGAGATAGGGAAGGAGCAAGGTCACGGGGTATTACTGGAATGGTAAAAGGGGGAGGAGAGGACTAACAACGATATTAGTGGAATCCTAAACATGGGATGTCATTGAAGGCAGTGACTGGATCGGGGGGAGAGGGGATACCAGTGTGGATGGTTGGTCGTGGAGCGAGGAGGGCCTACCAAGGAGAGGGGGTGTTGTGCACACCATAGAGGAGGTGGAGGGTTCCAAATGATGCGAAAGGAATCCTAATCATGGGATGTCAGTGAAGGCAACGACTGGCTTGGGAAGGGGGGGTACTGGTGTGGTTGGTCGGCTGTGGAGGGAGGGAGGAGGCCCTACCAAGGAAGGGGGCTATCACTGAGGATGGTCGGTCATGGAACAAGGAGGGCCTACCAAGGAGAGGGGGTGTCGTGCACACCGTGGAAGAGGTGGAGGGTTCTGAATGATGCGCAAGGAAAATGAGAGGAGAATGTAGAAGAAAATATAAAAAGAAATAAATTTAAATAAAATAAAATATTTAAACCTATTAATAATAATATAAATGAAAATAATTATATTAGCCCAAAAAAAATTCAAAAAAAAAATACAACCCGCCAGGTCGGGGTGAGATAATAAAAGTTTTTATAATTCAATTGGATGAGATTGTTTCATCCAAAAGAATATTTGGGTATATTTTGGGACCACATAGGGAAACATGGATGACTTTAATTTATTTTTGATTTTATATATAAAGAAAATCCAATTTTGCTATAAATTTTTTACAAGAAAAATATTTTTAGTGAGGTTATATTAGTTATATCGTAGACTATAAATATTATTTAGAAGGATATTATGTTTATATTATTCATGGAATTTTTTTATAATTTTATAAATTAAATAATTAAATTACACGATGTCCCAATCATGATACAATAATTGTTTTATTAAAGGAAGGATCAATTTAATGATATTAATGATATTAAAATAAATATAATTGGAAGTATTTGATGTTATCCATGAATTTTTTGAATGAAATTTTCATTTTAGGTATGACTTAAAGTAGTTTTTTTTATGGAATCAACTTTTTATGATTTTCTACAAATTCAAGTAATAAATAGTGTTAAAATTGTCATAAATGAAAATTTAAAATAAATGATATTCCATTAAATGATATAAAACTCAGAAAAATATATATTTCATCCAAATAACATAGATAATGTTAAATATGTCACAAAAAATCCAATTGGGGTTCGTTATGTATTATATACTAAATAAATTAACCATATATATTGAAAAGCCATGTTGTCACAATGATAGTTGGAGGGGTTTAACAATGGTTAAAACAAAAAGATAGTGAAAAAATATGAAATTGTTTAAAATTATTGTATAAATTATATTAAACCCCTATCACATTATGATCATGTTTGAATAACTTAATTGATACTTTCTGATGAAATTGACATAGATATTATAAAAATGAACGTATGTGACAAAATGTCACACAATAATTTTTTATAAGTATAATAATTTTAATTTAGCGATTACCAAGAGATAATATAGATCATAAGTAGTATATGGAAATTTAAAATAAATTTCTACACCATAAGAATTTATTTATTATTTTTATACACAAAATAATTAACATAAATTCTGACACAGTAGTGATGCAATAATATTTTATTAGTATAAATATCAATTAAGTGATATTAAAAACATTAAGATAAATATAAATTCGTTTAATTAAGGTACTCCAAGAATTTTATAGGTGACTCTGACATGTTAATAGTGTATTAAATGATTTGGTTCTAAATTACCTTTTTTATTTCATTAAATGTCAATGAAATGTATAGTGTCGAAATGTGTAGTATTGATATTTTATAAAAATAATAATTTATTATATTTTTTAAAAATTATAAACATCATCAAAAAATAAAAAATTATTAATTTTTTTTGTTTAAAATTACATATAATGACCATTTATATAAATTTTATACCATTATGTAAACATTTATAACCTTATAGTATTTATAATGTTATAACCATAATTCAAAATAAATAAAATAATTAATGGTTAAAGAAAAAATTTAAGGTTAATATTATGACCAAAAAATTTCTAAAAAAAATTGGTTGTGGATATTTAAACTCATCCTCAACTTATATTATAAATAAATAAATTTGGATCAATTTTAAATCAAACATCAATTTGTAATAAATTTATGGTGTTTGAGTTTCTTAAAGCGTCATACCCTCTCTTATAAAAGGGAAATTCTCCTTTTTTTTATTCACAACCCTAAATCCTTTTTATCGGTAAAACCCTACCCATTTATCCTCCCAAAATCCATAGCATCATCCGAGAGTCAATAATTTGTGCATAAATCCCAGCTAATAAGTCCATTTGTGCTAATCAAAAGGAGATACTTGAAGAAGAGGTATTTTTTTGAGAAATGTGAGCACAAATGCCCTAATTTAAAAAAAAGATTACACAAGTCCAAAAAAGCGGATTTTTTTCTGTTGAAATAGGGGAACAATGTCACAAGAAAGGTTTTTAGAGAGGATTAAAATCTCTTCATCAATATTTTTATTTAAAGATCACCTATAAGTTGATTGGATTCATGATAAATGTGTGTGACAATTTAGTTCATTTAAGTTATCGTTTAAAATTATTGTATTCTTCTACTTTCTTTTCCTACATTTGTTCTATTATAATGTAAAAAATCTGGAATCTAATATATTATGATATATTTTTATGATTATAGGACAACCATATGCCTCCTTTTACCCATCCTATGAAAAAAAATATCACCATGTGTGCATACGTATGACTTACTATCTTTACATTGTGGTGTAAACTATTTTCATCTATATGTTATTTAAATATGTATAATGATGAATATAAAGGATATAAATAATAAATATTACATGATATTTTTATTTATAATATATATTCCATCCAATTCCTTACCCTTTACCATTACAGAATGATATCATCGCCCATTTGTCTGTATGGCCTACCGTCTCCACGACACAAAACATTTATCCTCCACTACAACCATTCAAGAATGATTATAAATATATATATATTGAATAATAATTAAATATATGACAAAAAAATGTTACTATAATACACACACACACACACATATTTCATTTACATTCTTAAATTCAATATTATAGGAAAATAGAAATAACATTCATGTGTACATACAACCTATCGTCTCTATAAACCGTATATTCCATTTTATATATCTATAATTTATATATGTTTATATAGTGAATATATATGATTTATAGATAATGTTTTACATATTTTTAATGAAATCATGATCTAAGTAATAGGATCATGAATAAAAATTCAAAACATGTAGGATTAACAATGCAGTTATTACTCAAAACATTTATTTAACTTAAAAGTAATTAACAAAATTGATAATATAATGTAATAATGAATCATATATGATATCATAAATATTATTATGAATCTTTTCAAAGTTAATAATATGTTTAGAACCATTATATAGGAGTTCCTGACACTTACAGAGAGTATCAGACCTAATGTAAGGGAATTCCTTCTCACATTTAATTTTCATGGGATATAAGCTATGTTCACCACCTATTTATTTTTTGTGGTGTGCATATTGCCCATATTATTTTTCATTTAATGAATAAATTTATATTCATGTAATTTAAATATTCTTTTCAAGATATCAGGCTTATGATTTAAATGTTCAATGTTGAATCAAATGCTTTGAATGTTTAAAGAATTAATCCTTTCTCCATTTAAATATTCTTAATATTATATTAAATAACTATTTATATGGATATAAAAGTATTATAAAGGACATTAATTATTTATTTTTATGTTCATTCAAATTTTTTCAAAATTAATCTTTTAAGGTTTTATAGAAGGATTAGTTTTTCAATTTATTTATTATCTAGGATTGCTTTTAAATAAGAATTTACTGGGACATATTTATCATATATGTCCATGTTTCTTAAAAATATTTTTCAAAACATTCATAAAACTATTTTAAAATTATTTAAAGACATTTTTACCCATGTTATATTTTATAAAAATGAATCTTTTTTTTCATTTTCCTTAGGAGGTACTTTGTTCTACTTTATCAACAAAGTACAAGAAGAATGATTTTTTAACATATATGGTGTGAGTGGATATTTTTACCATCGTGATGCCTTTACACTTTAAATATTCCATTACCAACTTACAAAATTATTTTCAATGAAAAAATTTCCTTTTCAATTTTATCTCATTTTAAATAATTATTTTCAATAAAAATTGGTATTTCTTTAATGAAATTTCTAATGATTTTATTATGAAAATTTTTATCTATGTAAACATATTTTATTGGATCTTATATTTAACATAAAATGATTTCTTATGATAAAACCTATCATATTTTATTATAGGTTTTATGGATCTTTTGAATGTGGAAGCACTATTTTTACACCATTCATGATTTATAGGGAATATATTATGATTTTTGTATGCTATTTTTAATACGAATGCTTATATTGGTTATGATTTGGCCTTTTTATATGAATAATGCATTAGAATTTGTAAGTGAATAGAGGGGCCATCTATATCCCCTCAATGAATAATTAAGTCTCATGAGACACACTAATTTGGATTTTTACCCACGTATGAATGGTATTAGAATGAGACCTTGATGGTGTGGTTATGATGTCTTATATTTTTCATTCCCACAATATGAAAATAGTTATTGTTATTTAATGTGATAATTAAACTTATAGAATATCCATGTGTGTATATAAATGAATTTATTAGATTTATTGTTTCCATTTTATGCTAAAGGTTATGTTTAAAAGGCTTGTGACTCAGTTTTATACCATTCCATAAATGTTTATGCTTATTTATGTTAGCTTCCGCTATATTCATTACCCTTATTGTGCATCTAAGATCGCCATTTTTTATGTTTTACTTTAACAGGACTCCAAGATATGTATTTTGATTAATATGATGGGTTATGCTAAGAGAATAATGGAATTCCAAAAGGATTATTTATGTTTTATTTTATGGTTGGAATTGAAATAGAAGGTTCATGTATGTAATATATTTTCCAGGATTTCTAAATCAATTAATCCTTTGGAATTTTATTCCTTGTAATCATTCCAATGAGTTTAAATAATGCTCTGGCTCCAGGATTTTGGGGTCAGGGTGTTACATATGGTGCTTGTATTTTTAGGTCTTTGGATTTGGACCATAAGATTATGGAAACGATGGATGGGATTTGGTCAAATGGCCCAATATTATTCCATTATGATTTGAATATATGATGGAGAAATGTAAACCACACTCTTGTATCCTTTTAGTATAGGAAAAAGGATATGAGACAAATATGCAGAGGATGGCCGCTTATTTTAAATTATGGGTTCCATCATACCATCGTCAAAAGTTTAAAGGGACATAAGAGGCTTCTCCAAAGTGAGAAATTACCAATATTTAACACACCCATTACAGGGGATTATTTATTCAAGTCCAACTGGGGAATGTAGTGTGTAGCCAAGTAGTGGCATCATTTGGCTAGTTGTCTCGTTATGGGGGAAACTTGTGCATGGCCATCTGGGGAATGTACTACATGTTTAGGAAAAGGAGCTCTCATGTGTTAGACATTATTCCATCAAGAGATAAGGAATGGATAATAATATATATAATTATTCAAGATTATGGGTATGCAAAGTGAAAGTGGAATTGTTCAATCCATAATGGAAACATTAGACTGATACAATCCATGAGTTTGGATCCCCCTACATAGATTTGACATGAATTTAAAAGGGGACATCTCTCTTGTCCTTGGAGGGTTATATAAGGAAAGGAACAAACATAAAATCTCCGACAAATATTATTCATTGTATGTAGTAGAGAGAGAATATCTTTAACCCATGGTTGGGGATATTAATTAATTCCTATACTTCACCACATATATTAATTGAATGAGAATCAAGCCACACATGGTTCTAGAGAAATGATTCTATTTGAAGTCATGAAGAAAGGACATCAGTCATGTAGTTTAATGTCTTATGGAAAGGACATAGTTGATTCTAACATGTAAAGTAATATTGTGGCTTTTCCATTGTGTAGAGCCTAGGTGTCACTACTTATCTCTTTAGAGAAAGAATCAAATTACACATAGTTATAACATATATGGGTTCATGTGAAAAGTGAGAACATTTACTGGACCTCCCCATGAAGACATGGCTCGTACAAGTGAGATGAGGGGTATTTCAATGTTGTGATACGATTTGAATGAATATTGAAGATTTGGGGATCAATAAGTATCTCATATGGGTGAGAATGAATCCACATGTTGTTCATGAAGGATTGTGCAGTTTATCATCACACGTCTAGGATATCTTCTATGCCTTTAAAGATCAAGAAAATATGACTATAATAAACCAAATGTGAATAGATATACATTATTTATGAAGATAAATCCTTTACCAAAATCCTAATCCCATGTGATATGTGCTCAGTTTGAGAAACAATGAGTGGTAAATGATACTTATACAGTACATGTAACATAAGTTAAGGATATAGGAATTTCAATTAGGTGATGGATGAACCACGAAAAAAGATCTAGGAATCACTACATATATCTTTGGGATGAGAATCAATCCACACACAGTTCATGAGATTACCTGAAGTTTAACATCATGTGGTAAGGACGAAGGTGAACCGACTTGAAATGACAGTAACATTGTGGTTGGGCTTAAGATAATAGATTTGGGTGTCACCACGTATCTCATTAAAATAAGAAGAAAATCACATGTAGTTTTGGATAAGGAAAACCCTACAGTTTTTATCCATAAATAGGGAGTGGAGACTTTTAAATTGAGGATGGACCGAAATAGGATGTTTCTCCCCCTTTTTCTGGTCTGTAACCCTTTATAGGTGATTTGTAATTACATCAAGTATAAAGGTAAAGTGTTGAATAGTTTGAAGACATTTAATGTTTTTTGGGGACTTTTATACAAGTGCATAGGTGGTGCATGTTTGGTGGAAACTATGAAACACTTGTAGGAAACTCTACACAGTGAGATATGGGTAAAAGTTGATGGGCATGGGCTATTCATTGTTTTTTCCCAAACATGGGAAATTCTAGGAGAAACTGTGTTATGGAGTGAAAATGTTGGATAGAGAGTTTCAAAATGATTGGTGCATGGTTTGGATGTCGTGCGAGCCAACAACACGATGTATCTCTAAAGATTAAAGAAGGATAATGTTTAGAGAACGGTTTTCCTAACTATGTGACTAAACCCTGAGCAAGGTCAATGTTAGATCCTTAAAAGTGGATCTCAATCATTTTACCCTTTTAACTAACTCATTTTTACTCATATTTGGCCATAATTTATGACTTTGGTCTCTAAATAGTTGGAGAACCTCTATAAAGTGAACTAGAAGTGATCTGAAGCCATCCCTTATTGAGTTGAATGCCAATTCTTGTGGTATATGATCATTCTTCATTGTTCTTGATGAATATTTTTAGATATACTTTAGCCTTCCACTCATTTTCTCACACACACAGACACATATATATATATCTTCTATGGGTAGATATAAGGTTTTGGATGCTAAATAAGTTTATATTTGGGATTTTTTATTAGGAATGTGATTTAAGGCGGGAGCATGGAGATTCAATCCATGATTGTGATGCTTTTCATTCCATTAATTATTTTCATCAAAACTCATGAGGTAGGGGTATTCACTATCGAATCCCCTTGTGATAACTGATTGGATTAGTTTACAATTTGTTTATTTGGTTAAAATTTATTGTAAAATATTGCTGTAATGAATTATATAAATATTTTTTAGTTTTGATTTATGGTTTTCAGTGAAATTATTGAATTTTGGTGAATTGTTGTGAAATGTGATTTAGTTCCTTTATTTCAAAATGACGATTTTCAAAATAATCCATTTCTGGATTTTTGGAATGGTTTGTTGGAAAAAGGTTTTCTATTAAAGGATTGTTTTATTGAAATGGTTTTGTCTTGATTATTTGGAATAGTTTTTGTGAATAATTTATATGGGTATTTATATTTAATTTATAATTATTTGTTTAAATATAATCTTATGATAGGTGTCCAAGGTGTAATGGAACATGGTACATAATTACCTTATTAAAACTTGGTAGATCGATGAGAAACCACTAATGAGTTTGTAATTGTTATAAAATATCAACCATGGTTGGTATTTGGGATATGTGGAATGAAAGGGTTTTTCTAATGGAGTTTGTGAAATGTTTTTAAAGAATGATTTGGTAATTTCTTTGGAATATAGCTTTTCCTAGAAAATTGATTTATGTATCACTAGTATATATTCACCTAAAACCGATTTAAAAAGTTATTCATATGTAGTTTTGAACTGTTTTTGAAATTTTTCTATATAAAAAAAATTATATAAATTTGGATAAACTTCACATCCTAGTGCCATGAGTAGGGAAGTCATTAGGGAAAGCCTAATGACTTTTAGTACTCACCCATATATTGCCCCATAGTGATTATGCATATGTTATCTACTAAGAAAAGGGAATATTTAATTTATCACATGCCTTTAGAACTACCTTGTGATACTTCAGATATTTGGTGATGTTGGATCATGGATCTTGTGTAGAAGGGAATATTGTAGTTCTGTTAGAGTCTTATTAGTTTTCACCCACTATTTTCTTTGATGTTGTATTCTTCCACTATGGAACTTGATCTGATTGTGATTTTGATATATGAAATGTGGAGTGGTCTTTCCAGGTTGTCATTAATCATATAGTGGTGTGTTTGGTTAAGAATATTTGGTTAGTTATTTCATTTTTAAGGGAAAATCATCTCTAACCTGTTTAATGAATACTTTCAACATTTATTACAAGTATTTGGTGTCTTGGGGATGTTCGTTAATGTCATGTAGCATCCTCCCACATTCTCAAGACATTGAAAAGAATGAGGGATGATACCTTTGGTATCAATCTTGTTCTATCAAAAATCATGTTTGTGGTAAATGGTATCAGCATGTCCTATTCCTTGTGGAATAAGTACACATCAGTTTTTTTTAGTTTTGGAGTTGAATTCATTCTTATATATTCCTTGATTTTTTATCATAGGATAGAGTAGGATTCTCCAGACATGAAATATGGAGACTAAAAAGATATAGCTAAACTTCTTAAAATAAACATCAATTTATTAGGGTGTTGGGTACATAAGTGTTTTGGAGAAACTTATAGGATCTCAAAATCTCTTTGTCCTGGGATTATCCAATGATACAATAATAACATGAATTGTTGATGAATGAATTTACATTAGAATTGCATACATCATTTTGAGTAATGGTGTGTGATTTTTCACAAAATCATTGATTTTAAAAAATTAAAGTGTTTTCAAATGAAAGATTTTTTAAAAATAGCATGATTGTGTTATTTTGAAAATATTTTTATTTTCAAAAGAAGATATGATTTTTTTAAAAGGGTTGAATATAGAGAAGGATGATTTTGGAAAGAAATTTTGTGATAGTTAATGTTTTAAAATTTTCAAATACAAAACCATTAGTTGGTAGAGAGTGATACGTATGGATTTTTTTATATAGAAAATTCCACCTGATAGGTATTGTAGAAACCAACTAGACGAAGCTACAGAGAATGTGGTTTCACCAGAGTCGTAGGTGAACCAACTGCCAATTCAGATTATCATCCAATCATTTCTGGCTCTGGACATAGGGAACTAGAGAGATGACCCAAGAAAAGTAGATAATTCTATCAAAATCAAGAATCAAAATCCACCCATCAACCAAGGTGATTATGAACCATAATGAGAAGAGGAATGGTTGAATAGGATGAATCGTATCTTCGATTTCATCAGTACACCAACAGAGCAAAAAGTCATGTTATCGATGTATATGATCGAGGATATTACATGAATGTGGTGGGACCTAGTAGTGCAGCCTAATGTGGATCATGTCCTTTTTTGGGAGGATTTTGAAGAATTTATTAACAAAAAAAATTATATCCTCAGGCATTCAAGATCTACAGAATGGAAAACATCTTTAGTCTGAAGCCGAAATATCTCAATGTCATAGAGTATGTATATAACTTTATGAATTCAGTATGTGTTGTACCCAGAGGTGCTTCTAGTTGTTACTTGAAGGAACATATATTTGAATTGGGGATAAGGTAGGGTATTATCTTGAAGATATATGTGCTATGTATTACTAACTATACAGAGATGGTCAATAGAGAAATAGTGTCTGAAATGGATATCACAAGAGCTATGGGAGAAGGAAGTATGTTTATACCCATGGGATCCAATGTGAAATATCATGTTTGAAGAAATATGAATATGGAAACCAACTTATAAGGTTCAAACGTAAATTAGAAGAAACTAGTTGGATCAAAGAATCTTTCTCTGAGACCTACGACAAAGGAGAGATGCTTCCAATGTGATTAATTTGACCACATGAAGTGATAGTTCACAAAACTACCAAGATATTACCATAATTTCAACATGATGGGAAATGATAAGCGCTATTGTCACAGTGCTCTTAATTCATCTTCTAGAGACACTTCATAGGTGTCACAAGTGTCAAATTCTATGACAATGAGAGGGAAACAGAATCAATTTTTTCATAAGAGGAGAACTAGCCCTAGGGATTCTAGGAATACCATGACTTCTCAGTAAGGGAAATATCTTCATGGACATAATGAGCATAGTGCAACGATGATGAAATTATATGGAGATGATTAGGTGATTAAGGAAGATCAGGCTGGACCATCTACAGTGAGAGGCACAATTGTTTTGAATTCAACCATTCTAAAAGTTTTGTTTGATTCTAGTGTATATCATTCCTTCATTACATCTCATATTGTTGATTTCCTACATTTTATAGTTGAGATGGTGACTTCTATAATAAAACATAAAACTCATCATTGACAAAGAAAATGTAGGGCGTTTCTATGTAAACAATGTTCTATTACTATCGATGGATCATAGCATAAATGTTACTTCTCAGTTGTGGAGATAAATTTCATTGATGTAATCCTAGGTATGGATTGTATAAAAATGTTCAAGTATCACATGGACTGTGATATTAGAATAGTGGGTTTCATCACTGGGGATGGAACCAACAATGTATTTAATGGAGAAAGGGTCATAAAGATATGTGCAATTGGATTTTTAGCAACACTAGTGGGAACAATAACTTACCAGTTGGCAGCATTGTCTTTGGCATGGATGGAAGAGATCGAGGATGATATTTTTCTTATGGTCGTGGATCAATTTCATGATGTATTTCCCAAGAACATCTCAAGGTTACCACTAGTAAGGTAAGTCATTTTTAATATTGAACTCTTTTAGGGGACCAGTCCAATATCACATCCATCTTATCAAATGCCACTGATAGAATTAAGGGTGTTGAAATTGCAGTTGGAAGAGTTGGAAATAAGGGTATTTATTCATCCAAGTATATCTCTATGGGTAACACAAATATTTTTTGTAATGAAAGAATATAAAAATATTATAATTCATGTCGATTTTTATAAGCTTAACCAAGTTATAATAAAGAAAAAATATTAATTACCGCACATTGATGATCCATTCAATCATTTTATGGGATATCAGTGGTTCTCTAAAATGGACTTCTGATTAGGATATCACCAATTGCTAGTTCGGAAGGAGGATATTCTGAAAAAAAGATTTTATAATAATATATGGCCATTATGAATATGTGGTACTTTCTTATAGTATTAACAATTCCCTAGAAGTATTAATGGAATTGATGAATTATATATTTCATTGGTAATTGGATTAAATTGTTGTGGTGTTTGGGGATGACATATTATTTTATTCAAAGACTTGGGATGAGTATGAAAAACATTTGGAGATAGTGTGGTAAATCTTTAGAGATCATCGATTGTATTCCAAATTATAAATGTATGATTTTGGGATATAAGAGGTAAACTTTCATGGACATGTAATTTATGAAATGGCTGTTTTAGTGGATATAGAGAATATAGATGTTGTTATCTTGTGGAAACTGTCAAAGAACATATTTGAGATAATGAGAATCATTGGTCTAGTTGGTTATTACCAATGATTTATTTGTGACTTCTCAAGACAAGCTTCTCCAATAAAAAAATTGACAATGAAAAATGTTTCATTTCAATGTACTTATAAATTCCAGAAATCTTTTAAAGAGTTGAATGTTTTTCTTACCTCATCATCGTTATTGATTTTCATGGAAGTAGGACAAGGGTACGTGGTGTATTTTGATGCTTTGGGATCTAGGTTGTGGTGGGTTCTCATGCAAGGAGATCATTTTGTATCTTATGGCATCATAAATTTAAGAGTGTATGAGAATAATTACCCAACACATGACGTTCAGTTTTCTGTAGTTTTCCATGCTTTGATGACTTGGTGTCATTATCTCTTTAGTAAGAAATTTACTATGTTCACGAATCATAAGATCTTGAAACATAATCTGTCACACCATGATTTGATTCTGAGGAAAAGATGATGGATAGTGTATTTTCAGATGTTTAACTTTAACTTTATGTATACATTGGGTAAATGCAATAGGGTTGAATATGAATTAAGTTGAAATTCATATTCTCTGTTAGAAAAAGAAGCTTTAGATGAGTGGTAGTTGAAGTCTTTCCTAGATGATATTCATGTGGAATGTGAAGACCAAGGTGGTTTTTTGGTTTTCTTGTTATTTTAAATATTTATGGATTTTTTAAAGATGGTTAAATAAGAACAAACATATGATGCATAATACATGGCTATGAGTTCAAAACTCAATGGTGGGGAGACTCTTGAGGCATGTATGTGGGATGGGAGTTCAGTGTTATGCTTCAGTAATCAGATGGTTATACCTATTTCTTGTTAAGAACAACTTCTTCGTAATTACCATCATCAGAGATGGGATGTTCATATGGGAATAAAAAAGTGGTATAAGGCCTTCAAGTCACATTTTTATTGGGTTGAAAAGAAAGAGAATGTGGATGTGATTATTTTAAAGTGTTTAACTAGTCATCAAGTTAAGACAGAACATCAGTGAACAGTTGTTATGTTGCAGTCATTACCTATTATAGTGGGAAAATGGGAGTAGATACCGATGGATTTTATTATAGGTCTCCAAATAATGGCTCCAAAATAAGATGACATATGGGTGACAGTGGACCATATTACAAAAAGGGATCATTTCTTCCCTATTTGTGCAACACATACGGTGGAGGATCTATCCAAGATAAATAACAAAGAAGTGGTAAAGAGAAATGGAATACTGGTTTTTATTGTATCAGATAGATATTCAAGGATCACATCACGTTTATAGAAATCCTTACAAAAATCACTTGGGACTTAGTTGACAATGAGTATGGAATATCATCCTCAGATGGATGGGAAATCTGAAAGGATGATATGAACTTTGGAAAATATGTTGATGTATTATGCAATGGATTTGTGTGGATCATGGGAAGAGAAAATAACATTATGAGAATTATCATATACAAAACAATTACGCCCCAATACATAAGGCTTTTTTAAAGCATTATATGGTTTTCCTTTTAGTTCTCCACATTATTGGGTGGAAATAGGTGAGACTTCACTGGTTGGGCCGAGCATTTCTAAGAAACAACGGAGAATATTCAGTTGATTATGAAGCAAGTAGAGATGGAACATATTCATTATAAATCAAATGAGGATCATCATTGATGGTAATTATAATTCCCAGTGAGTCGCCCTATATTATTTAGGTTTTATCCAAGGCTTGGACATCGATATTTTGAGAAGTAGGGACAGTTATCTCATAAATACATTGGCCCATTTCAGATAATGGAATTTTTTGGTGAGGTGGCATATCAGTTGTAATTGCAACCAATGTTCAGTTTGGTGCATAATGTCTTCCACGTATCTCAGTTGAAAAATTATCACTCTGATCCTAACCATCTGATCAGATGGGATCATACATTCAAAGAGATATATGCTTCATCAGTACATATCCTTGTCTGGATTGTGGATAGGCAAGTGAAAGTCTCACATGGTAAAATCATCTTCCTAGTACTAGTTTTGTGAAAAAATGGTCAGATTCAGGAAGAGACTTGGGAGTGTGAGATGGAAGAGAAATAGAAATGGCTAGAACTATTTTAGGGAAATGATGGATTTATACTTTCTAGGGACAAAAAGACAAATGGTGGGGATAATGTATCACCCCACTGATTTCTGGTATGTAATACATTTTGTATGATTTTTATGTACATCATGTATAATGGTGAAGTGTGGGAAATTTTGGTTTACCATTAAAGTGTTTTTGGGACTTTTATACAGGTACATAAGTGGTAAACATTTTGTGTAAAACATATAACACATACATAAAACCATGAATAGTGTGATAGGGGCTAAAGGCCCGGTGCGCGAGTCATTCATGGTTTGTCCAAAACATGTGAAATCCTAAGAGAACCCATGCAGTGGGGTGAAAATGTCAGATAGATAGCTTCATCATAGTCATCACATGGTTTGGAATATGTGCGAGCCAACCATGAGAGGGAATTCTTAAGACAGAATTTTGAGCATGGTTTGCGCATGGTTTGCCTTACCCTGCAACTAAACCTTGTGTAGGGTCAAAGACAGATCCCTAAAAATTTTAAATCGCTCATTTTACACTTTAACCCACTCATTTTTCATATTATACATCCCTAACTAAATAGTTTGGTCTCTCAATGGTTAAAGAACCTCTACCATGAAAATTGGAAGTGATCTAGATCCATCCCATAGTGTGATGAAGCCTAATTCATGTGGTATGTGAATGTTCTTCATCATTATTGATTAATTTTCTAATATATAGAACACCATTCCTATCATTTTCTCATATCTACACCCAATATGGGTAGATCTACAATTTTGTTGGCAAAAAAGTGTAGATTTGGGTTTTCTTATTATAGGGGAAGAGATCTAAGTCGAGTTTATCGAGACTCAACCTATGTTTATTAATTATTTCATGTCATTCATCATTTTCGCAAACACTCTATGTATATGGCTTCAATTGTGACTCCTAATACTAGAAATTTTTTTATTAGTTTTAAATTTGTTTATTTGATTCATATTTATTGTGAAATATTGATGAAAATCATGATATAAATCCTCTTTAGTGATGATTAATTATTATTAGTGAAATTTTTGAATTTTGGTGAATTTTTAGGCAAAGTAATTTGCTTCCATTATTTCAAAAATACTGATATTTAATATAAACCATTTCTGTTTTTTTGAATTTTTTTTTGATAAAGGTGTTCAATAAAATAATTGTTTGTTTTTTGAAATGGTTTTGGTTTGTTGGTTTCAGAATAGTTTTTTGGAATAAATGGTATGTGTATTCATATTGAATTTATGAGGATTGGTTGAGAAATAAAAATGTTTGCATTGCTAATGATGTAATGAAACATGTGACATAATTACCTTATGATGACTTGGTATATCAAAAATAAATAGATAAAGAATATGGAATTTTCATAATGAAGGATGCATGGTTGTTATTGTGGATATGTGGAGTGAAAGGGGTATGCCAATGGAACGTGTGAAATGGTTTTAAATAATTATATAGATGTTTCCATGGAATATATATTTTTCTAAAAAATTATTTGTGTATGACTTTTTATATTTAATTGTAAACTATTTTAAATAGTGGTTTATTTTTAGTTGTAAAATTTTTTGGAAATTGTTTTATAAAACCTTTTTTATATAAATGTGGAAAACTTTTCTATCATAGTGGTGTGAGTAGGGAATCCATTTGGTAAATCATACTATGGTTTAGTACTCAAACCTTCTTTGAAACATTGCTGATTTCGTATATTTCATCTATCGAGACATGTGCAAAGGTAAAGTGTCACACATATTTGTCATTACCTCATGATACTTGGGCTATTTGGTGATATAGGTGCATGGATCTTATGGATCATGTAGTATTGTAGTTTTCTTAATGTCTTTTTAGTTTGTCTTCTGCTATTTACTTTGAGGATATAGTCTCTCACAATTGGACTTGATTTGAGTATGATTTTTATATATTAAATGTTTAGTTTTACTTCATGGTTATCATTCATCATATAGGGGTATGTTTGTTTATGAATGATTGGTTAGTTGTTTTCTTATTTATGTTAAAATTACCCCTTCTTATTTAATGAATCCCTTTTTCATTTATTTCTACCCTTTGGCATCTTGGGGATGTCTCTAAAGGATAGGTAGCATCCTCCCAACTTCTCAATCCAATGATGAGGAGGTATGCAACTAATGAGATTCGAGCATCACTACGTATCTCGATAGAATGAGAATCATGAAATGCATAGTTCTTGGAATGATCCCTATGTTGATCTGATTCATGCATAATAAGTAAATGGTATTTATGATTTAATTGTGTCTAGACCTGGGATAAAAGAGCTAACTATTACTACATATCTTTTTGGGAAAGAATCAAGCCACACATTGGTCTTGAAAATCATTCCCCACACCAATGAGGTTTTGATGCGAGGAAGGGGATTTAAAATTTTCAATGTCAATGGGTGTTCCCAAAACACGTGGCAAGGAATTACCATGTATCGTTTTATAATGAGAATCAACCATATACATTATGGAAAAGTCCCCTATTTATATCTAATTTGTATGCAGGTAAAGAATACTTTTTCTTCATGGTTGAATCTATACCCGAGATTAAAGATTCAAGCTTCAATACATATCTCACTAATGTGATAATCAAACCACATGTAGTTATTTAAAAAGTGTTATTATGCATATATATTCTAAACACATGTAAAAAATGAGGCATGAGTGCCACTAGGGAGTGGAAATGATGTTATTGATTCTTATGTATAGAATCTACCCTTTTTTAGGGACCATAAAGAATATATAACTATGATATTTTTGCTTGAGGGAGACATTAATACTACAACTTAATGGTATTTGGTAAGTAAAAATGGATCTTTTAGTTTTAGTTCATGTGACTAGGAGCTCATGTTGTGTAGTTTTTTCCTCATGCGAAAAGGATGATGATTCAACAGATTTTAACATCACGAAACATGGATGCATATGGTGCTATGTTGTTTAACATCCTTCAGATAAGAAGAACTCTTTGTGATTACACAAAGTATTTCTTTAGGAACCTTACATTGGTTGGAGTTGTAGTTAGTTATCCATCCATTGTGATTAATCAACAAGTTCTATTAGAGTGGTCCCTATGTGTATAGTATGGTCCTTTCCACTTTAGATCAAGCTTGAGAGGCTTCTTTTATGGTATCATTGTAGTCTTAAGAACTAATAAAAACTATACACGGAGTAAGGAATAGAGGTGAACATTATTATTGAAATATATTGCAATATAATTATGATAGTCATCCAAGTGATCAAATGTATTCAATCTATTTTTATCTAGTCACTCCGATCCATCGAGTAATTTCTGAGATTGTTAATATATAGATAGGTGGAAACAAATGGAAATTCAGAGAGATTTAAATTGAAATTAAATGGAAATACTACTTCTATTTTGTACACCAATGAGTATGGAGTTTCACATGTTGTGGTATGGGGTGTAGTCCAACACTCCCATAAGCCTTGAAAGAGCTTGTCATACCATGATTTCTTATCTTTATCCACCATCATCTAGAGTATGTTTGGTAGGGTCTTATTAAAATCCTTTATCTATCCATTGGCCATAACATTATAGAGGTATTATTGGTTAGATTTGATATTGTATTTTTTATATATATTTTCTTCCACAACATAATAGATATTGTGTCGTTATCTGTCAATATGGTATGTGGTACACCAAATCTGATAATGAGAATAGATATAAAAAATATAAAATTTCTTTTGGATCCAAATTATTTTAGGGTATTGACTCATCCCATTTGGAGGAGAAATCAGTTGTTGTAATCATGTACCTGAACTACTTATCTGTAGCTATAGGATGAGGTCCATCAATATCCCTTCCCCATGTGGAAAATGGCTTGGAGTATTTGGATATATATAGTAACTCTGGGGGTTAGTGAATTAATTTTTCATGAACTTGTTTGGGATGAAACTTATGGTTGAATTATGTGTGATCCTGTATCACCAAAATCCATAAATATCCCTGCCATTGGATTTTATTTGAGAGCAAATACCCTACATGGTGTGCACCAAAGGAACCTACATGTACATCTTCCATAACAGTAGTAGTCACTTCTCTATAAACACATCTAAGAGGGACTCCACCAAATCCTCAGTTGTATAGGTCTTTCTAAGGATTTGGACCTTCATAAAGAGTGAAATTAGCTTCTCTTCACTGTATCATCTCTCATAAATCTTTTTCCCATGGAAGTACACAATATTGAGAGTTGTCCATGATGGTAGCCTTCTATTATGTGGTAGGAATGTATGTCTCAATAATGGGGATAATTTCATTATTTTACTCTATTATTACTTGAAAAAAAGTTAAACAACATGAAATTTGAAAATAATAATGATTGTTTCATCCTTATTTGGATCCTCCAATTCTTCAGCATCATTTTACAATGCATCTGCTTGGGACTTCTGTGATCCTGAAACATGACTCAATATTTTCCTTGAGTGAACTTATCCCATTATCCCTAAGACATAATCACACAAGGGAATTAATTCCCCTATTCTAAAGGTATATTACATATTAATATTCTTCGTTATCAATTATAAATCACCCTTCACCGCTACGTGTGTTTCCCTCGGAATCTGGGAATGACCGCCTTGATGGGAGGTTCAAACGTTCCGATCGGTTTCTAACGGGTTTGTTCATAGAACCGGAAACATCCAATGAATCCACATCCATTCGGACCTACTTTCCAAAGGTAGGTGCTCATTAGTTTGGGAACTGATGAGACTTAAGAATTTTCATTGGTCAAGAGGATGGGAGGTCGGACTCATCACACCTTTTTGAGGGGAATTATTGTCTACTACGGGACTCTCTTTATAGATTTAAGTTATGTTCGTGAATCCTTATTACATTACCAAGAATAAAATGAGCTTTCCTTCAGATCTAACAATCAATGATTAAATATGTAGGAAATTTATAGAATCTTTTGTATGTATTCGAGGTTCTTCATTGATAGAGAATCATCTGTATTTGTTAGATATTCTTGGTCAATGGTACCCTTCGACACATTTATACAGAAGTCTCTTGGTCATTATGATGACCATGCTAGTTTTAAAGCCAATCAGTGGGGAACTTGAAGTTTATTGTCATTCAGAAGGACATGGATTATTTTAGAGTTGGGATCGAACTCGTAGACGGGCAACCTACGTATCCTTTGTTTAAAAAAGGAATCAGAACCCACGTAGTTCGAGTAAGGGAGTATGATGTTTATGATTGATGGCTCAAAGAAGGATGTCACAATTACTTTTACACTCTAAGATCACATGAGTCATTCTCAGTGTGAGAAACAAGAGGTATTGGTAAAAATTAGACAATTGTGCCATGAGAGATGCAATCATAAGAAATAATGTGGGGCTTATGTATGTATGACTTCCCAGATAAATGAAGGTTAGGATTTACTTTAGGGAAGAAATATAGGAACATGGTCCATAAAGGTATATGTGCTTCATGGAGATTTTGAATACTCTATCTTGGGGCTTACTCCTGAAAAGGAGGCCCAAATTAGGAGAAGACTTATGATTGGGTTTTACTCCTAAAAAGGAATCCCAGATCAAAGGTAAATTAGGACTGGTTAAGAGAAATTAAGACTGGGGCTTACTCCTGAAAAGGAGGCCCAGGTCAAGGATTAAGGTTTGGGGATTACTCCTAAGGAGGGTGACCAAATTAGGAGACTTGGCTTACTCCTAAAGAGGATTCCCAGATTTGGGAATTTTATGAATTGGGGCTTACTCCTAAGGAAGATGCCCAAGCTTGAGACTGGGGGTTAATCCTGAAAAGGAAGCCCAGTTTAGGGGATCCGGGGCTTACTTCTAAGAGGATGCCCAAAAATTAAGGGACTTGGGGCGTACTCCTAAAGAGGATGCCCATATTAGAGGACTTATGACTGGGGATTATTCCTGAAAAGGAGACCCAGGTTAAAGATTCTATCATATTAAAAGATGAGGTTGAATGAATGAAGTCTCAATCTTTAGTGATATAAAGATGTGTAAATCACTAGGTTTTGAGAGATATTCCACAAAATTCCTTTCATATAAGGAATTCAAATCAAGAAATCATGCCATAAAATGGCTTTGAAGAGTGTCTTGAAGACTGAATCTTGAATATGAAAGGTGTAATGGCTTAAGAGGGGTGAAATGGGCAAGAAAGGCACCCAAAAAGGCATGGGCGCGCAAGTCCTGGCAGGCGTGCAGGTACTACGTGGGGGTGCATGTTTTGGTCGCGCAGGTATACGCCTGCGCGACACATGATGTACTTGCATGACGGTTTACCAGCAGGGTAATACTTGAGCGACTCTTCATTAAATCCTTTAGAATCCTCTCGAGGTTCTTCCAGAAGAGGGGCGCACAAGATCTATTGAAGGAGTAAGGTGGCGCACAAGTGTGGTCCTTTTCCTTTAAGGGCTGACCACTTAGGCGCGCAAGTGTTGATGAGTTTCAACACTTAGGCCTTCCTCCCCCTCTTTATATCTTCCGTTCTAGGTAAGAAATTACCTTAGAAGTGTTTCAGAAGCTTTGAGAAGAGACTAGGGCGCCGAGAGCTCAAATCTGAGTTTCTGGAAAAAACTCCTCCCCAAATGGGGGGCCCACAGGGTCTATTTATAGGCAATAGAAGACCCCGGGCGGTTACCGGGCAGTTATCACTTAGTTCTCGCAAGTCACTTGTGCGACCATAAGGTGTCGCGCAAGTGGACTTGCGCGACAGTGATAGAACTTGCGCGACAGAGGTGCTTTGATCCCTTGTTCATGCCTTTGTTGATTTTTGATATTTTCTTCAAAGGATGAATCAATTTGTGCTAAGTCATTTCCCTTTACATTTCTTTGGACTCTGTGACGAAAAAGGAGCGTCAACAAAAGTCCCCCCTCAGAGTTGGATCTGAAATAAATGAGGATTTGACTCTGAGGAAAAGAAGAAAACCAAAGGAAAGGTGGCACACAAGTCTTGATGGCGTAGAGGGCGGTGCGTAAGTGCGCATCACGCAGGGATATGGCCCTTGATCACGCAGGGTACGGCGCGTAGGGTCCCGATCGCGTCTATAAATAGAGGGCCTCACTTCCGTACAAGCATCCGGATTTCCGGACTTCATACCTTTGAGCTCTCGCCGCATAGGTCACCTTAGCCGCGCAGGTTGCTCTGTTTTCCAGTGTTTTCCTTGATGTCATGCTACTGTATAGGTATTTGTACTTGTGCAGTTTATACTTGGGCGTCAAAAACTAGCGAGGCACGTGATCATTTTCGCGTCATGTTTACACTTGCACGCCTTAATTCCTTAGCCTTTTTTTCGAATTATTGCACAAATGTTATGAAAAATAAACCCATTTAAGAGTTTAATTTATTCCACTTTTTTGCATATTCAATGGCTCATAAGGAAATTAAAATGTCTGATGAACTGGATATCAAGCGGATTGATGAAATGATGAACATAATTGGCCATGATTACTATGATATCTGCGACAACACTCTCCCAGATTTAGCTAATTACTTGAAGAAATATCATCTTAATTTCCCACAGAGCATCTACCTGCCTCTATATGGTCATGGTCATCTACAAGGAGTCAATGTTGCAGATGCAAAGAACTATACACCTGAAATGCAACTGCACTACTACTCCTTCATTTCGGTTATGCTCTGCATTAAGAGCAACAACAATGGTGTGAAATTTCAAATTCTTCCTCCATGTCATTTCCTTGTAGATATGAAAATGAAAAACCCATGGGATGAAATGTTTTCCACTTCCGGTTGGTGGAGAGAAGAAAAACATGGTATTAGTGCAATATCTGAAAATAGTACTCTCTCCAAATGGCTCTTTACTTCCAATGCTCTATTCTCAAATCCATGTATCCATATTCCAAGTCTCTTGGACAGAAACTGAGTCACTGTTTGATCAACAGAAAATTTTCTCAAACCGCAATCAAGAACATCCTTTTACAATTGTTCCAAGAAGTGTTGGTATCACTGCATCTCTTATTATATCCAGTTGAATGAATGAATTCCAAGTGATTGCTGATGAAGCTCGGGGTGCCGTAAATCAAATGAAGAGTTATGTTGAAAGCCTCTTGTAATTCTTGAAAAAGAGAAGAGACTCCAGTCTGTGGATGTACTTCTAACTCTTGTGCATCAATGAAAAACACTTTCAGCTTCACTCATTTGTACCTGCATTCTCTTTTTCTACATGCTTTAGATTTTACCTAAGCCAATGGGCCTAGTAAGCATAGTTTGATTTTTACTAGGATTAATGTAAATAACTCTTAAAACTTTGAACCTTTTAATTTCTCAATGTTACCTAAAACATACAAAAATGTATGTTTAGTGAGCTGGGAACTTGACTTTTATTCAGAGTTCCCCTGTCTTTTGTGGGCAGTTTAAAGTCATGCACGTCATACATAAAAAAACTAATGTTTAAGGTCGAAATAGATTTGACCGAAATGGGTTAGAATTGACTCAATTTTTTGAAAATTCATCTAAAAACATATTACCATACACAAGTATGAGGGAAAATATGTCAGATATGACTTAAGAATATTTGAATCTTGAGGAATGATATGAAAAAAAGCTAAAAGGCATTTGAAGAAGTAGTTTCCATGAATGAAGTTACCATTATTTAACAAACCCATTAGGGGGTTGAATTATGCAGGGCCACCTAAGGGCATTGGCTGCATAGTTAAATAAAATAGTATCTTTTGGCTAACAAGTCTGTTATGTAGACTGTTTATGCAAGGCCACCTATGGGCATGTGCTGCATAGTCAGGCAAAATAACTCTCAGAAATTTACTTTCCTAGTGCTAAAAGCCAGTGAATGTTTATGGAGATTCAAATCTTCCAAGGTATAGAGTTTGATGTATGGAAAGAGGTACTTGAATATGGAGAAAATATTTCCAAACAAAATTATCGAAGAACTGGATGAATATCACTCCTACAAAGGATTGACCCAAACGCAGGGAAGGAAAATATAAACCATAGACTTGAATACTTTCAGATCATGAAAAAGGATACGGGACAAATATGTTAAGGATGGCTATTTTTTTGGATCCCTACATACTGTCATTTAAGACAAATAAGGAAAAAAGAGTCATTATTCCCAAGAATGAAGTTACCACTATCCGAAAAAACCGTTAGGGGGTTGAATTATGCAGGGACACCTAAGGGCATTGGATGCATAGTCAAATAATAGTATCTTTTGGCTAACAAGTCTGTTATGTAGACTGTTTATGCAAGGCCGCCTATGGTCACATGCTGCATAGTCAGACAAAAGAACTATCAGAAGTTTGACATTTTTGTGACTAGAAGTCATGAAAAGGGTTACGAGGATCTGAAAATATTTAAGGTTTTGATTATAACACATAAAGATGGGTATTTTTCAATGTGTATAGAGATACATAGATCAATGTTAACCATAATCATGTTGTGGCTGGGTCCTGAATTGAAATGTTGGACTTCACTACGTATTCCATAAGGATGATAATAAAGCTATACATAGTTCTTAAACTATAGTTTAATGTCGTGTGGTACAAAAGTATTAGATATCTTAGTTTAGGGTCATAGATCTTGGACCATTGTAAGAAATACACAGTGTGTGTTTTCATGGGGACTTTTCAGCCAAGGGACTGAAAGCGGAATTTGGGGTTAGGCCCAAAGACAAGGGGCTGGATTCGAGGGACACTCGAACATTCTTACGTATCCCATAAGGATGGGAATCAAGCCTACGTAGTTCTAGAACTACCCTTTGTACAAATTTGGTTCGTACATGTGAAGGGTGAAAGGGGACTTTAGTGCAATGATGGTTTAACCCAAAATAAAAGGTTCGGGCATTTCCATGTATGCACGTAGTCTTTTAAATGAAACATGATTGAAAAATCAATGAAAATAATGGTTCCCTCTCAGGTGAGGGTATCAAAGAAATTTGTAGTTTTTTGTCATATTGGACAAAAGTGTTGTACAGTTTAACGTTTTATAACAAAGTGAACCAATGTAAAGATATTGATTCTAAGGTAGGTTTCATGAATTATCATCGTATAAGATAGAGATGAACCGATGTGAAGAGATTGGTTTTGGGCTTGAAACTTGGGAGGTTTCCTACATACCCAGCCTAGAAGGCAAGGATCAAAGTTTGTGTAGTTCAATTAAAGAATGAATTAATGATCAAGTTGTTCTTGGGGACAATGACCTAAAAAAATGATGTTAGGACTTACACATGGTTAGCGGCCCAGAGAGAGTGTTATGGTTGAGGTTTGCTCTAAGCTCACGTGAGTCATACTCGGTGTGAGAAACAAGAGGTAACAACAACCTTAACGATGCATATTTTAGTGTCATGTAGGACATATAAAGGGAATATGTAGTTTAAAGTCTTGCAGTTAGGACTATTGGTGCTGCACAGTTTAGTGACATGTAGCAGGGACAAAATACAGTTTAATGTCATGTAGGATGTATCACGAACTTTCTGTACAGTTTAGGGTCATGTAGTTAGGATGATGGGGACAATAGAGTTTAACGTCATGTTGGAAAAAAGGGGGGGACTGTGCAGTTTAATGTCATGAAGTGAGGACAAAGGAGTGCACCATTTTAATGTCATGTTGGACGCATTGGGGATTTTTTCCACAGTTTAACGTCATGTTGGACGAAAAAGGGACGATACAGTTTAACGTCATGTTGGACGAAAGTGAGAATAGTTTAAGGTCATATGCATGGACCATGGATGGTTCAATTTAATGTCATGCTGGATGGTGGTGTAGTTTAAGGTCATACAAGACCTTTGATGATTATGTAGTTTTACGTCTTTCCGGACGTAAGGGACTTTTATACAGTTTAGTGTCATGTAGTTAGGACATCACAGTTTAACATCTTGCTGGACGTAAGGGACTTGCAAATAGTTTAGGGTCATATGCATGGACCGTTGATGATGCAGTTTAAGGTCATACAGGACCTAGTTGCAGTTTAAGGTCATACTGGACCATTTAGGGAACTTTTTCACAGTTTAACGTCATGTGGGATGAAAGTACAAATAGTTTAAGGTCATATGTATGGACCGTTGTTGTATAGTTTGACATAATATAGCAAGGAAGAACTGGTGCCGCATAGTTTAGTGTCATGTTGCAAGGAAAAACTGGTGCCACACAGTTTAGTGTCATGTTGCAGTGACAAATAGGACCTAATTTCAGTTTATACAAAATACTTCTTCAAAAATCTGGCATTGGTTGGAATAGTGATGAGTTCTCCATCCATTGAGATTAATGAATAAGCTCCATTGGAGTAGACCCTATTTATTGAATAAAGTCCTTCCCATTTTGGCTCAAGCTTGGGAGGTTTCTTTCTTGGTATCATTGGATTTCTGAGAACTAATACCAATTCTCCCTGAGTGAATGAACAAAGACGAACTTTTTTGTTAAAAGCTCATGTTATTCGATTCTGATAGACTTCCATGTGGTGCAAAGTGCACAATCTTTTCTCATCTAACCGTTCCAATTCATTCAATCACTTTTGAGATTGTTCATCTGTAGATGATTGATCACAAATGGCAACTCTGAGCGAGGGTAGTTGAACTTCAATGGGAAAGACGGCTTCCGTTCCATATACCAATGAATATGGAGTTGACCGAGTTGCAGTGCGGGTGGTAGTCCGATAATTCCATAAAGCATGAAAGAGTTTATTAGGCCATGACCTCTTATCTTTATCCACCATCTTTTGCAGTATATTTGAAAGAGTCTTATTAAAGGCATCTATCTGGCCGTTGGCCGCTGCATGATACTGAGATGAATGGTTGGATTTGATGTTATATTCTTGATACAACTTCTTCATCTCATATAAACAGAAATTGGTGCCATTGTCTGTCAATATGGTATGAGGGACACCAAATCTGGTAATGATGTTAGACTTGATGAAGCTAACAATGCATTTAGAATTGACTTCCTTGAGAGGTATTGCCTCTGCCCATTTGGAAAAGAATTCAGTAGCAGTAAGAATATACTTAAACTGCTTAGCCGTAGCCGAAGGGTAAGTTCCCACCACATCCATTCCCCATGTGGCAAATGGCCATGGGTATTTAGCTGTATAAAGCAACTATAGAGGCTGATGAATGAAGTTGGCATGTACATGGCATGAATGACACTTCTTTGGGAAATCGACACAATCTCGTATCATTGAAGGCCAAAAGTATCCAAGCCTTTGAATTTGATCTGACAATCTATGTCCAGACTGGTGGGCACCACAGACTCCCGCATACACTTCTTTCATGACATCCATTGTCTCTTCACCATCAATGCATCTGAAGAGAACTCCATCAAAATCACGTTTGTAGAGAATTTTCTCTAGGTGATCTGGGCTATCATAAAGAGGAAAATTGACAACACGTCGCCGAATTTGTTCTTTCTCAGCTCTATCAAGTGGAAGTGTTCCATTTTGAAGGTATTCCCTGATAGGTGACCTCCATCATGTAGTATGACCATACAGTTTAAGAATGGGACTAATTTCATTAATTTCCTCTATTCTGATTCAAACATAAGGTGAAATTGCACGACGCTGGGCAATACTGATGGTTGTCTCATCCCGATTTGGATCTGCCAGAGCTATGGCGATATTAGCCAGTGCATCAGTTTGAGAATTTTGTGATCTTGGGACATAAGAAAATATCAGTTCCAAAGGGAATTCCACCATTAACACTCTGACGTAATCATACAAAGGGATTAGTTCTTCTTTTCTAATGGCATAATCCCCATTGACTTGTTTGATTACCAGGTATGAATCACCTTTCACCTTTAAGTGATTAACTTGTGCTTAAAGTGTTAATTCCAAACCTACGATGAGAGATTGGTATTCTGCTTCATTATTGGTACCACCTTCCCACAATAAGAAGGAATAAGGTAACACTTCCTTTTCTGGAGAAATGAGCACAATTCCTAAGCCAACTTTGTTGAATTTAGGATTTTCCATTTTACTCCCTGTTGGAATTCTGGAAGCACCATCAAAATACATTTCACATGCTTGAGGAATTTCTTGAATAGAGAAGACTTCCTCATCAGGGAGTTTAATATCTGAAGATGTGTCTTCCACAGAAGGGTGTTCAGCTAGGAAATCATCCAGAGCTTGGCCCTTTATCGCCTTTTGAGACACATAATGAATATCAAATTACTGCAAAATAACTGCCCACCTTTCCAGACGTCCTGTAAGCATTATACGACTTAGGATAAGTTTGATTGGGTTATTGCGAGATACCAATTGGACCTCGTGATGTTGCAGGTAGTGTCTCAACTTCTGAAATGCAAAGATTAATACTAGGTAGCACTTCTCAATACTTGAATACTGGGTTTCTACTTCAATCATGGTTCGACTAAGATAGTAGAGGCTATTTTCATTCCCAACATCATTTTTTCGAGCAAGAAAGGCACCCAATCATCGCTCTAGAGCTGTCACATAGAGGATAAGTGGTCTTCCTTCAATAGGTGGCATGAGTACCGATGGAATCAAGAGGTATTTCTTGAGAATATCGAATGCTTCTTGACATTCTTCAGTCCACTGGTAAGTGACTCCCTTCTTCATCAATTTGGTGAAGGGCAAACTTTTACCTGCTAAATTGGCGATGAAACGCCGAATATAGGCTAAGTGTCCTTGAAGTCCTCTTAATTCTTTCAAATTTTGAGGAGGTGACATACCAAGGATTGACTTGGTATTCTCAGGATCAAATTCAATACCATGATGGCGTACAAAAAAGCCGAGAAAGTTTCCTGAGGTTACCCAAAACGCACATTTTAAGGGGTTTATCTTCAAATTATGTTGTCGGAGCTTGCAGAATATGACTTCCAAATCATCCAAGTGATTAGAAATTTGTTTGGATTTAACTACCAAATCCTCTACATATCATTCAACAAACTTCCCTAAGAAGGGTTTGAAGATACGATGCATGGTGCGCTGATATGTTGCACCTGCATTCTTTAAGCCAAAGGGAATTACCCGGTAACAAAACACACCCTCAGGGGCTCTGAAGGCTGTAGATTCCTCGTCTTCTGGGGCCATTCAGATCTGATTATATCCAGAATATCCATCCATGAAGGAAAGTGCTTCATAGCTAGTTGTTGCATCAATTAGAAGTTCTGTAATCGGAACTGGGAAATCATCCGTAGGAAAATGCCGATTACAATCTCTGAAACAGATGAAAACTCTAATTTGTCTGTTCTTTTTCTTTACAGGGACAATATTAGCCATCCATTTGGGATATTGAACTTCTCTGATGAAGTTATCTTTGATAAGATTATCCACTTTAGCTTTAATTTTGGAAGCATAATTTGGGTGTGTTCTTCTCGCGGCTTTCTTAAATCCTCTATGTTCTTCTGGTAAACACAAATGATGAGTAGAAACATCAGGATCAAGCCTAGACATTTCTGTATAGTTCCAAGAAAAAATATCTCTATTTCTCTTTAAAAAATAAATATACATCTCTTGCTCTTCAAGGGTCATGTCTGCACTGATTAAAGTGGGGCGTGGATCTTCTTTTGTACCCAGATTTATTCCTCTGAGTTCATCCACAATGGTAGAGATACCCTCTTCAAATGCTGGAGGAGCATCTCTGAGATCTTCCTCTTCTTCTTCATCATGTGTTATTTCTTCCGTTTCTACTTGCATAGTAGATGACAAAGCAGAATTTTCATGATCAGAAGAGATTTTAAAATTTGCACATTTGGAAGAGGAAGTTTCCATTTTTGACCCTATTGTTGATGAAGGGTCTTCTTTGGGTAATAAAGAGGAGATGATGGATTGAGAATCGACATCATTGTTCACCTCTGATGTTTCTATAACTTCTTCTGGCCTAATTGGCGAAGCATAGGCTTGTTGGATTTCAGCAGATGAAATGAAGATGTCACCATTTGCGCTTTCATCACTGCTTGGTAGATTAACAATTTCTCCTTTGTTGTCTGGCTCGATTACCGTAATTGACATTATGGATCTTTCCATAAGAGAATTTTGATTTGGGTCTATCTTGTCAATTTGACTGATAGGCAACACATAATCTGTACTCACATGTGTAAATGGATTTACTGGAATTTTTCCCAAACCATATGGAGCATTAAATTTGGTAATCTCCTTTGTTTTGGATTTCTCCTTTTGCTTCATTTGATAGAATTCCGCCTCAATGTATTGAGACTCACATGTCTTGAATGGGGCCTTATCACCATACAACGTCCCAACTTGACCATCGAAATAATATTTGAGACATTGATGGTATGAAGAAGGGATAGCCACATGTTGATGTAGCCAGGGTCTTCCAAGAAAAATGTTGAATGCTGAGTCTTGATCAACAACCATGAAATCTGAATTGGATACAAGATCTCCAAACTGAGTTCTGAGTGTAACTTCACCCAATGGTTCTTGTTCATTTTTATCATATCCCTGTAGCATGATGGTGGAGGGAGATAAATCAGATTCTGTGAGGACCAATCGACGAAGTATACGAATGGGCATGAGGTTGACTCCTGAACCATTGTCAATGAAAACTCTTCGAACATCCACACCATTGACTTTGCCAGACAAGTACAATGGTCTAATATTTTCATGCACAACATCATCTTTATCTTCATCAGTAAAGGATATTATTGCATGACTTCTTGCAGGATTATTCTCTATGTGATAGATTTCAGCTGCAGCAATTTCAGTTTCAAACTTCTGAGGACTTGACAAAGCCTCGATGAGTGCTTCCCAAAGATCTTTTGATAGATTCAAAGCATCTAGAATTGATAACGTGGCTGGTACTAGGGCCAAGTGTTTCAATATATCATAATTTTGATCTAGAGGTCTGCGTTTCCCAATAGGAATATGTGGTTTAGCAGGTACCTTGGAAGTAGATGCTTTGGAAGTTGATGCATCTTGTATTGGGATAGGAGTTGGCAACATTCCTGGTTTTGGAAGATTAGACCGATTAGATCCATTTACTTGCTAAGAGGAAGAAGATGGAACCTTCATCCAGTCTTCCAAAATAACTGTGCCAGGACTGAATTTTCTATTGGTAGAAGAACTTGCTTGTTCTTGTTGAGCTCGCTAAAGGGCTCTACCACGAGTTTCTGTTGCGTACACAATTCTAGCAGGGGTAGAATTGGAATAGCGGCTTCTGAAAGATCCACGTCTTCCCCTGTATCCTGAGCCCCTGGAACTTCCTATGATTCCTCTGTTTGATACAGGGAATTCAGGATCATCAAAATTGAAACTGTGACTGGCATATGGATATGTTAATTGAATCATATTAACAAAACCAAAGATTAACTCTTCGTCTGATGAAGGCTCTTCCTGATTAGCCTGTTTAGGTTGTGCCGTTTGGTGGGGCAGTGCCCGTGGCTTTGAAGTAGATGGCATGATGTCCAAAAAAGTCAAAGACAACTTAGGCTTTGACACATACTCATCTTCTTCTGATTATTTTTATTTCTTTGAATCATGCCGTTTGTTTGAGGACATTCCCTCTGATGAAGAGGGTTTTGCTACAACATTCATGGTTGAAGACACAATTGGTTTCCTTAATTGTGTTCGCAAAATAGCATGAGTTAGATTTATTGTCTTTCTGACCATCCAATCATTATAATATTGTGTATTTTTTCTTTTGACTTCCTGCCATTCATCTTCCTCCTCTGGAACTATAGCAGTGACAGATGCTACCTGGGCCAAGGAGCCTTTCAATGTGACCTGTCCCGAGTCGACCATCTTTTGTAGGAGGTATTTGAAGACAAAACACTCCTGGATGGGGTGCCCCGATATTTTATGAAAATGGCAATAATTAGGATGGTCTTCATCTCCTTTGTTTTTTGGCCTCTTGGGTATTGGCAATTGAACCAAATTGTTTTCCAGAGCCGAAATTAAATAACCAGGAATTTGTTCATTTCAAAAAGAATATGTTTTGCTCTTCAGATCCTCAAATTGTTTTTGTCTTTGATCTTTTTGATTATTTGGATGAAAAGGCCTTTGTTGTTGGAGCTCAGAAGGTGGATCCCTTCGATAAGATGAAGGTTTTAAGGTAGAAATAGGTACAGGTGCTTGTTTAAGCATAACTATAACAGTTTTTGCTTTACCCATTCTCCTTCCTGGAGCTGATGGAATTACACGAGATTTAGCCTTATCCTGTATAAGAGAATCTTCAATCTGGTGAGCGATTGAAGTAAGGTCTCAAAACCCTCCTATGTATTTCATAGGGATTAACGGCGTGTGTAATTCGTCACGCAGATTTTCCACACAGATTGGCAACAATTCTTCTTGAGGGAGTGCTAAAATCAAGGAATATGTTAATCCCTTCCATCGAGCAATGAAATCAGAGACCCTTTCATTCTCCCTTTGCTTACAGTTTGTAAGATCGAAAACTGTTGTCTTTGGCAATGTTGAGCTAAACTGAAGGAGGAATTTTTGGAAAAGATCCTCCCATCCGGTAATTGACTGGGATTGCAAGCTTGTATACCAAACAAAAGCTGGTCCTTGCATGGTTCGCACGAAGCATCTGAGTTTCACTGCTTCTTGCTGCTCCGGATTTCCCATCATAGGATCGCAACAAGACACGTAATGCGTCAAATGTTGTTTAGGATTACCTGATCCATTGAAAATAGGTAATACAGGGTTCCCAAAACTGGATAGAGGAGAAATTGAATCTACCCATTCAGGGTAAACTTTCTTTTCTGGTTGAACTTGCACATGCTTCTCTTCCATAGTTTCTAACCGAGCTGTTAATGACTCAATAGTAGTTATTAACCTTTGAGAAACATCCGGTTGAACTTGGACTTGGGTAGGTGCAATGACTGGATCTTGGACAGATGTGGCGATTGGTACTGCAACTGATCGTAGCACTGCCAACTGTTGTTGCACTTGACCCGTATGATTAGACCTGTGAGGGTGTACTGATAGAGGAGGATATTCTTGATCCATCTCATTAGCTGCAACAAATTGCTTTGACTGACTGACTCCAGCATGGTTAAGAAGAATACTATTCTGAAGTAGTTCTGCATTCAACCTTCTTAATTCTTTCATTTCTTCCCCCTATTATGAAAATCTCTGCTCTAGTGAGAGCGATTGACCTTCTCCAGAGGAAGGATATGTAACCTGGTTCTTTCTCTTCCCTTTGCTGGATCCTTTTCGGAGAGGGGTAAGTGGGTTACTCGAAGGATTACCTAAGTTCTGAGTAATCCTTTAACTTCATGTACGCACACCTTCTTCATTTGTGTTGGTGCGTACATCTTCTTGAGCAGGAACCTCTTCATCTGAGTCCCCTGAGTGAGCCTCATCTGGTGGATCAGCAACAACGACATTGATGACATTGATTGATGCATAGCTCATTACATCCCTTCTATCATCATTTCTGTGATATTGTCTTCTTCCATGTCTTTTATGAGACATTGCCTTTTGTTGATTCAATCCCTCAGGAACTTCTTGATGATCCGTAATTTGGAGGGAATCTTCGGATAATTTGGATCTTCGTTCCTCTTGAGGTTTCTTCCCTAATCGAGAAAAGACCAACTTTATCTGAGGAGGGGATTGATGATTTGAAAAAGTCTCCAGTCCAGTGGACTAGGGTTGTTCTTGCTGTTCTTGCTCAACTCCCCAAATCCTTTTTGTTGATTCCAAGGGTTGGTTTAAAAGAGTCCCCAGTCTGGCGAGCTGGGGTGGTTCTTGATATGCTATGTCTGAGACTTTCTTGAAAGTCCTCCTGATCTTGCGAACCTTAGTTTGGAAATTAGCCGGATGCATTAATCTGTATCCGCTTTTATCACCCAGTTTAAAAGACCGTTGGATGATTTCTGACACTTCTGTCATTTGGTGATGTGCTTGCTCCAAACGAGAGGCCTGTTCAATATTCTCGTTTGCTTGATGCAAGAGTAATTCAACAACTTGTTCTCTGTATTCTTGATTTTGAGAGGAACTAGTTGAAGCATGTTCTTGGGAAAGCTTTTGATTACAAACAAAGCCCATTGACCATGGCTGGACATGGGCAATGACATTGCATGAGACCATTTTCGGCGGGCTTTGCTGACTGGAGAGCACCGTGAAATGCAATGCTCCATGAACACCCCATCCTCTGACACGAATACCAGATGGGGCATTGGCAATTAACTGACACAATCATCTTAGTGTGCCAAGGAATGAACGTTGAATGGCTCTCTACTACTTTTCAGCCTTCGGATATCGAGAGACTGATAGAGACGCAAAATCAATCTGGCGTTGTAACCCTTCTGTTATCTTAAGATGATTTTAATATTCATCATAAGATAATACTTTCTTTTTCAACTGATAAAGAGTTTTCCATATGTTGATATGAATATCATGAACTTCATCTTCCGTCAACATTTCTGGAATATTATACTGAGAGTCATCCAGAGGCCAAAACATAACTGGCACTTCACCTTTCGCCAATTGTTTTATCATATTCAGAATTTCCTATTTATCATTTGATGAAGATTCTTTTACCTGATTTGGCCAGAGTTGGTGTTTCCTTGTTGCTTCATTGGATTCAACAAGATTGGTAGAGAAATCATTAATCAAACTAGAAGATGCATGACTTAGGGGTGGTTCAGATAATGACCTACACCTTGGGATATCTTCTGATTGAGAAATTATTTCAACTGCTAGCTATGAAGCTTCAGACATGACTGGTTTCACATTTGCAAGCGCCTCAAGATAAGAGGGCTTTCTCAACACTACATTGTCCACTGGAGCATTTTCCGGGCAATGTGCATCACTACTGTGGAGAGGACTTTCGCAGCGAAATTCATCATCATGGGGAGGACCACCATAATGGGTTATAGAAGAAGATTAAATCTCTTGCTCCTTGGTCTTCTGACCACACAGAGGGTTCATGTAGCTCTCATATGAAGATGAAACTTCAAGATCGACCAAATTGTCATGAAGCAATCCTTCATGAGGAAGTTTCTGTTGAAGACCTTCAGAATTAATTTTCCCACTATTGGGAACTGAGGGAGTAGAATCTTAAATTCCAATAGATAATTGTCTGAGGGATTCAAGAACTCCAGCATCGGGCAAGGCCTTGTTACTGATTGGCCCTTGATCTCCTGACTGTTCTGGGCGGGTCTTTTTCTTATACGCCTTCTTACTCACCTTGGAAACCACTTGTTGACGAAAGTGGCTACTTTGAGCAGGTGTATGTGCCTAATCAGGAAAGAGGGTCAGGTTAGGCTGACGATCTCCTCTCAAATCAGGTGTATGTTCCTGACTTGGTTGTCCGTTTGATATGGGGGAGTATGCCCCATAACCCTCTTGGACTGGAACAGATGTGTGTGTCTGTTCCGGAGTGAATTGTTGATGTATCACTCCATTGGTAGGGATAGATTTATGTGTATTTCCCTGAGATGCCGCTGAAGTTGTTATAATATCCTTCCAGGAATCCAGAATATGAGCAGGGATTTGCTTCTGCTCTTTCACCATTGATAGAATATTCTTGGTGACTTCAGTTGCCTGAACGAGAATATACGTCCATTCAGGGCTTGGAGTAGGTGTATGTGCCTGCTCCTATCCTCCTTTTCCTGTCAGTGAATCCTGACAGTACTCAAGTGTGGGGGCAGAGAGTTTAGTCTGCCTCCTATTTATTGTCGGGGCTTTCCGACTAACTTCTCCAAATGCTACCAAGCGAGACTGTTGGTAGGATTGATTAATACTAGAAGGTTTATGTGCCTACTGATTGCACTTCGCCAAACGTGGTTGACGAGATCAATCATATGTAGTCAGACGAGCCTACTGACTAGCTGATGATGTATAAACAGGTGTATGTTCCTGCCTATAGTACTCCGCTGGAATTTCCAGGAGGGATTGACGTGATGCTGCCAGACGAGTCTGCTAGACAGCAGAATTAAAACGGGCAGGTGTATGTGTCTGCTCGTTTCTTGCCACCAAGTTAGGTTGGTGGACTTCTCCGGAGATGGCAGAGATGAGAACCTGCTCACTGCTGACCAGATTCTGCCTCTGGTGGTTCGTCTTGCTTGCTCGGGTTCGAGGAACCTGAGCCGAACGCCTGGAGTCGGTACCCTCATCATGTTGAGGGCGCACCACCGCACAAGTCTGGCGGCGATTGTTAGTGGGAGACCTCAGGAAGGACTCCTGTCTGTTTGAATTAAGGTCCTTAGGGACCTGCTCATTCACCTCCCCAGAATAAGGGAGCGAATGGTGATTGCGTTCTAGGGATAACGACCCGAAACTGTTGGAGATGGTAGTCAGCACCGCATGCTTCTTGATAACTGGATGTCATTTTCCGGACGACCGATGTGAGTTATTTACTTGGAGGGCTTGTCGGGCAGCCTCCAGAGTTGGGATGGTACCGTGTTGATGGTACTCCTTAACCAGTGTGTTTGATATCCAGCATTGAAGACGCTAAGTAGGTGATATCATCCTAAGAGCGGACGATGATCCAGCAGGTGTAGCAGCAGTGGTATTTACAGTAGCAGTATTCACAGGTGTGAACTTGAGAGCAGCCATTCTAGAAATGTAGAAGATCTTGGAAAAGAGGGCCTGTTTTATATAACATACGTAATCAAGATAAATTCAGCAACTACATCTTTTTGATGAGCACATATGTCAATGATTGTTTTTGTTGGCCCTCTCATTGAGTTTTAAATAGGGGACTAACAAATAGGTAAAACATTATTTTAACTTGGTTAAGGATTCACATCGGGTTCACCATTTTTGTTTCCCTCGAAATCCGGGGATGACCACCTTGATGGGAGGTTCAAAAGTTCTGATCGGTTTCTAATGGGTTTGTTCGTAGAACCGGAAACATCCAATGATTCCACATCCATTCGGACCTACTTTCCAAAGGTAGGTGATCATTAGTTTGTGGACTGATGAGGCTTAAGAATTTTCATTGGTCGAGAGGATGGGAGGTCGGACTCATCACACCTTTTTTAGGGGAATTATTGTCTACTACGGGACTCTCTTTATAGATTTAAGTTATGTTCGTGAATCCTTATTACATTACCAAGTATAAAATGAGCGTTCCTTTAGATCTAACAATCAATGATTAAATATGTATGAAATTTAGAGAATCTTTTGTATGTATCCAAGGTTCTTCATCGATAGAGAATCATATGTATTTGTTAGAGATTCTTGCTCAATGGTACCCTTCGACACATTTATACAGAAGTCTCTTGGTCATTATGATGACCATGCTGGTTTTAAATCCACTCAGTGGGGCACTTGAAGTTTATTGTCATTCAGAAGGACATGGATTATTTTAGAGTTGGGATCGAACCCGTAGACGGGCTACCTATGTATCCTTTGTTTAAAAAAGGAATCAGAACCCATGTAGTTTGAGTAAAGGAGTATGATGTTTATGATTTATGGCTCAAATAAGGATGTCAAAATTACTTTTACACTCTAAGCTCACGTGAGTCTTGCACTAGTGCAGAAAACGTTTTTTACGTCGGTTATTTTTTATTATTTACGTCGGTTTTTAGGCGACGTTAATACGGACGACGTTATAAATAACGTTTTTTACGTCGGTTATTTAAAACCGACGTAATTTCCCTAACATCACGGTGGTTATCACGTCGGTTCATATAATAACCGACGTGATAAATATGCGCGGGGGGTTTTATCACGTCGGTTATTCCATAAACCGACGTGATAAACCCTTCCCCTGGCCTATTATCACGTCGGTTATTTAGGAAACCGACGTGATAAAAAGGCCTGGGAAACGTTTTAGCACGTCGGTTATTCAATAACCGACGTGGTAAATCGATTCCCAGGCCTTTTATCACGTCGGTTATATTAAGAACCGACGTGATAAAATCCCCGGGAACGGTTTATCACGTCGGTTCTAGAAAAAACCGACGTGATAAACCCCTACCGATTTATTTACCACGTCGGTTATAAAATAACCGACGTGAAATTTTTTTTTTTTAAATAATTGCACTGCTCTCACCAAAAAGCAACCAGAAACCAAACAAAAATAACCATGCCAGCCCTCCCCCAAGCCCCAACTGAACCCCACCCTCATCTATACCCACCTAACAACCTGGCCAGCCCTCCCCCACCACATTGGAGCCCCACCACAACCCTTGGACACCCCTCCCATATCCCTTGGACACCCTCCACCCCTTGGACACCCCCACCCTCATTTACACCCCCAAGACCCCTAGTACAGCCTCAAACACCCATTGGACACCCCCCCACACCTTGACAGCCCTCCCAGACACCTTGGACACCCCCCCCCCCCTCATTTACACCCAACCTGCCCCTTGGACACCCCCCACCCCTTCGACAGCCCCCCCACCCTCATTTACACCCCTCGAACACTAGGACAGCCCCAAACACCCCTTGGACACCCCTCCCATATCCCTTGGACACCCCCCACCCCATGGACACCCCCCACCCCTTGGACAACCCCCCACCCCCTGGACACCCCCCCGACCCCTTGGAAACCCCCCCATCCCCTTGGACAGCCCCAAACACCCCTTGGACACCCCTCCTATATCCCTTGGACAACCCCCCACCACTTGGACCCCCCCCCCCCACCCCTTGGACAGCCCCCCCCCCCCACCCTCATTTACACCCAACCGACTCCTTGGACAGCCCCAAACACACCTTGGACACCCCTCCCATATCCCTTGGACACCCCCCACCCCTTGGACACCCCCCCACCCTCATTTACACCCCCCCCCCCCCCCGACCCCTAGGACAGCCCCAAACACACCTTGGACACCCCTCCCATATCCCTTGGACACCCCCCAAACACCCACCCACCCCCTTGGAACCTCTCCCCCCATACCAAAATCCAGACCAGAAAAACCATCAACAGTAGACCAAAACAAGAAGTAGAGAAAAATTAAACATTCACTTATATAACATTCAAAACTTACAATGTCAACTTCAAAAAATACTAAATCCAACCTAAACGACTACGAAATACACAATTACATTGACAATATTCAAAATTACATTTTACATTTCAAACAACTAAAAGTCAATCAAACCTGTAAAATAATTTGACCACTCCACTTGTAAGTGTTTGATATCTTCAGCAGTAAAGCGTTGAGGGTCATCAAAAAGCTACAATGGAAAAGGATAGTAGTCAACGTGTATAATGAATAAATCAAATTGAAATATTATTAGAAAGAGGAAATCTTACCAGGTCAAAACTCAGAACTGTCCCAGTTGTTATTATTTCATACATAAATCTTAACATGTAATATCCGCATTCGATTATGCCTTGTTGCTCATGACATTTCTGTTTGAATGAGTGTAAATTCAATATATATTTTTTATGTAATAAATCAAAATGTACAAATTATAAATGGATATTTACCTTCGCATGTACATATTTGATCTTGTAATTCCTTTTCTTTGCGCTTTTTCGAAAGTGGACCCATGCCCTGTTAGAAAATAATACGAATGGGGTAAATTTAAAATTCATTATAATATATAAAACTATTGTGAAATTGAAACTTACGTTTCCAATATATTCTTAAAACTTTCTCGCACATCATCATGGAGAGAGCATATCCAATAAAGTGTTTTCTCCCTAGGGCAAAAAACCCCTAACATCCAATGATCCCTGAGAAAAGGAAATTTAACGTTAGTGGTTTTTTATGTTAAAAGATAATTAACTCTTTGAGAGGGATGTGTTTCATACCTCTCACAAAAAGGCATCATCCAACACTGTGTGATTACATTCTTTTCAAATCTATCAGCAATATAAAGCATTCTTTGTTCCTCATCCAATGCACATGCTTCAGGGGAAATCAATTGTGGGTCCACGAATCCATATACATCTGTCAGCTCATTCCTCTCACAAATTTTATACATATACCTAATACAAAGCAGACATAAGTATACATTTTTAATAAATATAACGCAAGGAAAAGGAGTTAAGACTTACATGATAAAAATTTGCACCACGTTGATGCCCAACTTATCTCCAGTGACAAACTCCATGATATCAGTTTTCATAATCCCCACACATAGTTCACGTCCACAGACATGAGCTTCCATTGTAAAGTCATAATGATCCGCCAACAAATTTGAATATCTTGACAATTTGTCAAGACTGCTAGTATCTGCATCTGATGTCATAGCTATCTGTCTTTGTTGTTGTCTATACAGTATTTCTTTACCTTTGAAGTATTCCTGTAAAAATAAATTGAAAAATATATTAGTTTTCAAATGATAAAACATTAATAAAAATATAAAATAAAAGATATAACATCCATACCTCTATGGTAATGAGTCGAAGAAGTCTGGATGGCCAAAGTAAAAAATGGCCGATACTATGTCCAACTGTCGTCACCTCATCTGTAGGTAATGGTATCCGAGCTGATCTATCTATAATATCCTGTACAGTGACCCTCTGATTCTCTACCTCTAACTATTGATGATGAACTGTATCTCCTATACAATATACCATCCCATATGCAACTATATGATGTTGAGGATCATCAACATACAACTCACAATAAGTAGGTAGCTGCGGCGGAGGAGGAGGATCAAAAATGGGGTCCGCAGGCTGAGGTGGGGGAGTGGGAGCTACTGGGAGAGGTGGAGTGGGAGCTGCACCCTGAAATTGTCTTTGCAAGTCTGCAAACATTAACTGCACCGATGCTCTAATCTTGTCCTCCATTGTCGCATTAATATTATGGACTTCAGCCTCCAACGATTCTATTTTTTTTTATAAACTCCCTCAACGTTAGAAGTTGAGGAACGTGGCAACACTTTTCTTACCGATACACCTGCCGGATATCCTCTTACACGGCCAGGATGTTCGGGCTTTCCCAATGCCACAGATAAAATATCTTCCCTCCCAGATGGTGTAAATGTCCCCTGTGAACTCTGCTCCTCAAGAGAGTCCTGTAATAATTAATTGAACTTTTCTATAATGATTGGAAATATATGACGAAAATAGTAAACTTAAATAAATAAAATAGATATCTTACAATCCTCTCAACTACGAGTCTCGATTCTTCCGAAAGATATTGTCTTTTTTTTCCCTTCCGAGCTCTTTTCCATTTCTCATGTCTAGATGGAGGGGATGGAGGGGCCACCTCTCCAGAGCTTGAAGACTCAGCTCTTAGTTGTTGAAATTTTTCTGCCATCATTTGTTCTTCCAATAATGCATACCCTCCCCGAGATAAACTATGAGGGTATACATTTTTAGATTGGATCTCTTGATGAGCTTTCCTTGTTTGCTGTAAATTAAGAATAAGTAATCATTAACAAAACAATAATAAGATCATTTATATAAGAAAGCTTATAAAAGTTTACATTGCCCTTACCAAAAATGATTCTTTTCTTATACTTTCAAAAAATTCTCTCCATGTGTCTTCATCTATAAAAGGATATATACGACATGGATTCTCACGACTTCTATGACCATAAATGAAATCAGATGAGAGGGTTGATTTGAAATCCCTCCATCTCCTAGCAGCCAACGATAAGCATTTCTTCCTGACTCCTCCAGTGTCAGGAATATCAAATGTCATCTGATAAAAAAGAGGTTAAAAATATTATATATACTAGAAACATTTAAAGAACAGTCAAACAATAGAAAAAGATCTTACCAAAATGGTCTCCCACAGCTGAGAAATTATCGCCTTATCCACACTTCTCCAATCATCATAGAGAATGCTTACTTTGCTCTTAGCCTGAGTTGCTACAAAACCCTTAAAATCTTTAGCATTTGGACCTCTAGGAAGATCATCCTCATCAAACTCCACGACTATCCTCTCCTCCTTCGTACGGGCAAGTGATAATTTTGGTAAACGTGTGCACCCACGCTTACCAACCTTTGAACTCTTTTTCGTAATAGGAGCATGTGAATGTTCCTCCCCAGATGTATGACCAATATGCTCATCTCCAGAATCATGTGGCTGATCAACTGATTGATCTGTCATTTTCCTTCAAATCAAAAAAACAAACATTAGTTCACAAATAGAAAAGTGTACTAAATTACATAATAGTAAACATCGGTAATATGGTAAGCATGTTAAACAATGATAAACATGGTAAACACAAGCAAAATGTTGCCAAGTAGTTGGCATAAGAAAGCTGAAAAGTGGACTCACTGATGCCACCGGCCGGCCGCTGGCTCACCACCGGCCGGCCGCTGGACCAGACAGAGAGCCTTCCTCTCTGTCTAAACCACCGGCCGGCCGCTGGCTCCTCACCGGCTGGCCGCTGGCTCCTCACCGGCCGGCCGCTGGTGATCCAGACAGAGAGGAAGGCTCTCTGTCTGGTCCACCGGGCGGCCGGTGGTGATCCAGCGGCCGGCCGGTGGACCAGACAGAGAGCCTTCCTCTCTGTCTGAACCACCGGCCGGCCGCTGGCTCAACATCGGCCGGCCGCTGGTGATCCAGACAGAGAGGCTCTGTCTCTGTCTGGACCACCGGCCGGCCGCTGGCTCAGCACCGGTCGGCTGGTGGACCAGACAGAGAGCCTTCCTCTGTCTGAACCACCGTCCGGCCGCTGGCTCAACACCGGCCGGCCGCTGGTGATCCAGACAGAGAGGAAGGCTCTGTCTGGTCCACCGGCCGGCCGGTGGTGAGCCAGCGGCCGGCCGGTGGTTCAGACAGAGAGGACCGGTTGCCGGTGCGCCCAGGACTTCTCCTCTTTACGGTTTTTATTGTTTTATCGTTTTGGTTTGATACATATTTTAATAAGTAAAAAATTTATAGTATCTAACATTATATGAAAAAACTAAATGTAAACAAGAAATAAACTTGTGTTACCTGTAATTTTAGGAATTTACAGTTGGATTGTTTTCCCAAATTCCTTCGTCGTGATCGTTCCTTATGGCACAAACCATGTCTTCAACATACTCATCATTATGTTCTGTTAATCTTTCCATGGAAGTAGGGATCTCACATAAATCAGCATCTTCATCAAATTCATCCTCACCAACATATTGGTTTTTCCCTTGTAAAACAACAGCCCACTGCATATCTGATTGATCTACTACATAGAAAATTTGTTTGGCATGTGTTGCCATTATAAAAGAATCAGCTGTGTCTTCCAATCTATTCAGATTAACAAGTGTCATTCCAAATTCATCGTGTCTGACACTGTTGTTACCGATAAACCATTTACAGTTAAAAACGGGAACTTTAATTTTAAAGTAATCAGCCTCCCATATGTCTTCAATCACTCCATAATATGCACTTGATGCCGAAATTGGGTTTCTGTCCTTAGCACTCGAAAAATGCATTGCTTCTGCAAACACCAATACACCACTATTCTGAACTGCACTTCTGTTGTCCTGAGCTTTCGTATGAAATGTATAGCCATTAATGTCATAAGCGGACCATGTTATCACATTTAAAGATGGACCACCAACTATCCATTTTAATGTCTCTGATACATCTGATCTACCAAGCAAGGTCTTTTTAAACCATGGCAAAAAAGTTTTGTTGTGCTCATTCAAAATCCACATTTCTTTCTTCTTTGGATGACATTGTTTCAACTCATTAATATGCAATGTGATATACGGTTGAACATCAGCTATGTTATTCAAGATGTATGATTCTAACTTCTTCATATGTTCAGATGACAGTGATTTGACTTTCAAGCCACGAATCCCCTTTCCCTCATTATTAACCCGTTCATGGCGAGATGGAGGCAAACCTATGTGTTGCGCCGTAGCCAAGTAACTCGTACAAAACTCTGCTACCTCCTCAGAAATATACTTTTCAATAATGGAGGCTTCAGGTCGATATGGATTTTTAACATATCCCTTTAATATTTTCATATACCTTTCAAAAGGATACATCCAACGAAGATATACAGGTCCACAAAGCCTTATTTCTCGAACCAGATGAATCAGTAAATGCACCATCATATCAAAAAAAGTTGGAGGAAAATACATTTCCAAATGACAAAGTATAATAATTGCATCCTTTTCCAAAATGTTCAAAGCATTCACATCAATCGCCTTGTTGCAAATTGAATTGAAAAAATAACACAACCTCATTATAGTCTTTCTGACACGGATGGGCAATATTCCACGCAGTGCAACTGGTAGAATTTGTTGCATCATGACATGACAATCATGTGATTTCATACCTATCAACTTCAAGTCTTTCAATGAGACAAAATTTTTTACATTTGACGAATAACCTTGAGGCACTTTGATATCATGAAGACACTGACAGAAGCTACTTTTCTCCCTCTTCGATAATGTATGACAAGCCGGGGGAAGAAATGTTCGTCTTCCTTTAGGAGTGGGAGCTAACTCCAAACGTATTCCCATTGACAGTAGGTCTAACATTGAATTCAACCCATCTTTTGTCTTTCCTTTAATATCTAGCAATGTTCCGATCAAAGAATCACAGATATTCTTCTCCACGTGCATGACATCAATATTATGTTTGACTTCATGATACCTCCAATATGGTAGCTCAAAAAATATTGACCTTTTCTTCCAAATATTTCTATCATTACCAGATTTCTGTGTCTTTCCCAATGTCACATCAAGGTTTTTCACCCTCTCAAAATACAATTCTGGGGATAAAGGTTGAGGAGCAGTATCAAATTCTTGTGAGCCATTGAATGCCTTTTTTAGTCTTCTATAAGGGTGATCCATAGGCAAAAACTTTCGATGACCCATGTACACTGTTTTCCTCCCATGATGCAATTGACAATATGACGTCTGTTGTTCGCAAATTGGACATGCTTTATGCCCTTTAACACTGTATCCAGACAAATTTCCATATGCTGGGAAGTCATTTATAGTGAATAGAAGCACTGCATGCAGTTGAAAATATTCCATTTTATAAGAATCATACACCCTAATACCATCAGCCCATAACAGTTTCAAATCATCAATCAGCGGTGACAAGTATACATCAATATCATTGCCGGGTTGCTTTGGACCAGAGATCATGATACTCAACATGAAATATTTGCGCTTCATACAAACTTCAGGAGAGAGGTTGTAAATTACCAATAAAACAGGCCATGAACTATGTGTGCTACTGAGGGTTCGGTATGGATTCATTCCATCTGTGCACAAGCCTAGTCTCAGATTTCTAATTTCATTTCCAAATGTAGGGTACTGGGCATCAATTTTCTTCAATTGTGGACAATCAGCTGGATGACGTATTTTTCCATCACATACCCGCTCATCAGCATGCCATCTTAACCTTTTTGCATCATGTGAATTAGCAAATAAACGTTTGAAACGAGGAATTATAGAAAGATACCAAAATACCTTTGAAGGGAGCTTTGTAATCTCTACATCAGCTTGTGATTTTTCTTTCACCTTATACCGTGATGTCCCACATTTGGGACACTCTTTCAGAAATTCATATTCCTTCCTATATATAATGCAGTCATTCGGACATGCATGTATTTTCCTGTATCCCAATCCCATCGGGCATAATATTTTTTTGGCCTTATAATGTGAATCTGGAAGATCGTTATCTTTTGGAAGAATGTCTTTCATCAATTGTAGCAGCTCTGTAAAACTTCTGTCACTCCATCCATGTTTCGCCTTCAGGTTAATCAATCTTAACACTGCCGACAAAACCGTAAAATCTGTACAACCAGGATATAATGGTTTTTCGGCATCACCATATAGACGTGAAACTCTCGGTTCTATCTCAATTTGTTCTGCTACAATATCGCGAATCATTTCTTCAATTCCATCGGAGTTACCATCTTGCGATTCATTATCATCAGTGACATTCTGTCCAGTTTCGCCATGCCAAATCCAAGGGTTGTAACTCGGATTGAAACCATGACAAATCAGATGATCTTTTATCTCTCTACTTTTCAACTTCTTCATATTCAGACATTTCAGGCATGGACAGAAAAAAATGTCACTACTTGGAACATTTCGTTTAGCAAATTCCAAAAAGGCATCAACACCTTCCTCATATTCATTGCTCATTCGATGTGCCGTAATCCAACTTCGACTCATTATTACCTATAACAAATAGCAAAAATATATATATTTTTTAGATAAGACAAATATATGTTTATATGAAAAAAATCATAATTTGAATATAACAATTTTGAAATATAAAACAAATCGATGTGTAAACCCCCCTGGACACCCCCCGACCCCTCTGGACAGCCCCCCACCCCTCCTGGACACAACCCCCCACCCCCGACCTGCTTGGACACCCCCTTGGACACCCCCCAACCCTATGGACAGCCCCCCCACCCCTCCTAAACACCACCCCCACCCCCTACCCCCTTGGACACCCCCCTGGACACCCCCAACGCCCACCCACACCCTTGGACAGCCCCCCACACCCACCCACCCCCTTGTAAACCCCCCTGGACACCCCCTGACCCCTCTGGACAGCCCCCCACCCCTCCTGGACACCACCCCCCACCCCCTACCCCCTTGGACACCCCCCTAGACATCCCCCAACCCTTTGGGCAGCCCCCCCACCCACCCGGACAACCCCAAATACCCTCTGGAGAGGCCGCCACCCACTTGGACAGCCCCCCACACCCATCCACCCCCTTGGACACCCCCCTGGACACCCCACCGACCCCTCTGGACAGGCCGCCACCCCCTTGGACAGCCCCCCACACCCACCCATCCCCTTGGACACCACCCTGGACACCCCCCGACCCCTCTAGAAAGCACCCCCACCCCTCCTGGACACAAACCCCCACCCTCGACCTGCTTGGACACCCCCCTGGACACCCCCCAACCCTCTGGACAGCCCCCCCACCCCTCCTAAACACCACCACCCACCCCCTACCCCCTTGGACACCCCCCTGGACACCCCCCAACACCCACCCACGCCCTTGGACAGCCCCCCACACCCACCCACCCCCTTGTAAACCCCCCTGGACACCCCTGACCCCTCTGGACAGCCCCCCGCCCCTCCTGGACACCACCCCCCACCCCCTACCCCCTTGGACACCCCCCTGGACATCCCCCAACCCTCTGGACAGCCCCCCCACCCACCCGGACAACCCCAAATACCCTCTGGAGAGGCCGCCACCCACGTGGACAGCCCCCCACACCCATCCACCCCCTTGGACACCCCCCTGGACACCCCACCGACCCCTCTGGACAGGCCGCCACCCCCTTGGACTGCCCCCCACACCCACCCATCCCCTTGGACACCACCCTGGACACCCCCCGACCCCTCTGGACAGCCCCCGACCCCTCTAGAAAGCACCCCCACCCCTCCTGGACACAACCCCCCACCCCAGACCTGCTTGGACACCCCCCTGGACACCCCCCAACCCTCTGGACAGCCCCCCCACCCCTCCTGGACACCACCCCCACCCCCTACCCCCTTGGACACCCCCCTGGACACCCCCCAACACCCACCCACACCCTTGGACAGCCCCCCACACCCACCCACCCCCTTGTAAACCCCCCTGGACACCCCCCGACCCCAAATCCATGCACCTATTCCATGGTTGTGTGTGAATAAAGTAGTAATAACTGTAAAAGGGCAACCCATCCAAATGGACACGCCCCAACCCTCTCGGGGATTTATAGAAAACGATGAAAAATTAGTGAAATCATAAAATTACTCAATATTGCAAGTCGAACAAATAGATCTAGGGATGATAAATAAGATTATGGTGCCAAAACGAGTTAAAAGGGTTCGCAATCGAAGAATCTTAGCTAGTTTCAACAAAAAAATCACAACACATATATATTTACTATCCGCGAAAAAAAACGAACGAGTGGGAGGATTACCTGAGTGCTGCGAGTTTAGATGATTGATCCGAGGAGATTAAATATGAGAAACGATGATCGCAAAACGAATCTAAACCAACGAAATGGACGAGCCGATTCGGGTTTACGCGCGAGAGAGACGAGTCGCGACTGTCGAAGGTAAACTCGCGAATGACAATCCACGGGTCTGGGTAAATTTTTAATTGAGTTATCACGTCGGTTATTCAATAACCGACATGATAATTGTTTTAAAAACATTTATAACGTCGGTTATTTCAATAACCGACGTAAAAACCTTCCTCCGATTCATTTTTGACGTCGGTTATTTTATAACCGACGTAAAAAATGGCTCAAAATCCTCGTTTTTTTACGTCGGTTATAGAATAACCGACGTCAAAAACATCTGCGGATTCTTTTTTTACGTCGGTTATTTTATAACCGACGTAAAAAAGCCTTCAAAAACCGCGTTTGTTACGTCGGTTATTCAATAACCGACGTCAAAGGGCCTTCGAAAACCGCGTTTTTTACGTCGGTTATAAAAATAACCGACGTAAAAAACGAAGCCGCGCGATTAATAACGTCGGTTATAAAAATAACCGACGTTAAATGTGTACCGGACACAGGTTTTTACGTCGGTTAAGACATAACCGACGTAAAAAACCTCGTTTTACATATTATGACGTCGGTTTTATATAACCGACGTAAAAAATGGTGACGTAAAAAACGTTTTCTGCACTAGTGTTGCTCGGTGTGAGAAACAAGAGGTATTGGTAAAAATTAGACAATTGTTCCATGAGAGATGAAATCATAAGAAATAATGTGGGGCTTATGTATGTATGGCTGCCCAGATAAATGAAGTTTAGGATTTACTTTAGGGAAGAAATCTAGGAACAAGGTCCATAAAGGTATATGTGCTTCATGGAGATTTTGAATACTCTAACTTGGGGCTTACTCCTGAAAAGGAGGCCCAAATTAGGAGAATACTTATGATTGGGTTTTACTCCTAAAAAGGAATCCTAGATCAAAGGTAAATTAGGACTGGTTAAGAGAAATTAAGACTGAGGCTTACTCTTAAAAAGGAGGCCCAGGTCAAGGATTAAGGTTTGGGGCTTACTCCTAAGGAGGATGCCCAAATTAGGAGACTGGGGCTTACTCATAAGGAGGATTCCCAGATTTGGGAATTTTAAGAATTGGGGCTTACTCCTAAGGAAGATTCCCAAGATTGAGACTGGGGATTACTCCTGAAAAGGAAGCCCAGTTTAGGGGATCTGGGGCTTACTCCTAATAGGATGCCCAAAAATTAAGGGACTTGGGGCTTACTCCTAAAGAGGATGCCCATATTAGAGGACTTATGACTGGGGATTATTCCTGAAAAGGAGACCCAGGTTAAGGATTCTCTCATCTTAAAGTATGAGGTTGAATGAATGAAGTCTCAATCTTTAGTGACATAATGATGTGTAAATCACTAGGTTTTGAGAGATATTCCACAAAATTCCTTTCAGATAAGGAAGTAAAATCAAGAAATCATGGCATAAAATGGCTTTGAAGAGTGTCTTGAAGACTGAATCTTGAATAGGAAAGGTGTAATGGCTTAGGAGGGGTGAAATGGGCAAGAAAGGCACCCAAAAAGGTAGGGGTGCGCAAGTCCTGGCAGGCGCGCAGGTACTGCGTGGGCGCACAAGTTTTGGTCGCACAGGTATACGCCTACGTGACACATGATGTACTTGCGCGACAGTTAACCAGCAGGGTAATACTTGAGCGACTCTTCATTAAGGCCTTTATAATCCTCTTGAGGTTTTTCCAGAAGAGGGGCATGCAATATCTTTTTAAGGAGTAAGGCGGCGAAAAAGTGTGGCCCTTTTCCATTAAGGGCTGTCCACTCAAGCGTGCAAGTGTTGATGAGTTTCAACACTTAGGCCTTCCTCCCCCTCTTTAGATCTTCTGTTATAGGTATGAAATTACCTTAGAAGTGTTTCAGAAGCTTTAAGAAGAGACTAGGGCGTCGGGAGCTCAAATCTAAGTTTCTGGAAAAAATCCTCCCCGAATGGGGGGCCCACAGGGTCTATTTATAGGTAGGATAAGACCTCGGGCGGTTATCACTTAGGTCGTGCAAGTCACTTGCGCAACCAGAAGGCGTCGTGCAAGTGGACTTGCGCGACCGCGATAGAACTTGCGCGGAAGAGGTGCTTTGATCCCGTGTTCATGCCTTTGTTGATTTTTGATATTTTTTTCAAAGGATGAATCAATTTATGGTAAGTCATTTCCCTTTACATTTCTTTGGACTTTGTGATGAAAAAGGAGCGTCAAAAACGTGGTTTACAGGTATATGGAATGAAAATTATAGGATAGATATGAGATCAAGATATTATTCCTCATTGTTGGAACCACCATCTGATAACAGGAAAGAGTTTGAAAACACTACCTTCTCAAGGGATATAATAATTATTTGTAACCTACCATTATTGGGTTTAGTTTCTCTTATAATCTTTCTTGATAGACTCCTGGAACCACCTTTAAAATAAATTTCCCATATCCGGGGGATTCCATAAATATATAAGATTTTTTAATCATGAGTTTTAGTATATAGTGATGTTTCTTACTCATAAGGGTGCTTAGTAAGGAATTCTTCCATGTCTTAGCCTTCTAATACCTTCTGAGGAACAAACTGTATATCAAACTGTTCTAGGATAACATACCATCGTTCCAGAAATCCTTTCATCGTATGATGACTAATGGTAAACTTGAGTCGGTTATTGTGAGAATCCAAGTTCTTATCGTGTTGCTACAGGAAGTACATAAACTTCTTAAAAAATATTAATGCTAGGAATATTTTATTAGTATCTGAATAGTTATTCAAAATATCAATCATGTTTCGACTGAGATAATAAAGGGTGTTTTAATTCCAAAAATCATTATTTTGCACAAGGAAAGAACCCAAAGATAGTTTATGGGTTGTAACTTAAATAGTGAGTGGTTTTCATTCAACATTTATCATTAATACTAGTTTCCACAAGATTTATTTCTTGAGGTAATCAATTTCGTCTCGATAGTAATTGGTTCACAAATAAGTGACCCCCATATTCAAAAATTTGGTGATGGTATACAAATTCTTGTGAGGTTGGCTATGAAGCGCTCAATTTAGACCATATTTCATTAAATTCCTCTATACTATTTCATGATTTTAGGAGGTGATATCTCAAGTATAGATTTAGTCTTCTTAGGATCAACTTCGATTTAATGATGGAATATAATGAAGCTAATATATTTTCAGAAGGTTAACAAAATATCACATTTCAAGGGATTTACCTTCAAAATAAAACATTCAAATATTACTAAAGTTGGATTCTATTTCAGCCAGGTGGTCAAAACAATTGTTGATATTTTGCCACTATATCATCAAAATAGCATTAAAAAATAATTCCCATGAAGGGTTTGAATAATTTATGCATATCATTTTGGTTTGTTTAACCATTGTTATTCAATCTAAATGGCATTACTTGATAAGAGAATACTCCATGGGGGACTCTTAATCCTATGGATTCTTCATTTTTATGGCCATTCATATATTTATATACCATAAATATCCATCTATGATGTTAAGGGCCTTATAATCAATAGTTTCATCAATAACGGGTTTTGTAATTGGATCCAGAAAGTTATATTTGGGAAAATTCCAGTACATATCTCTAAAATTACTTAAAATTATGATTTTCCATTATTCTTTTTCATAGGGACAATGTTGTCTATCCTTTTTGGTTATTTTAACTCTCTGATAGAGTCATACCTGATAAGGTTTTTCACTTCATCATTATTTTTTGAGGCTTCAGTTGGGTGTGACCTCCTAGATTCTTTCTTGTATCCCTAATGATCTTATATAAAACCAATTTATGTGTGGCCACATCAGAGATAAGGCTTGAAATATCTGTTTTGTTCTAGGAAAAAATATCCTTGTTCTTCTTTAGAAAGAAGGTTTATACCTATTATTCTTAAGGATTCATAGTTGCAATAATCAAAGTGGGGGTGTGGTGATCATGTTGTCAAGAACTTCATGTTAGTTGTTTAATTTTGACTAAAATTTCTATAGTATATCAGAAACCCTATGTCATCTTGATCGCATTGTCAAGCGCTTCAAATTAGTTGTTTAATTTTGACTAGAATTTCTGCAGTATATCAAAAACACTAGGTCTTCTCTCGATGGAGCCTTAGATCTGTAATTTAAAAAGAGGGTTTTGATTATGGAAGTAGAAGGTGAATGAGGTTTTTTATAACTTGGGGGTTTGATTATTAAAGGTGAAAATAGAAAATGAAAGTGATAAAACAATGTAGAGATTAATAGAATTAATTAAGGGTCATCAACCGGGGGTACTCTCATGATGTTTAACCTTCATCGCTTCATAATATAGGGTTATGATCTTTTAATCCCTGGTTTGTAACACCTAGAACTAGAATGTTAATGAGTTTATACTACGATACCTCCTAGGGTTTATTCAAAAACACACTATGATTCAACGAACACCGCCGATGATTCAGTGATTTGTGTTTGACTTCATAATTGAAACTCACCAAGGAAACACATTAAGAACTAGATGCACTATTCAGGTTTGTAAGGTATTTATTTTTGATACCATGACATAAATGTACCTGGCCTTGATAGTGCTTATGTGAGTTTAATTGACTAATATGAACCACACAAACACCGCAATTGAAAGGGGGAAAAGGACGTGGTGAACGGTGTGTGAAACATCACATGAATGGGTACCCCAAACATTATCATATGAGTCGAGCATGACATACCAATACATAACTAAATAAAATTAAAAAATAATATGAATAAAAACAACATACAACCTATAATTAAAACTATCATTCAATATAATACAAAAATGAAGCTCGGGATTACACCACGTTCCTCCCCGGGTGATCACAAGGGGTTTAGAAACACATGGGAGAGGAGGAATAGAAAGATGTTGGGGTAGAACTTCCAATAGCCTCCAGAACATCTAGTGATGTTGAGAAGACTCCTTGGGGACTCCAAAATGGAAGCGCCTTTCCTCCTGGCCGAACTCCCAAATGGGGAGCCCAAGGTTCCATTTTATAGGAAAATTGGAGTGTAGTTTTAGGCATACAGATTTTACAATCCACTTGTACCACACTTTTTGACCAATAGACACCCGAAAATACCTTTTGAAAAAACATGAATGCTGTATCCCCACTTCCTAACAATCTCCACCGATTTTTTGGCATCAATTGGACAAGTGGATCCAGAGATACAGATAGATTACAGAACACTGCATTTGACTTTGTGCATATTTGATTCTTTGTATAGATAAGTTCAATTGGGCCCCTTAACGGCCAAATTGGGATTGTCTTACTTTATAATAGTTGTATATCATTATATTTTGTACCCGTAAACATAATATGAGCACATTTGAATGCACATAAATTTCTATACAAGCACAACAGTGGACAAGTCTTCATGGATCCATGCAATTTTGGCACATTTTTCTTCCACTTCATCAAGGGCCCTCCAAATCATCTCCTCATACATTGAAATAATAAAAACACATAACATTGACCATTCTAATATTGGTTAACATTAATTAATTAATTCAAACATAAAGTTGAATTTATTATTATATTTGGAATATTCATTACAAAACTAGTTTAAAACAGCGATGTAAAGGTGAAATAAAACAGTGAATCGTGGTACAATCACACCCCCACACCTAAACATTTTCACTCCTGGGAAATGTCACATATCCCAATAAAATGAAGCATATATATATTCCCAAAATCATGAATATTTAACATTTTAGGAAATTTTAATCAAAGTAATGTGATCATTGCACGAACCACACCAAGGAGTTATTCCTAGTGAAAATAGAAAAAGATGTCTCATAAATCATATCATAGTGAAATTCAAAAAGATTCATGATACCAAATTGAGAAAAGAATTCAGAAGTCAACCATGACACTAAATCTCCATGTGTGTGTGTGAAAACCATTCAATTCTATTTTATCCACATGCTAGCTAATAAATATAGGCTATTTTAACATTTTTCAGCTTAAATGATTTTGTCCATCGAACCTACCCTATATCCTTTGAAATCATATTTCAGGACCCACTAACTTAAGCATTCCCAGAAGTCAAACCATAATCTCCTGAACTAGATATCCTCATATGTTTCACATTTCATCACTCCCCTCATTTATTTTTTTAGAATTTTCATTTGGAACAATTCTCACACTCATCTCTCAACTCTTGTTTGATCTCCTCATGACACTAATTGCAATAGTTATAACAAGATCAAAGGTTGAGGATGATTGGTTTTTGACCTTCCCAAGACACAAACATTCATTTCGTTTTTTAGGGCATACAATAGTCGGACATTAGGTACACACGCATAGGTTAATCTGGTACAATAATGAAATAGATCGGATAAGGAACGAACGTATGGAAATATCATTTAAAGCTGAAAAATAATAACCTAACATATATTTACCTTATATTAAGTAAGAAATATTAAAACTTTATGGTCTGGTGAAAAACTATGTGGAGATATTAGTGACACCGTTTTCCCAAAAAACTACTCACACAAGGGGCATCAATCATCTCAAAGGTTTCACATAGTTACGACCATTTATATCGTTGACAGAAAAATGATTCACTAAAAAAGAAAATCACTCTCTGATGTTAAATTCATACAAATATTCTTTTTAGCCTTCTTTATGGTATTTTTACTTTCCCCCCTTTATGGTCACCAAATCATAGAACTTCGAAATTTTTGATGGGGAAAAATGAAAATACCCTAAAGAAGGCAAAAAATAAAAGAAAATAGAAAACTATGAAAATTCCTAACTAACCCAGAAATGTATCCACCCCCACACATAGAATGTGCAATGTCCTCACTGAAATAATTGAGAATGTGATAAGGAAGGATAAAACCTAGTGTTTTATTGGTATGATGCGTCGAGAAGGTGGATTTCCTCCACTGGATTCTTCGGAAAATACTCATAGAAGTGTTTATGTCGTTTCACATTGATGGTAAGAATTCTTCCACTCTACTCATGCAAAATATGTATTGAAAAAAATGGGTAAACATTAGTAACATTATAAGGACCGAGCCATCAGGAACAAAGCTTACCTGGGTAGAGCTTAATCCTGGAATTGTACATGAGGACCTTCTCACCTATATGGAACTTCCACAGGTGAATCATTTAGTCATGAATATCCTTTGACTTATCTTTATAGATCTAGATGTTCTCATATGAATCATGTCTAATTTCATCTAACTCTTGAATATGAAGCTTTCTTTGCTCACCTACATCTAAAAGGTTAATATTACATTGTTTAACAACCCAATATGCAATGTGTTCTACATCCACTGGGAGGTGACAAGCCTTTCCAAACACAATTCTGTATGGTGACATTCTGATTGGGGTTTTAAAAGCTATATTGTATGACCAAAGTGCATTATCCAAGCGTAAACTCCAATCTTCCATGTTGTCTTGTACCGTTTTTCCAATATTATCTTAACTTCCTGATTTGAGATTTATGCTTGTATGCTAGTTTGGGGGTGATATGATGTAGAGACTTTATGAACAATCCCATACTTACAAAGCAAATTTTTCATGTTGTGATTGAAAAAATGTGAACCATGATCACTAATGATGAATTTAGGTAAACCAAACCTACTTAAAATTTGGGACCTCACAAAATCGACAACCACTCAAGAGTCATCGGTCCTGGTGGCATTTTATTCAACCCATTTTGATACATAGTCAACAACCAATAATATGTACAAAAATCCAAATGAATTTGGAAAAGGCCCCATGAAGTCAATGCCCCATGCATCTAAGAACTCACAAAATAACCTGGGCTATTGGGGCATTTCATTCTTCTTGGAGATATTCCCAGTGAATTGACAATGACTACATGACTTGAAAAATCTATGGGCATCCTTATATAAAGTTGGCCAATAAAGTCTTGAGTCATGTAGCTTTTGAGGCGTATGTTGAAAGCCAAAGTGGCCCCCACAGGCCAAAGTATGGCAGAAGGACAAAACAGAGGTGAACTCAAGGTTAGGGACACACCAACGAACTACTTGGTCACTACAAATTCTCCACAAGTATGGGTCATCCCAACTATACCAACAAGAATCATGCTTACGTCTCTGGGATTGTGAAATGATGAAATCAGTGGGTAACCTAGATGTTTCTTGAAAATTCACAATGCCCGCATACCAGGGGGTAAGGTCCACAACATCACAAATGTTCTCATGAGGGAATACTTCTCCAGTTGGTAGGGGTGAGTCAACATTATGGTCCAATAGTGGGGAAATCCTACCAATTTGGTCAGATACCACATTCTAAACTCCTCTTTATCTCTAATATCAAGGTCAAACTCCTAGATTAGGAGCATCCACCGAATGAGGTAGGGCTTGGTGTTAGGTTTCTTTAGGAGGAAACGAAGGGTAACATGATCAGAGAAGATGACGATTTTTTACCTGATAAGATATGAACCGAATATTTCCAAGGAAAACACAATAGAAGATGATTCTTTTTAGTGGTTTCATAGTTTTCTTGGGCAGGGTCAAGGGTACGTGAGGCATACAAAATGACATGAGGAGGCTTCTCAACCATTTGTGATAAAACTTCCCCAACTACAAAGTTAGAGGCATCACACATAAGCTCAAATGGGAGACCCCACCATGGTAGTTGTATGATGGGAGGTGATGTGAGACTATTTTTAAGTTAATTTAATGCAACCTCACAATTTTTATCAAACACAAACTAGAATCTTTTTGCAATAACTGGGAAAATTGAAGTGCAATCTTACTAAAGTATTTAATGAATTGGCTGTAAAAACCAGCATAACCCAAGAAAGATTGCACCTAAATAACAAATTTTGGATATGGAAGGGTTGAAATTAATTCAATTTTATATTTATCAACTTGAATTCCATTATTTGAAATTACATGTCGAAGAAATATCCCCCGATCAAACGTAAAATGGCATTTCTCATAATTTAAAATAAGATCATTTTTAATGCAGCGAAAGAGGAAAAAACCTAGGTTTTCCAAACAATAATCAAAATAAGATCCATATACCATTAAATCATCCATAAATACTTCTATACAACTATCAATGTACTCAAAAAAAATACTTAACCTACATTGCAGAAAAGTACTAGGTGTATTACATAGACCGAATGGCATCCTTTTGTATGCAAATTTGCTGAATGGACAAGTAAATATTGTCTTTTCATGGTCCTCAGGGGCTATATGGATTCATAAATAACCCAAATAGCCATCAAGGAAACAATAATGGGACTTACCATCCAATCATTCTAACATTTGTTCAATGAAAGGTAATGGAAAGTGGTCCTTCCGCGCGGCTTGATTCAGTTGACGGTAGTCAATACAGACTCTCCAACAGTTTTACACACGTGTTGGAACCAATTCATTCCTTTTATTTGACACAACTTTTATTCCTATTTTTTTAGGCACAATTTACACTAGGCTAACCCATTTACTATCAGATATAGGATAAATGATCCCCGCAGCAAGTAATTTACTGACTTCCAATTTTACCACTTCAAGGAGAGTGAGATTCAACCAGTGTTGAGATTGTCTTATGGTCTTAGCCTAATAATACAAAAGTATATGGGGTATACAAATAGATGGTATAATCTTAGGAATATTATCCAATGTCCATCCTATTGACTTTTTACACTCTCTCAAAAGTTTGAGCAGTTTCGATTCCTGTTTTGGAGAGAGGTTATTGGAAATAATGAAGGGAAATCGGTAAATACCCTCATGATATGCATATTTTAAATTATAAGGAAGTTGTTTAAGTTCCAACAGCAATGGTTTCTAGATTGAGGGTGGGGATTTAGGGGGAGTGAGGTCCATTAAACTCTCTGTCTTCTCATGTTTATTCTCTTAAGATATAGAATCTATACAAATGAGATTTTCAGAATCATCGACGGTCATGGGTACCTTATAATGAACACACTCATCAATTAAAGCACAAAATTTAAACTTTTTAGAACCCACACAACACTCAAAACATGAATAAAAACTCAAATCATCCAAGGGTGAAGAAAACAAAAATTAATTATAGTTTGGGTTGAGAGAATTGTGTGCGTGTTCATAGTTTGAGATAACTTCCATCGAATAGAAAGGAAGAGTGGAGTGCACTTCAACGGGGTGTTTTATAGCCTCAAGGATGTTAAACCTTACCTTTTCTCCTCTGAATTCCATGGACAATGTAGCATTAAGATCGTTGATGATCGCCTTTGCTATTTTGAGTAATGACCTCCCATGTATGAGAGGAGTGTGTCCTTGGGTTCGTGTATCTTCCATATCAGGAATGTAGAAATCAGTGGGGAAAATGAGATTCTTCACTTTGACAAGGACATCCTCAATCACTCCTTTGGCATGTGTTTTACTCTGGTTAGCAAGTTGCATGAACATTCCTGTTGGTTGAATATCTCCAACCAATAGAGAAGTATAAACGGATTGAGTCATTACATTAATGGAAGCACCTAAATCTGGCATAGAATCAGAAAATAAGGTCTCCCCTATGGTACACGATATTGTGAATGTGACCGGATACTTTCATTTGGTTGCCATTGCTGGTTGAATCAAGGTCGAGACATTCCTAACCATGTTGACTCTCTCATTACCCTCCAGCCTTCATCTATGGGTGCAATGTTTTTTAAGAAATTTAGCATAACGGGGAATTTTCTTAACTACATCCAATAAAGGAATATTAACTTGAAATTTTTTAAATGTATCCATTATCTCATTATCAATATCATTATTAGAATTTGTCTTAGATTTAAAGAGTCCTTGTGGTTAAGGAAGATGAATGAATTGTTCATTTAAATCATCAACAATAATTTGATTTCCCTTTTTATTTTATTTTTCATTACATGAAATTTTGAAGGGTTGGGAAGGAGTATTTTCTAGAGGGGGACATACCTATTTCATAGAATTAGTTGAAGGAGGAACTTCATTACCACTACGATGTGTAATGTCACATACTTTAGCTTTATCTGTCGGATTAGAAATGGGTAGGGATGGTAGTTTTCCAGAACCTTGTATCTTAATCTCACTGATGGTGTTCTCCAATTGTCCCACTTGAGTTCGTAGGACTTGAATTGCCGATTTTTTGGTCTGTTAGAATGGGAGGTTATGGGTTTCTATTTGCTTCACCATATCCTCGAGGCTTGGTTCAGATTTGGGAGGAGGACGATTGTTTTGAGATGTTAATGGATAAGAAGGTTTCATACCTTGGCCTTGTTGATACCAATTCTGCTTGGGGTAGCTTGAGTTTCCTCCTTATAGGTACTGGGGTTGTCCTTGCCACTCGGGGTTTGGATTCGGCCTGAATGGATCTTGCGTGAAGGACAGTGCTTGCTGAGAAGGACGCCCTGGGAATATTGTTGCACATGACTCAGATGAATCCTGAAGTTGTAGTAACTAGTCAGAAAAATGAGAGTTATCAGAACAAATACCACAATTTAATGGAATATAATTAGAGTGTGAGTTACCTTGTGCTTGAGCTAATTTCCATATAAGGGTATGCATGTCAACAAGTTTATTATCTACCTTTTGTTCTAGGGCTGAATGACTTACCTCATTTACTCATAGGGTTGGTGCAATTGCTCATGTACCAATTTTTTTTTCTTTTAAAACCATGTTGCCTATTAATCCACGAGTGATGAATAGAGTTTTATCAACTAGGGCACCACAAGATGCAACATTAATCATTCCATTATCCATGTAAATAAGTCCCTCATACAATTATTGGATTAATAGTTGTTCTCTAATCTGGTGGTGGGGCAACTTGAGAAATGTCTTTTGAATCTCTCATTGTGATTGCCTAATTCCACATATTTCTTTCCTAATTGATGCAGTTCAGGAGGTAGGGAAGAACATATTTAGAAAGAGTCTTTTTAGGTCATTACATCCCCCAATTGTGGTAGGAAAATAGTATAGCTAATCATTGGCAACACCATCAAGGGAGAAAGGGATGACCTTAAACATAATTAGGTCCTCAGACACATTTTGCGGTTTCATGGTGGTGGAGACAATATGAAACTCTTTAATATGTTTCTGAGGGTCTTCATAAGGAAGACCATGGAATTTGGGAAGTAGGTGGTTGAGGCATGATCTCAGCTCAAAGTTGGCTGCTTTCTGGGGATATTGGATGTACGCAGGTTGGTACTCCACATCAGGGGTGGTCAGTTCTTTTCAATTTAGATTATTTGAAGACATGTTTTTATGGGTTTTATTGGGTTCAATTTTAGATTGGTTTAGGACTACATGAGGTTCCAAAAGGGGTTCCTCAATGTTACATGATTGACCTTCTCTGGATTCCTTGATTTGAGAGTGAAGTGACTTTTCAATTTCAGGGTTGAATTCAATTATTGTTTCTTTACCAGATCAGGTCATGAAAATAAGATGGGAAGTTTGTTTTTTTATATGGATAAAATCACATATGAAGCGTGAAAATATAATATAAAGTTATAATATAGAATTATAGAGAGAGATGGATAAGAAGAGAGAGAGATATAGAGAGAAAGAACACACAAAAAAACCAAAAATGAAGATAAAAACCCAAAACAAAAACAATAAAATAGGGGTGGGGTATGAAAAGGAGTACTAATTAAGAATTAAAATAAATAAATTAAAGGAAATAAATACAAAAACGATCTTTTATCCCTGGTAATGGTGCCAAAATTTGATAGCATTGTCGAGCGCGTCAAATTAGTCGTTTAATTTTGACTAGAATTTCTACAGTATAGCAGCAAACCTAGGTTGTCTATCGACGGAGCCTTAGATCATTAATTTAAAAGGAGGGTTTTGATTATGGAAGTATAAGGTGAATGAGGTTTTGTATAACTTGGGGGTTTGAGGATTAAATATGAAAATAGAAAATGAATGTGATAAACAATGTGGAGATTAACAGAATTAATTATGCATGATCAACCCGGGGTACTCTCATTATGTTTATCCTACATCGCTTCCTGATATAGGGTTATGATTTTTTAATCCCTAGTTTTTAACACCTAGAACCATAATGTTACTTAATTATATACTAGGACATCTCCGAGGGTTCAGTCGAAAACACACAATGATTCACCGGACACCACCGATGATTGAGTGATTTGTGTTAGACTTCATAACTGAAACTCACCAAGGCAACACATGAAGAACTAGATGCACTGTTCACGTTCATATGTTATTTTTTTGTGATACCATGAAATAAATGTACATGGACTTTAATGTGATTATATGGGTTCAATTTACCAATATGAACCACACAAACACCGCAATTGAAAGGGGGAAAAGGAAGTGGTGAATGTCGTGTAAAACATCACATGAATGGGTACCCCCAAACAAGATCATATGAGTCGAGCATGACATACCAATAAATAACTCAATAAAATTAAAATAGATGATGTAAAAAAACAACATAAAACATGTAATTAAAAATATCATTAAATATAATACAAAAATGATGCTCGGGATTACATCACGTTCCTCCCTAGGTGATCACAAGGGGTTTAGAAACCCATGGGAGAGGAGGAAGAGAATGATGTTGGGGTAGAACTTACCATAGCCTCTACAACATATAAGAATTTTGAGAAGACTCCTTGGGAACTCCATAATTGCAGCATCTTTCCTCCCGGCCGAACTCCCAAATGGAGATCCCAAGGTGACATTTTATAGGAAAATTGGAAGGTGGTTATAGGCACACAGATTTCTTCAATCCACTTGTACCATGCGTTTCGACCAATAGACACCCAGATATCCCTTTTGACAGAACATGAAAGTTGTATCCCCACTTCCTGAATATCTCCACCAAATTTTGGGATTCTATTGGACATGTGGATCTAGAGATATCAACAAATTACAGAACACAACATTTGACTTTGTACAAATTTGATTCCTTGGACAGATCAGTTCGGTTGGGCCCCTTGACCGCAGAATTGGGATTGGATTCCTTAATTAGAGTTGTATCCCATTATATTTGGTAACATTAAACAAAATATTATCCCATTTGGATTCACATAATTTTCTATAAAATAACAATAGTGGACAGGTCTTCATGGATCCATTCAATTTTGGCCCATTTTTCTTCAACTTCATCAAGGGCCCTCCCAATAATCTCCTCCTACATTGAAATAATAAAAAACAAGTAAAATTTACCATTATAATATATATTAAAATTAATTAATTGATTCAAACATAAAGTGAAATTTATTATTATATTTGGAATATTGATTACAAAACTAGTTTAAAACAGAGGTGTAAGGGTGGAATAAAAAAGTGAACCGTGGTACGATGACGTCTCTCGATGGAGCCTTAGATAATTTATTTAAAAAGATGGTTTTCATTATGAAATTATAATTGGAATGAAGTTTTTTGAAACTTGGGGGTTTGATGATTAAATATGAAAATAGAGAATGAAAGCGATAAAACAAATTAGAAAAGAACAAGATTAATTAAGTGCGATCAACACGATGTACTCTCATGATGTTCATCCTTCATCTCTTCATGATATTGGGTTATGATATTTTAATACCTAGTTTATAACACCAATAACTAGAATTTTACTTATTTTATACTAGAATACATCCTAAGGTTCAGTAAAAAACACACAATGTTTCATCAGACACTGCCGATTATTGGGTGATTTGTGTTCGACATCATAACCGAAACTTCCCAAGGAAACACATGAAGAACTCGATGTACTTTCCAGGTTTGTATGTTATTTCATTGTGATACCATGAAATAAATGTAAAATACCTTTAAAATTATTATGTGAGTTCAATTTATCAATATGAACCACACAAACACCGTAATTGGAAGAGGTAAAAGAAAGTGGTGAACGGTGTGTGAAAAATCACATGAATGGGTACCCCCAAAAATGATCATATGAGTTGAGCATGACATACCAGTACATAAATAAATAAAATAAGAATAGAGGATTATGAAAACAACAAAAAAACCTGGAATTAAAAAGATCATTCAAATATAAAAAACATGAAGCTTGGGATTTACACCACGTTCCTCCACGGGTGATCACAAGGGGTTTAGAAACCCATGGGAGGGGAAAAAGAAGATGTTGAAGTATAACTTCCCATATCCTCCATAAATTCTTATGATTATGAAAAGAAATCTTTGAGACTCCAAAATGGCAGCATCTCGCCTCTGGTTCGAACTCTCAAATGGGGTGCCAAGGTGCAAATTTATAGGCAATGTGGGAAGGTTTTTTTTGGCACACAGATTTCATTAACCCACTTGTACCACATGTTTCGACCTCCAGAAAGAATTATATCGATTTGTAGAAAATAAAAAAGTGGTATCCCCACCTCTTTTAGGTCTCCACTGAATGTTTGGCACCCTTTGGAAACTTAAAGCTCATGAGATTGATAAAATACAAAACACCGCATCTGACTTTGTGCAGATTTGATTCCTTGGACAGATCAGTTCAGATGGGAATCATAGAGGACAAATGAGGCTTCAGTTACTTAATATGGAATGTATCCCATTAAAAGTTGGACCATAAAAAAATATGAGCCCATTTTTATGCATGTAATTTTCTAAATAAAAACAAAAGTTGGCAGGTCTTCATGGATCCATGCAATTTTAGCCCATTTTTCTGCCACTTCATCAAGGGCCCTCCAAAGCATCTCCTCCTACATTGAAGAAATAAAAACAAGTAATATTTAACATTTTAATATTTATTAACATAATTAATTTATTAAAACATAATGTTCAATTAATTATTATATTTGGAAAATTTATTACAAAACCAGTTTAAAACAGTATTGTATGGGTGGATTTGAATAGTGAATCACTGTGTGATCACACCCCCACACCTAAACTTTGGATCTTCTGGGAAAAGACACATATAAAAAAAAACAAAAAACAAAATGATGCATAGTAATGTGATCAATTCCCAAACAAGACCAAGGAGTTTTTCCAAGTGAAAATGGAAAAATGATGTCTCATAAATCATATCACAATGAAATTCAATAAGATTCATGATACTAAATTGAGAGAGGAATCCAAGAGTTAACCATGCCACTAACTCTACACGTGTGTGTGTGTGTGAAAACCATTCCATAGTATTTTTTCCACTTCTATCCAATAAATATAGGTTATTTTATCATTATTCGGCTTAAAATATTTTGTCCACCAAACCTGCCCCACATCCTTTGCAATAATATTTCAAGACCCACTCACATAAGAATTCATAGAATTCAAACCATAATCTCCCATCCTAGATATGCCCATATGTTGCACATTTCATCACTTCCCTCATTTAATTTTTTTTTTCAGAAGTTGCATTGGGATAAAATCTCACACTCATCTGTCAACCCTTGTTTTATCTCCTCACGACACTAATTGTAAAAGTTATAACAAGATCGAAGGTTGAGGAGGAGTAGTATTTTTAACTACCCAAGACATAACCCAAATTATTTTTTAAGGGCGTACAATAGTCGAATATCACGTACACACGCATAGGTCAATCCGATATAGTAATGAAACAGATCTGATAAGGAACTAACTTATGTAAATATCATTTAAAGATGAAAAATATTAACCTAAATTATATTTACCTTCAAGCATGTATGAAAAATTAACACTTTGTGGTTTGGTGCAAAAAAGTGTGGAGATATTAGTAACAAAAGTTTTCTAAAAACTACTCACAAATGGGGCATCAATCAACTCAAATTTTTCATAGTGATACAAAAATTTATATCATTGAATGAAAACAAATTTACTAAAAATCACTCCTAGTTATTAAATTCATTCAAATATTCTTTTTTTACCTTTGTTATGGTATTTTTACTTTCCCCCCTTATGGTCACCGACTCTTGTAATTTTGATGTTTTTGATGGGAAAAAATGAAAATACCATAAAGATGGAAAAAAAGAGAGGATAAAGACAATGGAAATACTAATGAACCTAGAAAGATGGAGAAAAGTGAAAATACCATAAAGAATGTGAAAAATATAATAAATAAAGAGAAAAAAATGATGAAAATTCCTAACTAACCCAGGAATGTACCCATCCCCGCACACTTAGAATGTGCAGTGTCTTCACTGAAATAATTGAGAATGTGGGAAGGAAGGATAAAACTGGGTGTGTTCTATTGGTATATTGCATCTAGATGGGGGATTTCCTCTAACAGAGTATTTGGAAAATCCTCATATAAGTGTTTAAGTCACTACCCATTAACGGAAAGACTTCATTCACTCTACTCATGAAAAATCTGCATTGTACCAAAAGGGTAAACATTAGTAATAATATAAGGCATGAGCCATCTGGAACAAAGATTACATGGGTGGAGCTTTAGCCTGGAATTGTACATGATGACCTTCTCACCAATATGGAACTTCTGCTGATGAATTGTGCTATCATGGATAGCCTTTATTTTCTCCTTAATGATCTGGGAGTTCTCATATGAATCAAGTCTAATTTCTTCCAACTCTTGAATCTGCAGCTTCCTATGCTCACCTGCATATGAATGATTCATATTACATTTTTTAATATCCCAATATGCATGGTGTCATACCTCCACTGGGAGGTGACAAGCCTTTCTAAACACAATCATGTATGGTGACATTCCAATTGGGGTTTTAAAAGCTGTACGGTATGCCCGAAGTGAATCATCCAAGTGCAAACTCCAATATTTCCTATTGGGTAGTACCCTTTTTCAAAATTTTGTTTAACTTACCAATTTGAGATTTCTTCTTGTCTTTTAGTTTGGGGGTGATATGCAGTTGAGACTTTATGATCAACCCCATACTTACGAAGAAAAATTTTCATGTTGCGATTGCAAAGATGTGAACCCTGATCACTAATGATGAATCTCGTTAAACCAAACCTACTAAAAATTTAATACCATACAAAATCAATTACCACATGAGAGTCGTCAGTCCTTGTGGCCTTTTCTTCCAACCATTTAGATACCTAGTCAATAGCTAATAAAATTTATAAAAAGACAAATGAATTTGGAAAAGGCCCCATGATGTCAATTCCCCATGCATCAAAAATTTAATAGAATAGCATGGGTTGTTGGGAATGTCATTCCTCCTGGAGATATTCCCTATGAATTGACAATGACTACATGATTTGAAAAATATATGGGCATCCCTCTATAATGTTGGCCAATAATTTCCTAAGTCAAGAACCTTTCGAGCTATACGTTGAGAGCCAAAGTGTCCCCCATAGGCCAAGGGGTGGAAGAAGGTCAAAAAAAGAGGTGAACTCATGCTTACGAACACACCGACGAACTACTTGATCACTAAATATTCTCCACAAGTATGAGTCATCCCAAATGTACCACCGATAATCATGCTTAAGTCTCTGAGATTGTGAAGTTCTAAAATCAATGGGGACCCTAGATGTTGCTAGAAAATTCACAATGTCTGCATACCAGGGGGTAAGGTCCACAACATCACAAAGGATCTCATGAGGAAAGAATTATCCAATGGGGAGGGATGAGTCAGCATGGTGGTATAGTGGTGGAGAAATCCAACTAATGTGGTCAGCTACAATATTTTCAACACCACTCTTATCTCTAATCTCAAGGTCAAAATCTTGGAGGAGGAGCATCCACCGTATGAGGTGGGGTTTAACTTCAGGTTTCTTTAAGAGGAATCATAGGGCAACATGGTCAGAAAAGACAATGATTTTTGACCCAATAAGATATGAACAGAATTTTCCAAGGCAAACACAATTGAAAGAAGTTATTTTTCAGTGGTCATGTAGTTTTCCAAGGTAGGGTCAAGGGTACGTGAGGCATACACAATGTCATAAGGAGCCTTCTCAACCCTTTGTTATAAAACTGACCCAACTGCAAAGTTAGAGGCATCAAACATAAGTTCAAAGGGGAGATCCTACATTGGAGGTTGGATGATGGGAGGTGATGTGAGACTCGTTTTTAGTCAATTAAATGGATCCTCACTATTTTTATCAAATGATAAATCAGAATCCTTTGGTAATAATCGGGACAAGGGAAGTGCGATCTTACTAAAGTCTTTAATGAGTTGACAGTAAAAACTAGCATGACCCAAGAAAGATCGCACCTAACGAACACATTTTGGATATGTAAGGGTTGAAATTCATTCAATTTTTGATTTATCCACTTGAATTACCTCTTTTTAAATAACATGCCCAAGAACTATCCCCCGTTCAACCATGAAATGGCATTTCTCATAATTTATTACAAGATCATTTTCTGGGCAACGATGGAGGATAGAACCTAGGTGAGCCAAACAATCATCAAAGAAAGTTACATAAACTGTGAAATCATCTATAAAAACTTCCATGAAATTTTCTAGGTACTCTAAAAATATAATCAACATACAAAGCTGAAAAGTACCTAGAGTATTACAAATTCCAAAAGGCATCCTTTTGTATGAAAATGTTCCAAATGGACAGGTAAATGTTTTCTTTTCTTGATAATCAGGGGCTATATGGATTTGGAAATAACCTGAATAGCCATCAAGGAAACAATAATGGGACTTAACATCCAATCATTATAACATTTGGTCAATGAAAGGTAGAGGAAAGTGGTCCTTCCACATGGCTTGATTCAGTCGACAGTAGTCAATACAGACTCACCAACTGTTTTTCAAACGTGTTGGAACCAATTCCTTCCTTTCATTTGACACAACTGTTATTCCTATTTTTTAGCCAAAATTTTCACTGGGCTAACCCATTTACTATCATATAACTAATAAATGATCCCTACATCAAGTAATTTACTGACTTCAAATTTTACCACTTCAAGGAGAGTGGGATTCAACCGGCATTGAGACTGTCTTACGAGCTTAGCCTTATCATCGAAAAGTATATGGTGCATAAAAATAGATGGGATAATCCCAGGAATATCATCCAATGTCAATCCTATTACCTTTTTACACTCTCTCAAAAGATCAAGAAGTTTTTATTCCTGCTTTTAAGAGACTTTATTGGTAATAATGATAGGAAATTGGTCAATACCCTCAAGATAGGCATATTTTAAATTAGATGGAAGTGGTTTTAATTCCAACACCAGGGGTTTTTGGAATGAGGGAGGGGATTTAGGGGGAGTCAGATCCATCAAAATGTCTATCTTCTCATGTTTATTATCTAAAGTTAGAGAATATATTGAAATGAGATGTATAGAATAATCGACGGTCATGGGTACCTCATAATGAATATACTCATCAATTAAAGTAAAAAATTTACACTTTTCAGAACCCACACGACACTCATAACATGACTCAAAACTCAAATCATCCTAGGGTGAAGAAAAGGAAATTGAATCATAATTTGGTTTGAGGAGGGAATTTTGTGTATGTACATCATTTTAGAGAACTTCCATCAAATAGACTGGAAGAGTGGAGTGCTCTTCAAGAGGGTGCTTCATAGCCTCAAGGATGTTAAAACTAACCTTTTCTTCTCTGAATTCCATGGAAAAGATACCATTGTAAATGTTGATGATTATCTTTGTTGTTTTAAGGAATGGTCTCCCAAGTATGAGATGATCATGTCGTTGGGTTTGAGTATCTTCCATCTCTAGAATGTAGATTTTAGCAGGGAAGATAATATTCTCCACTCTTATAAGGACTTCCTCAATAAGTTCTATAGGATGCATAGTACTTCAGTTGGAAAGTTGTATGACAATTCCCATTGGTTGAATCTCTCTAACCTGTAGATAAGTGTACGTGGAGTGAGGCATTAAATTAATGGAAGCACCTAAATCTAGCATAGCATCAGAAAAGAAAGTCTCCCCTATGGTACACGGTATTGTGAATGTGGCCGGATCCTTGAATTAGGCTGGCATTGCTGGTTAAATCAAGGCTGAAACCTTCCTCCCCAAGTTGAATCTCTCATTCCCCTTCAGCCTTCATCTATGGGTGAAAAGTTATTTAATAAATTTGGCATAATAGGGAATTTTATCGACTACATCCAACAATGGAATATTAACATGATCTTTTTTAAATGTATCCATTATTTTATTGTCAATCTCATTATCAAATTTTTTTCTTAGATTTAGAGAGTCTTTGATGGAATGGAAGAGAAATGTATTGTTCATGGGAATCCTTAATGATAATTTTATTTCCCTTTTTATTGTTTTTCTTCATTGGAATCTATTATGGGTGGAGAAAGAGTGTTTTCAAGAGGGGACATACCTATGGCGTAGAATCAGTCGAAGGAGAAACTCCCTTACCACTACGAAGTGTAACTGCACATAAATTACCATTGTTATTTGGATTGGAAATGGTTTGGGATGATAGTTTAGAACCTTGCATCTCTATCTCACTAATGGTGTTCACCAATTTCCCCACTTCAGTTTGTTTGTCTTGAATTTCCGATTGTGTGATCTATTATAACTGGAATTTCTGGGTTACCGTTTTCTTCAATATATCCTCAGGGCTTGGTTTAGATATGGGAGGAGGAGAAGGATTGTTTTGAAAAGTTGAAGGATAAGAATGTTTTATACCTTGCCCTTGTTGATACAAAATCTACTTGGGGTAGCATGAGTTTCCCCAATGTCGGTAATGGGGTTACACATGAAACCCTGGATTTTGATTTGGAATGAATTTTTCTTGCTTTAGGGGAAGTTCATATTGGATTGGATGCCCTAGAAACATGGCTGCACAAGACTCGGTTGAATCCTGATGTTGTGGGCACTGGTCAAAAAATGAGAATTGTCAGACCAAATACAACAGTGTAATGAAACATGAGGAGATTGTGAGTTACCTTGTACTTGAGCTAATTCCCTTATAATGGTATTATTCTCATCAAGATTGTTATCTATCTTTTGTTCTAGAGATGAATGACTTACCTCATGAACTCCTCAAGTTGGTGTAATAGCTTGTGTACCAAATTGTTGTGCATTTTGAGCCATGTTGGATATTAAGTCACTAGAGGCAGAAAGAGTTTTATCATCCAAGGAATCACTAGCTACTGCATCAATAATTCCACAATTCAGGGCGATAAGTCCCTCATAGAAGTATTGTATTAATAGTTGATCACCAATCTAGTGGTGGGGGAAGCTTGAGAAAAGTCTCTTGAATCTGTCCCAGTATTCATGAAGAGTCTCTCCTTGTAATTTCCTAATTCTGTAGATTTCTTTCTTAATTGATGCAGTTCAGGAGGCAGGGAAGAAGTTCTCTAGAAAGAGTCATTTAAGGTCATTCCAGCCCCCAATTGTTGTAGGCGGATAGTATATCTAGTCTTTGGCTACACCATCAAGGGAGAAAGAGAAGTCCCTAAACATTATTAAGTCCTCAAACACATTTTGGGGTTTCATGGTAGAGCACACTATGTGAAACTCCTTAAGGTGTTTATGAGGGTCCTCACCAGGAAGACCATGGAATTTTTGAATAATGTGGATGACACATGATCTCAGTTCAAAGTTGGCTGCTTCCTCGTGATTTTCGATGTACGTAGGTTGGTACTCCACATCAGTGGTGGTAAGTTCTTTTGAAGTTCGATTATTTGCAGCCATTTTTTATTGGTTTTGATCAGGTTCAATTTTTGATTTGTTTAGGACCACTTGAGGTTCCAAAATTTGTTCCTTAATGTTACTTGATTTACCCTCTCTAGATCCCTTGATTTGTGTGTGACGTGGCTTTTCAATTTCTAGGTCAAATTCAAGTATTGTTTCTTTACCAGATCGGGTCATGAAAATAAGATGGGAAGTTTGTTTTTTTAAAATGGATAAAATCACTTAATAAAGGTGAAAATAGAATATAATGTTATAATACATATTTATATAGTGATATATGGAGAAGAAGAGAGAGAGAAAGAGATAAAGAAAGAACATTCCAAAATCAACCAAAAATAAAGAAAAAAACCCAAAACAAAAATAATCAAATGGGGGTGGGGTATTGAAAGGAGTACTAATTAAGAAGTAAAATAAATAAATAAAAGTAAATAATAAAAATAAATTATCTTGGATCCCTGGAAACGGTGCCAAAATTTGACCACGTTGTCGAGTGCGTCAAATTAGTTGTTTAATTTTGACTAAAATTTCTACAGTATAGCAACAACCCTAGGTCATCTTTCGAGAGAGACTTAGAACATTAATTTAAAAATATGGGTTTTATTATGAAATTAGAAGTGGAATTAGGTTTTCTAAAACTTGGGGGTTTTATGATTAATGATTAAAATGGAAAATGAAAGTGATAAAACATAGTAGAAATGAACAAGATTAATTATGTGTGATCAACCCAAGGCAATCTCATGATTTTCATCCTTCATCGATTTATGTTATAGGGTTATGATCATTTAATACCTAGTTTGTAACACTTAGAACCAGAGTTTTACTAAGTTTATACTAGTATACCTCCTAAGGTTAAGTATAAAACATACAATGATTCACCAGACACCACCGATGATTGGGTGATTTGTGTTCGACATCATAAATGAAACTCACCAAGGCAACACACGAAGAACTCGATGTGTTGTCCAGGTTTGTATGTTATTTCATTGTGATACCATGAAATAAATGTAAATGACCATGATGGTTCTTATGTGATCTCAATTGACCAATATGAACCACACAAACACTGCAATTAGAAGGGGGAAAAGAGAGTGGTGAATGGTGTGTGAAACATCACATGAATGGGTACCCCAAAACATGATCATATGAGTTGAGCATGACATACCAGCACATAAATCAATAAAATAATAATATATGATGATGAAAAAAAACACAAAAACCTAGAATTAAAATTATCATTCAAATATTACAAACATGAAGCTTGGTATTTACATCACCTTCCTCCCCGAGTGATCACAAGGGGTTTAGAAACCCTTGGGAGGGGAAGAAGAAGAAGATGTTTAAGTATCACTTCCAATATCCTCCAAAACTTATATGGTTGATTAAAAGAACTATTTTGGAATCCAAAATGGCAGCACCTTGTCTTTGGTTAGAACAATCAAAATGGGTCCCCAAGGTACCAATTTATAGGAAATGTGGGAAGGTTGGTTTTGGGACACAGATTTCATTAACCCACTTGTACCACTTGTTTCGGCCACCAGACAACATTATCTCAATTGGGAGAAAATAAAAACATTGTGTCCCCACTTCTTGGCTGTCTCCACCGAATGTGTGGTACCCTTTGGAAACATACAGATCAAGATATTGATAAAATACAGAACACCACATCTGACTTTGTGTAGATTAGATTCCTTGGACAGATCAGTTTGGATGGACATCGTAGAAGACGAATGAGGATTATGTTACTTTGTATGAAATTTAGCACATTATATTTTGGACCATAACACAAAATATTATCCCATTTGGATGCACGAATGTTTCTGAACAGGAACAACAGTGGATAGGTCTTCATGGATCCATGCAATTTTGGCCCATTTTTCTTCCACTTCATTATGGTCCCTCCAAATCATCTCCTCCTAAATTGAAGTAATAAAAACAAGTAACATTTACCATTTTAATATTTATTCACATTAATTCATTGATTAAAACATAAAGTGCAATATATTATTATATTTGGAATATTTATTACAAAACCAGTTTAAAACAGCAGTCTAATGGTGGATTTGAATAGTGAATCACTATGTGATCATGTGGATCATCTTTTGTACGTAGATTTATTTATCCAAGTTAATACATTGTGGTGGATATTCCTTCCTAGAATTATAGAGTAGAATCCTTGGGATATTCTTCTTCTTCCTATTCCTTATGTTCCGCTTCTTGTGCTTCTTCCCATGGATGAGATGATAAGACATGTTCCTTATGGAGAAGAGGGGAGTCACCATTTTGACATCCTGAGGATGATGAAATCATTTCAGGCACCCTTTATCATGTGAATGCTTCTTAGAGACCAAATGTGGAGATGAGGGACTGAGAATGAGTATCTTCACATTGTACTATTGTGACAATAGCTCATTCTAGAATGGCTAATGTAATCGGGTTTTGTGGGGTCTCTGGGGATGGAATGAAACAAAATTCATACAATCTGTCATTATCACTTGGAAAATTTATAATATATTCAGTGCCATCAGGTTCTAATGTGGTGATTATGATTACAGAATCTATTGATTAAATTTATGAATTCCCACTCACCATTTTAATTTTATTTATAGGTAGTACATATTCTGTTCTAAGATGTTTTAAAGGGTTATTTTGGATCATCTACAATGCATTTGGGGAATTTATTTCAATAACATCATCATTTATGGAATGTTTTCCTCCACTATGATAGATCCATGCGTCAATGTACCATGTCTCCTAGGATTTTAAGGGGTCCTTATGAGCATACAATTTCCTTATTTTACCATTTCTTGAATACATGAGACATTGGTAGTATGATGAAATAATTGTTGCATGCTTATATAACCAAAGTATTCCCAGTAAAACATTGAATTTTTATCCTTATGGACAACCATGAATTATGAGTCTAACACGAGATTCCCAAACTATGTTCTAACTATAATCTCACAAAAAGGCTCCTTCTCAATTATTGTCATAGCCCTGTAACATTAAATTGGAGGGAGACAAATGTGATCCATTGGGACCAAGTTCAAATATTTTCTGGACTAGAATGAGGATGACCCGTAATCTATTGTCAATAAAGTCTCATCAGATATGAATATCATTTATCATGATGAATATATAAAAGGGATTTACATGTGTTTGTATGAAAACATACACATCTTGGTCGGTGAAGGGGACAACTGCATGTAATTATTTAGGATCATTTTCAACATAATTTACCTTTACAATAACATCTTCAACTTCAAATTCTTAAGGGATTAATAAATCCTCAATAAGTGCTTCCTGGAGGTCCTTTGATAGACTCAGATCATACAAGATTTATAATTTGGATAGAACATGAGACTTTAGCTTCAAGACATTATATTTCTGATCTAGACTTTTGAACATCCCTACAAAGGTGTACCATTTCATATACACATTTGGAGAAAATGTTCTTGTGGTAGATGAGTTGTCTCTTGGGTTATGATATGGAAGTGTTTTTTCTTGGTGGATGGAAATATTTGGGTCGACCAACCTATCGATCAGGCACTGGAGTATCCTCTAACTAGTATTCCATGATGATCATGTCAAGGAAGACACTATAATGCGTAAAATAATAACTCTATTGTTTCTACTACGATCGCTGGAGAGCATTCCAATGAGTATAATCTACATGTATAGTTATAGTGGGGGTTTTGTTGATGTAGTTGCTCCTAGAATGACTATTTATTCCCTTGTATCCTGAACCTCGACAACCTCTCCCTCCAATTCCCCAATCAAGTATTGGAAACTCATTTTCCAAATTAGAATCATCATGGTAATGGGGATCTATTGAGTTAATAAAATTAACAAAACCAAAGATCAACTCCCCATCCTATGAATTTTCTTCCCAGGGGATCGACTATTGTTGTACTGTTTTTGAGAGGTGGTGCCTGTAACACCTGAGACTTTTATGTTATATAAATCATCAAAGGAATCTTTTTCTACACAACACTTGCTTGGCTTGCTTTACACGCAATCGCGACCTTCCTCGATAGCTTGCGTCGTACGCAATACCGAGTTTCACTAAACAACGATATGCTATTAAAATATTATTAAAACTAGTCGTTATGAATAGTAATAACCACTTTTTGAAATATTATAAATTTTATTTTTCAAAATGGACTTCATTTTTGGATTCGGAATAACGAAATTAGCCTAGGGTGAAATTTTGGTATTTTTCTGAAAACTTTCAATTTTTGATGAATAGTGAAACCACTAAGTGGTAGGTTAAAAACTGAATTTTGCATAAAACTTAATTTTACTGCTTCTGTGAATGGAATTTCGAAAATCCGAGAGACACGGTTAATATCAAGGACTAAAATGTGGTTCAATGAGATGAAAATAATTTTTTGGTGAATAGTAACTTTTTACTTTTTTTACCGCGGTTAATAGTAAATAGGGTAACTAAGGGTAAATATGATATCAATATTACCCTAACACATGTACTAATTCTTTTGGAAAAGTGTAATTCGACCAAAAACAAACTTAGGAATAAAATATGACCATTTTGGCCCACTTGGATTAGATTAGGACATTTATTATTAATTTATTTAAAGAAGGGTTAAAATAGTTAAAATCAAAGTTTCATAAGTAAATCATTTTTAATATAGGGTTATACATAAGATAAATATTCATTAAAAAGCTAAAAATATTTCCTACATAATGGTATTTTATTTGTAATTTTTAAACATTAAATAATTTAATTTATTTATGACACAATGATGATGCAGTAATTATCTTATTAATGAAATATTGACAAAATTGATGTTATAAACACCAAAATAAATGTAATTTGAGACTTTTTATGAATTCCAATAATTTTATAGGTTACTATGATATATTAATGTTGATTTAATCAACTTGGTTCGAACATATAATTCTGTTATGACTTTCACAAAAATCATATATCAAATAGTGTCAAAATTGACACAAAATAGTTTTTAAATCAAATATTAATTGTTATTTTATTCCGAAAAATCTAAGGTTCGGCCAAATGACTTAGATAAGGATATATATATTAATAATAAACAATTTGGGGTTCTTTTGGCATGTTATAGTAAGTGTATTAACCATATAGGGAAAGAAAACAAAAAGACATGGTAAAAGTTAAATTATTTAACTTAGAGTTAAATCTAATTGATAAGGTTACAATAATACCCTAAACTTGTCTAAATCTTATTGGTTGATAGGATTTCGACCCATCCCCACTTTAGCTTCGAAATAAGACCCTTTGGAACCATTATAAACCGATTTTGACTTTAATATAAAATAATATTTTGAGATATTCCTAAGGTGCCCCTCTCCTCCCTTATAAAAGGGCACCTCCTCTCCCTCCTCCTCACACCAATTTGAGCACTCAAGCTCGGCCCACCCCTGCCATTTTCTCCTCTCCACTTCCCTAGAATAATCCTAGAGGTTCTGGTCTTCCTCAAAGACTAATTTTAGTGCCCTAAGAGGAGGTCTCAAAGAGGCGCTTCAAAGAAGAGGTAATTACCGTTACCAATTCTTTCATCTTTATTTCTTCTTCCACTTCTTCTTCTTAGGTTGTTTCATTATGAAGTAATAACATCAGTATCAATCATATACTGATATGTTATTATAAGTATGAAACAAACCTATTTCGCCATCTATCCATCCTACGGAAAAAGAAATCACCGCGCATGCGTACGTACGGAATACCGTCTTCATGCCGTGGTGTAATCTATTTTTCCACCATCACTTTACAAGGATGGGTATAATGGTGTAATGAGTAACTATTTATGATTATTATAAAGTAATATTGATACTGAAATAATATATATATACTCAAATACAGTTCCACGATCATAGGAACGATATCATCACTCGTGCGTACGTACGGAATACCGTCTCCACGATGTGATGCGACTCGTTCTACATGATCATCATTACATAGTAATTATATAAATGAATTGAATGAATAAATATGATATATGTTACACTAATACCATTATAGATATAAGGTATCTATAACCTTAAAAGAAGAATAAGAATGTATTCGGCAAAACACGCATAAGAACAAAAGGCAATAAAGACCCGAGTAACAAGTAACCATGAAATATTACTATCAAGAAGCTAAGAATATGACCATATATGATATCATATCAATATGTATGATTCTGGAACAAGTCAATAACATTATTTAAACCATTATACAGGAGCTTCGGACACGTACAAAGCAAATTGGACCTAAGGTAAGGGAAATATCACAATCTCATTTTTATCCGAGATTGTTTATTCGTAAGTATTTACTGGGGTGTATTTTATCATTCACATCCATGTTTCATCAATATGTGATATTATTTCCATCCACCTACAATTTTTTAAATCCATTTTTACCCTTCGGTGAGTTTTTAGTAATATGTATGAAAGGAATCTTTTGTCGTTTTTCATACGAGGTACTTTTTGACTTTTCCGACAAAAGTACGAAGAATGTTTTTTTTAACTTATACGGAATGAATGGATTTTTAAAACATTATTTCCAAGAAGCTTCCTTTAAAAGTTTTCAAGTTTATTTTTAATCAAATTCTTTTATTTTAAAGTTGTATGACATGTTATGAAAGGAAAAATGTTTTTGAAGAAGAAAGGATATTTTCCTCAAGAATGGAGTTCAAGTGTGTTATCAAAATTATTTTCCATCTAAGATAATAAAGGGTTCTGTTTTTATCCCTATTATTACACTGATTTGATCATGTTGTGATGGAATTATTTTTATGAATTCCTTTATCTTATATAAATTGATTTATGATGTCATGATGTTTCAAGAATCCCATTTTTGTTACATGTGTTATGCGATGATGTATGTTTTATGATTATGTGGCACACATAAGAAAGGATTCATTATAAGATGGGTGGGAACTATATCTCCCTCCAATGCATTGGGTAAAGATTTTATATCTCATGAGATAGACATGGCTGGAACGGAAGGTTATTTCGGTTCAGTGATACAGGACTGAAACGAGGAGTGAACTCGGTTCAGAAAGGGACTTTGTCCACTAAGATAGTCTTGGCAATGAGTCATGACTAACAAGAAATGATTTTCCATGATTATGTGTGCATGCCACAAAGTTTCAATTTTTATGTTATGATTATGGGGATCTCATTTTCACTTCTATGATTTATTCCATGTTAAGATATTACGATCTCTTTTGCAGGTTTTGATTTTCAAAAAGATATGATATGATTTTTATTTCCTTTATTTTCCCTTGCTGAGCATTTGAGCTCACCCTTTTATGTTTTCTTTTCCCCAGGTCAGGAAGATGGATATTAAGTAGAATATGCTAAAAGGGACCCTAGATATGATGAAATAAATGGGAGACACTGTAGAAGATTTATGAACCAGTTGTTTATGTTTCCCAGTTTCTAAAGACACTATACCTATACGGTCCTTTGTGGTTTTGTCATATGTTGTAATAAGTGTGCTTCAATTTTGAAGTATTAACAATGTATGTAAAGTATGGGTCGTTATAGTGCCTTTTCATTTCTAATGGTTGGATTGAAGTCATTTAATGTCAATGAAAATATTGTCCTTGACATGAGCTCATTTTTTTTTATGATTTCTATTTATTAATCTAGCCATGTATCTTTTTATTTATTTTACATTAGAGTATTGGGATTATAATGAAGTTGTCATTGCTATAGTGGTAGGGGTCAAGGGAACAATTTTATATTTCAATTGTGCTCAGATAATATAATGATTTTAGTTGACCGATTTTCTGACCATCTAGTCACCAAACATTTTCATTCTCTTTCTCTAAAAATATTTATATTCAAATTCATTTTCTATATTAGTATAATAAAAATATGATACCTCGGCTAATGAATTTTTTATTTTCACTTTTCTAGAGTCCAAAATCTTTTTTATGAGTTCATTGAAGAAACAAATCCTAGATAGGGGACCCCAACATTTAATGAAAGCCGAAATAGTTTGGGAAATTTTCATCAACTTCATTTCTGAAATTCATGGGATTTGATAACTAAACTAACTTTTTTTCCAAATCCGACATGATGTAACTTGTGACTTGGTCATTTCAAATGGAGGATACATTAATTTTCATCTCCTCAAACTGTCTCTACTGCTAATCTCTTTGATCATCTTGGTCAGGCGACCATTGTTACAGACATTTGAGAGGTGGATTCAAGCTGAATGGTGAAGGCTTTGAGGTAGGAGCATGTATGAGGGAATTCTTATGTGTAACATTAATTGCCAATTCCTTTCTTTCTCTCTTTCACTAAGATGAAGGATATAATCGTGACATGGATTTAGTCTCTGTAACGAAGTTTTAAACCTATTTAAAAATTGATGACAGATCCTAAAATCCCCCCTATGTATTTCACAAGGATTAACATTGTGTGAAACTAATAATGGATATTTTCTACATAGATAGTTAAAAAATATTATTTACGATATGGTATGTTCAAAGAGTATATTCATCCTTTCCACTGATAAATAGATTCTGAGACACTTTGATTCTCCCGTTGTTTTCAATTCATAAGATCAAACACTATTTTATTATGTAGCATTGAGATAAACGGGGAGAGGAACTTCTGATGGAGATATTCCCACCCAATAATCGATTGGAACTGAAAACTTGTGTACCATTAAAATTCTCTAGTCTAAAATTATTTTAAAATGCATATGAGTTTCAAAACTTCTTGTTGCTCAGGGGTTCCCATAATAGCATCACAATGAGAGATGAAATGTGTCAAATTTTGGTCTGAATCTCTAGAGATATTGAAGATTAGAAGTGATGGATTCCAAAATTATAGTGGTGGATTATTCGTATTTAAAAATTCAGGTTAAGACTTATTTTCGGGCTTTACTGGTTATTGAAACTACTTAAGAATACAAAAAAAGATCCTGAGGATCGTTGTGGATATTTAAAAATCCCAAGAAAAGGTTTGTAGAGTTCATGAAATGTTAAATACTCTAAAACACCTACACAATATATCTGAACGATAGATCTGTGTGATATATATGCATGAAAGACCTGTGTGGTAGTTCTACGCGACAAACCTGCATAGCAGAGCTACACGATAGACCTGCGTAGCAGACCTCCATGGTAGAATAATTTGTGTTCCCCTTCAAGGAGTACCTACGCGGAGGACCTTCTCAAATAAAACATCATTTGACCAGGCCCATCCGTGCTTGTAAATAGATCCCTTGGGTTACCCATTTCAAGGACTGAAAAAGTTAAAAGACTATCTGAATGTCCCATTTCATATCTTTTTCACTTAGATCCCAAAAATTGCCTTAGGTAGCTCTCTAAAACCTGAGAGAATAGATAATTAAATGAGATAGTCATGTTTTGAAAGTATTTTACAATTTTTAGATAGGTTTGGTTCTCCTATGTGAAACACATTCTTCAGTCATCATTCACATTTGTGCGGCATACCGGCATACCACATCTGCATGACATACCTGTGCGCCATAGCTGCATGGCATACCTGCATGACCTTCCTTCATGACTTACCTACATGGTATACCAGTGTGTTACATCAACGCATGGTACCTATGAAGCATACTTGCACAAGGTACCTACATGACATAGCTTGGTATAAGCCCTACATACTAACTCAAGTACCCTCTTTTAAATCCATTCATGGCAGGGTATCTTGTTCCATTGTTCCCTTATCTGAAAGGGACTAAGTTGAAGCCCCACCAAAACCTCATGACTTATCAAGCCTTTGGGAAAGTCACATTAGCATGTCTCCTAATAGGGTTTGTATTTCCACAGTTATAGGTTTCCCAAATGTTTTTCATAATGGGGTTAGGATTCATGGAGTGTTTGTGGTTTTGTATATCCACAGTCACATGGACCTTTCTCCCAGAAACAATGTTTGGATGTTCATCGATTGGAGGATTAGGGTTTGGGTTCAGTCCTCCCCTTTTCGTCTATAAGACCCATAACCTTCTGTCACTAGTAGGGAAGGTACAGTTCACACTTTATTTTCCATGCAAGAAAAGGAGAAGTCTCCCTCCCCTACCAGGATCAATTTTAGGGCAACCATCCTAGCATAATCACCTATCTTTTCTTAAAGGAGGTAGCATCATCACTCCTCCTTTCTTCTTCAGTGCCAAAGACCAGAAGGGAGATGGGAATAGGGACTCATGTTACCCTTTCCCCCTCCCATTGGGATTTTGTCACTATGGGTATCCATCCTAGTGTAATCCCCTTACCTTTATTCTTTCTTCAATCCATTGAACCCTTTTCCAATGTGAAAAGAATAGGGGGAAGGCTTGTCACCTCGCCCTCTATCTGGGTCACCTCATCCACTTCCATGGTCAACGCGCCCTCTTCCACCAGTGGTGGAGGATAAATTTGAAAGTTCAAGTGCCTTTGTGGAATCTTCCACATCCTCTTGTTTCTCACATCGAGAATGACTCACATAGGCATAGAGATTTATAATGATTACAACATATGCAGAAACAACCATGAGGAATGAACTATGAGAACTCTGATTCCCACCATAATTGTTATACGTTGGAATCCTTCTTAGGGCCCGACCTCACTGGATATCCTCTTCAAGAATCCAACCTTAATCCCCTTAATCTGGGCATTCTCCTTAAGAATAAGCCCTAAATTACTCCCTCAAATATTTAAGGAATACTTTTGAAGATGTAAGCCCAAAATCATTTTCCTCAAAGGACTATACTCTTCTATGAGACTTATCAAACTATATGGGCTTTGATTCCCATCTATATGGGATGCGTAGGAAGCCTCCTTTAAGTTCAAACCCAATACCTTAAAACAACCCTGTTCTACATGGTCCATATTCTTAACAGGGTCTGATCCTACATGGAAACCAAAATCCTTTCCAAGTTCTTTGGGATGCTTCAGCATAAGTCACACACTATGTATTGACCAAGCCCCTTCCACTTATATTTCCATACCACATGATATTAAACTGCATGGATAGGTCATTATCACATGACCTTAAAAGGAATGATGTGTCCCATTTAGTGGCACCAAACTACGAGGGTTCTGATTCCTTTTACAAGGATACATAGGTAGCCCATTTTATGGGCACGATCCCAAGATCAAACCAAACCATCATCTCCCTGGATGACAATAAACTACAGAGTGCCCCACTGAGTGACTAAAAAACTATTGTCATCAAAATTATGATTAAAAGAATCTAGAAATATTATATTTGAGGATACCATTAATGGAGAACCCTGAATAAATACAGATATCTCCGTTGATGAAGAACCTTGAATACATACTGAGGGTTCTAAATTTTACACATGTTAATATGTGATTGAAAAATCCATGGGAAACATATGTAATACTTGTTTAATTAATAAGGATTCATGAAAATATATTAAATTTATAAATAGAGTCCCAGAGTATACAATAATTCACCCCAAATGGTTGTGATGAGTCTGACCTCCCATCATATCGAACAATATACATTCTTATGTATCGTAAATTTTATACTAAAACGAATACATGCATTTGGAAATTAGTTCCCTTTTTGGTTAAAGAACTATTGGAAATTTTCAGTTCCATAAATAAATCCAAGGGAAACCACCCAGAAGCAGTGATTCTTAAAACTAGAATACATGTTTCAAGGAACTACAAAACAAAAATAGTTAACCCAATGTGAATCCATAACCATGTTAATAATGTTACACACCTGTTAGGCCCATATCAATTGATAATGGAAGTCTAGAAAAAGGAATAAATCATGCATGTATCCATATAAAAAGATTTTTCTTTAATGGAGTTTTTTTGTCTCAGTTTTTCATATACATCCCTTCCCTAAAAAATGGATTTCTTTAAGGAAAAATCTGTGAAAATCCCAACCATTGTTCAAGATGGATCCACATCTATAGGAAGGATGTCATAATCAGCCCAACAACTTCAAAACTGGGTCTCTAATGTGCTGGTAAAGGAATATCGCTGGCATGGTACAATACCGACTTTGGAGGCTGCTAGGAAGGCCCACCAAATCAATAGAATCCTCGGTCATCTGGCCAATGATGACCAATGGTCAAGAAGTAGATGGTGAAAACCATCTTCTTCAACCGTTTCAGGTCCTTATCCCCAGAATGCAAAAATTAATCCCTCTTATACTATAGGGAGGTGGAGCAATAGGCCACTCAAGGCCTCAATTCCCGAATGCTGGAGTCCTTCCTGGGGACTCCCACCAGCAATCGTCATCAGCAGAATCGTGCGGCAGTGAACCCCCAACATTATGGGGGATTTTTCTCTGGACATTTGGCATAGGTCTCTTAGACATGGGCATGCAATATTAACTACCGAGGAAAATTTCTGGTCAACAGGGAGCATGTTTTTACCTATACCCCTTCCGGAGAAGCCCATCAACCTAACTTGATGGAAAACAACGAGCAGTCACATACACCAGTCTGTCCTAATTTTGGAGCTCAATAGACTCGTCTAGAAGCTACCCACCAATCCCACTAGATAAATCTAGTGGGGTACCATGAACATGCACATATACCTGCTTACATGTTATTATCCAGTCACTAGGCTCGTCTGACTGCATTTAAAGAATCCAGCCAATCTAATGTTGTGGAATTTGGTGAACATGAACATAGACCATTTTAAAACCATCAATTATACCAACAGTCTCATCTTCAAGTATTGAAGAATGTCCATCAAACATTCTTGATGAGAAATAGCTAGAAGGCACATACACCTTCCAATGTTCATCAAGTCTGCCAATAGTCTCATTTGGTAGCATCCAGAGAAGTTAGTTGGAATGCTCAGACGACAAATTTGAGGCCAACCCAATTGTTTTCCCCCATACATGAGTACTGTCAATGCCCACTGATAGGATAAAGAGGACACGAGTAGGAAAATACACCTACTCTAGATATAGAATAGACGTATATTCCCATTAAGGTCGTTGAAGCCACCAAACATATCTTATCAATGGTGAAAGGGAAGATGAAAATACCTACCAATATTATGGAAGCATGTGAGGATATTATAAAAACTACTTCAGCAGTACCAAGGGATCAAACAAAAAACTTCCATTCTCATACATGGTATGACACATCGATATGCCATCCCGGAACAGATACATACATTTGTTCTAGTCCAGGAGGATCAAGAGGCATACTCCCCCAAAATCATATAGACAACATGATCAGGAATATACACCCATTCCAATTGGAGATAATTGGTCCGTTATGGTAACCACTTCAAGGCAGGCACATACACCTGCCCACAATAACCACTTTTCCAAGAAAGTGTCCCCAACTAAGAATAAGAGAACATCTAAGAAGTATTCTCTCCAAGAATTGTTGTAAAATCGCGATTCAAACTGCTATTTGGATCCACATAATGCTGGAGATCTTCAAGCCCTCCGACATTTATCTATTGCATCTCAAGATCATATCCTCTCATTAAATAATTATGAGAGTGGTAGTAGTAATTTTGAAGTTCCTCATTGGATACCTCATCATGAAGTCTTTATTCATTAGAATTCAGTCTATGTAGAGCACCAATCTCTGGATGAGAGCCACGAAAACTCTCTGTGTGGCCAGAAGACCAAGGAGCAAGAAGATTTATCCCTTGCTATAATCCACCATGGTAATCCAACCCATGATGGCATTTTCTGCGAAAGTTCTCTCCATAGTAGTATTCTGCATGGTCATGAAAATTCTATAACTGACAATGTAGCGACGAGAGAGCCATATTCTCTCATGGAACTTTCAAACACAAGGATGATTATGTCTGATAACTTGGTCATTAACATGTGATGAACTTTCTCAACCAGAGGACATCTCAAGGGAATAGTCATTCTTCGAACCTCAATTGGGTCATTTGTCTTCTAATACAGAGAACCCACTTTGGTCATACTAAATGGATAAACATATTTAAAAAGACAATGAAGATGAGTTAAACAAGAGGAAACAATTGGCTAAGGGATTAGTATCAGTCATGTTCTAGAATTTGGAAAATTCTCAGTATAACATTCCAGAATTGATGACAGAAAATTGTATTCATGATATCCGCCTCAATTTATCTAAGACTCTTCATCATTTGGAAATAAAAATATTACAATATGATGAATATCAAAATCATTTAAAGGTAAATGAATGGTTGAAATGCAAAATTGAATTGGTGTCTCTCCCAGTTTCCCAACATCCAAAGCTTGAAAACCAATAAAGAATCCTTCAGTGTGTATGCCTCAATGCTCTAAAGAGGCTACACTAGTTAATTTATGATTCCCCATATAGTGTTCATATTATAGGATGAGGTGCATATAGATAATTTCATTTCATTTCACTCAAAAATCAGCAATGTCTGTCCAAAGTTCTCTCATGCAATGTTATCTCCCATAGTCTACTACAATTTATAAAATTTGTATGTAATCGAATGTGTGCTCAAGAACAGGCCTCAACCATCTCTCATCAGAGTCAGTCCCAAAGAAAATAAGTTGTTGAGTTACTTTTACATCAAGCATATGAAAATATTGAGCAGGCGTCCCACTTAGAGTATTTTAGGTGTCATAGAATGCAAATGTCTGAAATAGAAAAGCAATCTTCCAAAACAGGTGATTTGATTGGTTATCAGATAGTACACCCAACTGATGTCCGAAACAAAATTCACAAAATCATAAGGGCAGTCGCACAAATTTCAACCATATTAGTTCAAGAATCACCATATATCTTAAGGCTCGGGGATCATTTAATTCACCCTTAAATTCATTAAACAATGTTCAGAGATTTCAATAAGAAGAACATGAACAACCCCAGCCTGCAGGGCTAGGGGCCCTTTCACATCTGCAATCCCCTCCTCAACAGAAGTAAGTTTTCTCCCGATTAGGGAAGAAGCAACAAGGAAAGCATACAATTAAACTATCCAAGGATTCCGTTTGGGTTACATTATGCAAAAAATTTCCAAGAATTCATCATATAGGAGAACATGGTTTCATTGAAGACACAGAGGGAGACGATCTTAGAGAAATGCTGACAAAATGCCACCGATTCATTATGCATCAGTGAATGTCATTAATACCACTACTAAGGATCTTCTAAAAAATGATTCCAGTTCAAGGGAATCATAAGATGAAGTTCTTTTCCACAATATGGTACACGCTGAGGAAAATGAAGAAGTTGTGTGTACCATAAATCAGAGGCTTACCTAGAATTTAGGTATTCCTTCAAATAACCAACTCCCACCCCTTCGAAACGAATCTAACAAGGGGAAAGGCAAAATTCCAATTCCATATCACTTTTCCACTGGAGAATGTCAATCTCTATCACTTGAAGAGATATTTTCACATCAAGAAGAGGAAATTAAGGAGTTGAAAATACTCAATAAAGACTTACTTCGAATCAGCATTTATGCTAAACGTACTCCCTAGGTAGGACCTCAACCTGCACATCCTGTAGAAGCTCCTAAAAAAGAGGATTTTTAGTAACTATAGATGCATATAATGAATTCCTTCCACTGGGTACACAATCAAGGTAGGATCAGACATATCCTAATAGGCATGTTCCCATGTTTTATCCAAGTTAAATATCAACACAACCATTAGTGTTTTTTTTTCAGTCGTTGCACCAACTCAAGCTCCAGTTTCTATACTTTCATAGGTTATAGCTCATCCAAATGTTTCCCAAATGCTTATTAATACAAGTGAGGCATTAACAAATCGATTTGAAGCTATGGAGGAATTATGTGCACCAATTCAGGTGGAATATAGTGCTTACCCTGAATGGGTGGATGCAATTCCTCCCCACCAAATATTTTGAATACCACATTCCCAATATTCAATGGTTCTGGAGATCCAGAACAACACATTACACATTTTTCTTCTCGTTATGATATCATGATGAGAACTCTTTAAGAATAAGAATCACTAAAGCTTAGGTGTCTTACAAAGTCATTATAGGGACCATCTTTTGTCAGGTATACAAGTTTAAAATCTTAATCAATTAATGGATGGGAAGATCTCCATCATAAATTCCTCTTCAATTTAGCTCAATGCTTTGAAAGATGATAGTTTTTTATCTTACCAATTGTAAAAAAAGGTAGAAAGAAAGAGTTTCCTATTTCATTGTGTGATGGAAAGGATTAACATATTATTTACGTTTAACACTCCTTTAAGAAGATTTGCTACCAATTTTTGTGGAAAATCTACGTGATGAGTTATGCACAACATTGATCCCTATGAAATATAGAAGAGGGTTTCAATACCTTACTTCAATCGCACAACAGATGGATGACTCTATTATAGAAAATAAGGCTAAAACCCATGTAATTCCATCATCTATAGGGAGAGGGATAGGAAAGGCATAAGCTACTATAGTTACACTCAAGCAGGCACATGTATCTACTTATACTTCAAGACATTCATCATATCGAAGGGCTCTGCCTCCTGAGAATCAGCAGCAATGACTGCCTCATCATGATGATTAAATAGATTAATGGCGGAAACAATTTGAGGAGTTAAAAAAATGTTTATTCTTTCCATAATGTACAGGTTCCAAGTTACTTCATCTCATATTTGGAAAACTATTTGGTTCAGTTTCCAAGGCTGAATAAACCAAATAAAGAAGGAGATGAAGATATTCTGAATTATTTTCACTTTCACCAAATGTCACGGAATCCTATCCAAGAATTTTCTGTTTTCAAGAACCTCCTACAAATGATGGTAGACCCTAGACACGTGAAACTGAAAAGTTCATCAGTTTAAGTAGCATGTGTTACTGCTACTGATCCAGAGGTAGAGGGTGAATGACAGGAAGTTAACAGAAACAATTTGCAGAAATATGATGATTGGATTATCAGGAAAACGATTAACCATACACATCCCATTTTAAGAACACAGTTGAAGCAAATGATTGTGTCTTCTTCCACTCTTGCCACAGTAAAACCATCTTCATAAAAATGTCATTCCTCAAATAAGAGAGGTGATTAGAAGGAAAAATAGAAGTCATAAGAAGATATTCTCTTGTTAAGTCCAATGTTGTCATTCACCCTAGAATATTTCATGACATCTATTTCAAAAGCACGGGCACCACCCTGCAAAACTACACAACCAAAATTAACCCGTCAAGAATAATCTGTATCAGATGAATAATTGATATTTGGTTCTATCAACATTATCCATTTAACGTATCCTTTTGCAAATGGTGATTGTAATTATAATGAGACTAAATTCCATATAACTAATTGGGTAACTAGAAGAAGAGGCCAAGGTCGAGGATGCATGAGAATACATGGGAATTCTAGAGACCACCATTTTAACTCTACCCCTCCTCGTTCCATATATGTGGCAGAAAATTGTGGAAGAGCCCTTCAGCAGGATCAACAGGAGCAAGGAGTTTCATCCATTAAAGACATGTTTGGTTCTAAAACAATTATTTCTTAAGACCAATTAGAAGTCACACTATCTTCATCTCATCAACTGAATAGATCTATTCGGTCTAGTCTACCAAATCCAAGAGTATTTCCAATTTTTTCCCTGACACACGATACGACTACATCAGATGCATAAACTTCCAATGCACCTGCTAAAATGCATCTCCATGATAGGATACACAGACATTTGGACCAAAAGTATGATTCTTTGAAACAATTGGCCAATGTACTGGACAAGTTATCAATTTTGGATCTCTAAATCAGTCAAAAGACATTCAAGAAGCACTTATTGAGGATTTATCAAGTCCTCAAGAGTTTGAAACTGATGTTGCTGCTGCTGAGGTTTACCGTATAGAGATTTATCCTGTAGAATGTCATGAAATAATATATTTTATAGATGAGGATGAAGATGATGTTGTACAAGGACATATCAGACCTTTTTATTTATCTAGAAAGTTTAATGACATATACATCCGTTGGGCCTTCATTGATAATGGCTCCAGAGTCAACCACATTATTGTTCATACACTTCGTCGATTGAGCTTGAATGAATCCGACTTATCTACTCTGACTTTAATGTTGCAAGATTATGATAATAATGAGAAAGAACCTTTGGGAGAGATTACACTCAGAACTCGGTTTGGAGATCCTGTGTCTAATTTAGATTTCATGGTTGTTTGTCAGGACACAACCTTTAATATTCCTCTTAGAAGGCCATGACTGCATCAAAATGCAACCATACCATCATCATAACATCAATGTCTTAAGTAATCTCTCAATTTTCAAATAGGGAAATTTTATGGTGACATGTCTATGTTCGAAACATGTGACTATCCATACATCGAGGCAGAGTTTTATCACACAAAAGGAAAAAACTCAATAACAAAAGAAATAACAAGAGTTAACACTTCAAATGGATAGGAAAAGATCCCAGAAAATCCATTTATACATTTGAGTAAAAATTATGTTTTACTTATAAATCAATTTGAAAAGGTAAACCCAAATCCGAGAACATGTCGAAAAACATCTATAAAGTCAATTGCGGAAATTGAGCCTGGCATGATGGGAGAAACTGTTGATCCACCAAGTAATGATGGATGCCTAAATGGAGATGTTTTCATTTCATCTGTTTAACTACATCAATCCTCTACTTCATTAACCATATTAGAAGAAATTGTATAAATTCTAGAGGAAGAAAAACATGTTGATTCTCAATTCATCATTACCTATTTATTACCATAGGAAGAACCTTCGTCATCAGTAGGGTCAAATATGGTGGCCTCTTCTTCAGGATATTCAAATACTGAATACCCCTTTAAATTTGGGAGTTTTTCATCATCATGTACTATGTAAGTGGAAATAGAATAGGTAAAATGTAATGAAGAATAATATAAAGATCATGGGGATGCTCATCCAGCATTTGAGGAAGGTGTCTCTACCACCCTGGATGAGCTTAGAGAAATAAATCTGGGCACAAAAGAAGATCCATTCCCCACTCTAATTTGTGCACCCATGACCTCTGAAGAGAAAGTGGTGTATACATCATTTCTAAAGTAACATCGAGATATATTTTATTGGAATTATATAGAAATTCCAGGACCTAATCCCGATGTAGCCACCCATCATTTATGTTTTCTAGAAGAAAATCGTGGATTCAAGAAAGAAACAAGAACACACCCAACTCATGCCTCTAAAATTGAAGTTTAAGTTAATAAGCATATAAATCCTAAATTTTTCAGAGAAGCTAAATATCCCAAATTGCTGGAAAATATTTTCCAAATGGAAAAGAAGAATAGAAAAATTTGAGTAAGCATTGACTTCAAAGATATTTACTGGCATTTTCAAAAAGTTGATTCTCCAGTTCTGATTATAGAACTTTTAATTGATGCAACATCTGGTTATAAATCTCTTTAATTCATGGATGGATACTCTGGGTATAATCAAATTAGTATGGCCCCAGAGGATGAAGAATCTATAGCCTTTAGAGCCCCTTAAGGTGTGTTTTTATATCAGATAATTCCCTTTGGCTTAAAGAATGCACGCGCAACAAACCAACGTGCCACGAACCATATATTCAAACCCTTCTTAGAGAATTTTATTGAATGTTATGTAGATGATTTGGTGGTCAAATCCTGATAACATTTCAATCAATTGGTTGATTTTGAGAACATAATACATAAAATTCAGAAACATAGTTCGAAGTTGAACCCCTTGAAATGTGATTTCGGGGTAACCTCAAGAAATATCCTTGCCTTCGTTGTATTCCATCATGGTATCAAAGTTGATCATGAGAAAAAAAATGAATCCTTGTTATGTCTCCTCCTAGAAATTTGAATGAATTAAGAGGACTCCAAGGACACTTGTCCTATATTCAGCGCTCTATCGCTAATTTGGGAGGCATGGTTTTTTCTTTTCACCAGATTAATGAAGAAGGGAGTCACCTAATATTGGACTAAAGACTATCAAGAACCATTTAATACCCTCAGGAAATATCTCTTGAGTCCACTAGTATTAATTAAACCTGTTGAAGGAAGGTATCTTATTCTTTATTTTACATCTTTAGAGTGATCAGTAGGATCCTTCCTTGCTAAAAAGAATGATGCAAGGTATGAAAACCACCTTTATTATCTCTTTAAAACTATACATGATGTTGAAACTCAGTATTCATGTACTGAAAAGTGATGCCTAACATTAATAGTTGTAGTTCTGAAGTTGAGGCACTACCTACAACATCATGAGGTCCAATTTTTATCTCGCAATAACCCGCTCAAATTTATCCTCATTCGTCCTATGCTTATAGGGTAGCCGGAACAGTGGGTAGTTATTTTGCAAAAAAAATTTATATCTAGTTTGTTCCTCAAAAGGTAGTAAAAGGCCAAGATTTGGCAGAATTCTTTACTAAGAATCCATCTACAAAAGATACGTCATTAAATACTGAACATCCTGATTAATAAGTATTCTATATTCAAGATAATTATTAAACATGGGAAATGTACTTTGATGGTGCTTCCAGAAGTCCAACAGGGAAGTAAATGGGAAACCCTAAACTCAATAAAGTTGGGTTAAGAATTTTCCATATTTCCCTAGAAAAGGAAGTGTTGCCTAATTCCTTCCTATTGTCGAAAGCTGGAATCAACAATGAAGCAGATTATCATGCACTAATCGTAGGTTTGGAATTAGCACTTCAGGTGATAATGAATCAATTGAAGGTAAAAGGTGATTCATAATAGTTAATCAAGAAAATCAATAGAGAATATTAATTCAGAAAAGAAAAGATAATCCCTTTTTGTGATTGCATTATAGGGTTAATGGTTTAATTTCCCTCACAGCTGACATTTTCTTATATCTCACGATCACAAAATTAACAAGAAAATGCACTGGATAATGCAGCTACAACCTTGGAAGATCCAAATTGGGATGAGACAGTCATCAGCATAGCTCATCGTCGGGTGGTCTCACATTTTGTTCAAACTAGAATGGTGGTAATTAATGAAATTATCCCAATTTAAAAGACATATGGTCAAACCATAGGATAGAGAACATCTATCATGGAATATCTTCAGAATAGAGTACTTCCACCGAATAGGGATGAAAAAGAACAGATCTAGAGACAAGAAACTAATTTTACTCTTTATGACAGTCAAGACCACCAAAATATACTCTACAAGGGAGGATTTGATGGAATCCTCTTCAGATGTATTGATGGAGAAGAGACTATAACTGTCATGAACGATGTGCATCCAGGAGCTAGTGGTGCCCACCAGTCTGGGCACAGACTATCTGATCATATCAGATGGCTTGGAAACATTTTTCCTTCAATGACAGAGGATTTCATGGATTTCCCTAAGAAATTTCATCCCTACGATGTGCATGCCAACTTCATCCATCAACCCCTGGAGCTTCTACATACAGCTAAATAATCATGCCCATTTTCCACATGGGGAATGGGTATAGTAGGACCTTATCCTTTAGCTATAGCTAAGTAGTTCAATTATATTATTTATGTTACTGACTTCTTTTATAAATGGGTTGATCCAATACCTCTAAAATAATTCAGTGCCAAAAGCATTGTTAGTTTTCTCAAAACTAACATCATCGCTAGATTTGGTGTCCCACATACTATATTGACGGACAATGGCACCGATTTTTGTTCGATTGAGGTAAATAAGTTATATAAAGAGCATAATATCAAATCTAACCACTCATCTCACTATCATGCGGCAGACAATGGATAGATAGAGGCCTTCAAAAATACCCTATCAAATATACTCCAGAAAATTGTGGATTATGATAAGAAATTATGGACTGATAAATTTTTTAATTATTTATGGGATTATTGGACAACTACTCATACTGACACCCAAGAAAATCCTTATTAATTTGTATATGGAACCGAAGCAGTTTTCCAATAGAAATGAAATTGCCTTCACTCAGAGTTACGATCTGTGATCAGTTGTCTACAGATAAGTGCTCTCATAAATGGTTTAATGATCTGGAATGATTAGATGATAATTGATTTCATACTCTACATCATTTAGAAGTCTATCAGAACTGAGTTACATGATCTTTTAACAAGAAATTTTTCCTCTGTTCATTTCTTCATGGAGAATTTGTATTGGTCTTTAGGACTCTAATGATACCAGGGAAGAAACCTCCAAAGCTTAAGCCAAAGTTGGAAGGAACTTATTCCATAAAGAAGGTTTCTTTAAATGGAGCTTATGCATTAATATCAATTTATGGATAGCTTATTACAACTCCAACGAATGAAAGTTTCTTAATGAAATACTTTGTGTAGTTATATAGTTGTCTTTACTGCAAGACTAAAAACTGCACAACCCCCATGTCCTCACTGCAAGACTGAAAACTACACAGTATAATGTCCTAGTTTCAAGACATTAAATTTCATAACAACCCTAAACATCCTTGCTGCATGAAATTAAAATTCATAGTATCTTCATCCTTGTCTCATGACGTAAAACTGAATGACATCATTGGTCCTTGTTACATAACATTAAACTTTAAGACTAACATTTTCTCTATTTGATGTTAGATGATTCCATAAGAAAACATCATTGAGATCATCGCTACTCCTTAGTAGCATATGAGTCCCAATCTTTCCTATCTATAACTCAGATCTGCATAAGAACCTTTTTTAAAGAAGTAATTATGTCTTGATTCTCATTTTCAATGAGATACGTAGAGATTCCTAAATCTATAATTTTGGGCCCATCCATAGTCAAATAATATTTTTATTTTGTTTTCTCCTCATATATATGAATCAGATCAAAACACAGTGTTTCTTAAAGATATATTATTTGGTCATTATATCATTTTATGTGTTATGATTTACCGTTCTCTAGGAATGTGTCAAAATCCCCCATTCTTCATTTCAAACCCGATTGGAGTGAGGAATGATTGTTTAATGAACTACGTAAAGATTGATTCTCATCTATTTGAAATATGTAATATTCCTAGATCTCTAATATTTGGCCTATCCATGATAAAAAACCATTTATTCATTGTATAACAATCAAACCTGTATAGGTAATGTTGTAAGAACTACCTATGGATTAATTCTTTCCCTTAGAAAGACACATAGTGACAATTGGGTTTTATCCCTTAGTCCATCTACAACAAGTCTTTCATTTCACATTGCTTCATCTTTTCCTTCCTACATGACATTAAACTTCATGGAAATCTAACACCCATATTCTTCACTTCTATCACCCTTATGTTATAGAAGAAACCCGCAATGCTCTTTATTTCTCACACTGATCATAGCTCACATGGGCATATGAATTGGATAAAAGTACTCTCTATATAAATAACGTGTCTCAAATTATTTTTGAATTTACAATGTCCTCACTACATGACATAAAACAGTATAGTACAATGTCCTCACCTCATGACCTAAAACTAAACAGTACAATGTCCTCACTCCATGACCTAAAACTGCACAGTACAATGTCCTCATTGCATGACATAAAACTACACATCATAATATTACTTCATAGGAAACAAATAATGTATCAATTTTACATATGAGTTAGATCTATGTAAAGGACCTCAACCTAATGGACAATATTAGTTCAAATATTTCTCATATACATTAGGCATAACCCCCTTCCATATACTACAATCTTATTCTTGAATGTTTCTAGATCATTATAATCTTTCATACAGTTTTTGGTGACAGAGTATATAATAACTAAAACACTTTTACCTCACTATGTAATACGTTCCCTTAGGTGGCCTTGCATAAGTTGCCTACATAATGGAACTATCGGTCAGAAGATTCCACTATTTGGCTATGCAACATATGCCCCAGTTGGACCTTCACAATACAACCCAATTAATGGGTTTTTCAAATAATGGTAACATCGTTCTTGGTTATAGTATCATTGTACCCTTTAAACTTTGATGACAATATACACGAAACAATCATTCATGTATACATGTCGCATTACCATTCTCCCAATCTGGATGTCATCAAGACCATAGTTTAAAAATTTCCCTTACCATGTGTTCAAAATAGTCTGAAATAACCATGGAATCACGTAGACACATATCATATATAGATTCCTTTTGTTGTCATAGTTGTATGGCCTAAAACTACACGACACCATAACTCCTACATTTGGGTCAAACCTGCGTAGGAATCCTATTTTTCCAATTCTTTGGAAGTATTGGTTGGAAATACCCTCCTCATATTGAGATACCTTTTCCCTCATGAACTAAACTCTGTGTTTTGGAAAATTGGAATCTCCATAAGCATTCTTTATCTTTTAGCAATAGAATGTCAAAATTTAAATAGCTCTTTTTCCTAACTATGCAGAACATGCCCTTAGGTGGCCTTGCATAAGTTTCCCACATAACATGCCCATCAGTTAAAAGATGCCACTATTTGGCTATGCAGCATATGCCCTAGTTGGCCCTGCATAACAAAACATCCATAACGAGTTTATCAAATAATGGTAACTTTGTTCTTGGAAATGATTTCCTCCAATTCTTTTAGCCCTTTTCCTATATCACCCTTTGGATTCAAAAATTCTTAAATAACAGTTTACAATTTTCCATTCCATACATGGATATGGTAGTATATTTCTAAAAAAATTATCAAGAAATTGGGAGAGTCTCATACCTTTGGTCAAGGATAATGAACGTAAATTAAATCCACACAATGTCCTCACTGCATGACTTAAAACTGCACAATACCAATTTCTTCACTACATGACTTAAAACTGCACAATACCAATGTACACACTATATGACTTAAAACTGCACAGTACCAATGTCCACAATGCATAACATAAAAATGCAAAATATGATATCATAAATTACCCTTTCTGATAAATTTTAACCATTCTTCATAGTCCAAATTTGCATAGAAGTGGTTTTTCTACTCATGACATATGTCAGCATAAAATAGCTCTTTATTCTTAAAATTTATTTCCTTGAAAAAACAACCCACTATGGTTTGGAGTCACCCAATTCTTATTTTACCCTTTCTATCAGTAGTAAAATGTTAAGCTTCAAAGGGATCTTTTTCTTCACTATATAGTACAATCCCTAATGTGGCCTTGCATAAGTTGCCTACATAATAGGCATGTCAGCCAAAAGATGTCATTAATTGTCTATAGAGCATATTCCCCAATTGGCCCTCCATAGCACAACCCCCATAACAGGTTTTTTAAATAATGGTAACTTCGTTATTGGAATAAGACACCCCCATTTTTAGATACAAGTTTTAAATTTGGTAGCCATAAAAATTATGGATCAAGATTCCCCTTGGAAATATTTAATGAATTTTAAATCAATTCATAGCCACAGAGTCTTTTTTGGGAGTTAATTTCAAAATTTATGGATAAATCTATTCGACCTTAAATACTAACCCTTTATAGTCTAACATGCATGGCTCTAAACTGCCAACAACAAAAGACTTGGTACTTATTAGATTTAAAACCCGTAAAGGGCAATCTAATTAAAAGTCGAATCCCAACTCACTAAACATAAATTTTTTGTATTATTTAGGTAATATTGAGAAATAATAAAAGAATCAAAAGATATGAAATTTTTGGGGTTGTCCATATAACTATAGAAAAAAAATCAAATTATGCTCATTTAGGTCTATTGGATTCAAAACAAAATTCTGAGCACTCCATTCTTGTCATTGTAATCATAGTTTTCTAACATGATGGTTTAATGATTAAGAAAAAGAGGGTTCATAATCATCATCATTACCATTAGTATTGCAATTATTGAAAATAGTAATGAAGAGATATATGATTGGATACAAGAAATAATTTTCATTTATATGGAATCATAGGGACATCCATAGAACATAGCCTCTCTATCATGCGTCAAAATAAACTATCAACATGACTCTTAATTTGATGAACAAATTCATATTCCTTATCAGTTGCCTGTTGAAGTTGAGATAGTTGAGCAAATCCATCCACCTCGGCCCCAAAAAAAGTTATTTCTCAGTAGTTTAAATAGCAGTTACCCCCTTTAATTGGGTTTCTCCAAATTTTAGATTCAATTTATCAAGTTCGTTATAAAAAAAATCCAGATTCTATTGAAGATATAATGAATCATTCGTGACTTCTTTGATTTGATGGCTAATTTTGACCGATTTTGTGTAATGATTTTCCTCCGTCTCAGCTAGTGTATCTTGAAAGACCCCAATATTGAGAAGTTATTTAGCCTCTTCAAAATCCCGTCGCAACTTATACTCATGATCCCCTCGACGAATGATCTCTTTCATAGAATAATGGACTGGTCAATATTTAAATCCACCAAATCCCAATATGCAGAATAATGCTGGGAGTTTGAAAAAATGGAAGAATAATTCATCTAAAGGCGTCTCAATATTTATGCTCCAGATATGCAGCCCTGTATTCTTATGTAAAATGTCAATAGAATATTTCATATCTAAGTATGAATTTGAGTTACAACCATGAGGTAAAATGTACTCGGGAAACAAATAACTTAAAGAGATACCTTGTTCTACTTCTCTTGGAATAGTAGAAGATTCACCATTTGATCTGGGATTTGATAACACTAAAATGATAAATCAAGGTCATTGTTAGTTTTAAATGGAAGATATAGATATGATTCAGAATTTTGATTATATTTAACCAATAATAAGTCAGTTACTTATCTTCAGTGATTTGAGCAGATGTTTCTTGAGAAGGGGCATTTACCTGAGTTTTCTCAGTTATTGTATTTGAAGGGTTTGGAGCATCTATTGATGGATAATCCTCTATAGGTATTTTTCCAACTCCAATAGAAGAATAGAGTGGAATACGCCATTCCTGAAGTGCCTTTGCAACATTTCTTGCAGATAAAGAAACATAAAGTGAACTTTGATGTAAAGAATCAAGTAAAGATGAACAATTATGTATGGAAAATGCAAGAATAATGACTTACGTCCTTGCAATTTCTCATTAAAATCCCCAAAATCCTTGATGGAACCTGGAATATTAATATTTGGATTACGGGATTCCATCATTTCAGTGTGTGCGGCTTCGAATGTCATAGCAGCCTCACCATTTAAGGTATCCAAAAAACATTGCTTGAGTCACAAATTGGCTCTATTGAAATTATATTCTGTTGAATCTTCAATTGGTATAACATCATCAGGTCTTTCCAGGTTTGGGTCAACATCAGTATTTTTCTTATATTTCCTGGGATTCTCATTCCATTCTTTTGGAACAATCGGAATATCAGTATTTATTATTTTAGGATCCGCTGATGAAACCAAATGAGAAATGTATTTAATCTTATATTGGCTTTCCTCTCTCTCAGTTGAGCCACAAGTGGGAGTATCTGAATATTTTTATGGCTTATCTACTATGATTGTAGATTCATCAACATGAACTTGGGTTTCTCTAGGGGTTTCCTTCTCTGGTATTGAAGAATAAACTCTTAGTCCCTTAAGAGAAGAGAAAGACACAGATCCTGTAAGATGAAACATGATTACCAGAGTATCTAGAGAAAATTACATGCCCTAAAGATAGTATAAATACTTACTCCTTCGATGAACACTTCAGATCAATCTCATTTATCTATGGAATTTCTATTGAAAAGATTGGGGGGAAATGAAAACACTTCTATTGGTAGGATAAAATTAAGTTAATGGTTGAGGATTATCCTTTTCCATTACCCTAGTCATAAATCTTGCTCCTAGATAAAGTTCTGGAGACCTGGGAAGATCATTCATTACATCAATTAGAGATCCTGCATGCCCATACTTTGGTGATTCATGAACTGGTCTGGATCTTCTTTCCATACATTCAAGCTACACAAATACATTTTAATCAAGATTATTGATGATGAATGGTAAAACATATTTGAGGAAAAATAGAATGGAAAATACATTCTTAATATTAAAAAAAATATCCCACTCCTCATCAGAGTCAATAATTACCCCTTCCTGTACTCCTAAGTCCATCTTATGAGATTCTCATTTAGAGGCTAGGATTTGTTCATCAGTTTCATATATAAATGCCTCTTTCTTCATAATATACTTATATTCTTCAGATAGTTTATTATTTGGATTTCAATCTGTAGGTGCCTTAACCTCACCAATATCTTGTATTCAAATTTCATGCTGGATGAATACCCATGAATCTCTAAGATAAGGGGTCACGCTCTCCCTGTGATGAATGGATGAAGGTTTCACATAATTTGATCTTCGTAGGGTTGATTGTGGAGGAGATTCAACACTTTTTGACCGGTGAGCCTCTTCCGGCCTCCTTTCTTCTTTAGAGAGTTAAAAAGATGGAATAGGAACCTCTATTTGATAATGTAGAATAGACCACCTTGGTTTTGGAGGTATTTATTCTCTTATAGTAGTCTTCCTAGTATACCTCCTGCGAAGACGTTTTGAGGGCTCTAAAACCTCTGAAACTTATATATCATCTCTGGCCTTGGACATCTTACCATATTTTCCATGTGTAGTAGTCAATGCAACTTCCACTCGATATATTCCTTTTGTCAATGACCCATTAGGATGTGAAGAAGCCCAAGCTTTATCATATCAAGCTTCCAATCTGATTGATGCATTCGATAGAGACAATGTAATTGACAATTTGGAAGCCTCTAAAGCCATTAGAATCCATAATTTTCTCGTTACCATTGGGTTCTTCTCATGTCTAACATACGTAGGTGTAAAATTGTTTGATTGTTGAAGATATTTGAACTGATGAGAAAACATGTTAGGGATGTAAGCCTCAAAGATGATTTCACCATAAATCCTGGTCGATATTACACCATCCCTGAATGCCATTATTTAAGATCTCAGCTCCTAATTCTTTTCTTTACCATCATCAATAAATGTTCCAATTGGAGGGTTACCAAAGGGAATAAAGCTGAATTATCTTGAGACATTCATTGCCTTTAGCACCACATCAGGTCTCAAATTTAGAGGATGAATACCACAAAAGTTCAATAAAAAAGGGGTGAATCAATCATTGGTAACTCTAACTTAATTCAATACTGAGTATGAAGAAAAATGTGTTGCAATCCATCCCCAAAACACTTGGAATGGCCCTAAAATTCTAAACGGAGCCTTTCCATTGTATAAATGTAGTAGAAGATGGTAAATTATTTCCAATACATGGGTTGCTAACACAATATACTTATGTTCTACAAATTTAGCTTCATTGAAAAAAGTCACTGATCTTACACCACCTCTGGATTCACAGACTGGAAGAAAGTAAACACTAATCTACATATCAATGAAGGTAGCTAAGATCACCTTTGCATCTATATCAGGTTTTAATATATATCCCCAATGCTTATAGTCCCCTTATTCTAGTGTAGGCCAATATGTCCCAGAACTACCCCGATTATCTGTAGAAAGAAAAACAGTAGGATATCCATATGTTGGACCTTTCTTTGTTGTTGGTTCTAAGAAGGCTTCCATCCACACTCTTGTATTAATATATTTCTTATCTTTGGGTAAATTATTCTCTATTTTAAATAATTAATCGGCCAACGATGGTTTTTTGGTAACATTACCCCATGTTGTAATGGGCAGAATAAATTCTTCATACATTTCCCTATGAATGAAAATTATAGCTATTTGGTAAATATCCCTGAGACTAATACCAACATCACCATGCATTAAATGGAAGGAATTTGTTTGCAGACTCCATCAGATCAGTAATTCAGGAATGAAATCATTTTTATAAACATATGTTTGCCTCATTTAAACAGATTCATAGATATGAACATCTGATAACTCTTTTCTAAATTCTACAGAAGTCTGACATACCCAGAATACCCATATCCACTTGGTTTTAACACCTCCTCCAGAATGAAATCCTTGTCTTCCTTCCAACCATTATATTGATCTATTTGAGAATCCCTAATAGTGGAATCATAACAATGTGGTCTTAGCTATACAACATGATCTTTCATATCTAGAGTGTAACAAATATGATGAAGGATGTAACCAATAGAGATCTTTCTTTATTGTACTAGAACCCCTTTGCATAAATATTCATGAAGTTATAGTTGGAGTATTGAAGAAACCAATTATTTGGAAGGTACATCATAATGGATGGAACATGGGAATCTTGTAAAATCCCATTCCCATACAAGGTTATGTAAGGATTTTGTGGATAGTCACATTGGTACAGAATTAAACCCTTCCATTACCCCGAAAGAGTACTTTCAATAACTTCATGAAAGTCTGGTCCGATGATATTCATCATTTCATTTTGACAAGCCTTAGGTTCTTCAGTATGGGTCATTAAATGTATCATGTTTTCCTGCAAAAGAATCACCAAAATTCCCCTATTAGGATTGAATTCTAACTTAATGTTTAACTCAATGAGAAAAGGGAAATAAAAATTTGTCAAATGATACTGTTTGCGTAGGTCCTTCGACAAGGTCTAACCCTTAGGTCGTTCAACGAGGTCCCTTATGTAGGTCCCTCAACAAGGTTCCTAGTGAAACTACTTTGATGAAGTCCTTTTGTGTTGCTATATTGCTCATATAGTTCCACCTTGAGAAAATTTCAAGGAAACTGCATGAGATCACAACGCATTGAGGATAAGAGAAGGAGTTACACAATGAGAGTTGGGAAAATATGAAGGCATGGGTGAGGAAAACCGTTGAGTATCAAACTTATTTATTTCCCATCAAAGACCTGCATGACATGCCTGCATGACATGCTTGCATGACATGCCTGCATGATAGCAATCCACACCATACCTCCACCAAATTTCTCCATGGAAAACTAGTGGTATCCGGCAATGTACTCAAGGTCATTTCCTCACAAGACTACCTAAGGACTTGAACATCTTTCTAATCGAATCCAATCTAGAGGGGGTGATTTTTTTGACACTACTTAAGAATACATAAAATGATCATGAGGATCACAGTGGATATTTCAGAATCTCAAGAATAGGTTCGAAGAGTTCATGGAAAGTCGAGTACTACAAGAGAACTGCATGATATATCTATGTGACAGATCTGTGTGACAGATCTACATGATATATCTACAAGACAGAACTGCGTGATAGAGCTATGTGATAGACCTGTATGGAAGAGCTCCGTGAAAGAATAATTTCTATGCCCCTACATAGAGAACCTGCACATAGGACCTGCACGGAGGACATACGCGGATAAAAAATCCTTCGACCAGGACCATTCGTGCATATAAATAGTTCTCTTGGGTTCCCCATTTCATGGACTAAAAAAGTTTAAAGACTCTCTGAAGCTCCCATTTTTATCTCTTTCTCATAAATTCCTCAAATTGTCTTAGGTAGATCTCTAAATCTCAAGAGAATAGATAATTAAATGGGATAATCATGTTTGGAAAGTCGTTTACAATTTTTACATAGGTTTGGTTCTCTTATGTGAAACACATTATTCAGTCATCATTCACATCTATGTGGCATACCGGCACGCCACATCTGCGCAACATACCTGCACGCCATAGCTGTGCGTCATACTTGCGCGACCTACCTGCACGACTTACCTACATGGTATACCTGTGCAGTACATTAACACGGGGTAACTATGCGGCATACATGCATGAGGTACCTACATGATATATCTTGGTATAAATCCCATATACCAACTCATGTACCCTCTTTAAAATCCATTCATAGAACGATATCACTTTCCTTGATTCCATTATCTGAAAGGGACTATGTAGAAGCCTCCACCAAAACCTCATGACTTATCAAACCTTTTGGAAAGGCACATCAACATGTCTCCTATTTCGATTTGTATTTCCACAGTCATAAGTTTCCCACATTTGTTTCAAAATTGGGTTAGGATTCATGGAGTGTATGTGGGTTTTTATATCGACAGTCACATGGACCATTCTCATAGATATAGTGTTGGGATGTTCCCAGTTTGGAGGATTATGGGTTGGGTTCTGTCCGCCCCTTCATCTCTATGACCCGAAACCTTAGGTCAATGGCAGGTAAGGTATGATTCACACATTCTATTCCATGAATGCAAACAATAATTCTCCCTCCCCTACTAGAATCAATTTTAGGATAATCATCATGGCGTAATCCCCTATATTTTCTTACAAGAGGTATCATCAGTGATCCTCCTTTCTTCTTCGGTGCCAAAGACTTGAAGGGATATGGGCACATGAACTCTTGTTACCCTTTCCCTCTCTCGTTCGGCTTTGTCACCTTGGGAAGCCATCCCGGTATAAGCCCCTAACCTTCATTCTTTCTTCATTTCATTGTACCCTTGTCCAATGTGAAGAGAATAGAGGGAAGGATTTTCGCATTTCCCTCTTCCCGGGTCACCCCATCCTCTTCCACAGTCAACGCACACTCTTCCTCCATTGGAGGAGGAAAAATTTGGAAGTGCAAGTGCCTTTTTTGAAACTTCCACATCATCTTATTACTTACATTGACCATAAAATCTTGTGGTATTAGAGATTTTAAATGATTACAACATATTCCAAAACACCCATGAGGAATGAATGACGAGAACTCTGATTCCCACCATAATTGAGATATGTTGGAAGCCTTCTCAGGGCCTGATCTCACTAGATATCATGTTTAGGAATCCATCCATAATCCCCTTAATATGGGAATCCTCCTTATGAATAAGCCCCTAATTAAACTCTCAAATCATAAAGCCATCCTTTTCAAGAAGTAATCCTAACCACATTTCCCTCAAAAAAATAATCTCCTATGTGACTTATCGAACTACGTGGCCTTTGATTCCCATCTATATGGGATATATATGAATCCTCCTTGATGTTCAAACCCAATACTTAAATTAACCCTATTCTCTTTGGGACATATTCCCTAACACGGTCTGATCATACTTGGAAACCCAAATCCTTTCCATGTTCCTTGGGCTACTTTAGCATAAGTCCCACACTATGTTTTGACTAATCCCCTTATGGTTAGTTGTCCATACCACATAACATTAAATAGTACGGCTCAGTATTTATCACATGACCTTAAAAGATTTGATGGGTCTCATTCAGTGGTACCAAACGACGACAGTTCTGATTATTTTATAAGGATATGTAGTTTTCCCATTTTATGGGCATGATCCCAAGATCAAACCAAACCTTCGACTCCCTGGATGACAATAAATTCTAGAGTGCCCCACCGAGTGGCTTAAAAACTAGTGTCATCATAACAATGATTAAAATAATATTGAAATAGTATATTAGAGGATTTCATTGATGGATAACCTAGAATACATACATATATCTTCATTGATGAAGAACATTGAATTGATACTGATGGTTCTAAATTTTACACTTGTTAATAAGTGATTTCAAATTCCAAGGGAATCAAATTTAATACATGGTGAATTAATAAGGATTCATGAAAATATCTTAAATTTATAAAGAGTTTCCTGGAGTAGACAATAATTCACCCTAAAAGGGTGTGATGAGTCTGACCTCACATCCTTCCAACCAATGTACATTTCTAAGTATCGTAAAGTGTAAACTTAATGAATCCATTCCTTGGGAAAGTAGGTACCTTTTTTTGATAAAGAACTGTTGGATGTTTTTGGTTATATAAATAAATCCAATAGAAACTACATGGAAGAAGTGATTCTTAATACTAGAATACAGGTTTCAAGGAACTACGAAACACTAGTGTACACCATCGTTCCATGGATTTCAATCGTGACATTAATGACTCAATGTTGTTTATAAGAATTCCAAAAACATTTGGATGGGCTGGGACATGAATAGGTGTGGAATCTAGAGCCTAACCATGTCTAGGAAATGGAAGGACTTCTAGTTGTGGCATTGCTGGAATGTGTAAGGAATAAACCACAGGGGTTGGTCTTTAAGGATGTGTTTAACCCTGTTCTAGCTGTGTACCCAATGGGGAGAATTCTTGACCTACTGACAGGGGATCCAAATATATTGTTTATTGATGTAACATGTTGATAATATGTTTCATGTCTTCTTCAGTTGTTTGGTAAAACCCTCATTACCAAATACGCCAACTGTATATGAATGTTTAAGGTATTCTTGCAGAGCATATCTTGATGGAAGGATACCTCAGAGTAATTCTACACTGAGTTTTCTAAAATCTCACATTTCCTAATCTTGTTGAGAAAATAATTCCTCTATAAAAGGTATTGGCCTTTTCTGGGGGGAAGGTGAGACAAGGTATGACTAATACCTGTTTTCTAATTAGTTGCCTTTAAAGGAGGTATAGGTGATTATTTGAGGGGGAAACCAAATTTGGTGTAAGCCACTAGTTTGGGGAACCCCCACCTCCTAAATTTGTTTCAGTTTTGACCATATCATGAATATGAAAATATTCTTCAAAATCCATTGAATCAGTATTATGTAATGGAGGGTCTTAAACGATGGCATTAATGATTTTTATAGATGCGTAGTGAATCACATGCATTCTATTGGTATTTCTGTGAGATCAACTTCTTCTATACCCTTTATGAATCCTTGTACTCTTCTTTGTTGATTCACTAGGGTTGTTTCGTGGATTGTGACCTAAATAGAATTCACAAAGAGTTTATTTATTCACATTCCATGTGATTACACCAGATCGTGGGATGAGACGAATTTAAGGGATTCACTCCATAGAATCTTCCCAAATTATAAGAAGGTTGATTCTCACTAAGGGGATTTCTGAGGTGAAAAACCCATAGCTTTGAGGGCTGGGGTTCTTCACATTCATCATTGAGCATAGTTGTTTTTATGAACTGATTCTATAGGTTGTAGCTAGTTTGGGGAAAAGACATTGTATGATACCACATATGTCGGGATTTTTTTTCAAGATATTTTAGTGAAATGAAATGCTACATGTACACTGAATCCTCTGATATGAACACCAGATGGGGTTCATGTGATCACTTCTCAGAACATAATTAATGCATCATGACATGAATCTTTATGGGCACCTTAATGTTTCTCGATCTATGGATATCAAGAATCCAAGCGGGATTCCATCTCAATTTTCCACTACAACCGATATTTTACCGTGATGTGACTTTTATACTCATCATATGGTAATACATTTTTATTTAGGTGATGAAGAGTTTTCTATATATTTTGGTGGATTTCATGTATACAATATTCCACTAACACCTCTAAAATACTAAATTAAGCAGTATCTAAAGGCTATGAAAGGTCTATAATGACATATTTATTAGGTTACTTCAACAGGTTTATCATATTTCATTCGTCTTTCACAAGAGGTTAGTGAACTTGGTATAACCATAATGGACATTTTCTGACTATTTTACCATAATCTATGGGATTGGATTATATTTCTTATAATATACTAGAAGAAAAATGACTCAATGGTGGTTTGTAGAATGATTTTCACCTTCGGATGTTCTCCTGGTTGAGAAAGGATTTCACCTACCAATGAAAAGGCATTAGAATTGGCTGACATTATATTTTCAAGCACTACAATATAAGATAGATTTCACATTACTACATTTTCAATTGGATAATTCTATTGAAAAATAAAATCACTATTATCATCATTGTAATGATAACCTAACAATTCTGTAGGATATGTTTAGGGATTTCAGTCTGCTTTGTCACCATTAAAAAGATATGATTTGTGGATTTAGTGACTAGAATAGGGATATATGCACGTTATGTATCTAGAATATGTGTACATTCATGCTCTTTTACTCCCCTTTAGGTTAGTCGATAATGAAATTACTCATGTGTGGGGGAAGAGAGATGTGTTTTCCCTATGGTTGTCATCAAGACATTATAACTGACTTCTCTGTGTGCTGCTCGATAAGGCTAATGGAAATATTGATAAATGTTGGTAGGTGTGTGTGCTTGCTCATTTATTTCCACCAAACATGGTTATAAAACATCCTTAAGTGCAGTTAAAGGACTCTACGGGTAGTCTTGGTGGGTGACATAAGGTGTATGTTCATGAATACAAGTTTCCATTATATTTGGATAGTGGAATTCTTTGAATACTTCTATGCAAGTCTTCTTGATGGAAAATGTAGGTTAACATGTGTATGTTCCCACCCATTAATTTCCATAAATCTTGGTTGGTGGAAATCAATAGAGGGGGGAAATGTGTGAATTTTTAACCTATTGTTCGATTACCATCTATGGTGTCATGTCTTGTATGCTCTACTCTAAGGGACCTGGGATGAAAAATCAAAGGTGACACCCTCATCATTATGAGGGATAACTATAGTGTGTAGTTGGTAGTGGTGATTAATGGTAAGAGCCCGCGAGAAGGACCCTTATGTCTCTTTGGCGAGTTTTTTGGTGGCCTCTTAGTCCAACACCATGAAATATGAGAGGGAATGACTATTTTATTCTGGGGGTACGTACCAAAAATGGTTGAATATGGGGGTAGCTGCCATCTAATTTGGGGCATCTCGTCATTGTTGACCGGACAATTGGTGGTGCCGGTTGGGATGGAGGGCCTGTTGGGAAGCCTCCAAGATTGGGATCATACTGTTTACGGTACTCATAGACTAGTGAATTTGTGACCCAACACTAAATACATTTAGTTGGGGATTATTTCCATCATACAGACGAAGATCTAGTCTGAATACCTATCAGGGCATTCATTGGTAAAACCTTCTAGGTGGCCATTGGGTCAAATGGAGTTTTTGGAAGGATGTTCATATATATAAGACAAACACAAATATTGAACTCCATAAAAGGAGAATATATCTTGAATTAACACATGCATGGATGACTTCCCTATCGGGTCCTCATTTAATTTTTAAATAGAAGGGTACTGACAGTTATGTGATACTATCATCATGGTTAACTATTCACGTCGTGTTAACTATTTTTTGGTTTTCAATAGAAATGGGTAAAAAGTTTAGGTAAAAAAATGGTCTAATTAAGACTGGTCAATGCATCCCTTTTATATTAATAAAGAGTTTCCATAGTTTAAGTCATTCATGACAGTTTTATCCACATGATAGTTTTCTATTTCTTAATAGTTTCCAACGGGTTTTTTTCATTGAACAAGAAACACCCAATGGTTTTGTATCCATGGGGACCCGATTTCCAAAGGTAGGTGCTCATTAGTTGTTTTGAACTATGATGAATATGAAATCTCATTGTTCGAGAGTATGGGAGGTCAGCTCATCACACCCTTTGGGGGGAGTTATTTCTTACTCTGGAACTTTCGTATAAATTTAATACATGTTCATGAATCATTCATGAATTCCCAAGTATGATGTGGGTCATCCTAATATTAGCAATTAATTATTAGAATGTGGGGAATTCAGAATGTTTTGTATATATCTGAGGATCTTCATTGATAGAGATATCTATATTTATATGAGGATCACCATCAATGGTATCCTCTCATAAACTACTTAGAGAATCTTTGGTCATTATTACAATGATGCTGGTTTTCTAGGAACATAGTAGTACACACTAGAGATTATTTTCATCAAAATAGATTAAGGTCACTCTGTAATTTATTATCATCCAGGAAGATGAAGGTCACTTTGAAATCTATTGTCATCCAGGTAGTCAAATGTCAGTCTGGAATTTAACGTCATCCAGGTAGATGGGAAATGTTTTATGTTGGGATCATACCCATAAATGGGATTCCTACGTATCCTTATGAAAGGAATCAGAACCTACATAGTATGGTGCCGCTTAATGGGGCACAACAAACCCTTTATGTTCATCTGATGAAGACATAACAAAACAAAATTTAACATCCTATGGAAAGGAAGTTTAGGGAAAGTGTTCCTAGTAAAAGTCTATTGTGGGGCTCATGTGGGAGTTTCTTGAGGAACCTATAACTAATATGAATTTCCATGTTGAATTAGACCTTGTTTGGAATATGGACTAGAAGTATAAGATTGGCTAAGGAGTTGGGATTGAACTATAGGGAGGATTCCTATGTATCACATTTGGATGGGAATCGAATCCCACGTTGTTCAGTAAACTATGTAGGGGATTTTGTCCCTTTTAGGGAAATAAGTTTGGGATAATTCCTAAATAGGAATCCCTATGAAAAAGACCATGAGTAATATATTATATCATGGTTATTTAAAGGTTTATTTGGGGTACACTAAAGTAGGAGTCCCATTGATTTAGGTTATGTATGGGAACAACATTTAATGAAAATTTCCTTTGAGCCTGAGCTTTAGATAGGTTTCCAACGCATCCTAGTTATGGAAAGAATCAGAGTTATTGTAGTTTAGTCATTCAGGAGGATTAAGTGATTCTATGATCATCGATAACCTCTAATCCCACGTGAGTCATGCTCAATGAGGGAAATAATTAGAATTTTATGATTTCATAGACCACTCACTTTTCCTCTTTCATTGGTGGAAGAGGTTGGGAAAAAGGAGGAAGATTCCTCAGGTGATAGTGAAAGGAACTAGGGTTATGGTACTTCCCTATCATTACATTACATTGAACTTCATTCCATGGTAAGGTACTAATGATGTTGAAGTATGAAACGAAGGAGATTAGAAAGATTTTAACCTCCCTAGGGAAAGGATAGGGTCTTACACCCTGATGGATGCCATAAAATTTGTTCCACAATGGGATGTTGATATAATTTCTCATTTAATGGAAAATATTGTGTGATCCTTACCCTCTATTCTAGGAATTGGAGGATCTATGTATCAGAGATGTGAAGGGGAAAAATGGTCCAAAACCTAATCCTATGTACAAGTAACTCCCCAACACTTTCCATGGAGGAATGGTCCTTATGAAAGTAGATATAAAAATCTAAAGATGCCTAGAGGATCATAATCCTCTGGCAGGACAATGGCGGGAATCTTCTTACCATAGAAATATAAATCCAAATGGGAGATGGTCTGATGTAACTTTTCCATGTGTTTTTCAGTCACGAGGTCTTGGAGGTGGATTTTATTTTATCCCTCTTAAATAAGGGATCCAAAGGAGGAGGGAAATTTTTTGAATGGATTTAAAGAAGGAACAATGAGTGGATCATGCTAGCTAAAAGACAGGGTGAACCAAAAAGGATCTCACAGGGGGATCTCTACGCAGGTAATCATCAGAGAATTGAGATCACCTTGGGTGATAGATCACCTAGGGGACTGCGATTGGGAGATACATTACACAATCCTTCAAGGGTCTCCATAGGTATTCTCGAGGGTAAGTCGCATAAGCCCCTAGTTAAAGAAGGGGACCTCACACTGGACATTGTTGATTAGGGGTTGAGAGAATGCATCGTGTTGGTTCTGTTTATTTTAAACACTTGAAGGAATTCTGTTCCACAATTCCACATTAATTCCCTCTTCATTATGTGTCATAAAACTACCTAGAAGGTTATAGAGGACTAGAGTGAAGCACTAGGATGATCCTAATTGAAACTTGCCTTCATGAAAAATCATTCATCCAAATGAAGATCCAGGGGCCTATTTATTGAAAAATATGGGACCCTGGGTGAAGGCATTATTTCACACAAGTAAGTCACGTGCTAGGTTGCGTAAAGTCATTTTTTGTGCGGACTATCTTTGGCGGTACCTTAGGTGAACTATTATTTGGGGGCATTGTGATATTTGGATTTCTTCATGTAATTTTTCTTCCATTTTCAAGGTTATTTCCATTTGTTTCCAATTCATCCATGTGAAAAAATGGAGTTCCAACAAGATAAAATGTGCATGCTAATGTATCATCAAATCATCCAATATTTTTGTGCTTATGTAAACAAGTTGTTAACACCACAACATCTATACATCCTCATTAGAATGAAATCAAATATAATATTTTCCACTTATTAGATATATATATTCCCATTTATTGGATATTATTTTACATAGTGGAACCATTCTATCCCATGATAGTAAACTACATCTTCGTGAAGTGAATTTCACACCTTGTAATAGTATGCGTTTCTGCCCAATATTTTATTTTCCAATGATAAAAACCCATCTCACATTTTTTTATCACAGAGTATATTATCACCCATTAAAATCTAAAAAATTGATTTTGGGGATTAAATAATTATCATATATGTTTTTTATATGAATATAATGTTTTAATAAAAAAAATTAAAATAGATAAATTTCATCCAAATTCAGCATCCCATTTTAAAAACAACCATGCTAGTGATTTTGAAAAGTGGTTTCAAACCTAGTGTTTATATTGAATAATTTATTTGTGATGTTGAAATATTATTCCATCAGTGATGAATATAATTAATGATTTCATAAGAATAGATGATTTTTAATAAATTTCATCTAACTCTAATTATTAACAGTAAATTCATAATTTAGAGGAAAGTGATATGGTTTTAGAGACCAGATGAACACCATGATCATGGGTGGGGGCTACCATATGAGGATCCAATATAGATTCAAGTGGGGGATTAACTCAAAATTTGTTTTCCATTTGAAAAATTTATCTTCATTTATTCTTATAAACTTATCTATGGTAATTATTATTTATACATTCTTAATTTGGTTTTCCAATAAAATTATGGTAATCTGATAATCAAAAAAAATTCTTGAGGAAAAGTTGCTGAAAATTCAAACAGTTTTTGATTAATTTTAGATATATTTTTTATTTCTCAAAGAATCTCTCTATAATATGTAAACATAATAAAATGATTCTAAATATAAGATTCAATTATTATAAACTATATATATATATATATTTACAAATCAAATGACTTCATTTTTTGTATTATTAGATATTTTTTGTTGATACTTTAGAAAAATATTTCCCTATTATAATTAGATAATTTTTATGTTTACAAAAAACATTGTATCCAATAGGTTTCAATATATATACCCTTATATATCTATTAAAATAATGAATCTAATGGGGCACGATTTTGATTGATCAAATTAATTATTAGATTATATCTTTGAGATGAATTATGATAATTTACCATTTTATCCATAATTTATAAAGTTCTCAATGATTTATTTTCTATTTATTTTTTCCCTATTGTTATAATAATTAGATGAAGATTTAATTTATTATTGGGTATTTATAGATACCTTCCCACTCTAAAATTATTTGTCTAGAGATGGTGGAAATTGGGGAAGTGTGGAGTATTTGGGGTATCATAAGAAACTTGTTTCAGGTGTTAAATTACTATATTTGTGTATCTATTCCCTATGGATGAATAAAATTAGCTCATACAGTGAATGGTGGGGGAGTAATCTTATTCATACAATCCCTTGATCATATAGTGCACTATTTGTCATTTTAGATTTCTATGGTTCATAATTGGTATCCATACGAGGGTAGCTAAGACTTCCTAACAACGAAAATTATGTGTCACTAATGGGGTTTTAATGATCCCATGAAACATGTGACTTTAGAAGATATAATCCATACTGGGGACATGATATAAAAATATCCCTCATTGTACACATCATCCATGCTGGAATTAGCTCAGCCTGCATTGAGTTGGACCGATAATGATATCTGATCAATGATTGAATGCACACCAGGTGCTCATGCTAACTCTGTGATGGTAAACATAATATATGTTATTCCGGTGGTTCAAATTACACCACCTTATATGATAGAAAATCAAAATTAATGTGATTTTTTACGGATAAACGTATTTTTATATTGAAACATCAGTTTGACAACTCTTAAAAACCCAAACCCAGTGGAACAATGTGTTTCTCCTTTGTGTACTATTTAATAAATGGATTATGAAAATGATGTTCTATTTAACATATGAAATTATTATAATTATATATTAATAATTTTAGCAATGTAATTTTAAGAATTAGGTTAATGGTTACCACAACTCTCCTGAAATCGAGAAGTCGAATATAATGAACTCAACGGGGTTGTAATTACCAAAGTATATTGTCAATTTTCTATTTTATTAAATGGATAATATATTATTATAAATAATATTGTATATTTAAATGTATGATTTTGTAAAATGGAAGATTGGTCGTGATTAAGTTTTTTCGAGTTACATAAACATGGAGGTTTAGATTAATAGATACAATGATTTTAGCTTTTTGATAAGTTAATTATTGAAAAAGGTGGAGAATAATTTATCCTTATAATGATACAAAAAATAACATATTATCAACACAAAATATTTTACCAATATAAATTTTAGTAAAATATATTTTGGTGGATCTTCATATAAGAATGGAATTGAATGAAATGTTCTAAATTGAGTAATGCGAATGACTAATTTAGAAATATATATATATATATATATTAGAGGATTTTCATGATGCTAAATAATGAATGATCATTCTAAGAAATTTAAATCATTGAAAAAAAATTCTATAGAGGCGCGATGATTATTATTAATGTGTTTTGAGGATAAAATCTCTAGAGTATTTGGTAGATATACATTTTTGATTTATATAAGTAAATCAAGTATATTATGCATATTAATATTTCAATAAAGGCATTTAATGGTAATATTTGGTAAAGGTAAATATATTGAATTTAATTAATACAATTTTAATGATAATATATCACTGAATAAATATTTATTTTACATGTTATTAAATATATATAGGAATTCATTTGGAGTACCCAGTTGATGTTTTGTAACCATTGGAAGATAATGGGAAATGATAAAGAGGAGTTAAAACTCATATAGCTTGATTATTATAATCATGTTTTGTATCAGTATAGAAAGATCCAGGGAAACATTGTGAAAGTGACTTATGATACCTTTGATAACCTAAACATTTTATGAAATAAGTAAAGATATATATATTACGTTTTTTTGATAAAGAAAAATTGATTATTCAATAATAATATTAAAAAAATATATAATCATCATTCACTTTCTCTGAACATTTATTGTGGGTATCATATTTGGATGTTGTAGTAGTTTGATTTTGTGATAACCATTGGGTAAATGATTCATTTAATTTTTAGATCTATTTACCTTTGTGATTTCTTTTATAGTTACCAGGTGTTGAGGGTCAGAAATGAATTTTTTATGAGAAAGAGATTAGGGAAAAGTTTAACACATGATCTATTTAACAATATGGCTAACATTACAATGGTTCATATAGTATGGGGTTTTTGGGGTTTTCATGGTTTGTGAAAGGTTTTTCAAAATATTATTCATCCATGGGTATCCATGCATATTATGTTTTGGGAGAATAGTTCTCCCACACGGTTGGCACAGAGTTTTCCTTATCTTATGACAATTGGAAACTATTTTGACCTGTTTTCATTTACTATTTACCCTATCGATCTTTATACACTTTGGCCCTTATTTTATCATCCCAATAAGTTAATCCCATCATACTTGGTGTAACATATCTCCCTATTCAACCATGGTGATTTATCCTTTGATTAATGAAATATTTTGTTGAGGTATGTCATAATATTGATGTTTTTTTATTATATTCCTATTTCTCATTATTTCTCATCCTTTTACATGGAAGTGTGGAACCCATGTTGGTGATAATGGAAGAACCTAAGGTATTTAAGGGGGATTTGATTTAATTATTTTGGTCTAAGTAAACAAGGGATTATTCTACCTATTTTGTATTATAATCACCTAAAGAGTGGATGTTTGGATAGATTTCAAGGTAGGTGTCTTTATTAAATTTATTCTTCCATGAAATTACTTTAAATCATTAATATCCATTGATGTTGGTTTATAAAATGACCAATTTTTTGATTTATAGTTGATGTTTATCCCTTTATTGATTTTATTTATGTGTTAGTTTGTGCATTGGTTATTTTATGTGGGTTTCCAAAATTGTAGTGGAATGTGTGCACACTCTGTGTTTGATGAAATAACTTAAATATGTTTCAAGGTTTTATATATATTTCTAAAATAATTTCAGAAATGATTTTACCATGGGATATTTTTTTATAAAATGGACATGGTTAAATGTAAAATTGGCTTGTAAAATGGTTTTTTAGATACATAAAATGTTTTTGATTATATATTTATAGATAATCCCATGGGTTAACTTGGCACTCAGCGAGGGGTTGTATATGGACCCATAGAGTGTTTATGGTGAAATAACATGAGAAATTCAACTTAGTTTCCCTAAGATATTGTGAGCCTTTGGGAAGAATACAATGGGAGATTCAATTTATTTTTTGAGAGACTATGAGATCTATAGGATTATATCTTGGGGAAGAACGTGTGTGCTTCCATTTTACCTTTCAAAATAGAATTTTTTTTTTGGATGCACACATTATAGGCACTTACTATTATATCCTGAAATGAATTTACTAATTAAGAGTGGGTTTTTTGGTTTATACATTTTTTAGTTCCATGTAAAAGTGATTAGATATGTTATTAACATTTTTGTTCCCTTGTTATATAATAGTGTCTATAATCAATGTTTCTATTCCTTATTGAGTTTTTTTGATTATGTTTCTCAATACATCCTTGTTTCTTCATTTCATATAGGTTGGAAATATTTTCTAAAAACATGTTTTATTTAAAATGAAAAACCAATGGGATTTCAATGTTTTTTGAAATTGACATGTTTTCATAGAGGATTAGTTTTGAAAAGTGATTTTAATAAATTTTATTGGTATGAATGGTTATGATAATTTAATATATTGAGGGTGGTGACCTACTAGAATTTTTTCATCACACCCTATATATTGTTTTGGGCATATATAGACTTTATTTTTAAAGAAACATGCAATGTAAAGGGCACCATATACATTAGTGGGTCTTCTTGATTACAGTTTCTTAGTTTTCTTGTGGAGGAGACATTTTCATAAAGAGTAGACTCATGTAGATTAGTTTTGGGATTTTTTCCCATTGTGATGTTTGTATTGGTACTATTGATCTTAGTTTGTAACTACTACCTTTCTTTTGTTTGTAATGTTATTTCTTAAGATACCATGTATATATATTCATTATGGAGTGTTTTTATTGTGATTCATATTTATATTTATGGTATATTGTTGAATTTGATACACACTCTTAATTTTGTGTTTTGTATTGCTAAATCTAAGGATATTGGTGTGGACATTTGATTTCATGGATGGTTCATGTTGTTTTACCCTAGGTAAAACCATTCCCAATATATTTGGGTTTATAACTTTTTCTTTTCTTCCAGCTCATGGTGATCGAGAATGTATGTCAATCCATGTGGAATGATGGTTAAGTTTAAGGGTCATGTTGAAACTTATTGTTACCAAATGGTATCATGGGTGATTTTTTAGGAGTTATTAGTGGACTGGATCTAAATCCATTATTACTTGAGATGCATGAATATGTAAGTTCTTTCCAAAAATTCTTCATGTCAAACCGATATATTCCATTGGTGATATAAGATTGAAATTACATTTTTATCCTCTCTCTGTGTTGTTTTGATAGTGTTTTTAAGTATTTCTTAGGCACTATTGAGTCACAGGTTGAGCCTTGGGTTTAGTTTTATTTTACTGGGTGAAGTGAGGAGATATAGAAAAAGTGAATGGTTATTATTTTTTTATTAGTAATAGATTTTTTCCCTTGTATCCTTTCATACAAACTACAATGAAACCCTAATAGTTAGCATATGATAGGATAAAAAACATATCCTAACTATATATAGTGGGAAATACAAGATACATTTGGTGTTTACTCGTTTTTTTCATGTTCTTCCACATGATAATAGTGTTTCTAGTTGATACCTATGATGATAGTTTATTTTGGTTTTTTTTATGTTATCTTATACAAAATAATTCTTAAAAAATATTTTTTTTCTTTATTATATAAAATTCCCCCCAAAATAACCTCGTCCAGAAATCGAGAGGGTGCCATGGAGAATAACCCCCGAGGAAAACCCTCCTGTTGACCCAGGTTTGGTAGAGTCAGTGATAACAGATACATTTGGTGTTTTACTCAATTTTCTCATGGTCTTCTTTATGATTATAGTGTTTTTAGTTGGTACCTATGATGATACTTTATTTTGGTTGTTTTGATGTTATACTATATAAAATTATTCTTTAAAAAGCATGTTTTTTTCTTTATTATATAAAATTCCCCTCAAAATAACCTCGTACAAGAATAGAGTGGGTGTCGTGGAGAATAACCCCTGGAAAACCCTCCCATTGACCCAAGTTTGATTAATTCAGTGATTTGTATGACCCATTACATGGGTTAAGTGGGTAGTCAAGAGAAGTTATAGATAGTTGATGATGCATAAGAGTTCATCTGAAAAAATACATAGGAGTTCTATAGTGATAAGGGGCCCAATGATCTTGATTAATATTAGGAATGTATAGAGATGATATTTAAGTTTCTAAATACCCTTAATACCTATAATTTGGGATTCACTATGTATGTGTTGGATAGAAAAGGTAAAAACTTGTCGTAGTAAATCGAGTTTTATAGGAATCATGAGGATCTTACATAGACCACATCCAGGGTGGATTTCAATTGGTAGTTATACTTGATGACCTTGAGGGAAGCGAAGGCCAATAATTTCTTAAATATTGACCAGGGGTAAATTTTGAAATTTTTTAATCTACTAATTTAATATATTTTTTTTCATGTTTCTTTGAATATCTTCCTAAAATACTTTCTCAAGGATAAATGTTTCAAGATGTACTATATACTATACATCAGATATCTCATTTTTTACCTCTTTATAAAATCCTATTCATAGTTATTTGATAGGGAGGATATGGGGTATGAATATTTGACAAGAAATAAAAGTCATAGTGGTGTCCTCTTAAAAGGTAGTATCTATAGTTCTAAGTATGTGAAGAAGAAGAAGCAGAATGAGTTTCATCAGGGAAGTGCCCTGAAAATATAGCTTTCATCAAGTTAATATCTTGTAGATTATTCATAGAATAATAAAATTATATATTATTAGTGTGGTAGGAGTGGACACACTTGGACTTAATTTTTAGAGACTCTAATGTTGTTACACTAGTGTGGAATTCTATGTAAGCTCCATTTATTTTTCCAGTTGGTCTCGTGGGGCAACAATGTGGGATCTACTTTTCAATGGGCTCTATGTTTCAGTTTGAGGCTTCTAATGCAACACCCCATAATTTTTATATAAGATTTATTTTAAATAAATAATGTAAATAAATAACATTCCAAATTTGATGATAAGTTTGAATGATTTATTATTAAAGCACTAACTACAAAACATCAAGAAAATATAAGATCTTTCAAATAATTAAAAAAACCTATTACTATGAATAGTAATACATTTGGAACACCTCCAATCAGTATAATAATGCCAAAAGTGTAACCCCCTTCACTTGGATAAGACATAGTTATAAAATAATTAGAATAAAAATAGAGAAAATATAGAGAGTAAGAGGAAAATATAAAACCATGTTGGGAGGGATATAAATTAGACATTGAGGAATTCAGGATACTTTGAATATAATTAAGGCATGGGTATATATAGAAATTTTTATTTTTAAGCATGGTATAATTTTAGTTAGAGTTTTTAATATTTTCATTGTTATATAATTAATAGTTGTTCATTTCTTTAGGTGACATAAAAATAAATTTCAAGTAATTAAAAATTCCCAATTATCAAATTATAATAAAAATAAAATAAAATAAATAAATTATTATAATGGTATAGGTAACTTAATTGAATTATTAAAAAAAATAATATCATGAATAATATTAATAAGTCAAATAATTATATAATTTAAATTGAATGTTTCATTCTGTTTTAATAAAATAATTTTCGGAGCCAAAGGAAACCAAGTGTCTGGTCAACCATTACATAGGTGGGCCCAATATATGTGGTCAAACCATTGGGGGTTTCTAAAGGTATCATGGTCCATGTGTAATCCCATGGGATTTTACTGATAATAGATCATGGAATGCATGATTGAACACTTCTATAAGGCCAAGAGGTTATTCATAGGATAATAGAAATGAAAGATGGGCCTGTGTATAAGTCCCATCAGGTGCTGGCTTCATTATAATCTTCTGGTCAACAACAACAACCATTTAACTAGTAGTGGGGAAAATAACAATTATTTGTTAGAATGTGAGATCACTTAACACTATTAATGTTCAATATTTTAAAAATTTTCTTATATCCTAGTCATCCGATTGAAACCACAATGCCTTTTTTCTCTAATGTGTAATATTATACCTCATGACCCCCCTCTATAATTGTTCGTGGATTCACTGTTAAGTTCACTCATAGCCACTGTCTCTATCACTAATGATTCATTGTCTTACCTGATGATGTCGAATTTATAAAAAATGTATTCAAATAATTGAAAAATGATTATAAAATGTACATCATGATTGATGATTGCTTCTCATCAGGATTTAGTAGCTTGTTCTTTATATATATATATATATATTCCATAAACTCTATCATGATAGTGTTTTCTGATTTACACCAATAATAACACTTAATTTGTCCCATATTTTTCATGATTACGAATCCTTCATGTATCCAAACAAATTTCAATGAAAGAAACATAAAAAATATATAAATATCATATTTAACAATAAACAAAATAATATGAACCCTTTGACAGATATTCCAAACTCTCAAATTCAATTTTTCCATAAATAAATTTGTTGTATCACTCTAAAATTCATCTCTAATAGTATCCGGTGTAAACATAACATACACAATAAAACTTTTATATAAAGTTACCTATACTCATTCACCTAAAAATAATCGAATCACACTCCAAACTCTCTCTTTTCCATCATTTCCAAAAATATTCCTAAGGAAGACACAAGTCACCTCTATTAATAATTTGAGGAAAGGGAGTAAATTTTTGAATAAATAATTATTCAAAAAAATTATTATTTTATTTAAAGTGGTTTTCTTTAAAAAAACATACATTTTCATTTATATTTTGTAAACCCCCCTTTGATAACATAATTATGATTTTTTATTTCTTAATTTTCTAACACTCATTAAAAATGTTATTTTTTTCATCTTTATGATAATGAAGATAAATAAAAGTTATAATTTTTTTGGATAGTTAATCTTAAATTTCAATGAAATGTATTATTTTATTTGTAATATTTCATTATATATCCATGATTTTCAATTATTATGTTATATATGGCCATAATCTATAATTATTTTTGATATTACATTAATTTTATAAGCATTTGTTTTAATTATAATATATTTCTATTCATGTCAATTAAATGTGAGAAATTAATGGGTTTAACCTAATTTCATTCGTTAAATTGACATTATTCTATGACTATAAATTATAAAGTTATTTTCTTCTAATAAAATTAATATTTTATAATTTTGGTTTGTTTTTAGTGGGTCATGAATGAGAAATATAGAACATCATATAAATATTTTCTTAAAAATATAATATGGAATATTCATATAAAATGAAATGATAAGGGGTAGAGAGTGAACTGAGTACCTCAATAAGACGTCATCATACTAGTGATACCGACAAGTGACCACATCGGTTTCACAAGATATTTCAAGTGTCATTATAATAGATAAATGAAATATTATTTTCAAATAAAATTTTTATGGATAAATCCTATTATTTTTCAAATATCATTTTTGAAATGTATTTTCAAAATAATAAGTGTTTTAAAAAGTATTATATAGATATTTGAGATATTAAAACTTATTAATGATTTTTAAAATAATTATTTATAAAAAAATCACAAAATTTAAAATCCATTACTAGGAAATTTCATCCTCATGTGAGGCTTTAAAATGTTTTCACATGTATTTTTTTAAGTTCTAAGATGGATGACTTCATTTAATGGTGTGGTGCATGTCAATCAAATTAGTTAGTTCTTATTTTATATTTCTGTTATATGATAATTTGTAATTATATAACTAAATTCCGAGAACATACTATGTAAAATGTTATGTAAAGTATTATATATTTTTTAGTCTTTTTAATTAAAAAGTGTACAAATAATAGTTTTTTAACAAATATTAAAGTGAGGTTTTCTGTCTTTACATTCCATAGAAGATGATATCATCCCCAATCAAAGGATGATTATCAATAGTGAAAAAATTAATTGGATGTGTCTAAGTTTGGGAGTCTCCATGAAACATAGGTTTTATTAGAGTAATCAGATTCTAGGTTGGTCACCATGAGAGGTACAATTTTATTTTATATTCCATGGAATAAAAATTTATTAGACATTATGAAATAAAATTCTGTCATTTCATTGAAATGAAGTTATTATTTCGGTGTGCAAGTTAAGTTCATTCCACCTGTTATGGATTTTATAACCCTATTTTTTATAAAGAAGGAAGGATTGAAGAGCCTATAATGTCATGTTTTGTTATGATATATTGAATTCATATTGGACTATCTTATTTTGGACTAGGATATTTTCAAATTAATATTATATAGGGATTGGTTGATTAGATTCAAGAAATTATTTGAATTCCATCCCTACAGTTTCCAATTCCTTACTCATAATAGGAGCACTCATTTTTTTTGGGTGTGTAAGCTTCACGATCATGGAGGCTAGGACCAATTTCCTTAGAGTTAGGTTTATTATTGTAAAATTTTCCTTCTTATCCCTCGATGCTGCTGAAATTAGTGTTGACACTCTTTAGTAATAAAAAATATTATAATGTCATCCTCCAGATATATAAAAATATTGATATGAATATAAAATAAGTAAAATGAATAAAAATCACTAAGGAAAAACACAGAGGATCTACACAACAGACCTGTGTATTAGAGCTATGGGACAAGTTGGTTTTTATACCCTCGTGCGAAGGAGCTGCACAACCAAACTATGCTGACAAACTGATTTCAACCAAACCCCTCCATACCTATAAATATGACCCATTGGGCTCCTCATTTGACCATTTGAAAAGATGGAAGAACTCTTGAAGCTCCAACTGTGTAGCTATTTCACCTAGATCCCTCAAATCTTCTCAGGTAGCTTTCATAAAACACAAGAGGATATAGAATTAGATGGGATAAGCATGTTTTGAAATCCATTCAATATTTTAATCTTGCATAATCATGGTTCTCCTATGTTAAAAACCTTTTTGGGTAATTTTTAAGACCAGCACAATGTTTCTGCGAAGTGTACCTACACGACATACCTACTTGTTATAGCTACGTATCATAGCTACGCACAGAGATTACGCATCATCTTGTAAACTCTCTTCAAATCCACTCATGCCTGGGTATCTACTTCCTTGGTTCCCTTATATGAAAGGGACTAAGTTGTAGCCTCCACCAAGACCTCATGAATTATCAAACCTCTAGGATGGGTACATCAGCGTGTCTCGTATTTTGGGTTTGTATATCCGCAATTAGAGGTTTTCCATATTTTTTTAAATGGGGTTAGGATTCATGGAGTGTTTTTGGGTTTATATATCTAGAGTCCCATGGATGTTTCTCCTAGGAACAATGTTGGGGAGTTCCAAGTTTGGAGTATTATGGTTTGGGTCCTGACCTTCCCTACACATCTATAAAACTCAAAGCCTCTAGTTCCTAATAAGGAGAGTCAGGGTCACATTTTATTTTTTATTCGAACAAAGGAGAAGTCTTACTCCTTTCATGGGATCGTTTTTAGGGAATTCCCATATAGGTAAGTCCATATTATTATGAGGGATGAGCCACATGACCCCCATGGTCATCCCACATTAAAGGGTTCATTTCCTTATTCCCTCATCCACTGTCACCTTAACTTCTTTCACCATAGGCTCTTCCTCTCCCATCAATATAAGAGAACATGTTGTTTGTTGAATATTTCACATCATCTTGTTTCTCACACTGATATTGGCTCACATTGTCTTACATAACTGGGATGATCACAACATCCACACAATCTAGCCCATCTTGAACTATGAGAACTCTGATTCCCACCATAATTGGGATACGTAGGAATAATTTACCATGGATTGAGCTCATTGGATATCCTATTTATGAATACAACAATTATTCACATAATTTTGTAATTCTATTTAAATTTAAGTGCCAACCTATTTATATCAAAGCTTCATACACCCATGTGAGATGAATAAACTATGAGAACTTTGATTCCAAACACAATTGGGATTCTTAGGAATCCTACCTAAGGCCTGAGCTCCATATCATTTCATCCAAAAATGGGAATTCTTTTCTAAAAGTAAGTGTAAACACATTTCTATAAGTGGACTAAATTATCCTTTGATACTCATAAAAACATTTGGGATTTAATTTCCATCCAAGTGGTATACATAGGAAACATCCCTTGGGTTCAAACCCAACACTTCAAATAAAAAATGTTCATCATGGTCCATATTCCCAACAGGGTCTAATATATCTTGGAAACTCATATCTTTTCCAAGATCCTTGGGATGCTTAGGGGTATGTCCCACCACAAAAATTTATTAATAACATTGTGATTAGATGTCTTTACCACATGACATTTAACTATACAGCTAGTTCCATATCATACGGCCTTAAAAGGTATGATGTGTCCCATTAAGCGACACAAAACTATGAGGGTTATAATTACGTTAAAAAGGATACATAGGTATCTCATTTATGGTTATGATCCTGATATCCAAACAATCTATTTCCTCTCTGTAAGATAATAAATTCTAGAGTTCCCCATTGAGTGGCTTAAAAACTAGTATGATCATAACAATGGTTAAAAGAATTTGTAAATAGTATATGAGAGGATACCATTGATAAAAAACCTAGAATACATTCAGATTATTATAAATTTCACACATACTAATTTTTGATTGAGAATTGCAATTGAAACCTATCTTATTCTTGGTAAATTAATAAGTATTTACAAGAAATATCATAAATCTATAAGAGAGTCCCGATATAGACAACAATTCCCCGCACAAGTGTGTGATTAGTCAGACCTACCATCCTCTCGATCAATGTATGTTCTTATATATCATAGTACCAAACCTAATGAACACATTACTTTGGAATGTAGGTCCCTTATAGATAATGAACTATTTAAAGTTTCTGGTTCCATAAATAAATCCAATGGAAAATACATAGAAGTAGTGATTCCTAATCAAAACACACATTTCGAGGGACGAGAAAAAAATGGTGAACCCAACATGAATCCTTAAACACATTGATAGTATTACCCATATTTTAGGCCCCTATCAATTGATAATGGAATTCCATATAAAGGAATCAATCATGATTGTGTCCATCCAAAAATATTTTTCTTTAATGGAGTTTATTATTTCTCAGTTTTCTTAGAACTCCCTTTACTCCATATGGATTCCTTCACATTTGCACCTATGAATGTTTTGACTACTACTCAAGATCGATTCACATCTGCTAAAAAGAATTCATCACCAACTTAGCATCTTCCATGCTATGTCTCAATTGTATTGGTACAGGAATACAGTCAACACACTACGATGTCAACACAGGAGGCTATCTGGACGGATCTCTCTGTTAACAACAACCCTCATTTGTCTAATAATGGACGACCTATTTTTAAGAAGTAGATGGTGCCAAACACCATATTAAACCATTTTGGGTCTTCATCCTCAGAAAACAATTATCTTTCCCACTCATACTATTGGGAGGTGGATTAAGAGGTAACTCATGGCTGCAATTAAAAGATATAGGGGTCCTTCCTGAGGGTTCCAAACAATAATCACCACCAACAGAATCTGGTAGTAGTGAACCCCAAAATGTTGGTGGTATTTCCTTTGGTTGTTCATCCTAGGTCCCTCAGACAAAGGCATTCAAAAATTATGTAGGGGACAACATCCATCCAATAGGGAGTAGGTTCTTACATTTTCCCCCTCTGGTGAATTCCATCAACCTATCTTGGTGGAAAACATTGAACGAAAAAATACACATGTCCATCCCAATTTCACTGGCTAGTAGACACATTTGGTGGAGACCAACCAATCACGCCATTTAAATCCAGCAGAGTACCATGAGCAGCCATATACACCTGCTTACAAACTATCACCCAATTAGTAGACTCGTCTGACTGCATTCAATAAAACCCACAAATAAAATATTGTGACAACTGGTAAGAATGAACTTACACCTCCCTATGCTCACCAATCCATCTAGTAGGCACATACACCTATTAGAATTCATCAAGCCTGCCAACAGTCTCATTTGGCATCACCTAGAGAAGTCAGTCGAAATGATCCAACGAAAAATTGAGGGTAGACTCAACTCTCTTCCCCCATAGATGAGTATTGTCAGTATCCACTGATTGTAAAGGTTGGATTGGAGCAGAAACATAAACCTACTCCAAATAAATAATGGACATATATTCTTGTTCCAGCCACTGAAGTCACCAAACACAATTCAACAACGGTGAAAGGGAAGACACAAATTTCTACCCATATTCTATAAGAATGCTAGAATATCATTAGAGAAACTTCAACAGTAGTAGGCGAAATACACATAATTCTTACCCCACACGAAGATGACTCATCGGCATTCCATACCTAAGTAGATACACACCCCTATTCCAGCCCAAAAGGGTTATGGGGCATACTCCCCCATATCATACAGAAAACTGGATTAGGAACATTCAAACATTCCAATTGGATATAATTGTCCCATTATGATGAATACTCTAAGATAGTAACATACACATGCCCATGATAACCACTTATCCCAGCATGTGTCCCCAACAATGTTTAACAGATAATCTAAGAAGAACTGTCACCAAACATAGTTGGAAAATGAAGAGCTATTTTACGATATGTATCCTCTTAATTATGGAGTTCTTGAAGCCCTCAGACATTTTTCTGTTGAAACTCAAGATCCTACTCTCCCATTACCAAATTATGGGATTATTAACAGTAATTCTGAAGTTCACCATTAGACACTTCATCACGAAGGCTTGCTTATTGATAATTTGATCAATCTGGAGAATCTATCTCGGGATAAGGGCCATAGAAGCCCTCCGTGTGGCCCAAATTCTAAAAAGTGATATGATTTATACATTGGTGTAATCCACCATAGTGGTCCTCCCCATGATGGCATTCACTGTGAAAGTTCTCTCCACATTAGTGTTTCACATATTCAGGATAACTCCTTAATTGACAATGTGGTAATGAGAAAGCCCTCCTATATCGAGGCACTTTCCAGCATAAGGCCAATCATGTTTGATTCATTTTTAGAAAAAGGTGAAATAATTTCTCAACCAGAGGACATCCCAAGGTGATAATAATTCTCCAAACCTCCCATGGGTCATTTTCCTTCTAAAACAGTAGAGGAAAAAACAACCGATCCTATTGTGTATGGTAAAACAATCGAGAAGTGTCCACTCTGGTCAGACCAAGTTGAGAATCCTCTAGAAAAAGACAATGATGATATTATGAATATAACAAAACAAATGGCTAAGTATGAAATACCAATAATGTTCTGACCTTTTTCAACCTCTCAATACATCATTCCAAAATTGATGGAAGAAAATTTCCTCATGATATCCTCCTCAACATATGGAAAAATCTTCATCATATGAAAGCCAAAGTATTACCATATGATTAATATCAATGTCATGTAAATATAAGAGAAGGGTTGCAATACCAAATTGATTTTGGCATCTCTCTCAGTTTACCAACATGCAAAGTTTGAAAAGCAGTAGAGAAACATTCAGTGTGCATGCCTTGATGCACTAAAGAGGTTGTTCTATTTAATTACTGATACCCCATACAGTGTTCTTATTAGAGGATGGTATGCACATATAGAATTAATTATTACTATGCTCCAAAATCTGTAAAGACCTCCAAACGTGGTATCATGAAATGTTATTTCCCATAGCCGCATAAAATCCACAAATATTGTGTGTAATCAAAGATATGCTCAAGAACAGGCCTTGAATAGCTATCATCTAAGTCCGACCCAAAGAGAGAAAGATGTTGAGATACTTTTCCATCAAGCATCTTATATCATTAAGTAAGCTTCCCTATTAGATAATGTCAACCATTAAACTATGAAAATGTCATAATTAGAGAAACAATATTTTGAAAATGGATATTTTAGTGGTTGTCGAATAAGGAATCCATCTAATGTTTATACTAGAATTCATAAGATCAAAAGAGCATGTGCACTAATCTCAGCTATATTAGTTTAAGAGCCACCACAACCTACAGGTTTGGGGGCTTGTTTAACTCAACCTTCGAATTCAATAAACAATTTTCGAAGGATTGAAGAATAATAACCTGAACATCCCCAACCCATAGGGCCGAGGGTTTTTTCACCACTAAAATCCCCTCCTCAATAGAAGATAGTTTTCTTCTGATTAAGGATGAATTCACAAAGTGAATGCACAACTAAACTATCAAAGGGGTCCCTTTAGGTTATTTTCCATCAAAAAGTTCTCCAGAATTCATTATATAGGAGGAAAATGCCTCAGGGGGACAGAGAAAATGATGATCTTTCAATGATACTGAAAGAATTCTATTAGTGCATTATGCATCAGTGAATTTCATTAATACCATTATAGAAGATCCTCCAAAAATGAGTCTCATTCAAGGTATTTAGAGGATGAAGTTATTATCCATAATATGGTACACACTAAAGAAAATGGAGAAGGTATGCATACCCAAAATTAGAGGCTTACCCAAAAATAAGGTATTCCCTCAAGTAACCAACTCCCACCCCATTAAAATGTTTCTAACAAGGGGAAATGTAATTGTAAGATCACGTATCACATTTCTATGGGAGAAGGTCCATTTCTTTCAATTTAAGAAATATTTTCCTAGTAAGAAGTGGAGATGATGGATTTGAAAAGACATAATACAGAGTTATTTCAAAGTAGCATATCTTCTAGACCTATTCCACAAGATGATCATCAACTCACACGTCCTATAATAACTCCTCATCAAAGAAGGTTTTTTGAAACTACATATGAGAATAATTAATTCACACTATTGGTTACACAATGAGGACCAGATAATACACATATTTATATATATATTTCCTCATGGGTAATCCAAGTGAAATACCAACAACACCACCATCTATGTTTTTTCCACTCGTTGCACCAGTTCATGCTCTAGTCGTTGTACCTGTATAGGTCCCGACTCATCCAGATATTCCCCAAACGCTTATGGATAAAAATGAGGAGTTAATAGATCGATTGGAATCTATTAAAGATAGGTGTGCACCAGTTCAACTAGAAAAATAAGCTTACCCTGAATGGGTTGATCCGATCCCTCCACCACCAAACTTTTTGAATACAATATCTCCAATCTTTAATGGTTCAGTAGATCTGGAGCATCCCTTAACACATTTTTTTTCTCATTGTGAACCCATTATGGGGACCCCTCAACAACAATAATTATTAAAGCTTAGATATTTGGTGAAATAATTATAGGGGCCTACCCTTGGATAGTATACAAGTTTTAAATCTTAATCAATTACTGTATTGGATGACCTCTGTTAGAAATTCTTTCTCCAATTCAGCTCAACACTGCCAAAGAAAATTTTCTTTGACTGTATAAATTGGAAACAAAGGTATAAAGAAAGAGTTTTAGGTTTCATTACTCAATGTAAATGGTTAACATATTCCGTAAATCTGACACTCTATCTATAAGAGTTACTTCCTATTTTGTGTGGAAAATCTATGTGATTAGTTACACGCACCACTAATCCCTATGAAATACACATGAGGGTTTCAATAAATTTATTTAATCTCCTAAAAGGTGAAGGATTCCATTGTGGAATCCAAAGTAAACTCTTGTGTAATCCCATCATCTCTTGGAATGAGAATAGTGCAAGAATAGGATGCTATAGTAACACTCAAACAAGCTCTTGTACCTACATTTACCTCAAAATCGTCATCATACTAAAGGGATCTGCCTCCTGAGCATCAGAATCAATGACCTCATCATCTAGATGATGAAAATGATCAATGGAAGAGATCATTTTTTGAATTAAAGAATTTTTATTATTATTTTCGGAATGAAATGGTTTCAAATTCTATAATTTCATCTTTGAAAAACAAATCAACCTAGTTTACAATGCCGAAAAAACCGAACAAAGAATGAGTTGAAGTTATACCAAATTATTTCCCCCTTCATCAAATGTTGTGGCATCCCATTAAAGACTATTTTATTTTAAAAGATCTCATACAAAAAATCATAGACCCCAGACAAGTGAAACTAAAAAGTTCATCAGCCCGAGTAGCCTGTGTTAATGCTACTGATTGAGATAAGTAAGGTGAATGATAAGAATTTAGAAGAAAAAATGCGCATATGTACAAATATTGAATGGTCAGGACAATTATCTACTAAAATAATCCCATTCTCTGAACACAATTGAAACATCTGAATGTGCCTTCTGCCACTTCCTTAGAGAAAATACATCTTCATCAAAATATCAGTCCTTCAAAAGTCAATCCTACAAAAATTAGGTATTCCCTAAAGGGGTGTTTTTCTATCGGGTAATGCCCTTTGTCTTAAAGAATGTACTTACAATTTATCAATGTGCCATGCATCATATCTTCAAACCCTTTGTGGTAATTTTTTTTGAATGTTATGTGGATGATCTAGTTGTTAAATAAACACACAATTCTGATAACCTGACTAATTTTGAGACCATTGTTTGTAAACCTTGGAAAAAAAATTGAAGATGAATCCCTTGAAATGTTCTTTTGGGGTTACCTCAGGAAAATTCCTTTGCTTCATTATATGCCATAGTGTCATCAATGTTGAACCTATGAAGGAAAAATAAATCATTGGCATGCCACCTCCATAAAATTTTATGGAATTAAGAATCATTCAAGGACATTTGGCCAGTATTTGGTGCTTTACCTCTAATTTCAAAGGTAAGAAAATACCCTTCAACAAAATAATGAAGAAGGGAGTTACATATCAATGGAATGAAGTATTCTAAGAGGAATTTGACACCCTAAAGAAATATCTATTTTTTCTAGTGGTATTAATGCCACTTGTTGAAATAAATCAACTACATCTATATGTTACAGCTTTAGAGCAATCACTAGGTTCATTCCTTTCCCAATAGAATGATGCAGGGAATGAAAATAGCCACTACTATCTTAGTAGAACTATGCTTCACATAGAGACTCAATATTCTTGTATCGATAAGTTCTTCCTGGCATTAATGTTTTTAGTTCAAATGCTATGTCACTACCTGAAACATCAAATGGTTCACTTGGTATCTCATAATAAACAACTCAAATTTATCATAAGTGATCATATTCTTACTGGATGTTTGGAATGGTGGGTAGTTATTTTGAAAATGTTTGATATCCAATTTGTTTCGTTGAAAATAATGAATGGTCGAGCCTTATAAGACTTCCATTACTAAACAACCTTCTATAGAAGATACGTCTTTTAATACTGAACTTACTGATGAAGAAATATTCTTTATTCAAGATAATCCCCAAACATGGGAAATCTACATTGATGGTGCTTCCAGAAGTCCGAAGAGAAAGAGAATGGAAAACCCCAGACTCAACAATGTTGGGTTTGGAATTGGGCTTATCTCCCAAGAAAAGGCAGTGTTTCAATATTTCTTTTGGTTATTAGCAGGAGGCACCAACAATGAGGTAGAATAACAATCTCTCATTACAGGCCTATAATTTGTTATCTAGGAACATGTGAACCACCTGAATGTGAAAGAGTAATCAAATCAGATAGATAAATGGGTATTATGCTATCATAAAAGAGGAGTTAATCCCTTTGTGTGATTATGTCAGAGGATTAATGGATAAATTCCACTCAGATCCAACATTTTTATATGTATCGCAATCACGAAATTCACATGATTATTTATTGGAAAATGTATCCACCTCCTTGGAAGATCCAAATTGGGATGAGACAATCATTAGTATTGCCAATATTCATGTGGTTTCACCTTTTGTTCAAACTATAATTGAGAAAATTAAGGACATCAACCGTATTTTTAGCCATATTTTTATACTATGGGATGGATGACATCTATCATGGAATACCTTCAAAATGGATTACATACACCAAATAGAGATGAAAAATGAAAAATCCAATGAAGAGTGGTCAATTTCACCCTTTATGATATCCCATATCACCAGAAGATCCTCTACAAAATAGGACTCAATGGATTCCTCTTCAGACGAATTGATGGAGAAGAAACTATAGTTGTCATGAAATAAGTACATACAAGAGCATGTGGTGGTCACTAGTCTAGATGTTGGATTTTTGATAAAATCTGAATGCTTGGATACTTTTGGCCTTCAATGATGCTGGATTGCACATATTTCACAAAACAAAGTGTCACCATGCCATGTGCATGAAGAATTAATTCATCAATACCTATACTTGCAACATATAACTAAACAATACTAGCCATTTGATACATGGGTAATGGATGTAGTAGGACCTTATCCTCTAGCTACGGCTAATCAGTTCACGTATATTCTTATTTCCACTGATTTCTTCTCCAAATGGAACGGGGAAATACTTCTCAACGAATTCAATGCCAAAGGAATGGTTTTCATTTTCAAATCTAATATCATTACCAGATTTGGTGTCCCTCATACTATATTAATGGGTAATGTCACCAATTTCTTTTTTTTGTAATGAAGTTATACCAGGAGCACAATATCAAATCCAACCATTTATGTCACTATCATTCAGTGGCCAATGGACGTATAGAGTCTTTTAGCAAGAACCTGTCAAATAAACTCTATAAAATGGTAGATAATGATTATAAATCTTGGCTAGAAAAATGTTTTCAAGATTTATGGACTTATCAGACTACTACCCATACTCCCACTCAGGAAACTCGATTTTCAATGGTGTATAGAACACAAGCAGTTTTTCCAATTGAAATTCAATTGTGTTAACTCTGATTTGCAATATATGATTAGTTATCTATAGCTGAAAAACCTTAGAAGCAATTAGATGAGCTGTAATGATTATACGAAAATATATTGCATACTTTTCATCATTTGTAAGTCTATTAGAATAGAATAGTATGATATTTTAACAAGAATGTTTTCCTCCCCTCATTTATTCAAGGAGAATTAGTATTATTCCTCCTAACTCCAATGATACTAGGAATGAAGCCTCCAAAGATTGAGCCAATGTTGGAAGGACCTTATTCAATACATAAGGTATACTCAAATGAAGCTTATTCCCTAATCTCAATGGATTGAGAACTTATTACAACTCCAACCAATGCAAGATTCTTGAAGAATTAAATTGTGTACTTATACATTATTTATCCATGCTGTATGAATCTAAACTAAATAGCACAAAGTCTTAGTTACAAGACATTAATCTGCATAACAACCATATGTGTCTATGATGAACAATGTTAAAATGAATAGCATATTTGTCCCTGTCACAAGATGATAAACTGGATGACATTATTTGTCCTCACTACATGACATTAATAAAATGTTAAATTCTTGAGATCTCATTTGATTGACTATGTAGTAGCTTACCCTAGGAAGCCCTACATAAGTTTCCTACATAACAATATCATCCGTCAAAATATGCCACTATTTGTCTATGCAACATATACCCTAGTTGTCCTTACATAATATAAACCTTTTAATGGGTTTTTCAAATAATGGTAATATTGTTAATGGAAAATACTTCCTTTATGTTTATACTTCAAGTTTTAGATTTGGTGACCATAAATATCATGACTCAGGATTCCCCTTATAGAATATAAAGAATGTTGGAGTAATTAAAAGACACAGAGCCTTGTTTGGGATCTAATTTCAAAATTTATGGTCCAATATATTCGACCTTGAACACTATCCTTATTAGTCCAACATTCATGACTCTAAATTACTAATAACAGAAGATATCGTACCCACTAGATTGAAGACCTGTAAGGGGAACATTGGATATAAATCAATTCTCAACTCACTAAACATACATTTTGTATGTTATAGAAAATATTGAGCAATAAAAATTCAAAATATGAAAAACTTTTGTGGGTTGTTTATATAACCCTAGTAAAAATCAAACTATTCTCACTAGGCACATTGGCTTAGAAAAAAATTGGGCACCCCCATTCCTATTACTATAATTATGATCATCTAGCATAAAAGGGTGATGTTAAAAAACTCACCATCATCATCACGTTTGATATTGTAATCAAATAATGAAATAATATATACATATATGATTGGAGACAAAATTTATTTCATTCTAATAGTAAAATTAGAGGGAAATCATCAAAATGTAGCCTCTATGTCATGTGTTAAATGAAATTCTCAGCACGACTCTTCATTTGTTGAATGGAAAACTGAGACATAACATCTGATTTTTGATGTTGAGACAGTTGGGCAACTTCAGCCTCATCAGCTTGACGAAGTGCCTCTTTCATAGTTAAAATGGTGGGCATCCTTTCCAGATAGGTTTATACCAATGTATTGTTTAATTTCTCATGATTGTTAGGAATAAAATCCCTTTTATGTTGAATATGTATCATCTCCTTCATTGTTTTTTTAATTTGGTGGCCAATTTCGATTAACCTCTTTCTATGGTTGGACTCCGCCTCAAGTACTGCAACTTGGATGCTCTTATCGTTAATAAGTCGTTTATCGTATTCAAGATCTTACCATATATTATGTTCTTTCTCCGATTGGATAATTTTCTCTTTCATTGAATTTTTGATTGGGTGATAATTAATTCCACCAAATCTCAATATGAGAAATAGTGTTGGGAGTTTTCCAAAAAGGGATAGCAACTTATCCAATGTTTTCTCACCAATTATCTTCCAAATGTGTTTCCATGCCTTATTATGTTCCATGAAAAGAGAAAATTTCATATCTAAATCTGATCCTTGGACACTAACATTGTGTAGAATGAACTCTAGAAACAAATCACTTATAGAAGTTCCTTGCAAAAATTCTCTCATAATAGTGGATGCTTCACCGTCTGTTGATATCTGAGACTACACATAAGTTACACCTTCTAATATAGATGTGGGAGATGATAACGTTAAATGGTGAATCCATGTCATTTTCAGTTTCAAAGGAATGGTATAAATAGAGCATGATCTATATAGATGATAACATTTACAGAATATTAATTCATCGACTTGATTAGATTCATGCCCAGCCTTCTCAGCTTTAGGAAATGCAGCATTTTTTTCTTGGGGAGGGGAATTCTATTATGTTTTCCTAGTTTACATAATTGATGGATTTGAAATGTGTCTCAATAGGGACTCCACGTTAAGTATTTATCATGCTTAATTAGATGAAGGATATAGTGGAATTCCCTGTTTATTAAGGGCCTTTGCAACATTATCAGTACAGAAATCTGTATATGTTGAACTTTGATGTGAAGTACCGAGTAAATGAAGAAAAATTACGTATTCAAAATGAATGAATATGAACTTACATCCTAGAAATTCCTCATGGATTCCCCCAAACTCTTTAAAGGAACCTGGAATATCAATGATTGGATTATGGGAGTCCATAATTTTAGTGTATGTAGCTTGGAATGTTATAGAATCCTCATTATTTAAGGTATCCAAAAAATGTTGGTTAATGCCCAAAAATTTATTCCACTAACATTTTGTTCTTTAATTTCTTCAACTGGTAGAATATAATATTATTTTTCCATATTAAGATCAACATTATTATTTACTTCAGATTAACCAGGATCCTTGATCCTTCCTTCTAGAGTGATAGGAATATTAGAATTGATTATTGAAGGTTCCATTGGCAAAGGAAACTGATATGAGATATGTTGAATAGAATAATATTAGAAAACATATTTGATATTGTGGAGAAGTGTATTTGACATTACCATGAACTTTATCTATCTATTTTGAAATAGGAAAAGATGCATATGTCTCTCATGGTACTTCTCCTATTAAGGTAATAGATTCATCATCATGAATATGTGATTCTCTTGGGGTTTCCTTCTCCATTATTGAAGGAATTTTTTTTATCCCGTAATATAAGAGAGATATTTAGATCCTACAAAAGGATGAACATGGTCCCCAATGTGTTTCAAGAATTCCATATTTCTATAGGAGAGAACAAATACATTCTTCTTTGAAACACACTTCATATTAGACTCAATTGTCTCTTATTTTTCTTTTCATAAACATGTGGGGAAATTGAAATACACTTATTAGAAATAGAATCCTCTGGTAATGGATGAGGATTTTCTATCACCATTACCCTAGTCCTGATTTATTCTCATGGAGAATGTTATAGAGACAAGGGAGGATCATTTATTGTGTCAAGAGTAGAACATTTAGTTCCATACCTTGGTGACTCAAACACTTTTCCTGAGGTTTCTTCCCTAAACTCCTGATGCAAAATTAACTCTCACCAATATTAATGAAGTCGAATAAAAATTAATAATTAAAATAAAATAAAAGGAAAATACATTCTCAGTATTAATGTAAATGTCCCATTATTCTTCGGTGTGAAAGATTACCCCTTCACGTATCTTATGTTCCCTCATCTCAGATACCCATCTAGACGTTGGGACTTTTTCATCAGTTGAATATATAAAGCTCTCCATATAGGGAAATATATTTCAGTAATTCAGATAGGTTATTATCTAGATGAAAATTAGAATGTTCCTTAATGTAACCTACATCCAGTATTAGAGGGGCATTTTTGTGGAATTCCAATGCATCCCTATATTCATGAGTCAAACTCTCCCAAAATTGAATAGATAAAGGATGCACATAATTTTGTTTCAATGTAGTTGGTTTTGGAGAAAATTAAAAAAACTCTTATTTGAGAGTCTCTTTAGGCCACCCTTCTTTTTTAGAAAGGTTAGCAGGTGGGATGGGAATATGTTTTTAATAACGACAGATATATCACCTCGATGCTTGATATATTGATTCCCTAGCCTTATCCTTCTTAGTATACCATTTTCGATTGTGTTTTTAAGGTTCTGAAAGTTCTTGAAGCCTCTGTATTATCATTGGCTTTGGAATTATTACACGATTGTTATGTAGAATTTTCATCATGGCCGCCACATGATATATTCCTTTTTTCAAAGCCCCCAGAGGGTTTGAATAAGCACAAGTGATGTCATATCCAACTTCTTATACAATTGATGCCTCTGATGGAGGTAACATAGTAGATAATTTGGATATCTCTAAAGCCATTAAAATATACATTTGTCTTTCTACCATTGGGTGTTTCTCATGTCTGACATAAATGGGAGGAAAAGTGTTTGATTGTTAATGACCTTTGAATTGGCGAGAAAACCTATATGGGACGTAAGCCTCACATATAATTTCACTATCAATCGAGGTCGGTAATATGTTTTACTTGAATTAAATCATATAGGACCTCATCTCATAATTTTATTCCTTATAGTCATCAATAAATGTTTCAATTGGTTGGTTACCAAAAGGGAAGAAAGTGAATTCTCCTAATGCATTCAATTCCCACAATAATTCATCACTTCTCATGTTCTGGGGTTGAATACTGGACATTTTCTGCAAAAATGGTGTAAATAAATCATTGGAGACTCCAACTAAATTTAAAACTATATATGCTGAAAGGTGTGCCTCAATCCAACCACACAACACTTGGAATAGACCTACAAGTATAAATGAAGCCTTACCATAGTAAAAATTCACCATGGAAAAATAATATCTTTCCAATACAAGAGTTTCTAACCCAATATATTTTCCATATACCAATTTGGATGTAATAACAAAAGTTCCTAGTCTCAAACCACTACCGGACCCACATACTGGAAGCAAGTAAATTCTTAGCCACATGGAAAGAAATATAACTAAGTGTAACTTTGCATAAATACTTGATTTGACTTTATAGTCCCAGTTCTTGAAATCACATCCCTACAACTTGTGCCATTATCTTCCTGAAATCACCCGATTATCTATAGAAGGACAAATAGTATAACATCTGCAAGTGGGACCATTCTCTATTTTTGGTTCTAAAAAGACTCCCATACACACCCTTGTATGAATATATTTATTATATTTATGTAGTTCCATTGCTATATTAAATAAATCATGAGACAATGTTGGTGTTGTAGTAACATCACCCCATGTTTTTACTATTGGAATGAACTCATCATACATCTCCCCTAGAATAAGAACCCCAAATATTTGGTAGATATTCCATAGACTGATGCTAACCTCACCATGTTTCAAGCGAAAAGTATTTGTTTGTGGAATCCATCGGCTCATCTATTTAGGGATGATGATGTTTATGTAAACATACGTTTGTCCCATCTAGACAGCTTCAAAAATGTGAACATCTGGTATATCTTCCTTAAATTCTCTTCAAGTCTAGCGTTACCAAAATTCCTACATCCAATCAAGTTTAACTCCACCTTCAGAATGGAGATCTCATTCATCCTTCCAAAGATAGACTGAACAGTTTGTGATGAATGGAAGGATGAATCATAACAACATGGCCTTGACTCTACAAAATTGTATTTCATATCTAGAGTAAAACCACTATGGTGTAGGATACATCCAATAGGGACTATTCCCTCACGAACGGGCATGCCCTTAATAGTAATATTCATGAAATGATAGTTGGAGTAAGAGAGAAAAAACTTATATTGAATTTATGACTTGATAGGTGGAGTATGGGTTTCTTGAAAAATCCCCTGTCCATACAGAGGAAAATAATGACTTTGTGGTTATTCCCATTGGAAGGCAATTAAGCCTTTTAGTTGTCCAAGGAGAGTACTCTCAACAGCATCATAATAGTCTGGTCCAACAATTTTCATCATCTAATTTTGATGAGCCTTAGCTTCCTCAGTGGCAGTCATCATGTGATCCATTTCTAGAAAAGAGTTACCATGTTTTACGGATTATTAAAGAATTTTGACCTAAGAAAATTCAAATTTTGACATAAAGGAATTTAAAATTTTGGAAAAGGATATTATTTGCGTATGTCCTTTGATGATGTCATCCATGAAGGTCCTTTGAAAAGGATCCTAGCACAAATCATTCAATGAAATCCTTCCACCTAGCACAATCACTCAAATGGTTTCACCATGAGAAAATTTTGAGGGACCTATGCAAGAGCACAATGCAGCAAGGCTGGATGGATGAGCTACATAATGAGAGTGAAAAAATATGAGATCTCATTTGATGAAAATCATAATGGAATGAATCTATATATAGACATAGTCGAAATAAGCATTAAACCTACATGATATAGCTATGCGTCATACCAGTGTGATATAGTTACATATAAAACCTATGTAGCTCATAATTTACTCTATAGTATTTTCCCCATGATCTTACCTCGGGACTCGACCCTCATTCTAATCATATCCAATCATGGGGTGGGTGGGTGGGGGGGATTTGTTGAAACTCCTTAGTAAAAAAATATTATGAATTCATACTCTTAATATTTCAAAGTCTTAATAAGAATCTAAAAGATGTAAATGGCATAAAAATCACCAGGGATTTATGCGAAAGAGGTACACGATAGGCCTATGCATAGGAACTACGTGATTGAGCTACACAACAAGATAGTTTTTATACCCATATATAAAGGAGCTACAAGTAAGAGCTATGCGTCCGACTTATTCCAATGAATTGTTTTAAACCATCCCCCTCCTTGCCTATAAAATGGACCCTTGGTCTTCTCATTTGATAACTGAAAAAGTTAGAAAAACTAATGAATCTTCAATTGTGTAGATATTTTTCCCAGATCCCTCAAATCTTATCAGGTATCTCTCTAAATACATGATAGGAGATAGAATTAGATAGGAGATTCATGTTTTGATGTCCTTTAATTTTTTTAGAGCTTACATAATCTTGGTTCTCATATGTTAATCACATTTTTCTGTCATTTTTAAGACCTTCTGAATTTACCTATACAGTATGGCTATGATGCGTAGCTACGCACATGGCCCATGCATAATCTTGTAAACCCTATTCAATGCCACTTGTGGAAGGGTGTCTCTTTTCTTGGTTCCTTGTCTTAAAGGGACTAAGTTGAAGCCTCCACAAAAACCTCATGACTTATCAATCCTTTAGGAAGGCTACATCAATGTGTATCCTATTTTGTGTTGGTATATCTGCAGTGATAGGTTTCTCACATTTGTTTTTCAATGGTGTTAGGATTCATGGAGTGTATATAGGTTTTAATATCCGCAGTCACATGGAACGTTCTCCTAGTAATAGGTTTGGGGAGTTCCTGATTTGGAGGATTATGTTTTGGGTAATGACCTCACCTTCTCATCTCCAAAACTCATAGCCTCTACTTCCTAATAAAATGATTGGGGGTCACACTTTCTTTTCCATTCAAACAAAGGATAAGTATCCCTACTATAATGGGTTCCATTTTTGGGAAATCCTACTAACGTAAGTCTGTAATCTTTCGCGGGCCGAGCTACATGACCCCTAATGTCATCCCTCCTTAAAGGGTTCATTGCTTCGTGCACTCGTCAACTGTTTCCTCAACTATATTGTTCCTAGGCTTTCCCTCTACCATTAGAGGAAGAGATCATGTGGTTTGTTGAATGATTCACATCCTCTTGTTTCTCACACCGAGAAAGACTCATGTGGTCTTAGAGAGATTTGATGATCACAACATCCACAAAATCCACTATTTGTTGAACTATGATAACTATGATTCCCACCATAATTGGGAAACATAAGAAGCCTTCACAAGGGCCTGAGCTCATTGGATATCCTCTTCAGGAATCCAATCCTAATTACCTTAATTTAGGCATTATAATTAAATATAATCCCAGACCAATTTCTATCAAAGGGTCATGCAACCTTGCGAGATGGAAGAACTACACGAACTCTAATTTCCACCATAATTGGGAAATGTAGGAATCATGCATAAGGTTCGAGACCCATCTCAATTAATCCATAAATGTTTATCCTTTTTAATAATTAAGACTAAACTAATTTCTCTCAAAGGACTACAATATCATCTAAGACTTTTCTATCTACGCGGGACTTGATTCCCATCCAAGTGGGATACATAGGAAGCCTCCCAAAGATTCAAACCCAACACTTCAAATCAAACATGTTCTTACTAGTACATATTACCTAAATGGACTAATCTAACCTAGAAAATCATATCATTTCCATGTTACATTGGCTTCCTAGGCATAAGTCCCACACCAAAATTTGACTGAGCACCTTCAACTTAGATTTCCTTAATACATGACATTAAATTGTATAGTTAAGTCCTTATCAAACAACCATAAAAAGAATGATATTTCCCATTAAGCAGCACTGAACTACAAGGGTTCTGATTCCTTTCACAAGGATACATAGGTAGCCTAGTTATGGGTATGATACCGACATAAAAAACATCCATCTACCACAAAAACATTAAATTATAGAGTGCCCCACTAAGTGGATTAAAAACTAGTATTATCAAAACAATTATTAAAATAATCTATAAATAGTATATGAGAGGATATCATTACTGGAGAACCTCGAATACATACAGATGTATCCTTATTGATGAACCTCAAATACAAATGGGCGATTCTAAATTTTACACATGTTATTAATTGATTTCAAATTTCAAGGAAAACCTATGTTATGATTGGTAAATTAATAAGGATTTACAAGAAATATCTCAAATCTATAAGAGAGTCTCAGAGTAGAAAATAATTACCCACAAATGGGTGTGATGAGTTTGACCTGACGTCCTCTCAACTAATGATTGTTCTTAATTATTATAGGCCCAAACCAAATGAACACCTACCTTTGAAAAGAAATTCAATTTTGTATAAACAACCATTGGATGTTTCCAGTTCCATGAATAAATCAAATGAAAACCACCTAGAAGAAGTGACTTCTAACTTGAACACATGTTCTAAGGGATGAAATACAATGAGTTAAATGGGTTAAAATCCCATATTTTTTTATCGGTATCCCAATTTATTTTCAATGGATTTTTTGAGATTTTATTCATAGTGATAAATTAATTTTATGATAAATATTATTCATTGAATGATACCAATTTCATTGTCATATTACTAGATAAATTCATTCATGCTGAAAGAGGTACAACTCTAGAAATATAACATAGAAGGGGAGGTAATTATCAATCCTAGAATATCACTATGGGATTTGATTAGTTCTATCTTCAAAGAAAGAGGAGGAAGGCATCATAATTTTTATAGATTGTTGTAATCTTAACCTGTTTTTCATATATTAAAAATACATGTTTCCTTGAATTGTTTTCCTTTTTATCAACTCATGGGAACCCATTAGTTTTTAGTGATTGACTTGACATCCAAGTACCACTAGTTTATGATATATGAATTGGACATTCCACACCCACCTTTTGAAGAAAGTATAGATGTATGATTAATGTATTATGTCATTTATGTTTATGAATATTCCAATTTTTTTATAATGTTGATTAATAGGATCATAAAATCTTTTTTGACTCTGTTTTGGTCATGATTTTTATGACATTTTTGTATAATCCAAGATATATGAGAACCATGAAGTCTATATAAATATTCACTACTGGAAATACACTATTTCCCAACGGTTGTGAACCGTTGGGAAAGCCCCTCAAACCGTTGGTTTATAATATACCAACGGTTCTCCCAACCGTTGGGAAGTAAGCCGTGGGGAAAACCTTTCCCAACGGTTTACTGGAAACCGTTGGGGTAGGCTGACAGAAGGCACTCTATCCCAACGGTTTGGGTGAACCGTTGGGATAGTTTTTCCCAACGGTTTCTCCCAAACCGTTGGGAAAAACCAAATATACCTTAACTATCCCAACGGTTTTGAAGAACCGTTGGGATAGTTTTCCATGGGTGAACTCTTTCCCAACAGTTCTAAACCGTTGAGAAAAGAGATGAACCGTTGGTAAAAACTTATTTAGAATTATATGCCAACGGTTTAAAACCGTTGGCATACCCTATGCTGCAAATTGCAGCAATTGCTGCAATTTGACAGCCCCTCTCCCCTGTACATCAGGCACCTCTCATCTTCAGGCCTCATTTTCACCTCATTTTCGATCCAACTATTCTACCTGTAATAAAATAAAACATACATATACAATTACGAACAAATTCATACACATTTAACATATAATGGATCCTGAAACTATACACATCCATAATTAAATTACAATTCATAAACATACAAAATTCAAAAAGAATTCAAATTAAAATTTAGATGACAATTATATGTGGAATCCGATTGAGGCGGGGATGACTCGTACACGTCACATATGACCCATGGATCGTTCTCCTAAAGTTTCAATGGAAACCGAATGCGTTTGGTCGGTTTTGCGTATGCTAGTTCTTTTCACTTATAATCCTACCCATTTTAAAACAAACAGACACAGTTAGAGCGGTGTTGGCCACACCGCGCCTCAGATTGAGGCGGGGATGATTCGTACACCTCACATATGACCCATGGATTGTTCTCCTAAACTTTCAACGGAAACCGAATGTGTTTGGTCGGTTTTCCGTATGTACTTAAAATGATGTCCATTTTAATCAAAAGAGAGCCACTTAGACTGATCCCAGCCACACCGCGACTCGGATTGAGCCCGAGTGGGCTCGTACATGTCACATATGACTGATGGATCGTTGTGATAAATTATCAACAGATTCAGAATGCGTTTGGTCGGTTTTGCGTATGCCAGTTGTTCTTTTCACTTATAATCATGTCCATTTTAAACAAAAGATACACAGTTAGAACGGTGTCGGCCACACCGCTCCTCGGATTGAGGCGGAATTGACTTGTACACGTCACATACGACCCATGGATCCTTGTGCTAAAGTATCGACATAGTCCTAATGCCTTTGGTCGGTTTTTCGTATGTCACTTGATGATTTTCACTTAAAATGATGTCTTTTTGAAACAAAAGACCGACGCTTTGAGTGGTGTCGGCCACACCGCATCTCCGATTGTGGCGGGGTTGATTCGTACACGTCACATATGACCCATGGATCGTTCTCCTATAGTTTAAACGGAAACCGAATCCGTTTGGTCGTTTTTCTGTATGTACTTAAAATGGTGTTCATTTTAAACAAAATAGAGCCACTTAGACTTATCCCAGCCACACCACGACTCGAATTCATCCCGGGATGGCTCGTATACGTCACATATGACCCATGGATTGTTGGGATTAATTATCAACAGATTCGGAAAGCGTTTGTTCGGTTTTCCGTATGCCAGTTGATGCTTTTCACTTAAAATGACGTCCTTTTGAAACAAAAGACGGACACTTTGAGTGGTTCCGGCCACACCGCGTCTCCGGATTGAGATGAAACCACCGTTCAACATTCTAATTATTATTCGTGACGTGTACGTGCATACGGCACGTCAATCGGACGTGCGGTTTGAGCAGTACGACTCAATATTCGTGTTTTAAGTGATGCGCGCGCTTCGTAAACGCGCGTGACGTGGGTCCAAACGGGACGAACGAAGTCAGAATGATATGAAATCAGACGAAAAATACGGGTGAGTGATTTATGAAGTGGTCGAGCAGACGGCATGTCAATCGGACGTGCCGTGTGCCCGCGGTGACCGACAACGCAGTTCTGGTGTCATAAACGGCCAAAACGGGTGTCCAACGGTCAAATTCATAGCGGACGACCTCAGATTGAGCTGAAACCACCGAGAAACATTCTAATTATTATTTGTGACTTGTACACACAGACGACATGTCAATTGGACGTGCGGTTTGCGCGGTACGACTCAATATTCGTGTTTTAAGTGATGCGCGCGCTTCGTAAACGCACGTGAGGGGGGTCCAAATGGGCCGAACAAAGTCGGAATGGCCTGAAATCAGACAAAAAATACGGGACAGTGATTTATGAAGTGTTAGAGTAGACGGCGCATCAATCGGACGTGTCGTGTGCCCGCGGTGACCGACAACGCAGTTCTGGTGTCATAAACGGCCAAAACGGGCGTCCAACGGTCAAATTCATAGCGTCCGACCTCGTATTGACCTGAAACCCCTGGTAAACATTCTAATTATTATTCGTGACGTGTACGCGCAGACGGCACGTCAATCAGACGTGCGGTTTGCGCGGTACGGCTCAATATTCGTGTTTTAAGTGATGCGTGCGCTTCGTAAACGCGCGTGAGGGGGGTCCAAACGGGCCGAACGAAGTCGGAATGGCCTAAAATAAGACGAAAAATACGGGACAATGATTTCTGAATTGTTCGAGAAGACGTCGCATAAATCGGACGTGTCGTGTGCCCGCGGTGACCGACAACGAAGTTCTGGTGTCATAAACGGCCAAAACGGGCGTCCAATGGTCAAATTCATAGCGGACGACCTCGGATTGAGGTGGGGTTGACTCGTACACGTCTCAAATGACCCATGGATTGTTTTCTTAAAGTATCAACACAATCCGAATGCGTTTCGCCGGTTTTCCGTATGCCAGTTGATGTTTTTCACTTAAAATGACGTCTTTTTGAAACAAAAGACATACACTTTGAGTTGTTCCGACCACACCGCGCCTCGGATTGAGGTGGGGATGACTCGTACACGTCACATATGACCCATGGATCGTTCTCCTAAAGTTTCAATGGAAACCAAATGCGTTTGGTCGGTTTTGCGTATGCCAGTTCTTTTCACTTATAATCCTACCCATTTTAAACAAAACAGACACAGTTAGAGAGGTGTTGGCCACACCGCGCCTCGGATTGAGGAGGGGATGATTCGTACACCTCACATATGACCCATGGATCGTTCTCCTAAACTTTCAACGGAAACCGAATGCGTTTGGTCGGTTTTCCATATGTACTTAAAATGATGTCCATTTTAATCAAAAGAGAGTCACTTAGACTGATCTTGGCCACACCGCGACTCGGATTGAGCCCGAGTGGGCTCGTACATGTCACATATGACTGATGGATCGTTGTGATAAATTATCAACAGATTCGGAATGCGTTTGGTCGGTTTTGCGTATGCCAGTTGTTCTTTTCACTTATAATCCTGTCCATTTTAAACAAAAGATACACAGTTAGAACAGTGTCGGCCACACCGCTCCTCGGATTGAGGCGAGATTGACTCGTACACGTCACATACGACCCATGGATCCTTGTGCTAAAGTATCGACATAGTCTGAATTCCTTTGGTTGGTTTTTCGTATGTCACTTGATGATTTTCACTTAAAATGACGTCTTTTTGAAACAAAAGACCGACGCTTTGAGTGGTGTCGGCCACACCGTGTCTCCGATTGTGGCGGGGTTTATTCGTACACGTCACATATGACCCATGGATCGTTCTCCTAAAGTTTCAACGGAAACCGAATCCGTTTGGTCGTTTTTCCGTATGTACTTAAAATGGTGTTCATTTTAAACAAAAGAGAGCCACTTAGACTTATCCCGGCCACACCGCGACTCGGATTCATCCCGGGTTGGCTCGTATACGTCACATATGACCCATGGATTGTTGGGATAAATTATCAACAGATTCGGAATGCGTTTGGTCGGTTTTCCGTATGCTAGTTGATGCTTTTCACTTAAAATGACGTCCTTTTGAAACAAAAGACGGACACTTTGAGTGCTGCTGGCCACACCGCATCTCCAGATTGAGATGAAACCACCGTGCAACATTCTAATTATTATTCGTGACGTGTACGCGCATACGGCACATCAATCGGACGTGCGGTTTGAGCGGTACGGCTCAATATTCATGTTTTAAGTGATGTGCACGCTTCGTAAACGCGCATGAGGTGGGTCCAAACGGGACGAATGAAGTCGGAATGACATGAAATCAGAAGAAAAATACGGGTGAGTGATTTCTGAAGTGGTTGAGAAGACGACACGTCAATCGGACGTGCCGTGTGCCCGCGGTGACCGACAACGCAGTTCTGGTGTCATAAACGGCCAAAACGGGCGTCCAACGGTCAAATTCATAGCGTACGACCTCAGATTGAGCTGAAACCACCGAGAAACATTCTAATTATTATTCGTGACGTGTACGCGCAGACGGCACGTCAATCGGACGTGCGGTTTGCGCGGTACGGCTCAATATTTGTGTTTTAAGTGATGCGCGCGCTTCGTAAACGCGCGTGAGGGGGGTCCAAATGGGCCGAACGAAGTCGGAATGGCCTGAAATCAGACGACAAATACGGGACAGTGATTTCTGAAGTGTTCGAGCAGACGGCGCATCAATCGGAAGTGTCGTGTGCCCGCGGTGACTGACAACGCAGTTCTGGTGTCATAAACGGCCAAAACGGGCGTCCAACGGTCAAATTCATAGCGGTCGACCTCGAATTGACCTGAAACCACCGGGAAACATTCTAATTATTATTCGTGACGTGTACGCACAGACGACACGTCAATCGGACGTGCGGTTTGCACGGTACGGCTCAATATTCGTGTTTTAAGTGATGTGCGCGCTTCGTAAACACGCGTGAGGGTGGTCCAAACGGGCCGAACGAAGTCGGAATGGCCTAAAATCAGACGACAAATACGGGACAGTGATTTATGAAGTGTTCGAGTAGACGGCGCATCAATCGGACGTGTCGTGTGCCCGCGGTGACCGACAACGCAGTTCTGGTGTCATAAACGGCCAAAACGGGCGTCAAACGGTCAAATTCATAGCGGACGACCTCAGATTGAGGCGGGGTTGACTCGTGCACGTCTAAAATGACCCATGTATCGTTGTCTTAAAGTATCAACACAATCCGAATGCGTTTGTCCGGTTTTCCGTATGCCAGTTGATGTTTATCACTTAAAATGATGTCCTTTTGAAACAAAAGACATACACTTTGAGTTGTTCCGACCACACCGCGCCTCGGATTGAGGCGGGGATGACTCGTACACATCACATATGACCCATGGATCGTTGTCCTAAAGCATCAACACATTTCGAATGCGTTTGGCCAGTTTTTCGTATGTCACTTTTTGTTTTCACTTAAAATCTTATGGAAATTCATATAGAATATTTTTATATCATATTTAGTATGGATTAGATTTTAGTTGATCATGCTATGAAACATTTCAGAGCTAATGAAATTAAGGAAGGTGGAGGGGCTGTCCGGGGGGGCTGTCCGGTGGGTGTCCGGGGGGCTGTCTGGGGACCAAGGAGGAGGGTGGGGGGGCTGTCCGTGGGGGCTGTCCGGGGGGGCTGTCCGGTGGGTGTCTGGGGGCTGTCCGGGGACCAAGGAGGAGGGTGGGGGGCTGTGCGGGGTCTGTCCGGAGGGTGTTTCAGGGTTGTTCAGGGGGTTGTCCGGGGTTGTTTAGGGGGTTGTCCGGTGGTTGTTCAGGGGGTTGTCCGGGGTTGTTCAGGGGGTTGTCCGGGGGGTGTTTGGGGGGTTGTCCGGGGTCCAAGAGGGAGGGTGGGGGGGTTGTCCGGGGGGCTGTCCGGGGGGCTATCTGGGGTCCAGGGTGGAGGGTTGGGGGCTGTACGGGGGGCTGTCCAGGGGGCTGTCCGCGGGGCTGTCCGGGGGGTGTTTGGGGGGTGTTCGGTGTCCAAGGGGGAGGGGGGGTTGTCCAGGGTCCAAGAATGAGGGGGGTTGTCCAGGAAGTTCTCAAACACACAACCACTAAAAGACAACAACATCCATAAAAACAGACAATATATAAAAATAACTCAACTCCAATACTATACTATGAGTCTAGATAAAACCAACAACTAGAATAGATTAAACATCAAATCTCAAGTCAAAAATGTAACGGATCAATATGTCCCACATTAGCATCACCATCACCATCATCATCATCATCATTGCCCTCGTCATCGTCCTCCTCATCGTCCTCACCATCCACAGGGCCTTCCTCCTCGCCTTCGCCCTCCTCCTCGCCCTCCTCATCTCCCTCCTCTTCCACATTAGACTGCTCGCCATCATCATCTTCAAGCTGGACATCAGCCTGACCACCACTGGAACTGCCACCCGGTGCACCATATATAGAATGTATCGACGACATGTATTAATCAATCGCTGGGCTGGCCTCTGCTGGAAGTGTTGGACGTAGAACTTCAATAAATTTCATAAATGCACTGTTTGCCCTAGCAGACTGTTCTGCCGTCTCGGTGGCCCTTTTCTCAGCCTGTTCTGCCTGTGCCCTAACTTGCTGCAGCTCGGTGGCACTACAACTCGTACCTGAGGCAGGCCAATACCTCGTCGGGGCTATCCTAGGTCGGCAGCGTACTCTGCCAGAATGATCCTCTCCCATCACCTGATGTAAGTGATTAGATGGCCCAAAATTGTCTGCTTCTTGGGCATCGAGGGCCTATAAAGCATCCTGTTACAAATATAAATATATTATTAAGTTACGAAATATATATTAAAATATAAAATCAACAGATTAAAACTTACAATCTGCTGCTGAGTCGCTTCGTTGACAACACTTCCATCCTTTTTTCGTCTACTCGAGCAAAACAGTTTTGCTCGAGGCACACATCCTTCAATATTTTGTACTTGCCTCTACAATGAAATTGAAAACAAAAGTTATATAAAGACTTCATCAAATAATTAAATAATTGAGGAAACAAAAGAAAATGTAAGTCGTAAAGAAAACTTATAAACAATTGTCATACCTGCTGCCTCTCATGATCCGGCATCGTCGTGCATCCTAGTGTATGGAGGTATTTTTTTGCATCAATGTTTTTTTTATTTTTTCTAGATGATTCCTAAATAAAATTCGATAATGCAAAGGATAATATTAATGCAAAACTTGAAAGTTATTATTTAAATACCTCAAATGTAATTCATACCTTAAACTGGGTACTCGTCCAATGAGTAATCATCTGACGATACTGCTCTATAGGACAATCATCCACGACTGGTACCGCCTCTAACTCAGTGCCAACTCTAGCACGCCAGCCAATATACAGCTCATGCTTGTAGGCTCTCCAAATCTCGCCTAAATCCTTTAGATGTTCCAGTCGTGCACCCTCACCATCAGGAAAATTAAATCGAAGCTGAAATGAAAATATTAATTTATATAAATACAAAAAAAATTCATGGCATTAAATACAACAGATATTTTTACCCATATCCCTACCCAAGCTCTATCTTTGACCTCATGTGGCAAATGTCTCCACGACAGCGGGCTAACGGGAATGATGTCGGAGTATTTGGCAAGCGTCGCCATAAAACTCCGACATTGCTTCCCTGTTTTCTCAACCATCTGATTGTCTTCATTATATTCCACCATAACCTGTGTGTGACGGTTCCACACCGAACGCATGCGTGTACGGCCCCGCCCCCGCCTCCTGTCAGTAGATGTATCTGTCATGAAAGAAAAACAAATATTTTATCAAAACATGTTATAATGAAAATAAATATTGCTATAAAAATTTGTTAGGGTTTTATAAATATACCTGTGCTAGTCTGATCAATGAGTGGCGCCAGATCCACAGAACCTGATGGAACACCCTCTGGTGGAACAGGAGTCGAAGACGATGGAATATAAAAGCTCGAAGAGACAGAAGTAGAAGGAAAAGAAGATGGAACAACTGTATGACCTGATGCTGACTGGGGAGTGGGAATCATCATGGGATGTGAAAATGATGGGGCAGAAGATGCAGAAGGTAGCGAAAACATGGGAGGTCAAAATATCTCGTGTGTCCCTAACAACACACCGGGATCAGAATGTGGGAAGGCTGAAATGTCATTGGGAGGGGCAGGGTCTAGTCGGGCACGCGCAGCTCTATGTCCACCTCTGGTACGAACCCTCCTCGTACCACCGGCCTGAGTACAAGGACCAGTACTAGGCTCCTCGTCGAATAACTGTCGACGTAATGGTGGATCCTACAAAAAAGTTTACAAAAAAAATTAATCACATGACATTATATATTCTGTATATATATATATATATATATTTGAAATAAAGTAATCACTATAGGCACTAATGGTGGAATGCCCATCTCCTCCATCCGACGATTGTTCTCCGCCATTTTTTTTCTTCGTCTCTCTTCAATTGGCTTCATTTCCTGCATTGGAAAACAAATAGGTAATTAATTAGAAAAAGAAAATTAATGTGTAAACCAAAAAACTAAATATATGAGGGAATGAGAGGATTCATTGGTAATTTAGCTATCAATTGTTTTAGAAGAGCTTGAATGAATTTAATAAAACATACAAGTTGTAATGTTCACCAAGTTAGAAATATTGTTTGATTTGGTTTGAATACAGTTCAATTCGAAATTAGAAAATGCAATTCAAATAAAACATCAACCAATAAACATTGAAAATTCACATAACGGTCAAGTCAGCTAAAACATATTTGTGATCAATACTAAATAAATATGAATATTACCAACCTTAACAACTCAACTCGAGGTAAACCAAAAGAATTGAGAACATGGATGAATGATTCTATATATTTCCAACCACAACTTCAAGTTCACAATCACCTCTGACAATTGAGCTATTGGAGTCATCAAAAGAAATAAATGGATTGGTTCCAATGGCAATAGGGACAGTGTCAATTCAATCATTAGCATCATCAAAAATATGTCTTGGAATTACTTCAACTATGACACCAAATTCAGGTTGAAGTTGATCTTTGACATAAAAAACATGTTTAGCCATTGATGCCAAAACATATGGTTCTTTGGTTGCAAGAGTGCGTGTCATATTAATTACTCGAAATCCACAATCATCAATAAATGTGCCATGTCTCGTCATCGAATCAAACCAATGGCATTTCATCATTGTGACTCGTCCATGAGAGTAATAATCCAATATTATTATTTTCTCAACGAATCCATAATAACCCACATTTTCAAGTCGCGGTCTACTATCTGATGCACTGGCATAACAATCTGTTGTGGCAGTAACCATAATACCATCATGTTGTGTTCTCATGTTTTTGGCTCGTTCAGTGACAATAAATCTGTACCCATTGATAACAATTGATTTACAGTCACGAACCACGGTATTAGGACCAAAAGCCAAAGCTCTTATTTCCTCAGAGACAGAGTCAGTAGACAAACTCAATACCTGCAATATAAATGATAGTTAAACTTAAGTAAATATTGAAATAATTAATTTAAACAGTAATATTTTTACCTTCAATTTTAACCAAGCAGAAAACTCTTTGCTATGCAAAGTCTCTCTCCTTCTCAAAGATAAAGAACGATGCTTCCTATTTATCATTGTTTTATGTTCCCCGTAGATAAAAAAATATGAATAGTTTAATAGATATATATGTAAGATATACATATTAAATTTTGTTACCTGATATAGTCATCGAGCAAATCACAGTTGAACAAAACTGTGCGATGTGCCATCTCCCGCTCTTCATGGCTTAATGTCTTCAATGTATATGATACAGGAATTACTCCTGTTTGAGGAAGTGATGGAAAACTGGGTTCAATTTTCTCATATTGTTCTTCTTCATTTCTCATTGGTCTGTTCATTCTTGTAGTAAGATCAGACAAATACATTGAACAGAAATCCATACATTCTTGAGCTAAGTAACCGTTCACGATAGAACCTTCGGGATGATTCTTGTGTCGAACATAAGACTTTAATGTGAACATATTTCCTTCAGTTGGATACATCCAACAAAAAGAAACAGGTCCTCCGAGAAGTATTTCAGTTGGAATATGGACAGTCAGATGCAGCATGCATGTGAAAAATGATGGGGGAAATATTTTCTCCAACTCACACAAAATTAATGGCGCATCTGTCAACATTTTTTGAAAGAAAGACTTGGACAACTTCTTAGCACAAAGATCTCTAAAAAAATGGCACAACCGAATAACACCCACCCTTACATTATTGGAAAAAAGATGACATATTGCTATTGGAAGCAACTCATGCACTAGAACGTGATAATCATGAGTCTTCAAAGATTTTAGCTTCAACTCTCTTCTGTTGACCCGTTTAGATATGTTGCTTGAATAGCCATCAGGAACTCTAATAGTCTCTAATACTTCCTAATTTTTTTTTCAGTAGGTGTCATCACATAAGAAGCACATGGAAGTTGCCATTTATTTTCACTGATACGAACAGGATGCAATTCTGGTCTGATGCCCCAATCCACCAAGTCACGTCGAGATCGTAAATCATCTTTTGTCTTCCCCTTGACATTTAGAAGAACTGAAAGCAACATTTCACATATATTCTTTTCAATATGCATTACGTCTAAGCAATGACGTAGCAAATTGGTTGACCAATAAGGCAAATCAAAAAAGATACTCCTCTTCCTCCAATTGTAACAGGTTTCTGCGGAAACATTCTTTCTCTTTCCAGATTTCATTTGACCCTTCCCGAACGAAAAACTGAAATCTTTCAATTCATTAAGCACATCAGTTCCAGACATATGCTGAGGTGGATCATCGGTCTCTATAGTATTATCAAATCTTCGACGATTCATTCTATATGGACGATCCTTTGGCAAAAATCGTCGATGTCCCATAAAACTGAAACTAAAACGATGTTTCGGTCTTCTGGATCGTGTATTCTTCATACAAACTGGACATGACAGTTTCCCCTTCGTGCTCCATCCAGACATCATTGCATAAGCCGGAAAATCATTGATTGTCCACATAAGCGCAGCGCGCATCTGAAATATTTCTTTCGAACATGCATCGTATGTGCGCACACCCACATCCCAAAGAAGTTTCAACTCTTTTATTAAAGGTTGCATGTATACATCAATATCAATGCCGGGATCAGAAGGACCAGATATGAGTATACTCATGAAAGTGAAAGATTTTTTCATACACAACCATGGGGGACGATTATAAATGTGTATAAAAACGGGCCATGTGCTGTGCGAAGTAAGCATCTGCCCAAACGGATTAAAACCGTCGCATGAATGACCCAGCCTCATATTACGCACATCAGCTGCAAAATCAGGATGTCGAGCATCAAATCTCTTCCATGAAAATCCATCTGCAGGATGAACCAACTCATCATCAGTCTTCTTTCTCTCGGTATCATGCCATCTCATTTTTATTGATATGTCATCAGACATAAAAAGATTCTGGAGTCTGGGGATCAATGGAAAGTGCCACATTACTTTCTGTGGAACGCGGGATGGTGTTCCATCAGATTTTGACTTCCAGCGGGATGTTCCACATTTTATACATTCATTTCGTTCAGCGGTTTCCTCCCAGAATAAACTACAATCTTTCGGGCAAGCATGAATTTTGTTTCTTGAAAATCCAAGTTCCTCAACTAAATTCCATGACATATAGTGGTTTGAGGGAATATCTGCATCATCTAAAAGTAAATCCTTCAAGAGGGTAAGAATGTAATCAATTTCTGTATTAGAAATCCCATACATAGTTTTCCCATGAAATAATCAGATTAAAAATTCCAACTTTTTCATTTTATCGCATTGTCGATATACTGGAGTCGTGGCAGCATCATTCAATTTTTTCACCCAATCAATATCATCATTTTCACTAGATGCATCTGCTGTCCTCATATCGAAGTCTTCTTGAGTCGAAATCCTTTCTTTTTCATGATGACGAATAAATGGAAACCGATCATCTAACAAATTCTCCATTTCAGTCTTTTCATTTCGATCATCACCAATTTGAGATTTCGTTTTCTCCCCATTGTGATACCACAGAAAGTAGTTTGCTTGAAACCCATTTTTGGTTATGTGGTAGCTGACTTCTTCATGGCTCAACCAAGGTCTACCAACACAATTGGAACATGGGCAGTGTATGAGACCACTATCTGAAGCATTGTGAAATGCAGAATCTATAAAGGTCTCCAAATTGTTTTGAAAATCGTCTGAGATCCGATCGGTTTCATACATCCAACTTCTGTCCATTTTGTAAAAAGAATTTATATAAGTCATTTTGTCATAAACAATTCAATAGGCATTAACTATAATAGAAAATACATTTAAGTAAACGATAAAGGAATAAAATAATCAAGGTATCAACTACACATGTCAAAAAAACATACAAATGTGTTATTGAAAAAATGTAAAACCAACAAGAACTTAATGTGTTATATCACATAACAACATGACTCATCCCATAACCATATTAGTAGGGTATAAGTTAATAGAAACAAGATTATATACCTGGTATCCTAATAGAATCCATGTATCACTATTTACTATTAATCATTTAATGAATTCCATTTCATTTAAACAATTCATTAAACATACCAAGGTCAAAAACAAAGGTATTTAATACAACTCACCTCAAAATGGCGACTCAATCAAATAATAACCTGAAAAGAATGAAGCTTCATTTACTCATGTTGTAATGACAAGATAATGATATTCCCTTTCTTAATCAATCAATTCCATATCATGGTCTCAACATAACTCATAATGGCTAGAAATTCAATCAAAATTCAAGCACTCACATGGGAATTTTTAATAGAACACTCCTAACAAGACTATATTGATATCACATGCATTAGTTATAATATATCTAACATGGTAACATAAAATATAAGATAAATTCAATCCAATTTCATAGATTCATAGCATAGTCTCTACTTTACTCACATTGGCAAGGCAATACAATTAAAACATGTGTTAAAAAATAATTGGCATTCATGTGTTAAAAGGGGATTGCAAACCATAAAATACCCTTAATTAATTTAATTTACAATTCAATTAAGAAATCTAACAATCAATTCAATTTATATAACCTTTCACAAATGACATCCCATGTTCAAGGGGTAAAATCCAAAAAGGAATTTTCAAGAAAACTCACCCTTAGGCTGGTCCGGCCGGCAGTAGCTCCAAAATCGCCTAAACAGATGGGAAAAATGGAAATACGTTTAAATACTATCCAAACATTTGAATACGTTTTCAGATAAAGAAGAATAATAACCTGAAGAAGAGCTGGAAGATTCAAGGTCCGGCCGACAGTACCTCCAAAATCTCCTAAATCGGCTGCTGCTCCCGTTTTAGGGTTGTGTATCGCGAATGGGGGAGAGAACAGGCGGCTGGGAATTTGGGGAGAACTTTGCCAACAGTTTTTAACAACCGTTGGCATATGTATATCTATCCCAACAGTTCTAGAGAACCGTTGGAAAAAACCTCCCCAAAGCATACATCTATCCCAACGGTTCATGAGAACCGTTGGGAAAAGCTATCTATACCAACGGTTCTGATGAACCGTTGGAAAAAACCTCCCCAAAGCCATCTATCCCAACGGTTCTCATGAACCGTTGGGAAAAAACCTCCTAGGGAACATCTATGCCAACGGTTCTAATGAACCGTTGGGAAAAACCTCCTTCACCAACGGTTCTATGAAACCGTTGGTATGTAACTGTTGGGAAAACCCAACATTCCAGTAGTGATTTTTTGGGTGTCTTAAGGGATAATTTTCTATATGAAAAAATTTCCACATTCTAGTTCTAGATTCTATATGTGAGGTATTTGGGATGTGTGATTTTTGAGTAAGTAGTTTCAATGTATCTTGAGAATGTTCGAGTAGTCATGTCTTGGGATCTTGCAAATAATTTTCTCAAGATTCAAACCATTTTGGTCTTATATTGGTAATATAGGATTTTTATTTAGTACTTATCTAGGTTTATTCTCACATGACATCCTTGAAAAGGAAATGGGTGATGTTTGAGTGGGATGAGAAGTGGAAGTGTGCTTTTGAGTAGTTACAAGTTCATCTAATCTTCACCACAGTTTGATCTTTCCCAAGTTGGGGAAGGATTACCCCATTTTTTTATGACAATTTTGATGTGGGTTTTCAGTGTGAATTGATTTATGATGATCATGTGGTGGCATAATACTTATGGTATATATTCTAACTTTACTAGAATTATCTATCCCATGAACTATACTTTCCAGGTGTCATGCACTCTTAAATGATGTGGAAACATTGTCTATTTTCTTGGATAAATTTACACTATATTTAGATAATAAGAAATTAATGTATATTTTCAACTAGAAAAACCTAAAACTCATGTAGAGACACTGGGTGGAGTACCACCATAATTTTAATTTCAATATTTCTTATTCACTCAAGTAGCAGAATTTGTTTCTTGATATAGTGGGAAGAAAGTTTCTGGTGTAGGAAATATGATAATTAGATGACCGGTGTGGTTTGATGTGTTTGTTTACTGATATAAATATGGAGTAGTAGAAGTATATATATAATGTGTTTTTATCTTATGTATATGTTACACCTCCTCTTGTTGATCATTATTGTAGTGATCATATATCTTCCCCTGAATTCCATCAGATAGGTAGTGATAAAAAACTTTTTCGAGACATCAGATGATTAGTTTCAGTCTCTCGAAGCTTATATCATTTTAAGAGATGTATGGTCATTGCTGTAACATTGTGTTAGGAGGTTATTTTTTAAGAATATCCTTCTAATTGGTCCATGAACCCTAGGAAGAACAATATTTTTTAAACCTTGAGATTCTAGTATTGGTGGCCTGATATGAGATGTTCAGTGGAAGATTTCATTTCCAAATGATCAACCTACCATGGATCAAAGAGGAACATTAGAGACTAGACAAGTTGTTGTATCCACTACATATTCTAGTAATAAATCAAGGAAATATCTATATTGTTTTCGTCATTGAGATAACTCATACTAAGAGGGGAAAGAATTACGTATGTGTGATTGTCAATCATTCAAGTTAATCATATCAATTTTTTCACATAAGGGATTTAATGATGGTAGTAGTCCTTCTATTTTTATTTGTTTGAGATATGGTTAGGCTTCATGGAGTACCCTGAGTGGTAGTGTTAGACAAGGATGTATTCTTCATTTATCAATTTTTTATGGGTATCCATGAGGTTTTGGGAGGCCATTTGAGATTGATAATGACATTATACCTTTAGATAGATTATAAATCTATGAGAATCATCCAAAATATCAAGGAAATGTTGTGAACGTGTGTCATTTATTTAAAAGTATTTTAGCATAGTAACCTACCATTGGATAAGTTTTCATATAATAATAGTTATTATGCCTTGATTATGATGGTGTAGTTAGTGGCATTATACATGAATCCCTTCCAAGCCCAATTTTCATGGGATAAGGTGGGTGAGAATTATTTTGTTGGACTATGTCTCTTATAGTAGATAACTGAGACAATTTTACTAATTCATATAAGAATAAATATTTCTAAAATCTACCTGAATTCATATGAAAACCACTGTTTTTTCTCATTTTATTTTTATTTTTGTTATCAAATGTTTTTGTAGGTTTCAATATGACTGGGAAATCATCTCTTCATAATAGAGGGAAATCTTATGTCACATTATGTTGGGGTATTTCATGTTGTGGAGTATTTTATAATTATATTCTATTATTTTTAGTTGTCACTATTTGTGACATCAATCCATGATTTCATTCATGTTTTATACTTAAAGAGATTCTATCCTGACCCAAATGATGTGTATAATGGGATGATTTAGTGCTTGAGCCACATGCCAAAATTTTGGAGAAACTAGTTCATATCATGGTTTAAAAAAATATGGATCTACATGGAAATTTTATCATTTTGTAACATGATTTTATTAAAACAAAGTAGAAAAAAACATTACAAATAAGAGTGGGACGTATTGGTTAGGGAGTAGTGGCCTCACTTGTTTTCTTCCAAGGATGCATGAGTATGTTTAAGGGAAAAAACATGGAATGATAAGGAGCATGTGACTTGTGTTGGGTCACTAGTTAAAATAAATTTTATAATTATTTATTGGTTGGCCCACTCTTTTCATTATCGAGTTTTAGAGGTGAGAAATGGTTGTTTTAGTAGAAACAGACTAGGTGAATGATTAGCGTATATTTTCATTAACCATGTACCTAGACATGTGAGGGAACTACAAGTCGGGATGGTGGGGTTTATCATAGTTTGAGCTTGGTCTGTCAAACAGTTTTCTTCCGATGGGTAACCATTTGGTTTCATTTTTTGGAGTATAGTATCACCCAAAAAAGCTTCACACATTTTATCTTACTATGTGTCTAAACCATGTGTCGCTATCCATATCACATAAAAAGTATCCATTGTAAGTTTTCATCAGTAAATTTTCATACCCTTTAGACCTAAATTTATCAACACATAATATGCAACCCCTCCTCCTTGATCTGTAATATTTCACTCTTCCTCCATGGTTATTTCTTATAGGGTTCTTAGAAATTCATATTGATGTAAGTAAAAATCATATTAGTTTATTCTTCCTTTATCACTTTTCATGATTTTCATCAATTTCCATGGAATTATGAAACCTTATTGAGTGTTATTAGAAAAAAACATATCTCTTTAATAGGATATTTTTTCATTCTAGTGGTATAGGTGTGTGAATACATATTCTACCACTTATGAGTGGTCTTCATTGAAGGTAATGATGTTTGGATTGATTCTGAGTTTTTTGTATCTATTTATGTATGTTTTTCATATATTAACATTAACTCAATAATTGTCATTTATGTTTTTTAAATTTCCATTTTTATGATTTATTGATCATGTTGACCCCATGATTTATGTTCTTTATACATTTTTTTGGAAATTGGTTGATTTAAAATAGGTTTTTCTAAATGGGAGTGGCATGAAAACTTCTTCCGAACAGAAATACAAAACCAATGAACTTTCTTATCATAAAGTGTCTGATTTACTGTCTACCGAAACCTTATCCTTTAGAAAAACAATAAGTTGTAAAATGTTTTTTGTAGGTGAACCTACATACGGATCATCGTCAGATGCTAGTATAATTCCAGTGGACAACATAAGTGATTGATTAAATAGATCAAATATGTTTTATGGTTTTAAATGGATTTATAAAATGATTTAAATAAATTCCTCAGGGTTTTTTTAATTAATGAAAATTTTACTTAAGAAATTTTCTTGGGAAATGGTTCTTACTATATGGACCTTTTTTATTATTAAGTTTGAATAGAGTAGAATATGGGTTAACAAGGGTGTTAGTGAAGGGTGGTATAAGGAACCATGAGATCCTTCAGGGAGGAATACCTTGATAACATCCATTTGGTTTCTAATGGACCGTTAGAGCTCTTAATAGGAATATTGTGAGGGATTCCATTCAATTTTCATGAGACAATGATATCTCTTGTAGTTGGGCCTCAGGAATACCTTGAGAGCTAAGATTTTGATTAGTTAGGTAGAATTTTTTTATAAACTCATTAACTTTAGACCATTAATGTTAGTACCTTAGGAACATTTCCTCATGCTATGTCATTTTTTATGATTTATGAATTTTTTTATTTTCTTCTTTTATACGACATGATATGTTATGCCCATTTTCATTTCATGATCATGTAAATATTTTTATCATCAGATTTCATGTTCCCTGTAGGATGTGTGGATAATGTTGTGCCATCTATCCTTGTTTAATCATTTTATCCATGTTGGAAAATGTTTAATAGAATATAATTTCATTGAAATATAATAAAAATGGTATTTAGAAAGATTTTTTGGAATTATAATGTTTTAATTATGGATTAGTTTTGAAAACATAATTAAAAATAGCTTATTGCTATAAATAATTCATATAATTAAATAGAATCATTGTTGTATCCTTCTATTATTTCTTCCCCACACCCTATTCATACGTTTTGGAATAATTTAACATTGTTTTGAAGGACTTGGGTAAAGGAAAGTTGAACTTTTACCTGGGTAGATCTTCTTTATTATTATTGTTGGTATTTTAGGAAATGTAGTCTCAGGGTGTAAAATCATGAAGAATTTTTTTGAGACTTCATAAACATTAGTATATATGTTTTGGTATAATTTTGGATTGATTGGCACCAGTCCCATTCTTTTTAGATTCAGGTTATGACTTGAGATACCTTTTGTATTTGTCATATCATTGTATATTTTGATTATGATTTTCATTTATTCTTTTTGGTTTCTCCATTTATTTTATGTTTACATTAAATGAAGTTTTTAATCTTAATAAATCTATTGATATTGGTCTGTAAATCCCAGTGAATGGATTGTTCATGCTAGTTTACAATGGGAGAAACCATTCCCAAGAGATTTGTTTTATTCTTGGTGAATAAAACCAACTCGTTGTAATCGGGAATGTATCTCAGGTAGCATGGTAGGCTGTCTTGCATGACTACTCAGTTCAACCCAGGTTAGTTGTTTATAGATTTCTACATTGGATATCTAGGTTTACTGATATAAGGTAAATAGAGTGGGATTGAGAAGTATGTTTCTTATACTCTGTTTTCTGATGTGATGTGGCCAATGGAGGATGGAGTTCGTTTGAGATGTGATAAGTTGGTGGATCCCCTTTACATTTATCTTCTATCATAGGTAATATTGTATTAACAAGGATGATTTTCTTTATAACCCATATAATTTTGGAAGCTAAATATGTTGACTTGTGAAACTATTATCCTATACACACCAACTGCACTAAGATGAGAGATATTTTATACAAACACAGAGATATGATGAGATGTATATTTTCCGTTATATATCTTATATGGGATAGGTGGAGATAAAATGTTATTACATTATCATAGATACATGATTTATATTGATATTGACTCACCAGAGTGGTGGCACTCCATAATTTCCCCATTATAAGGATTCCGGTGGAAAATAATGCAATAAGTATTATCTCTTCTCCTACCAAAAACTTAGCAAAATTGGAGAACTAGATTGAGCTGTGACATTAGAGATGTGTATTTCCTCTAGATTTATTTCAACTCACCATTTTCAAATAAGAATATTGAGATAATTCCTTTAAATTATATATCGTTGAAAAATTACATATGGTCTTTTGTGATTTATTATTTTTAAAACTGGGAAAATAAAACATGAAGTATAGAAAAATTATTTAATCCTCCTAAAAGATGACATTAATATGGCCCTATTTATATTAAATTAAATTAATTTCATGGGGATATACATCAGAGGAAATTGTGAGTATAAATCCTATAATGTGATAAGAAAGGAAATATGATTTATGTGATAATGTATAATTCATGATTAATAAAAATATTGCATGATCATAAACACATGAGGCATAAAAAATCATGATCTTAATTATATGACTTATAACATTAAAATTTCATTCCATGATTAATATGATACATTCATAAGCTTGTCTCCGTCTTTTATCATAAGTGTAACCTAAAACATATTACCGTGGTGTTTTACAAAATACCACAATCATGTTATCTCTATATATTAATTATTTACCCAATTCATTGAAGTGTTATTATATCATGCCCAAATTGTATGAAAATCATGTTTTTCCACATATATCAATCATGATCAAAAATATTTTCATCCATAACCTATGATACATAATTAATGAGTTTCATAAAAAATTCATTGATTTTATATGTTGTTAAATATAATAAATCATCAATATTTTGAACCCATGAGAAGGAAATATAGGTTTCATATAAGTATGTACACAATAAATGAATTATAATGACATATATAAGAACACACTTCAATGATAATAGGTTTTGGACACACGTTATACAAGAATGTCATGTAATATTTAACAATTATTTCAATAGCATAATAGGAATTAAATTTTTTTACATATTGGAATTAAAGGGATAAAATAAATGTGTCCCAATATTTGGGAATTAATGGGATTGTAAGGAAATGATGGTGAACATATCATATCATAAATAATTGTAAATCAAAAGACTTATTAAAATGAATTATATAAAAAATAATGCAATTGGAAGAGAAATATAATTTGTTATGAATTATAAATGTTTGATAAGAGAATCCTGTAACCATATAAATTTCATGAAATGGATTTAAAGAGATACAATGATGATAAAATCATGTTCAAAGGATTTTGAGTAAATAAAAATGTAATAATATCTGGGTTTTTATATAAAAAGATCATAATTTTTTTTATTTTTTTATAAACATATATATTGGGCTCTATTTTATTAAAAAATAAAAACCACTTAGTCTCCCATGGTTTTAGGCAATATTAGTTTCCATGAAAATATTTTATAATTTTGGTTTTTGGGTGAATTCCTTAAAATAATTTCATTCATGATGTGAAGGTTATCCATATTCATAAATAATTGTTTTTAAAATAATAAAATATACTTTATATTTCATAATAATCATATTATATAAAAAATAGATATATTTAATTAAAATACATTCTTTCATGTAAAAAAACCTAATTTTCACTAAGAAATAATTTGAATAATTTATTACATTAATTTTATATTATTTTTATAAAATAATAAATATTGTATATTTTTACATTATTATACATTTCATAGAAAAAAATATAATCTCATAATTTTTATAAAAAATCACACTTATTGAATATTATAATCTTATTTTTAAATGAGATCTAAAAAATCTAGAAAATTAATTTTATATAAAAATATTAACATTTAAAATAAAATACCCATCTGTAAAAAATTAACAATTTTCATTACACTATTCATCTTATTACTTTTCTAAAAACTATGAATGATTAAATAAAATTGTTTTAATATTTTTGAATGATTTAACATTACTATTTAAAACTATTTAGAGGTAATAGTCATCAATTTTATCTTGAAATTATTTTAATAAAATCTGAACCTATAAATATTTTCCAAAATTTCAATTCTTGTTTATTTGTATTAAAAATCTATTTTATAATATTCATCCTCAAATAATGTGAATTCTCTATTTATATAATTATAATAAAAAACTGGAAATGATGAAACATGTATCACATTTCAAAACGTATGTACAACTTAATACAAACTGGGGTCCAAAAATGCAACCCCTTATTACCCCATTAGAATAATTAATGGTTTTTTTACAGTTTTTCTTTTATAGGGTAGTTGTTTTAATAATGATTTATTGGTGATCTCCACTAACATGAACTTATAAAGGATGATGTGCTGAAGAAGGTGTAGAATTGAGGGAGGAAAAAGGAATATCCTAAGGTTCCACTATAATATTCTTTAATAAATAGACGAACAATTTCATCAATTGAAAAAAATCTATGATCATATTTCCACCATGCTCCATTACATTAAATAAATCTATCTACTCTTCCGTGAAATGTTTTATTAATTTGGCCAAAAACATTTTATTAATTCACATTCTCCTTTATTTCCATACATAGCGGATGAATTCTAAGATTCTCATAAAGAAACATAGAGTGATAATTTAGCTCATTAATTTTACAAATACAAGAAATGTAATATTTATTTTCATTAGTGATAATCTCTCTATGAGTCATGTCATTATTAAAGAAATCCAAAACTAAATCATAAATATTCTCACCATGTGACTATATCTAACTATGTTACACTTGATGAGATGTATAAAGATAACCCATGATAACATCTAACTCCTCTTTAAAAATTTAATGAATCACATCTATATTGGTTGAAGGTGAAGGAGGGGGAGTACTAGAAGTGGATCCAAAAGTTGTAGGTATAGACTTTAATATCCCTGGATGTGATAAATGAAATTTAACAAGTCTCCCTTTCATATCATGCCAGATTGATTTAGTCTCTTCCATTTAATTTACCAACTATATGTTATTAATTTTATATTCATATATTTTCAAAATATTATTAGGTTGGATCTGATAGGTAAACGAATAAAATATTCATCTAAATCATCTTCATAGATTTTGGTGTCTTGGGGTGGTGTTGATCAATAACTCCCCCCAATATCTAAAAAAATGAACCTAAATGCATCTAAGTCCACTCTAGTCTCCTAAACATAAGGAATTCAAGGAGAATAAGGATGCGACGGTATCCTCTCATGGACATGTAATATAGTCTCCTCTTGTCAAATCTTGGATATAGTAACATCAAATGGAAATGACTTTAATTCACAACACTCATCAATATGTTCAACCGAATATCAATTAGGATATTTTTCATCAATAGGATTGTAAATTACCCAATGCTTAGGTGGATTTACATGGTCATAATTTTCATAATTTTCATCCTATGAATATGAATATGTAATTCAAAGATGAGTAGAACAGGTTAATTTCTCCCCCTCTTCTGGTTATATCTCTTTATCTCTATCGGATTAACCCTCAAGAGCCTTAACCTCATCACCATTTACATTATTAACTTCAAAATATTAATATTTATCATATTTTCCTTCCATAGAGTCATCATACACTTCAATAACATCCTTTGAGATCTTCGAATAATAATAATAAAAAATCTATACATTCAATACTTTAGTTTCCATGGAATCATTACCTTCACTAGTGGAATGTGATGCAATAGTACTTCCAAAAGAAACATTAAGTATTCCGACCACATCAAGGACACATCCTTCTGCTAGTGGATTAGGAACTGAACATTATTCATTATCACCACCCTCTTCTTCTTCAAACATCAACCTCAACTTCTTCATCAGAGGAATATACAACAACACCATTTGGCTCCTGGCCATGATCATCCATATATTTTGGTCTGAATGGTGCTACATGGGGCTGAAATTATCATTAATGTTTTTCATTATATTGTACCCATTTCCTCATAAATGGTTTCCAATTATCCTTTATTCTTATTCATTTAATTGACTTAAATATAATCCTCCATAATTGACAACATTATATTCATCTTCAGGAACTATGTCATTATCTTCCAATATAATTGAAATGAAATTGTGGTAGATTAGTGAATAAGATATAGATGTGTTCTTTCAAATTTCCATTATACCGAACATCATGTAACTACAAAATTTTAACTAATATCATCTTTTCATAAGAAATAATAAAAATACATACTCGTAACTCATTGTGAAGGATCCCCCCTACATGGGATAAATCATAAACTAGATAAAATTAAACAATATCATGCACTCTGTATCATGATATATAGTTATAGGACATCATATAGCAGTGTTACCAATAAATTCCTATAATTATTCCTCAGATTCAATAAACTCATTATTACTCTTTATTCAATACCTAAATATAATAATAAATACCTTTATGTGATAAGTTGAGATATCTGGCCAATGTTTTTGGATGAAAACAACACCTTATTTCCCTCAATCATAGTCCTAAAAAAGGTTTCACTTCCCTGAAATCATACTCTACAAACTAATAAAACATGTGAACCAACCTAGGGTAAAATAGACCATTTATCCTTGAGAATATGTTAATCCATCATTTTTTATGGATCACATTCAAAATAAAAATTCTTATATAATATAACCATTTAAAATCTATTTCTTATTTAGTTACAAACACTCAAAACGAGTGTTGGGTGTTCATTTTTTCATAAAAAGGGGACCGAAAATATTTATATCATGATTTCATTGAGAGACATGATCCTCTAGGAGAAGAAATATCCACTTTTTTGATTCTGACCATCTTCACACTGTGTTGAAGGAGGAATGTGGAATGTAAGGAAGGTTGTAGGATGATAGAGAAATGATAAGGGAAGTTTTTAATAATGTGAATGAGAGAGGGTTCACACATTCTAATTTTAAGATGATTTTATCATTTAGGTATATATAATTAAGAAATATAACAAAATATACAAAAATAATCTCCAAACAAATTAATCGTAGAATTTAAGGGAGGGAGAAAATAATAAAAAATCATGAATAGTATATCTGTAATGGTGGATCATTAATGGTATATCACCAATTATAGATCAACAATACTATATCACCAATTGTATATCACCAATGGTAGACCACCAATCATTGATCACCAATGGTAGATCACCAATGTTAGATTGAAAATGGTATATCACCAATTATAGATCACCAATTGTAGATCAAATTCAAAGAAATAACACTTATGATAAAAAACTAAAAAATGTTATCATTCCAAATTCACATCTGATATACCTAAATCACTAGTAAATCAAAGGATTTGTAAATGTTTCAAGATAGTTATTTTTAATTCCAATTAATTCAAGTGTTATATCACAGTTATGGAAAATATCTCACTAAAATTGGTGTCTTATATCAATATGTTTTGTCCTAGAATGAGATATGATATTCTTAGAGATATTTATGTACATGTATTATCAAAATTTATAAGGAAATGTTAATAATTAATATCCAAAGTCTAATAAAATGTTTTTTATATATATAATCTACAAACAAAATATTATTTTAGATATATACTCATATTCAGTAGTAGAAATTGGTATAGAATTATTCTATTTTCTACACCATGAAACTAGTTCCTTTCCCAAAATGTTACTTGTTCCAATTTATTTTGTATTAAAATTTCCACCACCAAAATTTATATCTAAATAACTCACTACATCAATTTATTATCCTCTTGGATTATAAAACCCCATGTTTTATTTTACTTAATGTACTTAAAGAATCATTTGATTGTAATTAAGTGTGTCTATTTATGATTCCTATAAAAGAATAACACATACATACAGTAAACAAAATATCCAGTAATTTAGATGTTAAATATTGTGTATGAGTTTGTGTCCTAGAAACAACTGGTTATACTATGATTACATAAATATTTTATATATTAAAATATTAAACATCATATTATGTATAGTTCAATGTTCTACAAGAATATAGTGCAATAATTTCATGGTGTATTTGTCGAATTGACAAGGTCATTGAAGCTCCGTGATATAATAAAAACCATGATGTTCTATGATATTATTCTTAAATATAGTTATGCATTTGGATGAAATACTATAATGGGACACATAGTATGCCTAAAGTTAGTTTTGAGTACTCGTAAGCATATGAGACTTCCTATCATGATGTTCGTATTTGTTAATCTCCAAGACGGGAGATTATGAGAACATACCCACCAGTAGGAATTCCACATGTTTTGGTGTCATTGGATATTTTATCTGCAAGAATGTGTAATGTTCCTTAGACATTATGATTATCATTAATATGTGTCATGACTCATGCATTTTGCTTTAATGATGAAAACCTTCTTGCAGACTGTTGGTGGGAAGTAGGGTATGTTGGGTGTGTCAAGAGTGGCATGTTATTAAAGGATAAGTCAAGGAATGATTTCTCCCTTCCTTTTATGGAAGTTGATACCTCATCCCTTCAATCGAAATTTAACTGTCGTATCAACTTCCATGGCCATGGTGTAACGACGAGTTTATTTCATGTAGTAAAAGAACAATGTATCAAGGTCAAATGTTGATGACACTATCACAAAACATTATTGATGAGATATTTAAAATAAAGGATTATATTACATAGTCAGAGTTCGTATGTACATGTCATTGTTGTGACATTAAGTTCTTTCTCTTGGTCACCTTGACTCGTTTCCAGACTATACTCTTGTAATTTAGGCAAGCCCGCATAATACCAATGATAAATAATCATATAGGGTCACACATTTACTATTTTGAGTGGTCTCAGTTAAATTCTATCTGAATTTATTTAATGGAATAAATATTATTCTAAAGATAGTGGAATAATTTTATTCAAGTTAAATAGATTTCATTAATTAAATAAATATTTATTCACTGGATTTTGAGTAAATATATTTACTTATTTTATTGAACATGTAATAAATATGTCTTTACCCGTTTGTAAATAAAATATTTATTTAAAACAATAAATAATTTATTTATTTATTTAGGTGTTAAATAAAAGGATTTTGAGTTTGAACAGATCAATGATGGTCTGGTAGTAAAATAATTATTCACAAGACCATAAATAATTATTTAACTAGTTTTCATACATTTAAATAATAATATCGCTAATATTATTTTGTGACACATAATTTTATTTATAATTCAATTTTGTGCAAGTTAGAGCACCATAAATAATGATGAGGTATTATTATTAAAGTCATGGGTTTTCTTTATGGTTATGAATATATATAATTGCTGTTATGCAATTAAATATTTTAACCAATGCCCCATGTCAATAAATAGACACATACATCTATTATTCCATATATCGAACTACACACCTGGTGAATTGAGAATTGTTGAGCTAAAAAATTTCTCTCTTAAAATCCTCTTCCCACCCCTCTTTTGAACAAGACATTTCCTTCAAGTTTGAAGAACAAGCGATCATGAATGACTAACACAACACACTCTTTTCACCGCACTAGAACCCGAAGAATGAGTGGGGTCTATCAGAGGCCATCAGAGCACATGTAGACCACCACCAGAGGGATTCTAGTTTGTATCCTTGCAAGTGCAAAGAGATATTCTGGAAGGGTCATTCTGGATTATAAACATCATCAATGAAAAAAGTACCAAATATCTAGGTATTATTTTCCTTATGAAATTAATTAAATTAATTATAAAAATTATGTGCAAGATCCTCTCTAATGGTTTTGGGATGCTTCCTTCTCTATCTAAATCATTGATTCTATTCCATGGAGACCAGCCTTTATCGTCGAATTGATCCCAAAATAATCATTGATAATGGTAAAAATAAACATTGGGTTCCATCCGAACCATGATTCCACTGTGCCTAGAACCTACTTGTGGTATCATATGGAGGTTACATCATAGTTTATAATTATTTAATTTTGTTTTGCTGATTTATGCATTTAATAATTTAGTTGTTTCAATTCAAGATAATCATTCGAAAAATATGAATCTCGAGATCTATTCCTCCTCTTTCATATCTCGATCACCTTACATAAATGATATTTTATTTTAATTTTGATTTTAATAAAATAGAGTATCTCATCTGGAAGTTCCAATGGTTCCTAGAAGTACAACACCAGAACACATGACATGTATTCGGCAGTACACACTGTGTAGTCATGGTTCAATGCACTGAGTATTGTCTTCCAAACCATGATGTGTCATTGGATTTTAACTAAGTCTTAATGACTCTGTGAGTTGACCAGGAATAGGTGTCACATAGTTTCCATATTACATGCCGTGTGGCCCACTAGACACAGTGTGTCGTCCCTTCGGGTTAGGGTTGGACCGTGTACCCCGTACACGACTTTCCTAGCTAGAGACCATGTTTTGTAGATACCATGAAGCATGTGGCCCACTGGATACATCGTGCACTACAAATATTTCCAAAGTACACTCACACACCATATCCTCTAGTGTGTACTTCAAATGTACGATGAACAATAGTACACTCCATGTAGTTGGAACTACATGTCGTGTAGTCATCCAAATTAAGCAGATTTATTAAAATTTAGTATTATATTATACAAACCCTATATACGTGTACCATGGTGTGGGCATAAAGATTAGACATAACACATGATAGGTGTTTTATATATTTTTGTTTAATTTACCATTTTTGTAATGTTAATTTCTACTCATTGGGTAGTTATGAAGAAGAATTCACCCAGTTTTCTCCTAGGTACACGTTACATACAAAGATAATTTTAAATGATTTTATTTGTCTAAAATTATTATGGATTATAATCTCAAGGAAATTACTAATAATGGTTTAAGATAAAAGTATTGATTAATGAAAGATGATAATTAATTGATTCGATCATGATTTATCTTAAACAAAAACTATTAAATAATTGAAGTCTATTTTTATTTATGCATAAATATCATTGAATGTATGGATGGTCATTAGATAGACCAGGACCATTCTATGTGGATGTTTTATTTTAATTTATTTATTTAAATTAAATTTGATGGAATGTGAGCCTTATCCTCATTAATATGTATGGTCTGTGTGCCTAAGGTTCCTTTTATGTAAAACCCCATTTAAAAATCTCTTGCACGTGAGATTTAAATAAAATTTAATGGATGGAACTCCCAAGAAAGTTGATATGGTTCAAGAAATAATTGAGATGAAACCAATCCCAGGAGATACAGAGGTGGATAGGTGGAAAATATTAAACACGAACATAAAAGTTCAAGGTTTTTCTCCCCTAGGTCTGGCTTAGTTTATCAACCGCTAGATAAACTAACCATTAGAAATGTTCATTATCATTCCATTTTCTATATTTTATTTCTATTAGTTCTGTGGTTTATCACTATGGATGTGCTGCAGATATCACATAATTAATGAATTAAATAAGCATGTATTATGGAAGTAAATAAATTAGGCTTATGAATAAATATTACCTATACATGGTTAATCACTTAAGTAAGTTCCACTTAATATTAACATTCATGTGATAATTATAATAAGAAATTAATGCATAAGATATAAAATCCCTCAAATAAAATATTAAGTCAGACTAATACTTATGTGACTTGATTAAGGGAGAAACTCAATAAAACTATGTGTTTTACCAACCCTTATTGAGAAACATACTATTATAAAAGAATCCCTTTATGATTTTTTGGGTAAAATTAACAATATTACACGAAGAGGAGTAGCTCCTGCTAGAATTGGTGTAATATTTGAGGCAAGAGTTGAGGATATTCAAAGTCAGGATTTCAAGATTGGAGATTTCACTCAACAGATCAAGGAGCTGTAATGCCACAATAGGCAAAGACTTTCCTACCTAAATAACTTTAAATAGCATGACCAAACCTTGTTAGGGTTATTAAAAGGGGAATATGGATCCTTGACACTATGAAGTCATGGAAACTAGGCATTCTATGTTAAATGGTGATGTTCATTGGGACTTGATAAAATAGTGGTAGACATAATAAAATTAATTTATTATTTCTCATAAATGGAAATACAGAATGTATTAATGATCTACTCTTTTAATTATAGAATAAAAATGTAAACATATTTAACCACACTATCTCTATGATCAATTCTTGATAAAGACAACATCCTCACTAGTAGTAACTTCTAATAATGATTTAGACACATTCGGGTTATCCTACACCATGAAATGAAGTCTTACATGTTTTAGTCATCATTACTAGATCCACCTGCCAAAGAGGCGAGTGATGTGGATTTCGTGGTCTATGAGAAACATATGAACGATGTGGATGATGTAAATTTTTTATCTTATAATAAATGTCTGGTGAGATCATAAAGTATCATGAAAAAATGGATGCTTATAGCTTTCTCGAGATCCTATGTGGTCTTTACTATGAGAGTGAAATACATGAAAGGTTTGAGATCTCCAAGGCACACTTTTAGAGTAAACATGGAGAGGGTTTCCCAGCTGGCCTTGAATTAGTAAATCTCATTGGCTACATTGTGTGCCTAGAGGTTCCCGAGTTTAAACTCCCTGAAGAACTAGGCCCCGATCTCATTCTCGCATCACTCCCTCAGAGCTTCTCCAGCTTTTTTGTTAATTTTAATATGAACAACATTGAGAAGACTTTATCTAATCTTCTTATCCTCATTTCCATGTGGAAAAAGATATGAAGCACGAAAAAAGCCTTCTTGTGCTTATGGTTAATAATAGTAAAGGGAAGTAAAAGAGATTTAAGACCATAATTTCTTCACACCCTTATATGAAAAATAAGAGCAAATTTTTAGAAAGGGAACATGAGGCTGTTGTTTCGCATGTGGAAAGAAGGGCCGCTAGTAGAAAAACTGCACCCATCCTATGAAGCAGAAGGAAGCTTCAGGTCCATTTTTTATTGAATGCAATTTATCTATTTCTACAAATTGGGTATTAGATATAGCTTTTGGTTCTCTCATATTTATCCAAATATATGAACCATGTAGAATCAAAATGATTGACCTTGGGGAGTAGATCCACGAGTAGTCAATGGAGCAATACTTTCTATTGTAGTTGTTGGAGACTACCACCTCATGTTTCCAACTGGGATGATCTTGGTGCTAATGTGTTATTATTATGTTTCATCTGTTACTAAAAACATTATTTATGTATCCATATTATATATAGATGGATTTGTTTTCATGTTTGGAAATAAATGTTTCTTCTTTTACAAAGATAGAATTTGTTTTCGTAGGGAAAATTCAGCAAATGGTCTTTACGTGTTGGATTACACAAACCTAGTAATGGTAATTGATAACAAAGATAATTCACATGACTCAAACCACACCCAACATTGGCATCACTAGCTAGGTCAGGTAAATGATAAATTATTGTCAATGTTACATCAAGATGTATATTTAAATTATTTCAAACTAAAACCTATTGGCATAAGTCATGCATATTTACAATGAAAATGGACAAATCCCCATTTACGGGGAATGGTGAAAGGGATAAAGAGATTCTTGAATTTGTTCATACCAATATCTGTGGACCATTTATAGTTGAACAGAGATGATGTTATTCATACTTCATATCATTTAATAATTATTTTAGTAGATATGGATATATTTACTTAATGAGGATTCAGTTGATTTTTTTTGATAACTTCAAAGAATACATAAATGAATTTGAGAACCATCTTGGTAAAAATATTAAGAATCTCTGATCAGACTAAGGTGAATAATATTTAATTAAGAAATTATTGATTTCTTACTAGAGTTTGGGATCCTATCCAAAATCACTCCTCCTTACATGCCCTATTGGAATGGTGTGAGCGAAAGGAGGGACCAAACCTTTTTGGACATGGTGATATCAATGATAATTCATGCAAGTCTTACATTATCATTTTGGGTATATGAGTTCCAAAACATGGTGCACATACTAATCCAAGTATCAAATATATTGATAAATGGTATTCCACATATGTCCTAGAGTTGAAAGAAAGCCATGTTATCGAATTTACATGTGTGGGGGTAGTTATGCATTTGTTAAGTCCTCTTCATGTACCAAACATGCACCTCGAGGCACAAAGTGTACGTTTATATGATATCCCAAGGAAACAAGGGGATATTACCTATATAAGCACTCATAAAAAAAGTTTATAGTGGAAAGACACATTATATTCCTTGTGAGGGAGAACCTCTCCAACAAAGATAGTCAGAGCGATATAGACATCAATGAAGTCAAGGTAGAGGCTACACAAGAGTTTCTACCAGAACAGATTCTACAATTCCTTATGGAAGAAAAAATTATTCAAGAGACACAAGAACTAAATAGAATTACAAGAGAGGTTAGTGAACCGAAATGTTATGGTTTTCTAGTTACTGAGGATGGTGACTCATTATTAGTTGAAAATATTGATCCTCTAACCTACAAGGAATCCTTAAGATAAGTAGATGTTTTAAAGTGGAAAGAAGCAATGAATTCTGAATTGGATTCCATGTACGAAAACCAATTCTAGATTTAAGAATATCCTCCACTTGATGTAAAGCATGTTGGTTGAAAATGGGTATTTAAGAAGAAACTGGAGATGGAAGGACATGTCAGTACCTATAAGGCATGAGTGGTTGTAAAAGGGTTAAAGTAGTGTCATGGAATTCACTATGAAGAAACTTTTTAACCAGTTGCAATGTTTAAATCCATCATAATTATATTGGCCATTGTCTCTTACCATTATAATGTGATTTGGAAAATTGTTGTCATAACAACCTTCTATACTAAGAGCCTTCAAGAATGTGTATACATGAAACAACCTGAATGATTTATGACTCCAAATGATGCCAATAAGGAATGAATGTTACAAAAAATCCATTTATGGATTAAAGTAAGCATCGAGGTCACAGAACATTCATTTTGATGAATCCATAACAGAATTTGGTTTTTATCAAGAATGAAGGTGAGCCTTATGTTTACAAATGGTTTATTGGGAGTTCATTTATTTTCATAATAGTATTTGTTGATGACATATTACTTATTGGAAATGATATAACAGTTTTACAGTCTGCTAAGGCATGGTTGAATCAATTCTTCCCTATAAATAAATTGGGAGAGGTAGCATATATTCTTGGGATCCAGATCCATCGTTATATTTCCAATAGATTTTTGGACCTATGTAAAAGTAAATACATTAATAAGATACTGAAGAGATTCTGTATGGAACAATCCCATATTGGATTATTTCCAATGTCACATGGAATTCATCTTTCAACAAAAATTTTTCCTCGAATACATGAGGAAAGAATGATAATGGTAAGGAATTTATACACATTAGTGATAAGGATATTCATGTATTCCATGATATGTACTAGACTGGATGTCGCCTATGAATTAAGGGTGGTGGGCAGATATCAAGATGACATAGGTTACTGCCATTGGATGTTAGACAATAATATCCAAAAGTATTTGAGGAATACTATGGATATATTCATGGTTTATTGATGAGATGAGGAACTAGTCATAAAATCATATGAAGATGTTAGTTTCCAATATAGTTCAAGTTGAAATGAATTCGCAATGGGATATACAATCACATTGAATAGAGGTTCAGTGAGTTGTAATAACTCAAAGCAGAGTGTGGTCACCGATTCTACAGTAGTGTCTGAGTATATCATAGCTTATAAAAAAGATAAAGAAGCAGTTTGGATGTGAAGCTTCATCCCAGAGCTATATGTGATACCTAGTAGTAATGATCTCATCACGTTGAACTTTGATAATACTGTAGTGGTGGATCTTACAAAAAAGATAATTTTACATCAGTGAATGATGAAAATAATTTGAATGTATCATCTCTTGAGGATGTTTTCTTAGAGAGGTGGAGTTGTATAACTCAGTATATCCATAGAAGACAACATGGATGACCCCTTGACTAAATCCTTGACTCAGCAAAACATGATCATCATGTGAGGTCTAGAGGACTGAAAGGCATAGGTAATTGGCTCTAGTTCAAGTGGGAGTTTGTAAGAGTTGGTATCCTAGAACCAATTGGTTATACAATGAAAACATGAATATTTAATATATTTAAATATTTAACATCTTATTTTATATTTTTCAATGTTTTTCATGACTATAGAGTAATAATATCCTAGAGTATTTGTTGCATTGATATGGTCATAGTAGTTCCCAACTATGATGATAACCTTGAACTGTTATGACAATATTCTAGAATATCGTTATGTGGTTGGTTAACACTCTATAGTGGGACACATAGTATACAAACCATCAGGTGCGAGTACTCGTAAGTAGATGAGACTTCCTCTCATGATGTTCATACTTGGTAATCTCCAAGACATGATATTATGAGAACAGACCCTCTAGTAGGATTTCACATGTTTTTGTGTCATCAGATATTATTTTCAACTATCAGTTGTAATGATACTTAAACTTTAAGATTATTAGCAATATTCATTAGGACACACGCACTTTGATTTATTGACGAAAACAATCATGCATACATTTGGCAGTAAGTAGGGTAAGTTGGGTGAATTATGAGTTGCATGTTATTAATAAATAAGTCGAAGATGTATTTGGCCCTTCCATTTATGAAATTTGATATCTCAGCCTTTTTATTGAAATAGAATCATCACATGAAATTCATTTTCCATGGTATACTGATGAGTTTATTTCCGTTAGTGAAAGAATGACTTATCAATTGAAAATGTTGATGACACTATCATGAAAATTGCTTCATGAGATATTTAGACAAAGGGATTATATTACATAGTGAGTGTTCATTTGTGGAATTCATTATTCTGACTCAATGTTATTTTTCTTAGGTGCCTCAACCCATTGTTAGATTTTACTCTTGGAATTTAGTCAAACCTGACTAATTCCAATAAGAAACCATCCTTTAGGGTCACACACTAAGTGATTCTGGTGGCCACAGCTAAATTCTATTTTAATTTAATTAATGGGATAAATATTATTCTCAAGATAGTGGAATAATTTAATTCAAGTTAAATTTATTTCATAAATTAAATAAAAATTCGTTCAAAGGATTTTGGGTAAAATATATTTATTTATTTTATTGAAAATTTAATAATTATTTATTTACTAGTTTTTAAATAAAATATTTATTTAAGAGAATAAATTATTTATTTTTTATTCTGGTGTTCAAAAAATTGATGTGGCGTTTGAGAGCACCATGGCAGGTCCGGTAGTAAAATAATTATGTGCAAGATGATAAATAATTATTTAACTAGTGGGCACAAATTAAAATAATTATAACGGTGCAATTATTTTGCGACACAAAATTTTATTTCAAATTCTTTTTTTGCGCAAGTTGGCGCACCAAAAATAATGACGCGGTATATTAATTAAAATCATGGGTTCTCTGTAAGGTTATTAATATATTTAATTTGTTAAGAAATTAAATATTGTATCAAAATCCCTATGTCGGTAAATAGACAAGTACATCTATTGTAACATGCACTATACTACGTGCCCGGTGAATTGATAATTGTTAAGCAAAAAACTTTCTCTCTCGAATCCTCTTCCCACCCCTCTCATGAATGGGAGGATTTATTCAAGGATGAAGAACATGAAATCAAGGATTCTTGACAGAAGACACTCGCTTCGCCGCACTAGCACTTGTAGAAAGATTGGTGTCAACTAGAGGCCATCAGAGCACATGTGAATCACCACTAGAGGAATTCTAGTTTTTATCCTCACAAGAGCAATGAGATAATCTGGAAGGGTCATTCCAGACGATCAACATCATAGAAAAAATAATTTACCAAAGACTACATATTCATTTCTTTATGAAATTAATTAAATTAATTGTAAACATGATGTGAAAGATCCATTCTAAAGTATTCGGGCCCCTTCCTTCTTTATATAAATCATTGATTCTAATCCTTGGAGATTGGAATTCATCGTCGTATTGATCCTAGAATAATCATTGATCAGTGTAAAAATTATAGTCAGGTTCCATCCAAACCATGCTTCTACTGCGCCTAGAACCTACATATAGAAATATTTGAATCATACCACTATAATTGATTTCATCAACTGATATTCAAATTTTTTCAAGATCCATTTTATAGGTTTTACTCAGGGTATTATCATTTCTCTTTGTGTTATCCATACCAAAAGGTTTTAAAACTTTTCTGATGTACTTACATTGAATTAAAATAATTTATCTTTTTTTTTGAAAATATTCAACGTAAGGAATAGATTTTAACTCACCCATTCAACCCATTTCATATTCAAATTCTGTCATTTTGGGAAAAAATAGTTCACAAATAATTTTTAAAAGATAAAAAACATTTATCACCCACATAAAGTTTCACTACTAAAACATATTTTAAAATTATTTTATAAATAATGTAGGTTCATCTATACCTTTTTAATAACAATTATAAATCATAAATTAATTGATTATATCATACCATCCTCTAAGAGTTTTTTTTAAAACATATAAATGTATAGTTAATTTAGAAAAATCATTTTGAAAATGAGTATTTTGGAATGCATGGGTTATTCAATAGAAAAATACACAATGCATTACTACCATTTAGGAATGTACTCTAACAATTCATATAATGAGTTTGAAATTCAAATGTACTAATTATAGAATTATAATTATAATGGATTCAAGTCTAGTTAATAGTGAAATGGTTTCCTCATAGTCAATACCCTCTTCATGACTATATCCTTGTGAAACAAATCTATCTTTGTTTCTAACTCTCATTTTTGAATCATCCTCATTGTTTTGATATTCCAATTTGATGCTAATGATCAGAATGACTTACAGTATTTCAAAAAGTTCATAGAATATATTTCATTCAAATTTATAGAGTTATTACTAAATTAAAATTATCTATAATTTATCTTTTATTGCATCATTTCTGTTTTGAGGTTAAATATGCGACAATAAAACATGATGTTCAACCATATTTCAATGTGATGCTCTTTGTTTTGTTCCTCTATCCAATAATCCAACTAAAAAAATATTAGATATGATATATATGAGTCTTAATGGTTCTATGAAAATATTTTTTGGATAATTCATTATCGTTAATAGGTTTGAGTTCATTTTTTCCATTATAACTAGATTTATTTTTCTCTTGTTTCACAGAACTAGATTAAGACTTTGCATTAATATCCAGTTTAATCAAATCACATTAAATGTTATATAAAATATTCATAGACTCATGTCGATCAATTTCACCAAATATAACATATATATATCCCTATAAAATCTTAGTCCTTTTATAAAATAACCTATATGAATTACTGATTGTATATTATCCATGGAAAATTATTTTATCAAACCTTCATGATAATATGACAAACATTTCCATAGTATCGAGAATAAATTATTTTAAACTAATAATTGTAACGTAATTAACCTTTTTTCTTCTTAACTTTCATAATTCTTATGTGTTTTCCCTTAAAAGTGGTATTATAAGAACACTATTGATTATTCATTAGTTTTTATTTAATACTTCTTCCAAAAAATAGATAGGTGCATCCTACTCATTAATCATAGTTGTAGTAATTTCATGAATAGTTCTATTTATCATTTATACGACACCATTATTATATGGGGCTCATAGAGAACAAAAGTTAATATTATAGCCCTATTGTTAGTATAATGATTCAAAATTGTGATTTTCAAACACACAGACCTGATCACCACAAAAATACTTAATTCTACGTCATGTATGATTTTATAATTTTTTTCATACTTAGAAAAATATCCACAAAGTTCAATTTTGTGATATAGAAACAATATCCAAGTATATATAGAAAATTAATATACTATAACAAAAACATAGTTCTTCTCATTTAGGATTTAAATTCTATAGGGTATAAAAAATCCATGTGACCTAACTATAGGGTTATAGAAGTTGAAAATTAAGTCCCTTTTTTGAAAGAGATTTTATATTGTTTCACATTTTTACATGGGTAACATACTTTTTCATTTGAAAATTAGTTTTTAGGAATTTATCTTACTAATCCATTAATAGTCATATTTTTATGAGAATTTATGATGCACTGTCCTAGTCTCTTATTTCATAGCCAAGACTCATTTTGAAATGCACTCAGACATGAAATGTTTTGATAAAACAAGGAATCTAAATTAACATTAATTTTCAATGTAAGAAAAACTAAAACTTTTATAGAATTGAAAATATTTTAGGAAATATTTCATAACATTAAAATAATACCATCATCACATTACTATGATATTATAAGAAGATTATACTTTAATTCATATATGAATAAAACACTGGAAATTGAAATAGTATTATAGTTATTGATTTGACCATGTCTATTTATTTTTTATTGGGAATTGTAATCAAAGAGCGCATTTCCACCGTAAACCTAAATTATGTTAATAAAACATAATTTTCCCTAATAGTGTGTCTAAAATAGCCACTATCAATATATTATATGTTAATAGTGGTGATTTTCGAGAATTTTTTATACAAAATTGATTTATACATAAAATGTATTTTGGACCCATATCTTTCTGTGTCCAGATATCTATGTAATAAAGGATTTTTCATTCCAAAAATCATTTAATTTTTTTTGTAATATTATCTAAGAATTTAAGAAAGTAAAAATTTAATATGTTCATATTAATAATATGTATTCCCAAAACTGTTTGAACTTGAACCAGAAATAATATAAATCTTTTTTATTATTCTTTTTCTAAGTTTGATATCTAATTACTATAGTATAATTAGGTGTAGTTTTTCTTCCAAAAAACTATGTTAAACTATTTCATCATTTTTATAATCTTTCTATGTCCTTTCTTAATTATTAATTATTTAATTTTATCTCATTATTTTATTTCATCAATTGATAATATTTTTATTTTTCTATATTAAGATTTTTTATGTGAGCATACAAGGAATGGTGATTCTTTAAACAAGTGTATTTATCTCTATCTTCATTGAAGGATTCCTCAAGCGTACTAAAATATTCAAATATTTCATCAATAGAATTTTTTTCATCAATTATTTCAATTTTAGAAAGGTTGGAATTATGAAAAAGAGATGAAAAAAAATATTTGATACCTCAGATCTATTTGTAATAAAACACATATTGTATCTACGAGGTTTATCCACTCTACTTGAGTCTGAATCACTTGAACATTACTCTAAAGCAAAAAAATTTGATTTCATAGCCTTTTAATATCATTTATCTATATCATCATAAAATTTATTAATCATTATCTTGGGATTTTTCCACTATATGACCTTTTCTCTTTCATTCATAATAGATTATTTCATTTATAGAACCATTATTTTTCATTATATTCTCCTATTACCATTATTTTCTTATATACCTTTGTAATTTTTATTCATTAATAACTTCTTCCTTTTGTAAAATTCCATGAATCATGATGAAAAATGAATCATTTCTTCTTCACCATCTCAAGATGATTCTCCATCCCATGAGATATCTTCTTTAATATTCACTTTTATTCATTAAGTTAGAAGTCATGAACGCGACTCACATTCTCATTGGTTCATCTTATTCCTCTATATAACTTTATGTTACCATTCATATATCATGATATTTCCAATTTTCTCTTTATGAGTAAAATTAATTATATAAGATGATTCCTGAATTGAAACTAATGTGTCTATCCATCTATTGAGTAGACATCTTAGCAGGTAAATCACTTGATATTTTACAGTAATTGGTTTCCTAAGTGAATGCATCTGGTTCAATAACCTCAATGAACATGAGATAAATATCATAAATTAGTTATCATGTTTGATCTTAATGGAAACATATTTTATGGTATAATTATTCAAACACATTTCATTGACATTTTAATTTCCATGATGATAAATAGACATGGAAACATAATTTTCCAAAGTAGTGGTGAAAGCATATATTCTATAAAAATCTTCACATACAAAATAACATTATTAATAATAATCAACATTACTATATTTATTCAAATGGAGAATAAAATTTAGAACAAACCAAGACTACATAGGTCAGATATAATGGAGGCCAAGAGCATCTCCCAAGATCAGGTTCACCCCCTTAGGATTAAATTAAGAAACATTAGAAAGACACACGACTGAGACACTAGGGGATGACAGAGAAGCCAACTGATCTGCCACCATCTTATCCTCTCTCGTAGTGTGGGTGAAACTACTGCTCTTATCAATGAGGTATTTTCATTTCATAATGGTGTAGGTTATTGAACCTGGTTTGTTATCTTTCTTGTGAAGGGAATCATGAATTATCATAGAATTATTCTCCACTTGGAAAATGAAAATCTCTATCTTCCTTTGTATAGTTATTCTTGTAAGAATACAATTAGCCACCTCTTTCATAGAATTTTCACTCCAATAATGAGCCATAAAATCCAGGATCACACTACCTCTTGAATCCCAAACCACCCCTCCACCTCGCATCTCACCCTAGATACAAGAACCATATGTGTTTAATTTACGGCCAACCCTAGGAGGACTACAAAAGACCCATTTTCCTTATGGACTAGACCATCTTTACTATTCCACGGCTTGAGACATGTACAGTTCCCTTAGGGAGGGGGATTCCTTCAAGTTTCCATTAAAGACAAACATATCAACCAAGATGGACATTACTCTGATTATAATTTCTCTTCATATGGAGTTAATACCCTCGATCCTTTACCAATTTATATATTTCTATAAGGACCAACAGTCACCACTTATGATTTTGGATCTCACTATTTTACCTTCCCTGTACTGTCATCTTCCTGAAACTAGTGCGCCGTGAAGGCATTGAAGTATGTATTCTGGGAGGATTACCCTGTGAAGTCTCCAAAGTATCCCAAAACCTGTAGGGCCCAATATCCTTCATTGAATATACGGATCATACTTTTTTTTTGAATTTTTTCATACAGTAGAGACATCATGAGGCCATTCTGATGCCAAGACGTTTGATATTGTCATCGGAGGCCAACAAGCAGTTCTAGATCCTCCATGTGAGGAAATTAATTGTTTTAGAGATCCTATTACACAATACCAGGCCATTCCACCCTTCCACCTATCCCCGAGGCATGCTAATCCTTCAAAATTACTTTTAATTGAACTTCCCCAAGGTGGAGGTAGTGAAGACACACTGATCTAGCTCCGAGCTGATGAGGAAAGAGTAAAAAAACTCACACTAAGGTGCATCTGGTATTTCTCTAAATAACGAAGGGTACTGGACTGCCACCTTGAAGGTGATCATAGGGGATGGGCATCCAAGATATCCAAGTATAGTAAAAGGCAAATATGATGCCAAAAAAATGTTTCACTCCCCAATTATCCATTGCGAATGATAGAGAATGTTTGGAATCATGTTGTAGACTGAAGACCATAGGAGAGATCCACTCACCGATGAGGACTCTACAATGGATTTATACCTACAAGATATCAAATTCCCCCCACAATGTACATTCATGAATTACCTCTCAAGGGAACTTCCCATTCATGAAACAGATTGCAGTTTCTAGGATTTAAACATTAATCCCTCCCTCCAGGATGGTCTGAACCATCATCCCCCAAGAGACCCATGGTCTCTTCCCCTATGAAGATGCATCCCATATAAAACGAGTGATGAGATTATAAATGGACTTTATAACCCCCTTTTTTACATTGGTAGATGAATATGCATGCAATAGGATGCCTGAAAGGAAGCTATTCACAAGTGAAATGTAACCTCCAAAGGATAAATAGTTGTTTTTTCAATTCATAATACGCCGCGAAATCCTACCCAATACATGATCAAAATCACGGATACACAATCTTCTTACAGACACAGGAGTACTGAGATACTCTATCAGAAAGGAACCATGCCTCATACCCATCCTGGTACCCAGAGTCACCACCCTACTCGAATTGCAGGATTTGGAATCATATAATTCACTATTATCCCGGTTGAAAATTTGACCACTCTGGTGGCTTTACATCTCTACTATCTTGTTAATTCCTTGCACATATTTCCTCCCCACATTGATGAAAATAATTTGTATCATTTTAAAATTTAAATTTTTATTACAATATTCTTTAGTGGGATCACTCTATTCAGTGATATATTTTTTCTGTAATTCATATTGTCCTTCAATGACAATCCAAATTTTAAATCCCATACTTTCAATATTCATTTTCATTTTAATCATGAATTGAGCATGATTATTACCATTGAAATTAAGAGGTCAGTTACATTAAGTTCCCATTTTTCTATAATTATACATGAATATATATTTTTAAGATATCTTAAAAATATACGACCAATAATTTGATACTAGATCACAATAAAAGAATCTTTTTAAAACACCTTTGATAATAAATTTTTTCTAGAGTGGATAACTCAAGAGGGGGGAGAATTGATAACAAAATTAAATCTATGTTTAAAAAAATTTATAAATTAGTCTCCCAATATATTAAAAACAACCAACCAATCAAAACCAAAGAAATATATTATTTTCATTTTGAAACAACTCATTAGAGAGAGAATATTATTTTGTAAAAATTATATTTGAAATTATATAAAATTTAAAAATTAAATTTCTTTTATAAAAACTCTATACAGAATACATAATAGAATTAACTATCCATGTATAGTTTTGACAATTTTTATAAAAAAGACATAGTTTTTAACATGGAAATATAATAAAAGGAATAAAAAAAATGGAATTTAAATAAGGGGTTCGGTCTCAAGATGAGACACAATCCCCTCCACTTGGTAATCACAAGTTTTGAATCTTGTTATTAAATTATAAACATGATCAAAGTATTGGGGTGTACAAACAATAACACACAAGGATATCCAAAAAATAAAATCCATTTACATATTTATACATAAGATAAAAATATTTATATCTCTGACAAAAAATATTCCATAGTTTTCAGGTGTATAAAAATGAATCTATTTGAGAGAGTTTTGTGGGAACTCTCCAATTAAGTATATGAGAAATTGTTTACAGATAAATAGAGAAAAAAAAAAAACAAAAAAATAAAGCATAATCATATAGATCAAGTGATTAGATATGGTAAAAAATGATGTCACTCAATCTAAATATCTTCATATGTTTATAGATATTGGAATATGTATTTGAATAGAGCTTGTACATTTTCCACAAAATGTACAGAAAAATAAAGTTTCTTAAATTTCTTGAAAACCCATCTACTTTTGGTTAGTATATATCCAAAATCCTCCCACACATAAGTCTATAAGTGATTATTCATGATTCAAAATATAAAGCTTTTTATTCTCTACGAATGTATTATAGTTGTGAGAAATAGGGAGTTCATATGACTTTATATTAGTCGAGTTAAAATTAACCATTAGAGGATAATGATAAATTAACCCAAATCCCCATGATGATCACAAAATCAGGATAATATGAATTTATCTATAATGGATCCATGAGGTAATTTATGAATAATTATTCTATAATTCACATATGGATTATTGTATTTAAATCTTTAAACTATCCATTAAAAAAGTAAAATTGATACTAATTTGGAAAACAATGGTAACACTCTGATGGTAGCTCATATTTTTAGTAGAATCATTAAATTATTACATAGAATATCTATTGATAATTATAGAGGTAGTTCAGTGTAGAGATATACTAATTTGGTGGGAGATATTAATTGATGATTGATATGTCCTCTAGTAGATCGTTATAGTGGTAGATATATTCATCGATAGATCTTTTTAGTTGTATATCTATTCTGGAAGATTATTTACTATGGTTGTAAATATATATGACAGTAGATATACTTTTAGAGTTCCTTTTACTATGTTATATCAATGGAAATAATGATTGTTCAACACTTATCCATATAATTCCATAATGTTACTCGAATAGGATTTACTACCATAAAACGTTAACCACGATAGAAACATAAAAAACATGATTTGGGGTTGCTAAAGTAAGGAGGTTCTAAAAATAGTCATGTATGAAATAATATAATCAATAGAATGATATAATAATTAATCGAATTTAGTAAAATCTGGAATGACCATGTCATACATACAATATTATTCACCAATTGGGACATACAAGCATATAAAGAGTAAATAAAAGAAACAGAAACAAATGTTTGAGGATATACTATCTAAACTGATCCATACCAAATAACCAATCTCCACATACATATATGATCCATCATATTCAATTAATACTATAGAATAAAAAAAATGTGCTTATAACAAATTTAATGTCTGCTTGGGTACCCAGCGCAATTACGGCCCTAGTAGAATGTGATTGAGAAACCTAGTAGGGCACCACCAAATCAGTCCTAAACATATCCAGTAATATAAAGTTTATATAAAAGTGAGATATAAATCCTCAAAATATTAAAAAATAAAATATAATCAATAAATAAAAAAATCATAAATGAAGTAAATCACAGTCGACCCGTGGGTTCCTAATCTCGATCGACCATACCTGCATCAACCTTAGATGGAATATCTCTAAATAAGGCGTCATCATATATAAATATATATATGAATGTGTATAAATACCCCAATTAATATATATAGACAAATATATATTATTTAAATGAAAAATAATATATATGAAAACATTTTGCATTCGATCATTGTCTCTGTAACCCAGATAAAAAAATACATGCTTTGGCTAGTACTAGAAAAGTGTCTGGGCAACTATATCACCATGGGGGGTACATGTCTTTGCACTTGGATCACCCATACTCACCACCAGTCACTATTGTGAGGGATTTCATGTTCTTACATAATGTTTTTTTAAAATATAACTATATTCATATTTTCATACATTTAATATATCAACTTTTAGACCTATGTGGGCTAGGACCTTGGGCCATTGTAAAACGAATTTATTTTGGTCCATGGATGACATACATAAAAAACAATATAATATATACCTACTCAGGCTAGGATGAAATTCCATTAACCAAAGTCATCCTCTTTGATTCCATATAGAACATCCATAATAAACTAGGTATAATATAGACCTACTTGGTCCATGACTCAAGGACATAGATTGAGGAGTTCCCTTTGAGTCTGTGGAGTACATCCATATAATACATAGTAAACTATGCCATAACACTATGAATTTTAATTTCTATACTTCAATTCCCATAATTAGTTCCATATTGTGATATCCACATACATAAATATGTTTGAAATGTAGAATCCTTCCTTTTTATTACCAAAATATTTCATTTAATGGAACATAACATCAGATCCCTTAAAGTTAAGTTTATTAGAAATTAAGAACATAATAATAGAAAAAAACATTCTTCTAATCCACAAAAAATTATTCTTCATGGGTTCAAATTTTTTAACTTTTATAGAATATCTTATCTTAGGGACATACACAAATGGAAATGGGCGTGAATGAATCATCATAAGGGAATTATAAAGGGAGAAATTTAGCATGTGAATATCAAAAATATCAATAAGATCATGAGGAATAAAAATATGGAATGGAAAAGGGGAAATTATTTTATTTCCATGGTGTCATAAATTAAAATTACGAAGGTTATTCACAAAGGTATCGAAAAAAAATAATATCTAGTTAGTCAATTCTGTACCCCATGCACTAGAGTTCTATCAGGGTGGACCGTTAATATGTAATAATTTAAAATGACCAATATTGATGACCATTAATCATTTTGAAAATAACCAGAGGAGAATAATGTATGGGTTCCAAAATAAAAGAACAGTTTATATAAGTACTTAATGTCTTGACTATAACATCATTTTTAACCGACAAATAGTGAATGCGGGTTTTGTATATGTAAGTCCCCAAATAAATAAATTATATTAACATATTGGTGGGTACCCATGGAAAAAAGGAATGGTTTGGTATTCTTAATTTAATAATTACTTATGAAATATAGAGTAATTTTAAAAGTAAATTTGGTAGTATGATAGATATAAATCCTGGATTTAGAAAAGGATATTATGAGAGAGAAAAATAGTCTTCCCTTGATAAAACATTATTTTATTAATATGGGTATAATAAAAATAATATGATAATAAATTAACATACCCTTTATAATACGTAAACAACAAGAATTAAATGAATGGAAATGAATATGATGAGAGTTCCCTTGCCATTAGGATTTTCCATTAAATCATGAAAATAGAACCATTCAAGCTTAAGGATACATTGAAAGGAATATTCGGTAGGTAAAAAGTCTATCAATTCTTGGATTATAGATTTCTAGAGATGGATAATGGTTTAATAGGTGGGAATTTATTCCAAATATAGGTCATGAAAATCAATATTTTGAAAATGAGAAACAACTGGTTTAAAAATGTTTATTTATCATGTTTTTGGAAATGAGACTCCAATTTTAATATATTTTAATACATTATAACCAAAAATATATTTTAATACTTTATTGGAGATGGAAAAGTTATGTTTACACAAAATAATGTTTAAAACATTAAACTTTCAATTTTGGACATTGGAAAGTTACTCGTAGGTTTTTAAATTTATTTAAATCAATTAGAGTACCTAATATTAATAATATAACACATATTATGTCTTTTATTTTTTAATTTAATTACCATATCATTATGAATTAAATATAATGTCATAAAACATACTGAAAACCCAAAAACGTATTTTTACTATTCACTAAAAAATAAATTATTTTATAAAATTATCAAAAATTTACACTAACCTAATTTTGATGTGATTATTTGAAAAATCATATTTATTTTATATAAAAAAATCTATATATAAGATAATGTTATCTTTTAGTTATATATTTCCTTATGTATTGAAAAATATTTTTTTTGAGATACATTCAAATTTCAAACACTTATCAAAATTTATTGGGACATTATCAAATTATTTTATCATTTATATTTAAATAAGTTTATTTTAATATAATATTTAATTATAAAATAATATTTAGAATACCTGAATTTATAATAAAATTGTATATATTTTATAAAAAAATTTATGTTTTATTTGGTTTCAATAATCAATTAACAAAATTTACCTTTAATAAATATATATTTTATTAAAAAAATTAATAAAAATAGAATTTATTGAATAACCATTTTATTTATAAAAATGTAATTACACTTTTAGTAACTAAGTCCTGGACATGTAATCTCTTATTACACCCATGTACACCCTAAAGGTAATGAGTGCGATGGTGGTTGTTTCATTCGGTTGCTTGACTAACATTAACCGACTGGTAATCTCCACTAAACTAATCAAATATAATTGGTGAATTTTTTCAAGCCTCACTTATTTAAGATCATCTTGGGCTTGGTCATCGTCAAACCCCAGTGATGATACCAATCTTCCGTGTTCTGAAAAATGGGATTCAAATAGAATTCATCTACTGTTGAGCCCATAATTTCTTGTTTCTACACTAAATATAATTTTTCATTTCTACATATAAATAATAAATTTTATTGTAAAATTTTTTCCAATGGTTATAGTTCGAAATTTTAAAATATGCCAACATTTATATTGAAAAACGATCGTATTTAACGAACGTTCATTCTATTCCAACAGCCACATTGTTCCCTATAAATAAAACTTCATTACTTCACATAATATTCAATAAAATTCCTCTAATTTTTATATTTTTATTCTCTATGATGTTGATTAGATTACTATTTTTTCATTCATATAGTGTCAGTCGTGGAGGTGATGATTCTACAAGATTGGGGAAATCCATATTTTTCCAATTTCAGATCATATATTTTATATTCTTTGTCCAATTGTAATGTTAAGAATTTTCATTGGTATTTTAGCTAACTAATTTAATGATATTTATTAATGATATATTTTTTACTATTCCCTCTTTTATTTTTACATATATAATACTATATGACATGTCACACATTTGTATAGAAGAAAAATATAGTATAAAAATCCTAGTACGTTACGTTCATCCCCACTTTAGATGTTTCATACCCAAAATTTTTATCACATATTCTCAGTTTAGAATAAGATAGGGTACTTCTTTTGTACAGTTTCATCAAGTTCCCCTGTCACCTCGTAATACTTATGGTTCATCCGAAATACATTGACATGGTGAGTTGTCTTGTTAAGTAAAAATTTGCAACTACGGCCTGAGATCTCCATCCACTGGTCCTCATAAGATATTTCATGTTCCAATTGTACCCACTCCAAATTCAGTACATGTGATAGATTAGATATGTAATTACTCAGTAGGGATACATGGAAAACATCATGATCATGATCTATCTTTGGTATAAGTGCAAACCGATAGACCAATGCTCTTTTGCATCCAGGATTTCCAGGTGTCCAATGAACCTATGCCTAATCATGCCTTTATTTCAAAAATACATGACTCTCTTGCATTGTGATATCCTAAGGAAAAAATTATGTATAACATAAAATACTATTCTTCTCAATGGTTGTCAATAATGCTCTTCTGCAGACTCTAATGAGATTTTATATGCTTTCGGATGATACAAACCTTTCCTAAAACCTATTTCATAGGATTGGACCCAGCTATAATTCTCTCACCAAATTCATCCCAACATGTATGAGTTCTACATCGCTTCCCATATAGAGATTCATAGGGTTCCATTTAAATACATGAGTGGATGTAGTTGTTTTTTGAGAAATAAACTAATGGGAGGTGTTGATCCCATCAACCAATAAATTCAATTGAAAATCTTCTCATAATTTCATCATGTATCTAAAAAGTCCTTTCATATTATCCATTATTTTGGGTGTGATAGGCTATAAAAAAATTCAATCCAGAATTTAGATCATATTTAATAGTTATTACAAATTTAGAAGTGAATGTTGGATCACGATCATAAATGGATGAATGTGTATCCCCATGCAACCTCACAAATACCTTTGTGTATGTCTTGGTGGGTTAGTCAATATAGTAATATTATAAAATAGTTATGAAATATACAGTCTTCTTGAGTCAATCCACTATAACCCATATCACATTGTTTCCATTCAATGTTCTTGGGATACCATTTAAGAAATCCATTATGTTATTGTCCCACTTTCATGTTTATATGGGTAGTGGTTGAAATACACCTTCAAGAAGTTACCATTAATTCTTAACTTGTTAATGATCAGACCAAGTTGAATTAATATGTTTTTGGAAGGTAAAATAAATATTTCTATATTGTGTTTTCTTTTATTTTCAAGAAAATAAAATAAACTCCCATTGTTAGTTTTCATGATCGTATGAAAGTGATGAGATATTTCTTATAATTTAGATTATTAGATGAAAAATTATTAATATTGTCTATCTAGTTTTGAGGTAGTTTTATAAGAGAAAAGGTTTATCATACTCACATTAGGTCTATAATGAATATTTCGATCATAATGAGAAATTTTATCAAAGTTAGAAATTATCCATTCTAAATATGATGATGTTGTGAAAATACTGTAATTCCAAAGAACCATAATTTTTCTAGACAACTTGTGATGCTAGAATTATGAAGAAAATATGGAGAAATATTGTTAAAAGTCAGTTTGAGGTTTTATTGGAAGTAATGAATTTATTAAATGATGGTATGTCATAATAAATTTGAATATATGTTATACAATTCAACAATGATATTAATTTTTCTCAAGGTCATAATCAATTTATGATTACAAGTAAGTTTTTGAAGAAGAATAATGTTTTTCATGTGAATGTTTCCTACTATCAAATTATGGGTGTGATATCATAGGATATAGAACTATTTGAAGTATAGGAAGTTTTTTGGAATCATGATAACATGAAGATGATGGGTTTTAGTAATAAAAATAAATCACAAGATGAAAATCGTTAGAGAACGATGTTAGTGAATATTGGAAATTTTTTCTACCATAAACTAAAAAGGAATGATGTTTATGATGTCGTTGCTTCTCATACAAATCCATAAGATTTGGCGTGTCACTGATCTATTATAGGTATATTTGATTTTATTTAGAGTTTTTGGGACCATAAAATTAAAATATGATCAACATTATAGTCAACCATTCCATAAAATATTATTTTTAATCTATAATTGGGTCCTGAATGATGGAGTAAATATGAAATATTTACAATTTCATCAATATTCATCAGATATGATGTGGTTTGGACTCATCAGACTAGAGATGACATCAATCCATTGAAGTGAAGTAGAAACTGATCCATCAGATGTAGTCATTGGACATATGATCATCAATCTAAGGAAAATAGAATAATATTAACTGGTTGAAGAGTTTCATGTATATCTTTGTCATGTAGGGGTTTTATGATATTTTTGAAGTTATTCTAAGAAGTGATAATATCTTTATATGTTTTATATATGTTTATAGAAGAATGGATTAAATTGTTTTTGGCTACAAATTTTTTATGGAGAATTAAAATGTGAAGTTATTTTTTAGTTGGAATGGAGCATCGTAATGAGTAGTTATTTCCTTTTCTTATGATAATTTGGGAAAAAAATGTAATATTTTTTCATTCATATGTCTTTATCATAAAGAAACAATTTGAATAAAAATTGGAATTACACTGAATAATGGTTAAAAATCTTGAAACCAAGTGATGTTGTCATATATTTTTTAGAAGGTTTGAGAAGGAATAAGAATATTTGAGAAGTGCTGAATAAGTAAATGATTAATTTAAAATGAATGTAAAATTCAATGTTAATGAAATTTATTTAAGTAGGAAAACATCTTCATATTTCCAAATCAATGCCTATTCGTGACCCTATAAAAAGAGAGAGTACATTTTACTTTTTGAATGATCATAACACTATTCGCATACAAATTAATAGATAGTTGTTCCAATAATTTAGTGAGATTAAGTATTCTGATAGAGTTTACCTAATTAATTTTTTTTGAACATAAGAAATTTAGTGGAAAAGGTTTTTTAGATTGGACCATGAAATCACACTGATATTTCCACACTAAGATAGAAGCATTATAGAAATATTTATGTATTATTATAATAGATTTTAATTTTTTATACTGATCAATTATAATTAATAACCCTACAGAGCCATCAGACTCAGTGTTTGTATGAAGAAGTTCTTACCTTCTTCTAGGTATAAAAGTGTAGAATTGATTTAAAGGTTATAAAAAGTGAAGGTTTATAGGGAACCATAATAATTATTTAGAACTAACTTGTAAAGGTTTCATTACTTATTATAAAAATTTTAATACATCATTCATTCTCCTTGAAGAACCTACACTTCTGTAGTCATCATAGTGTTACACAAGTGTAAGGGTATATCAATCTTGTTAGTGCCTATAAAAAAGATTTTTTTCTAGTGGATTGGGTGGTATTGTATTGTTTCCAAACCATGAAAAGAAAAAATCTACTCTTATTGAGTAGTTATCCTTTTAAATACTTGTTTTCCTGTGGATTTTTAATTTATTTGTTTTCATCAATGTGATAAATCATTAATATTAGGATAAGCTTGTTCCAAAACAAAAGAAACTTAAAATAAAAATATATCACTAATTCAACCCCACCCCTTCTCAAGGATAAATTGTTCTTGGTTGGGAAATATCAATTGCTATTAGAGCCATTGATACCTTTATTTAGTCATTGTTGATCTTTTTTAAGATAAGTTCTTAAATAGAATCAAAATTGTGTGAATGGTAAGGGGATTATTTTATTCAATGATAAGAACTATCATATAAGTAAATACAGAATGTTTATGTATCTTTTATATCTTAGGTATGATGTTATAAAGGTAGCTAAAAATGTCTTTTATCCTATTGATGATAAAGTTCATCTAATATATGACGATAGGAAGAATCATTATAGTGATAGAAGTGAAAATAATACATTACTCTAATCACTTTTTGAAAGTGATTTTCTAAGATTTCATGGAGTTACTACTTCTTTAGGTATCTAGGAAAAGTTTAAAAAAATTTATGAAGGCAATACAAAGGTTAAAAAATAAATGTTATAAATCGGAGGCTGAAATATGAAGATTGGAAAACAAGTGAGTTTAAATATATATGGGATTTCATTACAATGGTTAATGATATTGTTATAACTATGAAATATATTTTTCAGAAGCTAAAATTAACAACTAATTTTGAAAACATCTTGATAATTCTTCTGGATACGTTTGATGCAAACATTTAATATTTGGAATATATATATCCTAAAACTCTACCTCTGGATGATCTTCATAGTGCACTCATTAATTATGAAATGAGAAGGGAGAATGTTGTGAATGTAAAATATTTTAATCAAGATACATCCTTTAAGGCTTCTAAGAAAGAAATGTATAATATATTTCTTAAAGAATAAGAAGTTTCTAACTCTAAATCAAAAATGAGGAATGTAACAATATTGATGAATTTTAATACTTTTTTATAAAAATTTGAAACGGGGTACTATAAATTATAAATGGAAATTAACTTGAAATGTATTTAATGTAGATATATTAGTAAAAATTCTATGAATTTCTCCTGAAGAATGAATTAAGACAATAGTTATGAAGAAGAAAGAATGGAGATAATTTCCAAGAAGAATCATTGTGATATATCTGAAGACTTTTCAATGGGAAAGGATAATGAGTTATTTAAATACAAAAGGAGAAGATTATATACTAAATAAAATTAAGATTAAGATAATAATGGTGAATATGATGGTTAAATGAATTGGCTAGATAAAAGACCTTCATTACTACAGCTATTAAAGAAGAATTCAGAAGCAATAGTTTTATAAAAGATGAAAATTGATAAGAATTTAATGTTAAAGAAGAATTTATAGAATGGTTGAAAATTATTTGGAGGCCGAAGAAATAAATATAGGAATTGGAAAATTAAATCTCTTCAAAAAAAATTCAATAATGGTTTCCCAAAGAGGAAGTTAACCAGCTGTATGATATTGATGACTCAAAAAATATGTTGAGAAAGAAAACAATCATAATGAACATATGAAATTTAATCCAAATGTAGAATAATAAGAATAATTGGAACATTTTCAAAAAAACATTCTAAATATGAGTAATGGGTAATAAGTTTCAATAATTCTATCTCTAAATATTGTAAACGTTATAGAAATTGAGAACCTAATAAGGATCATAATTTATATTCAATTGTTAAGAGTAGTCGTAAAAATTGTTAATAAGAAGAAGAAATATAGGTATGTTATGTAGGTGGACAAAATAAATAAAGTGGATAACATTAATGATTTAAGAAATTATGAGTCAGAATATTTACCTAAAACTAATAAATTATAGATGGATGAATAGTAAACTGATATGAAGAAGAAGATTCAGTTCAGAATATATAGTTTGGGACTAAATAATGTTTTATATTAAATAAGAGAATGTTGCAAAGAAACACACTCACAACACATGGTAGTAGGGATCATACAAAAGTAAATATTATTTCTATGGGTATTCTAGGTGTTATGGTGGATTCAAACATACTAAAAATAAGTATTGGTTTAATAAAATACATTAAAACTATTCCAAAAATTATACAAGGAAATATTTGAGGAAGAATTAGTCCTCTCAATTGAAGAATACATAGAAGTATGTTTTGAAAAAAACTGAAAAGGTTGTTGGGACTATTAAGAATACATTCCAACCATTGGAAACTATTTTTAAAATATCTAAAAAACCTATAAATCATTAAAAAGGTTGTTTTTTTGTTTATGTAATAATAAAATTTTTATAACCATTCTCATAATCTAAATGTGAATAAATATAAAGGAAAAGAAAAATTTATTTCTGTAGAAACTGGTCTTAAAGCTTCCAATGTAGAAAAACCATGTATTGTAGATAGTGGGGCTTAATCTCATAGAGTAGGAGGCTTAAATCTTTTCAAAACCATGAAAAAATTCATATAAGGAACATTGACATTTGTAAATAATAAATTCCTCAGAATACAATGTGTTTTATATGCTTTTATTGGGGAAAAACGTTAATTTCCCAGAAATATGTTTTTTTGAAAGACAGAAATAAAAATTTATATTTGTTTCACAACATTGTGATGAGGGCCAAATAGTTTTTTTTAGAAATTATGGGTTTATTATTAAAACATAGAAATATAGAAAGATAATTACAAGAACCCAATGTACAATAGGAAAATTTCTCCATGTTGATGAGGTTCAAAACTCTTATTACTTATGTATGATAGTTGACATGTAGTTATGTCATAAAGGCTAGAAAATATGTGTCTGAGAAACATGACTAAGTTATTGAAGAGATATAGTTTCCTTAAAATTCCCAATATTTCATGAATAAGATGCTGGCATTTCACAATTTTCCAGAAAGGAAAGATTATAAACTATGGCATAAGAAGGTTTATTTGTTTTTCAAAATAACCCCTAGAACATATACATTCTAATATTTTCAGTCCAATAAGAAAAATATTAACTAATAGAGATTAGTACTTCATTACTTTCAATAACTCCTTTACTCATAGTTCTTTTCTTATGTATATGAAACATTATCCAATTTATTTGAATATGTTTAAAATTTTTAGAAGAAAAGCTAAGAAGTAATATGAGTATTTAGTGAATAATTTTAGACCAAACAATGGTGGTGAATAAAAAAATGATTTTTTTTAAATTTTTTTAGAGAAGCATAGAATTAAGTATCTATTTAGTACACCATGCACTCCATAACAATGTGGTGTTTTTGAAAGAAAAAATATAATTTTGGGTGAAATTGGGTGAACAATGATACATGAACCTCGTATCTATCCTAAATTTTGGAGGCAATCCACGAGCAATACTATTTATACTCAAAACTGATGTTCCTATAGATCAAATTTTAATGTGACTCCTAATGAAATTTTTATGACAACACTCCATATTCAAAATATTTTTGATTTTATTGGATCCCCTACAACAAAAATAAAAAAGACAGGAACATTGGAAAATTTGATTAGAGAGATAAATATTGAATCATTCAGGGCTACTCTATGGAATAAAGAGTATATATATGTTTTGACCAAGAGAGAAGAATATTAGTTGACACTATTTAAATGAATGTTATTTAAAAATACAAGAATGATTCTAAAAAAACTCATGTAATTATGGATGATGAACATGTTGAATGAGTTTTTGTTAATAGTTATTACTAGGGTGAAAACAATTATAATCATACTCATGATGAAGAATTGGTATCATCCATTTCTAGGGATGGGGAATAATCTCAAACATCTCAGCCTAGGTTTAGGGGGTAGGTGGACTCTAAAATAATATTTGCTTATCAACATCAAAAGGTTCATAAAAGGATACCATCAATATTTATTACACATACATATTTTTATTCAAAAGTTGGGGCCAAATATGTGAAAAAATATTTGGAGAATTTATAATTGATTGAGGCTATGAATGAAGTGTTGGATATGATTGAATAGAATTATACATGGAAATATGTAGAAAAATCAAGTGACAAAAATTTTATTAGTACAAAGTGAATTTTACCAAACAACATGAATAAATATGGTTATGTGATATGAAATAAAGTAAGTTTAGTATGACAAGGTTACTCACAGATTGAAGGTATTATCATTGATATAGGTTTTTCTTAATTTTAAAGGTTATATAAAAGAATCTTTCTTACTATGGTTGCATAATGATGTTACAAAATATTTCATATGGATATGAAGTCTTGATTTATGAATAATGATCTTTATAAAGAAGAGTATATTGAATAAACACGTGTCTTTATTATTGGGTAGGATGACTGTTAGGTGTTTAAGTTGAAGAAATAATTGCATGTTCTAAAGTCAACTCCAATGTTTTGGTATTCCAAATTGAAAAATTTATTGAGGTTGAACTTCATGAAATGATGTGTGGATAGTAATATATACATCAAACAATGTCAACATATATACCTCATTATAATTGTTTATGATAATGATATTATCTTTTTTATTAATGAAAAATGAACTTTTGAAATTATTGCTGAAGAGATGAAAATGTTGTTTAAAATGTATATGATTGGTGAAAGGAAATACTTTACTGAGTTAAAAATATTAAAAAAGAAGAAACGCATATTTGTTTCTCATCAAATGTTTTCTAACAATGTTCTTAAGAATATTGGTATCGAAAATTCGAAATTGGCTTCTAGTTCAATTATAGTTTGAACAATGTTGAATAACGATAGTGAATGTAAAGTAGTTGACTCTAAAGAGTTTTGAAATATGATTTGATGTTGTTTTGTATCTGATTTCCACAAGACCATACATTGATTATGTTGTCACCTTATGTAGATGATTCAATATTTCCGTAAAATAATGACATATATTGGCTAGATAAATAATTCTTAGATAAAACAATGAAAAAAATATTTTAGAATTATGTTTGATAGATTATAAAGTATTTTCTTTTTTGGTATTCAGATGTTGATTGGGAAGTAAATATTGATAATGGATGATTCACATATGGTGTAACATTCTTTATAAGAAAAATTTGTCTAACTTTTCATACTCATAAGAAATATTCAGTAACTCATATCGCAACTGAAGCAAAGTATGTTTCTACCAACAATGCTGCTACCAACATATGTGGTTTAAGACTCAATTAGAAGAATTACTTATTTAGGTAAAGCTTCCTCTACTCTTGGGTTGTCATAATCAAAGATAAATAATCATTTAATTAAAATGATTAAAATATTCTCATTCAAAAAAATATTGATATAAAATATCATTACATCAATTTTCAAGTGGAGAAGAATGAATCGGAGCTGGATTATGTTTTTATAGTGGAAACAATTTTCGATGTATTCACAAAACATTTACTGAATGAAACATTTTAAAAATTGATGTTAATCATGGGCATCCATCATATTTATCATCCAATATAATATTTATGTTTCTGTCCGCTGTCTAATATCTTTTTTTATTGTTTTGAAGGTGGAAAATTTTCATAAATCTATTACTTGAAGTGTTCTAAAACTTATAATGAAAAATTTGTGTTAGGGGAGTTGTGGGTAATCTATGAACTCAACATATTTTTATGTGAATTATTATAATTATTTTTTGGATTTTTTTTAGGAATATAGAGTTTATAGGTAAGTGGAATAAGTTAATTAAGAAGAGAATAATGATGTGAAAGAAGTTTTTGAATTTCAATGATAGAGAATATTTGAATTCTAAAGATGTTTTGAAATTCCCTACATTTAGATAGAATGGTTCTATTGTCAATAATTATTTTTTATATAATTAGTTATACCACATAGTATTATAATTATTTATATGTAATATTTTTAATAAGGATAAAAATTTTGTGATTTATGAACCTCATTAGACAAAATAATAATATGGGGATATTCTTAGGAGGATATTGACCTAAGGTGTTTTTGGATGTTGAAAGAAGTTTGTGTGGATTAGGATGTCATTTGTTTTCAATAAAATGAAATCAATTCACATTTTATTGATGATCAATTGAAAGTTATGAATTTATTTATTATAATTATAATATAGGACTCAAAATATGTAAGAAAGTATGACGGGTTGGGAAGATGTTTTTTGAGTTAAAAGGTTCATCATGCTCACCATGGTTTTGGAATAAAACAATTTATTGTAAATAGAATTTTGATTATAGTTTGAAAGTCTCGATACTAAATATAATTATTCTCTAATGATATTTTATCTCTCATAAATCATAGGTTGTCAGGAAAACTTGTGATTATATCCTTATGATAGAAAGAGTTATAAATAGTACTTCCTATCAGTTTAAGGTTTGATTGGAAAGAATGAATTGTTGAATGAATAGGTGGTTATAATGAATTCCTATGAAAGTCAGATGATGGTATGGAGATCACAATTCTTCTCAATGACATTATGAAGTCATTATTACAAGTAGGAGTTTGTAAAAGAATAATTTATTTGAATTCAATGTTTTATGTCTCAGTTTATTGGTGAGAGATCACTAGACGCATAATTCTTTGAAGTCTGGGATGTTTTGTTTAAAACATAAGAGGGAAAGGATGTTGGTTATCAGTTAGGAAAATAATAAAAAAGATAAAAAACATTGGATAAATAAGTCTATGAATAGTGGAGTTTTTTTATCTTAATATAGAAAGTAAATAAGTTTCTATAGTTGAGGATGTTGATACTGATCCATCAGACCCAGTTTTTCACTAATCTATCAGCGGTAGAATGTTTTTTAGTGGGAGTTTTTGGGACCAATCAATATGATAAATATCAAAAATATATTTGATAAATTTTATAAAATAAATGTTGGAAGTCTAAAATTGGGTTAATAATGAATGAATAACTCTTATATGTTTACAATTGGGTTAAGATTAATCAGATATGATGTTGTGCTGACTCATAATACTTGAGTTGAAACCAATCTATTAGAGTGAATAAGATATCGATCAATTAGATGTAGTAATTAGACATAAGATCTTATGTCAATGGAAAAGAATACAAGAAGAATTTATTGAGATGTTTCATTGAAATCACTGTTAAATGGGTTTTTGAATCTGTTTTTGAAGTGCAACCAAGAAGTGTTGATATCATTATATGTTGTGACTGTGTTTATAGAATAATATTTTCAATGTTATATTGATAAAAAAATTTATATAGCATCATAATGTTCAAATTATTTTCATATCGTAAATAGAATCATAATGAGAAGTAAGTTTAGATTCATAATATCAACTAGTATAGAGAAACATAATCTATTTTCATACAAACATCTTCATTATAATGAAGAAATCAGAAAGTAAACTAGAACCAGACTATACAATGTTTAGATAGTTGAAAGCTAGGGGATGTTGATATAAATTTCGATAAGGTTCTGTGATGAAATATTATGAGTTGAAAAATAAATGAATAATTCAATTTATCAGTCTAAATTAATGTGAAATTAGAAGTTGATGGACTTTTTTTAAGTGGGAAAACATTTTCAGATTCCCACCTAAACCAGTTTTAGCACATATATAAATCACTAAAGTACATTGTACATTCTGGATGATCAGAACACTGTTAAAATGTGGATGAATGCAGGGATGTTCTGATGTTTTAGTGAGAAGAGGGTTCTCAATATAGTTTACCTGATGAAAATTTCATGACAGATAAATATTAGTGGTTAGATATTCTTAGAATAGACTTAGAAATTAAAATAAGATATCTATACTGAGACAAAAGTTGTTTATAATTGTTTTAGTTGTATTGTCGTAGGGGAATATTTTTTGAGACTGAGAAATCAAACTATAGAATCTGACTGATCCATCGAACTCAGTGTTTGTATAAATATATTCTATCCTACTACTGGGTAAGAATGTGAAGAATATTTTTGATGGTTATCAAAAGTGAATGTTGAAAAGGTAGTGGAGTAACTTATTTTAAACTGACTTGTGAATGTTTCATTCCTAGTTACATATATTTTTATTACATAATTCATGATAATTGAATCACATGCACTATTTTTTTGATCATAGTGCAACAAAATTATTAGGGTATTTCCTACTTATTTGTATTCACACAATATTATTTTTTTCTAGTGGTTTGTTTGGTATTGAATTGTTTCCAAACCATGACATGGACATATATACTCTTTTTTAGAATTGAACCTTTTAAATACATGTTTTCTTATAGATGATTGATTGTTTTTTACATAATAGTGATAAATCTTTAATAGGAGGTGAATATTGTTTCAAAATAATGGAAACATAATTGAAAATGTATCACCCCACGTTTTTCTAAAAATAAATAGAAATACATGGAACTTTTTTTTATGTAGATATTTATAACATGACTTTTAACATAATTTTTCTACTTCTATGTTTTGAATATCAAGAAACTGTCATCTACAATTGTGTTCAGTATGTTATTTGAAGTCTATTAGAACCAACTTGTTTTTTTGGTGAACAGTAACATATCCTTATGAATAGTCATATGAATAGTAATATGACCCTAATTAATTGTAAGTTTTACTATTATTGTATTTTATTAAGGCTTTAATATAATAGCATATAGGTTAAATTTTCATTGTGATATAGAAGTAGTTACAGAATTATTATTGTTAATTTTTGAATTAAGTATTATTTTATTTAGAAATTAAATTAATAATATTTAGAAAATTATTTTCAAAAAATGGAATTCAATTTTGAAATCTACATGTTGATAAATGGTTAGGGTGAATTTTGGGAATTTTTCTGATACACTTGATTTTTCGGTGAAGAGTAAAAAATACAGTTTTTAGTTTCGGTGTGTTAATGACATCATTAATGATATAATGATGATTTCATAAATCTGGTCGAATTATGTATATTTAAATAAGATGTGACGTGTCCCAAGTGGCTTCTAACATGGGCAATTACCATGGGCAAGCCCATGGTTTTTCAAATACCACTCTAGAGGTGTACCTTGAAAATTATAAAAATAATCCCTCACTTTTCCTACAAATACGAACTCTTCCCTTCATTGAATTCATTCCCAATTCTCCCTCAATGATTCCATGGTCTCCTTACCTTCATAGTAGTCCTCCCAAGGTTTCCTCCAGCCCCCAAGTTCCCAACCTTCATGTTCGAAGGGTTACTCTACAGGGTAAGAAAATTCTCAATTTCATTCTTTTTCCATTCATGTTCTCTTTTATGTGTTATATCTTTCAAGTTTCCATACCATGGTATTATTTTCTTCTTATTATTGATCTATTCTATATTATTATACATTTCTGGATTTGTGACCCTTTTCTCCTATCTTCTTAATGTTTTCTAAAACCCTGTCGCATGGCCGTTGGTCTACTGAATTTTTGTAACATATTTCTCACTTATTCTTTTATTTTTAGTTACTTCATTATTATTTCTTCATATATCTTTACCCAAGAGGCATGAAATCTCCATAAATCATGTATATTATGGATTTTATCATTTTATTGGAAAGTTACTCATCATTATTCTTCTCTTCTTCCACTTATTTACGGAATAAAAACATTGTCTGTGATGTGTCAAATTACCGACATCGTGGAAGATGTGATTTCAATTTTGATTAATTCGTTCAATTATAGTCATGAAACCATTTATATTGTTGAAATAGGTTATAATGTATGTGTTATGACTCACCCAGGGTTCTGTAATTATTTTGTAATCATGGTTCTAATTTATAAGAATAAACGAGGTTGTAATTATCAAAGAACCACTAAAATGATCTAAACGAACATCATTAATGTTTTAACTTATGAATCATACTCATATTTAAAATAAAAATGATAAATGGAATAAATTATGGTATTGGAAATATTTAAATACATTTCCATTCCAATTCTAGACTTTCACTTCCAATCAATAAGAACATCCATCATGAACCAATCTTGGAAGTCATGTTAAGAAATCACCAAAAAACAGTGCAAGGAGAAAAATACTAACAATTAAAGGTTGAAATGATGTTATTAAATGATAATATAAGATGTTATGAACATGAAAATGTTTCTGTATCATATTAATAACACTCTTTTAACCATTATAAAGGAGGTTTAAACAAGTTGGATGTAAGACAAACCTGAGGTAAGGTATTTCTTAACCTGATTTCCATTCTTTTGGTTACCCTTCTACTTCATTATTTACGTGCTATTTAAATTGTTTGTGTGATGGGTTATTTTTATATTATGTTTTATTATGTGTATTTACAGTATATATACACACTTAATCCACTCTATTATGTCTATCTTCAATTTTATGATATTTATAAGGGGCTTTTCATTAAAAATAATCTTTTAAAATTCAGTTTTACAAAATTCCAAAGCAATGTTTTTTATTGAATTATTCATATTTTGTGATTATGATTTGGTTCTTGGGAATTATTTATGAGGAAGAGTGGGACATGTATCTCCCTCAAATTCATTGGATATTAGTATGTTGGAGGTCAGCCATATGGTAAATCCCAGTGTAACGACGATGGTTACACAAAGTAAGGTACTTGTGAGGGTTACAAATTATAAGGTATCCAAGAATGGTTACAAGATTATATAATTAATGCCCCAAGATACCTTTATTATTATATGTATGTTCTCGTGTTTTTGTTTATCTTGTGTAAATCTCATGTTACACAAAGTAATTATATATGGGTGATTAGCATGTATTTTGAAACTGTTTTCATAGGTTATGAGTATTCATGGTCTAATTTACTCTTTACTTATTTTTCATCCCTTACTGAGATTTCGTGCTCAACCCATGTTTTCAATTGATTTTCACAGTTTAATGGATATGTAATAAAAATAAGGAATCCATGTTAAATGTTGAATAATTTTCAAGAATTCTTGCTAATGTTTTAATGTTTTATTGTTTTTTTAAATGGAAATTGTTTTTATGCTATCCACTCTGTAATAATGTGTTACGTTATGAATGTATTGTCCTAATTCTCTAAAGCTCTAAACTTGAAAAGATCTTCAATGTAAAAGGAAGTGTTTTATTGACTAAATTCAAGATTATGTATGTAATAAGGTCAGGTCCTTAAAGTTGGTATCAGAGGATGGTTTAGATAAATTTAGTGGTTAGGGTGATAAAAATAGAATACCATAAATGATTTTCACTCTATGTTTAATTTGATATGTCATAGAATTTAAAGATTTCCATTTCCCTTCATCTAAGACATTTTTGATCTGAATGGTTGTCTGCAGAAGGAATAGGGATGCTGAAGAGGAGAGGCACTAACAGAATGACATCCTTCCGGAACTACATCCTGGAATGGTAGGGATTAAAACTGAGCAGTTTGTGATAGTAATGGATCAGCTAATGCAGGAAATAAATGGTGGCGGAATCAATGCAGGAGAACCAATAGAGGTACCAAAATAAGAAATTACAGTAGTGGAACATTTTATGAGACAACAACCTTCTGCATTCAATGGATCTTCTGACCCAGTAGCAGCTAAGGGATGGATCAAAGAACTTGAAAATATATTTTATGTTATGGCATGTTCAGACAATCAAAAGGTAAGTCATTACATTTATTTTTTTGAATGGGAAGTTTATCAGTGGTGGTCAGTTGTAAAAAATAACAGGGTTTGAGAGGATTTTGGTGCCTTAGAGTGGGATTAATTTAAAATTATTTTTCTTGAAAAATATTTTCCTAAGGTGGTGAGACATAGAATGGAGAAGAACTTCCTTGAATTGAAACAGTAGGAGGAAGACTCAGTGGCTATGTATGAAGTCAAATTCACCCGTGAATTAAAATGTTATGAGAATCTTTTCTGATGTGATGAGAGGGTAGAGATGGAGTTTTTTATGATCATGTGCATTTTGGAAACAAAGAGAAGTAGAGTTCCCATTGGCAATAAATGGGTAAGAATAAACCAATGAAATCTGATGGTAAGAAAATACAATTTCTAGTTTGTGAAATGTGTGGAAAGAAACTGTAACGACCCAATCTTTTTGAGTAGTATATTAACTTACTCTTATTTATTTAATAATATGTTAATGGTTAATGCAGAAAGAGGCGTCGATGGATTCATCCAGTAGACTCAACCCTTACGAATCCCACTTATCAGAGCTTGGGAAGGAGGTAGCATCTGTGGGCTTCGCTTTGGACCAAGCCCAAGCCGAGCTCCAGCGTGTCAAGCTTGAACGAAAACGCTTGCAGGAGAAGTTCAAGTTAGTGGAGATTGCTACTAGGGCAATGTTATCTGAGACTCCCTCAGATTCTCTCACCACAGCACACCTTACACTTAGGTCTTATGCCAGTGTTATAAGGGGCTATGTGATGAGACCCTAGTTTCCTTGTGTAATCCTTTCGGGTGAATAAATTGAGATTTCTTCCTTTAGTGATGTTGTGAAATTTCAAATGTCTAGATAATTTTAGAATGTATTTTATTGATGAATTTTGAAAAAGGGATATTTTAAAATATTTATGTAAACCCTAAATAACTAATGATGTGTAATGATTTTCAAAAAATGGTCTTCTACAAAAGTGTTCAGTAAGGAATTTGGAGTCTAATAAGATCAACTTAATTTTTGATGAATAGTAAATTATGAATAGTGATTTTACGCTTAGGATTAGTAATGTGACCAAATGGATTAGTAATTTCACTCAAAGAAAGTTTTAATATAATTTAGACACCTAGGATAAGTAATGTGATTCAATAAAATGGTTAAATAACGGTTTCATAAATTATTATTCAAGTATTAGTTTTTTTCAGATGAATATTGTTTTTTAATTAAAAATTTAATTAAAAATAATTAGAAAATTATTTTTATAAAAAGGCCTTTATTTTTGAACTCAGAGCATCGATATTATGTTAAGGTAATTTTTGGGGATTTTTCTGAAAAAAGTGAATTTTCGATGAATAGTGTTTTTATTTAAAAATTAAATTAAAAATATTTAGAAAATTATTTTTATAAAATGGATTTCATTTTTGAAATCAGAGCATTGATATTTGGTTAAGGTGAAATTTTGGGGTTATTCTGAGAAAGTTGAATTTTCAGTGAATAGTAAAAATACAGTTTTAGGGTTTCGGTATGTTTAATGACATCATAATGGTGTAATGATGATGTCATGAGATCTTTTGAGGGTTGGCCGGCCAAGGGTGATGAATTATTGTTTTGGGGGCCCCATGTGGCCTAACTCCATGATAAATGCCATGGGAGATCACATGGGTTTGAGAAAAGCACATGTGAGGTGTCCCTTGGCCATTAATGCTTTGTCCCCTCAACTTTCCCTATAAATACCCACCCTTTCCTCCCTTAGTTTTCACTCCCAACTCTCCCCCAACGAAGTTCTGGTCTTCTTACCTTCCAAGGATTCCTCCCAAGGTGCCCCCAAGCCCTCAAGGTCCAATCCTTTGAGTTTCAAGAATCACATTTTAAGGTAAGGGATCCGACCCCTCTCTTTCTTTTCATGTAATCTCTTTTATGTCATTCCTATTATGCTCCTTGTTTTTATGTGAGAGGATGTTATTTTATATTTCTCTTACTGCCCTTTCATGTTTATATGATGAGAGATCCCCTCTTACTCTCATCATTTCGTTTTATGAAAGTTTAAGTGACGCCGTTAGGCTGCCGAATGTTTAAGTGATTCTTTCACCCTTCTCATTTTTCAAGTTCGATTTTCATGTCCAATCTTTCAAGTTCCTTTTTATTCTGTTGGGGTATGATCTCTATATCTATCATACTGATCTCTTATGATCATATGATGAGAGACCCTATTTTATTTGTTCAATTCATTTTTGTTGAAGTTTAAGTGACGCTGTTAGGCTGCCGAATTTTCATAAGAGAAATCAGATTTTTGTCTTCCTTCCATGTTTTTCATTTCAATTGGTATGTCCTTGAAATTTCATCACCATGTCCATATATCCTTCTTACTCAGTCCCTCTACCTTTTTATGGGTCAATTATGATTGTTCAACCCATGTCCCCTCTCTTTTCAAAGTTTCTAAAACCTTGTAACATAGCTGTTATGCTGCAGAATTTTCGTCTCAAAATGCCTCTCTTTTCTCAAAATTATTTTATGTTTTAAAGTGAATACTCAAAGCTCCTATTTCTAAAGGGTTATTCACATATATATATAAATTTTCTATTTTAAATTCTTGTATTTACATACATGATACCCGCTTTCCCTTTCCGTGGGGTTAAAGTAACGTAAAGATCATGTCTTTAAAGCAGTTTTTAAAACGTTATGATTATGAAATGAAACCCATTTATTTTATGCTATATGGGTTATTTATGAAATGTTTGATGATGATATATGTGGCTCACATGAAAATAAAGACAAATTTAAGGGTGCTCCCTGATAGCGCTCCAATGCATTGGGTAAAGACTTAATCTCTAGAGATGACCATTTTAACGACGCCTTGGTGAATAACCTTGGTAATTTTTAACGACACCTTGGGGATGGACCTTGGTGAAACGAAACGATTGTCAATATTAAATGTTGTAGCCACATCTTCAAGTTATGGAAAATGATTATTTTTATTATGATGTATCTCATGATTTCTTTCTCATGCCTTAAAGTTCTTTTCATGTCCTTATTGAAGTACCTCAAGTTCACTTGTAAAATGTTTCTCTTGTTTCCCTTACTGGGCCTTCTGCTCACCCTTTCTTTTGATGTATGTCCCCAGGTTATGAGATGCATAATGAACATAGGATGAACTAAAGGATAAGCCTTTCAAGTGTTTAAGAAGAATGTTTTATGTTTTTTTTATGTATTTTGTTCCTGGTTTCCAAGACACTAGACCTTAAAGATCCTCAGTTATGTGTAATCTAATGAAAGTTTTTGTTATAAAATGGCGGGATGCTATAGTTGGTATCAGAGGATGGTTTAGTTATTTGTGGAAATTAGGATATAAAAACTTTAGGAAGAACCCTATAGAAAAGTTTAAATATAGGAAAACTTCCTGGTATTTTGGTAAGTATTGAGTAAGTGGTCTATCAAACAAATACATCCCTGTCTGGATACGACCAGGTAGAGGCGGCTCTGGCACAGATGTACATAGGGGTAAAACCCGAAAACACCGCTTTGAGCTAGACTCGAACGGGAACTGGTGCACGATAACGGGCCTTGCTGCACTCTTGGTTACGACACTCCCGGGGGATATGTTTGGTTAATCACATGCTTTTTATGAATCATTATGAAGGAATTATAGAGAACTGTTATTGTCTAAGCACTAATTCTTAGTTAAAAGATTCATAAATGAAATAAGTTTCTCACTAAGGTTTTATTCTTTTAGAAAATGGCGGGCAATAGGAGAAACCGTGCCGATGGTGACCGCAATGCACCATGTGCTGACGGCCCTCCGATGGAAGCCGGAATGGAAACATTCATGCGAATGATGAACCAACTGACTCAAGTTATGAGTAATAACTTGAATCAAGCTGAGAGGCCGACCTCACCACGAAGGGAACAACACTCTGTTGAGTCCTTCATGCGTCAGCGACCGCCAACATTCAGTGGATCTACTGACCCGTTGGTTGCGGAACAATGGATAAGCTCCATTGAAAAGATCTTTTCTGTACTTCATTGTTCGGAACAAGAAAAGGTCACCCCTGCTGTTTACCGCCTGGAGGGAGAAGCTGATCAGTGGTGGTCACTGATCAAAAACACGAAGCCACGAGGAGAGATAGAAGCTTTGGAGTGGGAAGAATTTCGGGGAATTTTCCTTAACAAGTATTTCCCTCGTTCCATGAGAACGAGAATGGAGAAAGAGTTTCTCGAGCTGAAGCAGAAGGAGAACGAATCTGTCGAAAGCTACGAGATGAACTTCACAAGGCTTTCACGTTATACCTCAAGCTTTGTCATGGACCCTAATGGGAAGGTTGATAGATTCTTTGGCGGACTACGACCTCATCTGCGGAAGAATCTAGCCAACAGGGACTATGATAGCTATGAAGAAATAGTTCGAAGTGCTATGAAAGTAGAGCTGGAGTTTGGTGAGACATAGTGGTCTCATAAGACAAATGAAAAGAAGAGATTGTTGGAGCCCAGTTTAGGGAAGTCTTTTGATCAGGGAAGAGGTGGAAAGCAAATGCAACTTACCACATGCAATAAATGTGGGAAGAATCATCTGGGGAACTGCTTGAACGGAAGTGGCAAGTTCTACAAGTGTGGAAGAGGAGGCCATATTGCTCGGAATTGTCATAGTGAGGTGAAGCCTCAGCTTCCCAACACTAACGACAGAGGAAAGATGGTTCTAGCCCTACCCGAAGTCACATGCTTCAAGTGTGGACAACTTGGGCACTTTGCTAACCAATGTCCCAATCCGAGGGCGGTGGAGGGGAATCACCACCAACCTCAACAGAGGCCAAGAGAGCAAGGTCGTGCTTTCGCTATCACAACAGCTGAAGTTGAAGTCCCGAACGATGTGGTAGCAGGTACTCTTGTTGTCCTCTCAAAACTAGCAAGTACTTTATTTGATTCTGGTTCTACGCATTCCTTTATTTCCTCCAAGTTTGCAAGGAATATAGAATCAATCCCCGAACTGCTAGAGGTAGAGTTGTCTGTCAAGACTCCAAGTGGGATTATCCTTGCATCAACAGTATTTAGAGACTCTAGTGTTTACTATGGTGAGCACAATCTTATCGCAAATCTAGTAGTCATTCCCATGATGGAATTCGACATTATACTAGGGATGGACTGGCTCTCAAAGTATAATGCTAAGATCAAATGCAGAAGTAAGGAAATCTCAGTAGTCTTGAATGAACGACCTACAGTTATCTTCCAAGGAGAGATATCCCGAACTGATCCCTATCTAGAAGCACCTCCTATAGCTTTCTTTATGGAGTTAATCGGTGATGAGGAAGAAGGGAAAGGGAGCATACAAATTTAAGATGTTCCGATTGTTCAGGAATACATGGATGTATTTCCTGAGGAGTTACCTGGACCTCCCCCAGAGAGAGAGGTAGAGTTCTCCATTGAACTCGTACCTAGGTCCCAACCGATATCAAAGACTCCGTATAGAATGGCAAATGTGGTGCTAGAGGAGCTAAAGAAACAACTCCAAGACTTGTTGGAGAAGGGGTTTATCCGACCGAGTGTGTCTCCTTGGGGAGCACCAGTTCTCTTTGTGAAGAAGAAGGATGGATCAATGCAGATATGCATTGATTATAGAGAACTGAATGGGATCACAGTGAAGAAAAGATACCCTCTTCCAAGAATTGATGATTTATTTGACCAACTTCGTGGGGCTCAATTCTTCTCTAAGATTGACCTTCGATCTGGTTATCATCAACTGAGGGTGAAGAAGGAAGATATTCCAAAGACTGCCTTCCGATCAAGATATGGGCATTATGAGTTTACTGTTATGCCCTTCGGCTTGACTAATGCTCCTGCTATTTTCATGGATTTGATGAATAGAGTCTTTAAGGACTACCTTGATAACTTTGTGGTAGTTTTTATTGATGATATTTTGATATATTCAAAAAGTCGTGAGGAGCATGAAGATCATCTAAGGGTTATATTGAAAACTCTGCGGAAGGAGAGGCTCTTTGGGAAGTTCAGCAAGTGTGAGTTTTGGTTACAGCAGGTGGCTTTCTTGGGGCACATCGTAACCAATGAAGGAATCTCGGTTGACCCTGCAAAGACAATGGTTGTGGAGGAGTGGCCTCAACCCACAACAGTAACTGAGATTCGTAGTTTCCTTGGTTTAGCAGGATATTATAGGAGGTTTGTGAAAAACTTTTCACGGCTTTCTAATCCACTAACCAAGTTGACTCGAAAAGGGGTTAAGTTCATCTGGACATAGGAATGTGAGGAAAGTTTCCAAGAGTTGAAGAAGAGATTGGTTACAGCACCTGTGTTAACACTACCCTCTATCGGAGAAGGATTCGTTATTTTTAGCGATGCATCTCTGAAAGGGCTTGGGTGCGTCCTCATGCAGAATGACAAGGTAATTGCTTATGCATCTCGACAGTTGAAGATTCATGAGCAGAATTATCCTACGCATGATCTAGAGCTGGTGGCAGTTGTTTTTGCTCTAAAGATATGGAGGCACTATCTTTATGGGGAGAAGTGTGATATATACACTGACCACCAAAGTCTAAAGTATATTTTCACATAGAAAGAATTGAACATGAGACAAAGGAGATGGTTGGAGCTTATTAAAGACTATGATTGTTCAATTCATTATCACCCGGGAAGAGCAAACAAAGTTGCGGATGCATTAAGCAGGAAAGATCCTGTTGTTTTGGCAACAATGAGGATCTTAGGAGATCCCTTGATTAAAGATCTAGTAAAACTGGACATGGGAATTATAAAGAAAGGGACATCATCAACCCTATTCCAAATGATTTTTCAACCTTCATTACTAGAGAGGATCAAGAAGGATCAAAAAGAAGATCCTTTGCTGTAGGAGAAGTTTTAGGCTGTAAAGGATGGGAAGTTCCCTGATTTCAATATTGATCAAGAAGGTGTATTGAAATTTTGTACAAGACTATGTGTCCCATCTATTCTGGAGATAAAGAAAGAACTGATGGATGAAGCTCATAGCTCTACATTCTCTATACACCCGGGAAGCACTAAGATGTATAGAGACCTTCGTGATCATTATTGGTGGGATAACATGAAGAGGGAGATTGCTGATTACACTACAAGGTGCCTGGTGTGTCAGCAAGTAAAGGCAGAAAGACAACTTCCTAAGGGGGTATTACAACCACTACCCATACCAGTATGGAAGTGGGATAATATCACAATGGACTTTGTAACTGGTCTCCCAAAAACATCCAAAGGAAACAACGCGATATGGGTTATTGTGGACCGTCTCACCAAGACAGCCCATTTTATCTCTATTCGGGAAGATTTCTCTCTGGATCAGCTTGCCAAGATATACGTGAAGGACGTGGTAAGGCTGCATGGGGTACCACTATCCATCGTATCTGATCGTGACCCAAGATTCACATCAAAATTCTGGAGAAGTCTTCAGCATGCTCTGAATACTGAATTGAATTTTAGTACGGCCTATCATCCTCAAACTGATGGCCAATCTGAAAGGACTATTCAGACACTCGAAGACATGCTGAGATTATGCTCAATGGAATTTAAAGGTGGATGGGATCAACACCTCCCATTAGTTGAGTTCTCCTATAACAATAGCTTCCATTCGAGTATTCAGATGGCACCCTATGAAGCTCTGTATGGAAAGCGGTGTAGAACTCCTACTTGTTGGGATGAAACTGGTGAGAGGAAGCTTCTTGGGCCTGATCTTGTGCAAGAAATGACAGAACAAGTTCATGCCATCCAACAACACATAAAAGCTGCCCAGAGTCGGCAGAAGAGCTATGCTGACAATCGACGAAGAGACTTGGAGTTTGGTGTTGGTGACAAAGTCTTCCTTCGAATTTCTCCATGGAAGAGAGTCATGCGGTTTGGGAAGAAAGGGAAGCTCAGCCCTAGGTACATTGGCCCCTATGAAATCCTTGATCGCATAGGAGAAGTGGCCTATCGTCTAGCACTTCCACCGAACCTAGCTCAAGTTCATGATGTCTTCCATGTATCTCTCTTGAGGAATTACATACCCGACCCTTCGCATGTACTGAACCCAGAGGTGGTACAACTTGAACATGACCTCTCTTATGAGGAGCAGCCAGTGGAGATCTTAGACCGTAGAGACAAGGTTCTACGAAACAAGACTACACACCTTGTGAAAGTGTTGTGGAGGAATCATAAGTACGAAGAAGCGACTTGGGAGCCCGAGGAAACGATGAAGCAAAAGTACCCTCACCTTTTCGACTAGGCCTCAAGTGTAAATTTCGGGGATGAAATTTCTTAAGGGGGGAAGAATGTAACGACCCAATCTTTTTGAGTAGTATATTAACTTACTCTTATTTATTTAATAAGATGTTAATGGTTAATGCAGAAAGAGGAGTCGATGGCTTCATCCAGTAGACTCAACCCTTACGAAGCCCACTTATCAGAGCTTGGGAAGGAGGTAGCATTTGTGGGCTTCTCTTTGGACCAAGCCCAAGCCGAGCTCCAGCATGTCAAGGTTGAACGAAAATGCTTGCAGGAGAAGTTCAAGTTAGTGGAGATTGCTACTAGGGCAATGTTATTTGAGACTCCCTCAGATTCTCTCACCATAGCACACCTTACACTTAGGTCTTATGCCAGTGCTATAAGGGGCTATGTGATGAGACCCTAGTTTCCTTGTGTAATCCTTTCGGGTGAATAAATTGAGATTTCTTCCTTTAGTGATGTTGTGAAATTTCAAATGTCTAGATAATTTTAGAATGTATTTTATTGATGAATTTTGAAAAAGGGATATTTTAAAATATTTATGTAAACCCTAAATAACTAATGATGTGTAATGATTTTCAAAAAATGGTCTTCTACAAAAGTGTTCAGTAAAGAATTTGGAGTCTAATAAGATCAACTTAATTTTTGATGAATAGTAAATTTTGAATAGTGATTTTACGCTTAGGATTAGTAATGTGACCAAATGGATTAGTAATTTAACTCAAAGAAAGTTTTAATATAATTTAGACACCTAGGTTAAGTAATGTGATTCAATAAAATGGTTAAATAACGGTTTCATAAATTATTATTCAAGTATTAGTTTTTTTCAGATGAATAGTGTTTTTTAATTAAAAATTTAGTTAAAAATAATTAGAAAATTATTTTTATAAAAAGGTCTTTATTTTTGAACTCAGAGCATCGATATTATGTTAAGGTAATTTTTGGGGATTTTTCTAAAAAAAGTGAATTTTCGATGAATAGTGTTTTTATTTAAAAATTAAATTAAAAATATTTAGAAAATTATTTTTATAAAATGGATTTCATTTTTGAAATCAGAGCATTGATATTTGGTTAAGGTGAAATTTTGGGGTTATTCTGAGAAAGTTGAATTTTCAGTGAATAGTAAAAATACAGTTTTAGGGTTTTGGTATGTTTAATGACATCATAATGGTGTAATGATGATGTCATGAGATCTTTTGAGGGTTGGCCGGCCAAGGGTGATGAATTATTGTTTTGGGGGACCCATGTGGCCTAACTCCATGATAAATGCCAAGGGAGATCACATGGGTTTGAGAAAAGCACATGTGAGGTGTCCCTTGGCCATTAATGCTTTGTCCCCTCACTTTCCCTATAAATAACCACCCTTTCCTCCCTTATTTTTCACTCCCAACTCTCCCCCAACGAAGTTCGGGTCTTCTTACCTTCCAAGGAGTCCTCCCAAGGTGCCCCCAAGCCCTCAAGGTCCAATCCTTTGAGTTTCAAGAGTCACATTTTAAGGTAAGGGATCCGACCCCTCTCTTTCTTTTCATGTAATCTCTTTTATGTCATTCCTATTATGCTCCTTTTTTTATGTGAGAGGATGTTCTTTTATATTTCTCTTACTGCCCTTTCATGTTTATATGATGAGAGATCCCCTCTTACTCTCATCATTTCGTTTTATGAAAGTTTAAGTGACGCCGTTAGGCTGCCGAATGTTTAAGTGATTCTTTCACCCTTCTCATTTTTCAAGTTCGATTTTCATGTCAAATCTTTCAAGTTCCTTTTTATTCTGTTGGGGTATGATATCTATATCTATAATACTGATCTCTTATGATCATATGACGAGAGACCCTATTTTATTTGTTCAATTCATTTTTGTTGAAGTTTAAGTGACGCCGTTAGGCTGCCGAATTTTCATAAGAGAAATCAGATTTTTGTCTTCCTTCCATGTTTTTCATTTCAATTGGTATGTCCTTGAAATTGCATCACCATGTCCATATATCCTTCTTACTCAGTCCCTCTAACTTTTTATGGGTCAATTATGATTGTTCAACCCATGTCCCCTCTCTTTTCAATGTTTCTAAAACCTTGTAACATAGCTGTTATGCTGCAGAATTTTCGTCTCAAAATGCCTCTCTTTTCTCAAAATTATTTTATGTTATAAAGTGAATACTCAAAGCTCCTATTTCTAAAGGGGTATTCACATATATATATAAATGTTCTATTTTAAATTCTTGGATTTACATACATGATACCCGCTTTCCCTTTCCGTGGGTTTAAAGTAACGTAAAGATCATGTCTTTAAAGCAGTTTTTAAAACGTTATGATTATGAAATGAAACCCATTTATTTTATGCTATATGGGTTATTTATGAAATGTTTGATGATGATATATGTGGCTCACATGAAAATAAAGACAAATTTAAGGGTGCGCCCTGATAGCGCTCCAATGCATTGGGTAAAGACTTAATCTCTAGAGATGACCATTTTAACGACGCCTTGGTGAATAACCTTGGTAATTTTTAACGACACCTTGGGGATGGACCTTGGTGAAACGAAACGATTGTCAATATTAAATGTTGTAGCCACATATTCAAGTTATGGAAAATGATTATTTTTATTATGATGTATCTCATGATTTCTTTCTCATGCCTTAAAGTTCTTTTCATGTCCTTATTGAAGTACCTCAAGTTCACTTGTAAAATGTTTCTCTTGTTTCCCTTACTGGGCCTTCTGCTCACCCTTTCTTTTGATGTATGTCCCCAGGTTATGAGATGCATAATGAACATAGGATGAACTAAAGGAGAAGCCTTTCAAGTGTTTAAGAATAATGTTTTATGTTTTTTTTATGTATTTTGTTCCTGGTTTCCAAGACACTAGACCTTAAAGATCCTCAGTTATGTGTAATCTAATGAAAGTTTATGTTATAAAATGGCGGGATGCTATAGAAACACCCAGGGGAATGTCTTAGCAAAACTGGGAAGTGGTTTAAATGTGGTATGTTTGGACATATGGCTAGATATTGTGACAATAATGATCCAAAGACTAATCCCGATAAGTAGACTGTAAAGTGTTTTAAATGTGGTTAAATTGGTCATTATGAAAATGCCTGCCCAAAGGGAGATCCGAATGATGCAAAGAATGCAGACTACAAGAAGAATGGTGTAGTGAGATCCATTGCGACTACGTTAGCAAATGTTGGGCCATAAATTGAAGTTGTATCAAGTACTTTGTTTGTTCACTTAGATTTTGTTAAAGTTTTGTTTTATATGGGGTCTACACATTCCTTCATCTCTGATAAATTTTATGGTAAATTGGAAATATCACCCTAAAAATGAGACCTGAACTTGTGGTTAAAATAACAGGGAAAAATCTTATAGTAAAGAGGAATTATAAGATTCATTCTATTGTGGTATTTTGAAGGACATTACCTGAAATCCATATTATTTTACCCTTAGTTGAGTTTGATGTTATTCTAGGAATGGACTAGCTTTTGAATTATCAAGCTAAGATTGACTGTAGAGATAAAGAAGTTGTTTTTCAGAAAGAGTTTCATTTTGTATACAAGAATGAACCCATACAATTGATAACATATTGGGAAGTTGAGAAACTATTGAAATATGGAGATGAATGTCATCTTGATTATGTTGTTGAAAACAAGGGAACTATTCAAATTAATGATGTGCCTGTGGTAAATGAATACATTGATGTTTTTCCTGATGAGTTACCCAGTGTCATACCTGATCGACAAGTCGAATTCACAATTTACATAGTTCTTAATTCCAATCCAATTTCATAACCCCCATATCGTATGGCTCCAATAGAACTTCTTGAATTGAAAATTTTGTTGCAAGATTTTCTTAAAAAAGGCTTCATTCATCCTAGCACTTCACCATGGGAATCCCCTGTTTTGTTTGTTAAAAAGAAATATGGTTCCACGAGACTTTGCATTGATTATAGAGCTTTTAATAACATCATTGATAAAAATAAGTATCCTTTGTCACATATCGGGGAATTTTTTGATCAGCTCTCGAGAGATCAGTACTTTTCCAAGATTGAATTGAGATTCGGATACCATCAATTGAAGGTGAAGGAAGATGAAATCCCGAAAACAACCTTTCGTACTAGATATGGGCATTATGGATTTTTTGTTATGTCATTTTGATTAACTAATTCACATGATGTATTCAGGAATCTTATGAATAAAGTATTCCATGAGTTCTTGGATAAGTTTTTAGTTGTATTTATTGATGACATTCTGGTATTTTCTAAAAAAAGAGGAGAATGAAAAACATCTAAGGGTTGTTTTGAAAACATTAAAAGAAATGAAACTATAAGGAAAATTCATCAAGTGTTATTTTTTGTTGCAAATGATTTATTTTCATTGGAACATTATAAATAAGTATGGAAAAATAGTTGATCCTAACAAAAAAAGTAGTTTATGAATGGACAAGTCCCACAAATGTTATAGGGATTCATAGTTTTCTTAGGTTATCATGTTATTATAGAAGGTTTGTTAATAATTTTTCATAGTTATCTAGCATGATAACTTAGTTAAAATTGAAAGGGGTTAAATTTGTTAGGATAAAGTAATGTGATGTTTGTTTTTAGAAACTGATGAAGAGATTGGTGAATGCTCCAGTTTTGGACTTAACTTCCCGAAATGGGGAGTTTGTCATCTACAATGATTCTTCTTTGAAGGGACATGGTTGTGATTTGATTCAGAATGATCAGGTAATTGCCTATGATTCGAGACAACTAAACCTCATGAGAAAAATTATCCAACACATGATTTGGAATTGGTAGCTGTGGTTTTGGATTTGAAAATTTGGAAGCATCATCTATACGGAATCAAATTCCAAATATATACTGACCATAAAAGTCTAAAGTATATATTCACTCAGAAGGAATTAAACATGAGAGAGAGAAGATGGCTAGAACTGATAAAGGATTATGATTTCATGATCAATTACCATCATGAAAAAGCAAAGAATGTGTAAGATTACTTGATTTAGAAACATCATGTATAATTAACCATGTTACGTTTGGAACATGATCACTTGATTAATTATTTGATGAATTTTGGATTAGAAGTTGTCGGTGTAAGGAATACATCTGTTTTGTTTCAGGTTTCAGTGTAGTCATTGTTGTAAGACAGAATTAAGCGAGCGCAGAAGGAAGACTGTGAGCTACAGAAAAAGGTAGAATTGGTTAAAATTGGAAGTTTGCAGAATTTAAAAATGATAAATTTTGTGTTTTACGATTTGGAAAAAGGTTTTCTGTGCCTACTGATTCTCAGTTAAAGAAAGATTTGTTATGCGAAGCTCATAGTTCTCCATGTTCTGTTCATCCTGGAATTAATAATATGTACAGTGACCTTCGGGAGTATTATTGGTGGGATGGAATGAAAAGAGATATTGCTAATTTTACCATGAAATGTTTGATGTGTCAACAGGTTAAAGTAGAGAAGCAGTTACCGAAGGGGATGCTTCAGCCTTTGTCAGTGCCAGAGTGGAAATAGAAGAATGTATCAATGTACATTGTGGTGGGACTACCAAAGACTACTTGAGGTAACAATGTGATTTTGGTTATTCTTGATCTTCTAACAATGTATGTACAATTTCATGCTATTCGAGATACAATTACTTTGGACCATCTTTCTTGATTTTATCTCAAGGAGATTGTCAGGTTACATGGAGTTCCTCTTTCCATTGTATCTCACTGAGATCCCAGGTTTCCTTATAACTTTTGGAAGGGACTTCATAAGTCGTTGGGCACATAGTTAAATTTTAGTACATCTTTTCATCCTCAATCAGATGGGCAGTCAAAACGAACGATTCAAACTTTGGAGGATATGCTTCGAGCTTGTTCAAAAGACTATCATGGAAGTTGGGATCAACATCTTTATTTAGTTGAGTTTTCTTAAAATAACAGTTTTCATTCCAGTATTCAGATGGCACCTTTTGAGACCTTTTATGGGAAGCAGTGTCAGACTCCAACATTTTGGGATGATGTCGGTGAAAGATAGTTGATAGGGACATAATTAGTAGAAGAAGTGGCTGAGATTGTGAGGATGATCCAGCAGCACATGAGGACAACTCAGAGCAAGTAGTAAAGTTATGCAGATAACAAAAGGAAAGACTTCTCTTCGAGGTAGGTGACCATGTTTTCCATCAAATATCTCCTTAGAAAAGTGTGATGCATTTCGGTAAGAAATGGAAGCTAAGTCCACAGTTCATCAGTCCTTTTGAAATCTTGGAGAATGTTGGTAGAATTGCATACCACGAAGCTTTTCCTCCGAGCTTGTTTTAGGTACACAATGTTTTTAATGTTTCGATGTTGAGAATGTTTGTGCCAAATTCATCACATGTCTTGAGCCCACAAGCAGTTCATCTTGAAGAGAAACTTTCTTATGAAGATAAACCAGTTCAAATTCTTGATCGAAGGGAACATGTATTGCGAAATAAGGTAATCCACCAGGTAATGGTTTTTTGGAGAAACCACATAGTTGAAGAAGTAACATGGGAGTCTGAAAATTCTATGAGAGAAAAAGACCCTCAGTTGTTTAATAAGTAAATAAAATTTTGAGGATGCAATTTTAAGAAAGTGGGGATAATGTAACACCCCATGTTTTTCTAAAAATAAATAGAAACTAATGGAACTTTGTTTTAAGTAGATATTTATATCCATCCTTTTAACATAATTTTTCCACTTCTATGTTTTAAATTTCAAGAAACTATCATCTACAATTGTGTTCAGTATGTTATTTGGGGTCTATTGGAACCAACTTTTTTTTTCTTGTGAACAGTAAGATACCTTTATGAATAGTAATATGAATAATAATATGACACTAATGAATATTATTTTTTACAATTATTTTATTTTATTATGGCTTTAAGATAATAGCATCTAGGTTAATTTTTCATTGTGATATAGAAGTAGTTACATAATTAGAATTGTTAATTTTTCAATTAAATATGATTTTATTTAAAAATTTAATTAAAACTATTTAGAAAATTATTTTCCAAAAATGGACTTCATTTTTGAAATCAACACTTTGATAAATGGTTAGGGTGAATTTTGGGAATTTTTCTAAAACAGTTGATTTTTCGGTGAATAGTAAAAAATACAGTTTTTAGTTTCGGTGTGTTAATGACATCATTAATGATATAATGATGATATCATAAATCTGGTAGAATTATTTATAGTTAAATAATATGATAGGTGTCCCATGTGTCATATACCATGGTAAAATACCATGGGCAAGCCCATGGTTTTTCAAATACCACTAATGAGGTGTCCCTTGAAAATTATTAAAATAATCCCACACTTTTCCTATAAATACCAACTCTTCCCTTTATTTAATTATTTCCCAATTCTCCCTCAATTAATTTATGGAATCCTTACATTCATATTAGTCCTCAAAAGATTTACTCAAGCCCCCAAGGTCCCAACCTTCATGTTCTAAGGGTTACTCTACAAGGTATGAAAAATCTCAATTTCTTTCTTTTTTAAATTCAAGTAATCTTTTATGTGGTATATCTTTCAAGTTTCCAGAACATGTTATTATTTGATTCTTATTATTGATCTATTCTGTATTATTAGTCATTTTAAGATGGTTTACCCTTTTCTCCTCTCTTTTTATTGTTTCTAAAACCCTATCGCATAGCCGTTGGGCTGCCGAATATTTGTAAGAGATTTCTCACTTATTCTTTTATTTTGAGTTTCTTCCTTTTTATTTATTCATATATCCTTCCCAAATAGGCATGAAATCTCCATATATCATGTATATTCTAGATTTTATCATGTTTATGGAAAATTACTCATCATAATTCTTCTCCTCTCCCACTTATTTAAGGAATACAAACATTGTATGTGATGTTTCGAATTATAGACATCGTGGAAGATGTGATTTAAATTTACATTAATTCTTTCATGTATGGTCATGAAACCATTTATTTGGTTTCACCAGGTTATAATATATGTTTCATGACCCACCCATGGTTCTGGAATTCTTTTTGACCCATTGTTCAAATATATAATATTAAATGAGGTTGTTATTATCAAAGAACCACTAAAATTATCTTAACGAACATTAGTAATGTTTTAACTTATGAATCATCCTCATATTAAACATCAAAATGATAAATGGTATAAATTATGGTACTGGAAATATTTAAATACCTTTCCATTCCAATTCTGGACTTTCACTTCCAATCAACAAGAACATCCATCATGAACCAATCTTGGAAATCATGTTAAGAACTCACCCACAAACAGTGCAAGGAGAAAAATACTAATAATTAATGGTTGAAATGATGTTATGAAATGGTAATATAAGATGTTATAAAAATTAAAATGTTTCTGTAAAATATTAATAACACTCTTTTAACCATTATACAGGTGGTTTAAAAAAGTTGTAAGTAAGACAAAACCAAGGTAAGGGAATTCATAACCTAATTTCCATTTTTTGGGTTAACCTTCAACTTAATTGTTTATATGATATTTAAATTGTTTGTGTGATGGGTTATATTTATATTATGTTTTATTATATTTATTTACAGTATATATACATACTCCATCCACTCTATTAAGTTTTCATTCAATTGTATGATATTTAAAACGGGATTTTCTTTAAAAATCCTCTTTCAAAATTCAGTTTTATGAAATTCCAAAGAAATATTTTTATGGAATTATTCATATTGTATGATTATATTTTGGTTGTGGGAAATTATTTATGATGATGGTTGGGACCTATATCTCCCTCAAATTCATTGGGTATGATTAAGTTGGAGGTCGGCCGTATGGTTACTCCAAGTGTAACTACGATGGTTACACAAAGTAAGGTAGCCATGAGGGTTACAAATTATAAGGTAGCCCTGAATGGTTACAAGATTATATATGTAATACACCAAGATACATGTATGATTATATTTATGTTCTTAGGTTTTTGTGTATCTTGTGTAAATCTCATGTTACATGATGTAAGTATATATAACCATGTCTTTTGAAAATGTTTTCATACATTACGAGTATTCATGGACTAATGTGCTCTTTCCTTCTTTTTCATCCCTTACTGAGCTTTCATACTCATCCCAATTTTGTAAATTATTTTCAAAAGTTAATGGATGTCTAAGACAAAGAAAGATCCCATGTTATATGTTGAATAATTTTCAAGAAGTCAGGTTTAAGTTTTAATGTTTTATTTTTTTTAAATGGAAATTGTTTTTACAGTATCCACTCTGTAATAATGTGTTACGTTATAAATTTAATCTCCTAATTCTATAAAGCTCTAAATTTGAAAAGATATTCAATGAAAAGGAAGTGTTTTCTTGGCTAAATTCAAGATTATGTATGTAATAAGGTCGGGTCCTTATAGAAAATGTTATCACTGATTCACCCCTCCCCCTCTCAGTAATACAATGATTTTGGATAAGAGATATCAGTTGATATACCAAGCACATATTTTTGTATATAACAATCTCCCATTTTATATTATCCCACTAAAAAAGCACATGAAGGTCCATATAAATTTTAGTTCATCGAGGAAGTATTGATAAATTATGGTTATTTGATTCTTCCATCATGTTCTTCTTCCTCTATCTGATATATGTGGTATATAGCCTTGTGGAAAATTTCAATATATCCTCTTCATAAAAAATGAACTTAGGAAATTTCCATTTGTTCATAGTCACTACCCAGTTTTCAATAAAATGATACTCTATATGCACACTCATGATAAATTATACTAATTATTGTTGAGAAATAATTTGTTGTATAATTAATGATGATACTTACCATATGATTCCTGTGTCCAATTTTACATGGTCCTTGGTCAATGAATCTCTTTGAACCCTCATCATTTATAACAAAATATAGACTTTCCTTCTTAATACATCAACAAAATTATTTACTCTTTTTGGGTGATAATGAATTGAATATACACAGTCTTTAAGAAGATCCAACCACCTCCATCTTCTCATGTTCAATTCAATTTATTTAAATATAATCTTTAAACTCTATTGTAATGTTTATATATCACATTTTTTACTTAAAGAGAGCGCATTAATATTTTTAGATAAATTATTACTGCATCTTATACCATGTCATGCATAGGATAATTCTTCCCATTAATTTTTAACTATCTAAATTCATAAGTGATCACCCATTAAATTTTCATTAGGACACCACAATTCCTTTTATAAATTCATCACCATAAATAAGAAATATGTCTCTAATAGTGGGTATAGTTAGCATATGTACATAAAGAAATCTATTATTTAGTTCCTGGAAACTTTCTTCAAACAGATTTTTCCATATAATCTTTTTTACTATTCATGTTATTAGGGGTTGATGGATTAGAAATTCATGAAATTTTTTTTCATAACCCTTTTATAATATCTTGTTAACCCAAGGAAATTACAAATATCTTTTACAATTTTAAGATGACGATACTTCTCTATGACCTTTGTTATGGCATGGTCAAATGTGACTCTTTAATTGGTTACCATATTACCCAAGAATGAAACTTGTTGTAACTAGAATTAAAATGTCAGAAAGTCTAAAAATATATTCAAATATACTTAATAAAAACTACCATGAATTTATCAAGGTTTTAATTATAGTATATATTCCCCAAATCCAAAAATATTCTAGGAGAATTAGTCAAGTATAATGGAAAAAACACATAAATATCATATATTATTTTGAAGGCATCATTTAGAATATCGTCTTTTTCACCAACTATTGATGATACCTAGATTAGAGGTTAGTCATGGAGAAACAATTGAGCCTCGTGAAGATGGTCAAATAAATTATCAATCCTTGGTTGTGTTTACATGTTCATTATTGTAATTCTCTTAAGTTCCCTATAATCAATGCATATATACCTTGATCCATAATTATTTATTAAAAATATAATATGTTCTCCCAATAGAGACACAGTTGGTCAAATAATCCACTTCTACAAAATATCTTGAGGTTTTTTATTTAATTCCTCTATCTACATATTTTCCATTATATATGTCCTTTGATATTATCTTGGATCCCAGTATGATTTCAATGGATAAATATACCTCCCTTCCTAGTAGAGGCCTAGGTAACACTTTGGAAAATATACTAATGTATTCTAGAATTATACACACATTTTCTTCTATTATACTTTCATTTCCTTCTCCAACTTCATCTTTGTTTCCTATAAAGAAGGCTATGGGAGGTTCTTCTTGAAAAAGATTAGGTTGGGATATTTATCCTTTTAAAATAACTGTACATTTTCTAATAAAAAATATTAGAATGTCATTGATTCTATAGTTTATATTAGTATTACAGTTTAAAGTTTAGTTCATCCCTAGTGTAGTTTCAAATTCCACCATGATAATGAGTACTTTATTTGAGATGATATTAAATTGAACAAAGTTAATAATAGAGTTTTTAGACACTAGTAATGCTAGGATAATCCACCCCAGAGTCTTTATTGATAACTCTAGTTCTAGAATCTTAGGGATTGATTCTATATTATTTGAAAACATATATTAAATAAATAAATGTGTAGAACCATAATCAAAAAATTATTTTATATCTTTAAGAGCAGAATGATTGTTCCTGCCACCACATCATTTGGAGCCTCTACTTCAGTTTTCATGATTAAAAAAATAAAATCTATAAAAAATTGGATTATCTTGAGATTGATAGTGGTTTCCATATATTATCATCTAATTTTTTGATTGATTTGAAAATTTTCCAGGATTTCAACACTTGAATAATTATACTTCAGACTGGTCCTGCAACATCTTTCGTTTGTCATTGGTGTTGATAAGTTGACTCTTCACATCACCATGAAAATTTTGAGATATTTGGACATTTATTTCTCACATATAGCACTTTTCACTTCCAATATTATAATTTAATGAATGGTTCTACCATATTGGATTCACATGGTATGTTTAACATTGTTTCCTCCTCTCCCATGATCCAAATTCTACCCTGAGTTTGGATTTGTTTCTATCATCATTTTATTTGAACTTGGTGACCATTGTGTCTATTCAAAAACCAATTCTACCTTAATATAACACTGAACAATATCCTCATATATTTTATTGTTTTTATTTTCAAAATATTTTAAAAAATGTGGTTTTATTCTACCGAAAAATCTAGAAACTTTTCATTTAGTTTCTATAACCAAGATAGAGTTATATCAATAAAGACTTGTAAAGTTAAATTTATAGATTCCCATATATTAATTTTCAATATTATTTAGCTCTAACAATCCCTTCTATATTTAAATTCGAATAAAATGGGGGAAATATTTATTAAAAAATTCCCCTAAACTCTTCACACCCCATATCATCAATCTCTATTTTTAGCTTCATGTTTTTAATCATTGCCCACCACTGATCATCGTATCATTCTAACTGTAATCCTTCAGTGGTTGCCTTATCTATCTCTAAACATCATAGTACAATAAATATCTTTTCTATATAGGAAATAAATTACTTATAAATCAATGGATAGATGGATCCACTAAATAAATGTTGTCATTGTCACATGTAGTACTCAATAGAAAGTTGTTCCATTCAAGGGGAATATAGTCTGTCAACATGATTCATGTTTTTAGTCATAACTCAAGATAGTTTATTCAACATAGTAATGAAATTTTACATTCTAGATTCAATCTTGTTAGTATGTTTGTTAGTGAATGGTTCATTACACTTATCATTTACATGGTACATTTTATTTCCTGGAATTTTTATAACATAAGAAAACATTAGAGAGAAGTGTGTTAATTTTATGAATCCTATAACTCTAAAAATATTTTATGTCTTGATAAATTATTCTTATATATGTTATTAATTATTCTCTCATAAAAGAATTTATTTTTTATATAAATCCTATAAAATGGTTCATATTATTATTTTTATTAGAAAATAATATCCCCATGGAGTGTCAAACAAGTTTTGAAGCTCAGAATATTTTCATGAACTGGTTCTTAGTTAATTGTAGTTCAATATGCAGTTTTGGGGTGGTTAACCCTATATAAATTTGTTCCAGGACCACATACACTTGTAGTATCCAAATAGGGATTTCAATTCATGGAAACCACCCCATTAACACTTCACAAAGTTTTGGGATGTTTTCCTGTATTTTAAATTTTACTAATGGTTCTTACTATAGTGTTCAATTACAAACTTCTGAAGAATAAGTAAAATACCCCTGAATACTAACTACACAGTCCATCCTATTTATTACATCAAATTTTCATTACACGGAAGAAAACATAATATATCTCAATGTTAAATTTCATATAACTTTGGAAAATAATACCCGAAACTATAAAACACCTTTCTAATCCCCTTGAATGTCTTATTTGGGTTTTTCAAGCTATGTTTCTTTTATATTATCACTTATCCTAGGGACACACATAAAAGAAAATTATTGGGCATAAATTATAGTAAGGGAATAAGAAAAGGATACAATTTAAATGAGAAAATGTGGAATATTAATAAGAACATGAGGCTTGACAATATTGCATGTTAAAGAGAACATGATAAATAAAAAATTAAATAATGTGATTAATAACATATAAATGTGTCTACAACATAAAAATTAAGCATTCATAAGCATATTTCCATGGTTTATCAAAATGGTATCATAAATATAAATTACCTAGTTTATTCCATAAGGTATCCTAAAACATGTAATATCTAGAGATTAGATTATTTAATCAATGTGTTAGATATATATTAGGTAACACCGATCATATTTTAGAATTTCATGTCAGACACATGGATCATAATAAATCATTTTTCAATAACTCTAGGATAATAAATTATGAGTGATATATTAAAGCGTTGAGTTGGTAAGTACATAAATTCTAGACCATAACTTTATTTTTATCCCACAGAAAGGGAATTTGGGAGTTTTATATATAAATACATGAATAAATAATGAATATTATCATATATTTTAATACCCATGAAAAAGTTTTTTAATATTCACAATTTATTAATTTTTATATAAATGAGAGTAATTTGACAAGTAAATTTTGTTTAACGGTAGGTATAAAACACGAATTTAGAAATGTATAAAATGATAGACAATGAAGGTCTCCCATTGATATAAAAGAAATTTAGTAGTAACTTAATGATAATAATAATAAGATAAAGGAATAAAATATTCCCTTTAGAATACATGTACAAAAATAATTAATTCGATGGAAAAGAAGATGATGATAATTCTCTTTTCTTGAATAGTTTCTCATAAATAATTAGTATATATCTTTAGGGTACCAAGGACACCTTGTGCCGACAATTTATGAGGGTAAAAGTCCAAAAAATCATGGAGGACAGATTGGGAGTGAAGGGAAAGGGAGAAATTGTTTGGTCTTTATAGAAATATTGGAGAAATTGATTAATTATTTCCAAATATAGGAATTGGAAATCTTGGTTGTGGAAAATGAATAACTAATAGCTTACACATGGTTTTTCTAATGGTTATTAATATTTATGTGAAATTTTATGATATATTCATCCATTAGATCCAAATAAATTTTTTAATACTTCATTTGATGTGGAAAAATAATTTTTACATAAATTTTAAATTAAAATTTTTATTAAAGAATTTGGGAGGTCACTTATAAGTTTTCAATTTGATTTAATGAAATTAAAATTGATAGATTTAACAAAACAACATATTTTTGGGTTGTGTATTGTCATTAATAAATTATTACATCATATTTAATGAAATTTGAATTTAGAAAAATACCAAAAACTGAAAACAATATTTCTACTATTCATTAAAAAATATATTATTTTTAAACATTCAGATGAATAAACCATAACCCAATTTTGAAACTCTAATTTAAAAATATAATATTTATTTTATCAAAATAATTCTCTATATAGTTTAATTTTATCATTAAAATATAGGAAACATAATTTATTGAAAAATAAAACTTTTTTAGACACAATCATGTTTTTGTCACATAGAAAACATTCTTAGAACCTTATAAAATTATTTTAGCAATAATTTTTAATAGAATTACTTTAAAAGACTATTTAATTGAATCAAATATTATTCAATATAATGTAGTTTTTTATTAATGTGTGTATATTTTTTAAAATACTATTATGTTTAATTTTCTTCCAATAACTAATTAATCAAATAGGTCTTACTTAAAAATATATTTTACTACACAACATTGTTCTAAAAATGGGATGGATGAAATAACCATTTAATTTATTAAATGGGAATTAGTATTTTAGTAACTAATTCATGGACATGAAACCCTTTATTACACTCTCGTAAACTCTACTGGTAAGGTGTGAAATGGTGGTAGATTCATTGGGTGGATCATCTAACATTGATCGAGTGGTAATCTACACTAACATTATATTTTCCCATAGGAGATTTGGATCAAGACTCAATTTTTAATGATCTGATTGGGCATGAAAAAGGGTGAAACCCAATGATGCTACCTCCCTCCCTTGTTCTGAAAAATGGGCTTCAAACACCATGACCCTACCGGTAGAGGAAATCATTATTCGTTTAGGCACCAATTATGATTTTTGATTTCTACTTATAAACAATAATTATAAATGTAAAATTATTACCAATGGGTATAGTTCCTATTAGTTAAATATTCCAATGGTTATATTAAAAAACAGTAATATTCCTATTCCAACAACCATGTTTCTCCCTATAAATTTCACTTCATTATTTCACTCAATATTCAGTATAATTACTCAAAATTCTATATGATCATTTTATAATATATTTATTGGTTTACTAATAATTGGTTTAATATTTGTTGTGTTGACGATGGGGTTGACGATTATAGTAGATTGGGGTTATCCAAGTTTCCCCATTTTATCTCTGATATTTTAAGTTATCTATACAATTGTAATATTTACCATTTTAATTAGTTTCATATATGACTAATTTAATGATCTTTATTAATGAGATTAGTATTATTGGTTCTTATATATTTTTTACATGTATAATATTATATAATATATAAAACAATGTTTTAGGAAAAAAAATATCAATTAAAAATCCTAGGTCGTTACATGACAATTCGGATTTAAGGAAGTATGTCTGGGAATCCATGAAATAACCAACATCACATCAGGCATATCATTTATAAAAATTGAAAAACCTGTCGAAAACATATCTACATCAGTTCTAACTAATTAAAACATAAATTAAATATTGAGGGTAGATGAACGCCTAAACCCACAACTATTATCCCAAAATTTTAGGATTTCAAGTTCTATATGGGATATAAGGTGACACTTGATACCATATATACCCATACCCATGTTGTATGAATTCATAGTCTTACAACTATTGAGTCACCCAACTAGTCATCTAGGTAACTACTCATAAATGGTATTCTAGTTATGATCCTTGAGGTTCACATGAAAAATGGAAGTATCCCTCTCGGGATCCTCTATGTCAAAACATGGGAAAGGAAATCATGATTGGGGTCTTAAAAAATGAAACAAGCATGTTGGTAATCCTACATGGGATCCTATAGGTCGTACCATATGAAGAGGAATCCCACATGGAAACCTCCATCTCACTCATAGTCTCATGTTTTTGTTTGAATCTTGTTCACAGTGGTTGTTAGTGACCACTGGAACATATCCATTTAAGCTAACATAAAGAATTTATCATGTTGTTCATTATAATAATTCTAAATAGACGTGATTTCCCTTATGTTCATAATCCATAATACAGATACTACTGAAACATGAATAAATACTCTAGGGAAATTACAATAGATCACATAGCAAAAAAACTATTTAACTACTTATAAATAGATCTTGGAAACTCCTTCTATGCTCAATGTGATTTTATTTAAGATACAACAGATTCCACATCCTCAGATAACATAGGTAATTCTAACATAGTCCAAATTATCAATTAATACATAAAACAATTAAATATAAAATAAAACTAAACATACAAAAGAGACGATAACCCAGCAGATGCCCATTTCATGATGATAATCATTGAAATTATGATTAAAATATATCTTGGGTTCCCCCAACAACACTTAATTGAAAATAACAAGTAATTAGAATCAAATAAACCATAAAAAACATTTTATAATCTCAAAATATTAATAATTTATCTATAGTGACATCGATGAAACAACATGTGGTGAAGTGAAGATGGCATCCTGAGACACCCTCTCCCAAAGAAGAGTGATCTCCCCATCACTGGTATTCAATTACACAATGATCAGGTGAAATAGGCACCATAATCCAGAACTAGAGGAACCTAGTTTATATTAATATAGGAAATAACATAACCTAGGATTACTATACCAAATTCTTGATTCAAGGATTCCAATGCATATGACGACATTTGATTCTGAATAAAAATGAGGGAGAACTTCTACGGTGAATAGAGGAAGACGACTATCATTAATGGTAGAGAAAGTGGGGGGGGGTATGGTGTTAAACCCTTTAATTTTTAGACACCAAAAGGGTAATTTTACCCCATTGAATGAGCCTAATATTTTGGCCATATGGTTTGTCAAACCATATTCCAACCATATGGTTGGAACTGTCTTGGCCCCTCCTCCTTGCATGGTTGAAGTGCATGGTTTAACAGACCATTCACCTACGAGTCATAATTTCTATAGAAAATTAAAGACTACTTACATAGATTATTTTGGTCTATGATATGATTTCTCAAAATAATCTTCTATACAAACTGGATCTCATGGTTTGGCTTCATAATTTTCCCCCACCGTGAACCAACTATGTGCCATGAGATGCACATATCCAAAAATTTGTTTCATTACATAAACCCCAAGGATTATCCCAAAACCTTTAATCTTTAAATGAAGACTAATTCTATATCAAAAAAGATTATTTATAGGAATCCAAAAACATGAATTAATATTCTAAATATTTGATCATGATTTGAACCTCCCAGTAATTGTAAATTTGAAATCCATAAAATATTTTGAACTCTAAATAACATGGGATATTACATTAATTATTCATTATTATAGAATATACATTATTTTTATTTCAAAATTTTAATAAAATTTTAAAAATTCAATTCCCAAAAGTTGTAGATTTTAATATAAAATTAATTCTGAAGACAGGTCAAAAAGGAGATTTTCCAATAAGAAATGTTTCTAATGTCTAAAAGGATTTTATAACAAAATGAAGTATGAAATTGATTCCAATTACCTAAATTATATTATTAGATATATATTTTTTCTAATTAAAAATTTTAATTAATACTAAAATATATTAATCTTATAAATTCTTTAAAAAAATTGTTGTTCTCAATAAAAACAATTATTTTTCACTATTACTTGAAAGATTTATATTTTTATAAAAACCCAAAAGTTCACTCTAAGATTTTTTCTAAATTTTTATTGTAAAAATGAAGTTAATTTTCCAAAAAAAAATCTACAAGTGTCAAAATTTATCAAAAATAAGTTTGAAAAATATGATAAAACTAATTTTTATGAAAAATTCGTTTTTAAACGGGACATTGGATTTATTTATATCAATTTTTTATAAAACAATAATATAAATTTCAACAGTTTTATTGAATATATAGAAAATATATTTAAATAATATAAGTCACCAAATGATTTATACTTAATTTATTGATGTAATAAAATGGCTTTTATTTTCATTTCTAATTAATTGGTAACCCATGAATTCACTATATATATATTTGTGTGTGTGTGTAAACCACCTATTTTAATAATAAATTTTATCATACTCAATCACAAAATTATTGTAACGACCCAAACATTTATGAATAAAATTCCCTTTCCTTTAATATCTTATGGAAATAGAAAACAGATGCACTCTTTTTATATTATTTTGGGGTTAAAATTTCAATTATGTATCATTAATTTTAATAATACATTCATTTGACAATTATCACACAACTAATATAAATATATGGTTTTAAAAAAATACTTTCAACACAGAAAAAGTAGAGGATGGCCTCATCAAGTAGTCTCAGGCCATATGAAGCTTAATTTTTAGTGATTGGGAAGGTGGTAGATTCACTAGGCTCTAATCTTGACCAAGACCAAGCTGAGCTTCAACATGTTAAGCTTGAACAGAATCACCAACGTGAGAAGTTCAAGTTAATTGAGATTACCACTCGGGTAATGTTATCTGAGTCGCACCAAATAGTTTTTCACCATAGCACACCATACCCTTAGGTCTTATACATGTGTTATAAGGGGTTATCTAATAAGGTATTTGTTATATATTATGTTATCCCTTTTTATAAATAAAATTCTTATTCCATCAATTCATTTATTAGAATATTCTTTCTTAAAAGAATAATAAGTTTTAATAATTGAGTTTTCTGGTAAAAATTGTAATTTTTAGAAATATATCCATCATTATATTAAAATATGGGTTTTTATTAATAATATTATAAAAACAATAATTATAAATGAAGATTACATCAGTTCATTATCTGTTATTTATTAGTTAATCCATTTTATTTGAGTTATATTTTTTATACGATTAAAGAGAATGTTTATTTTTTGAATAATTTATTTTAAGAAATTAATGATTTTTTCAAATAATTAATATGTTAATAAAATTATATGATCAAATTAATTTTAGGAATTATAAATGAGTATATAATTTTTATAAGGTCAAATGTAATTTTTATTATGGTTTGAAAACTATCATTTTCAAAACCCATGAATTTTCAATAAATGTCAGTTTTCATTTTAAAATTGAAAATTCACATATTTAGAAGAATATTTAGATAAAATGAATACTAATTTTAGAATCATGATGTAGATATTATCCAAATGTTACTTTTTTATTATTTTTTGAGACATTCAAATTTTTGGGTAAAAATTCAATAATATGTAAATATATAGTATGTTTATCTCATCACAATAACCCAAATATGATGTAATAAATACTATAATGGGTATTCTTGGCCCAATATATGTTTTCCCATTAAAAAAATGTGATTTTTTTTGTTTTACTTATTTTATAAATCCTTAGTGATTCCTCCAAAATGTCTAATATATTTTATGATTTTAAATTTATTTCATTAGTAATGTGACTCACCTACACAAATAGAAGGATAATATTTTAATATGTTCAAAACTTGGCCTTATAAAATAATTTTATCCACTCATATTTGGATAAAAATGGTCAAAAACCATGGGAAGTGTTTTGGTTTTGAGTATTTAATTTTATAGGTTTCAAAACCTATGTTTGTGAAAAATTAGGGAATTATTCTCTCATTTCCTTTATAAATCAACACAATATACAACTTATCTTCACTAAAAATACTTTTATAGAATCCCTAATATTTCCTCACTTATCTATAATCCCCCACTCTTCCCCAATCTTTCAAGAACCCCCTCTTCAAGCTTTTGAAGTCACATATTTAGGTAAGGGATTCCTTCATTTCTCTTTTTTTTCAAGTTTCTTTATGTTGTTATACCCTTTTATTTTCAATTAAAAATTTTGGGGCATGATTTCAAATCTCCCCATACTTCCATAGTTAGGTTTTAATTATTATATACCTCTCTAATTAATCCCTCCCATGTGCACTAGTAACCACGCCAAAATTTCGTAAGAGTTATTCCATTTCCCCTATTTTTTCAAGTTTCATTATTATGTTACACCTTCTATTTACTAATTCATAGTGTTCATAAATTTATATAAATTAACCCATTAATGTCCATTTCATTTATATTTTATTAGATACCCCTTTCTCTCTCATCAACCATTTTTATGATTTTTTATTTCACCGCGTTTGGCTACTGAAATTGTATTATGATTATCCATGCCAAAAATCATCAGGTTGTAAATACCATGCCCATTTCTCAATCAAGGGTATTAACCATTATACACATATAAATAATTATTGTATAATTACATTTATTTATTCCACATTCATTTATCATGAATAAATGATCATGTTGAATGAATGTATGTTATATGATCTATGCGGCAGACTAGCATAAGATTGAATTGATTATGAAGGGTTAGCCTTGATTGAGCTCCAATGCATTTAGTAATTTATAGTATCATTATACCTCATGTTTGGATAGAGTTTTATGTGATTCCTTTTAGAAACGTTTTCCACTTTGTTGGGATAGGGATTTACAAGATTCCTTAATGTTAATGATGTAATGATTTATGTTGTTTCCACATTTCCATGTTATGCAAATCATGTTATATCATGCCTTTATTTTCATGTTTCTATTACACTCCATTGTTATACCAATTTCTTAACATGTATTTTATACTTCATGTGATGCCCTGTTTACTCCCTTATTGGGATTCATATCTCACCCTTTTCTTGAGTATTTCTCAGGTTATCCCATGCAACGCTAAGTGTGAAGGAATGTTGTTGTCATATAAGAGAAGTCATCAATAAAGTTGTTTTATTTTATGCATTAAGTTGTCATGTAATGTTCATAATCCCCAAAAACAATAGACATCTTGATCTTCTAGGTTGTATTATGTTCATGTTTATTTTATTAAGCATGTTTTAATTTGTAATAATGATCAGGGTTATTATAGTTTGTATTAGTGGATAGGATTATTTATTTTTGGTATTAGGGATAAAAACTCTAGTGAAATACATAGGGATAACACCAAGTATAATAAAATAATCTCTATTTTTTCAGTATAGAGTATGTGGTTTATCAAAAAAATAAATCTCTGTCTGGATATAAACAACTAGAGGTGGCTCTGGAACTGTTGTAACAAGGGGTAAAACCTGATAATTTTTTTTGAGCTAGACTTGAATGGGATCTACTGCATGAAAATTGTCTTTGCTTCACTCTTGGTTCATCACTCTTAGGGGAAATGATTTTTTAAATTCATAAACATAATATTAACCATTATTAAGGGATAAAAAACCCATAAGAATATACGTTATGAAATAGATCATGGAAAAATTTCATTGATGCCTAGAATTTCATAATTTAAAGAGATAAATGTAATTTATAAGTTATCCCATTTTTTCCATGGATTCCCCTTTATGTTTTTAATAGTTTAAAATAATTACCCCTAATTTTCGTTTTATTCTATCCAATGTCTGAAAATTGGTGGTATTATGCTAACAACTCATACGAAGATCATTTTGATGACTGTTCTAGTGAGATGATCAATCCGATGGGAGGTGGAATCACAAAGATTGTCACGATATTTCTTAGTTAACTAATGTTTTTAATAGAACCATGGTTCAAGAGGAATTTCCACCCCCAGAAATAAAATCCCTTAATCAAGATATTCACTAGACAAAGGCCACCTACTTTCAATGGATCATCTGATCCCTCAATCGATAAACAGTGGATCAACCCCATTGAGAAAATCCTATCCATCCATCAATGTTTCAAAGTAGAGAAGGTTTTTTTGGTTACATATAATATATAGGGTGAAGCAGATCAATAGTGGAAATTGATCAAAAACATAAATCCTGAGGAAGGGATCGAGGAGTTGGAATGGAAGGATTTACGGTAAATGATTTTCAATTAATATATTCCCCAAAACCTCAGTATTTAGATGGAAAGATATTTCATTACAGTCAAAAAATGGATAGAGAAACTATTTGGGAGTACATGGAAAATGTTACCAGACATGCACAATATGCCTCTGGTTTTGTTTTTACCACAAATTCATGATTGAAATCTTCTTTTTTGGGAAAAAATTATACTATAGAAATCCCTGGCGATCCACAATAGTGAATGTTATGAGGAGATTTTCCAATGTTCCCAAAAAGTAGATATAGAGATCGATGAATCATTGGGGTATCAAGGGGATAAGAATAGGAAAATCGAATTTAATTCAGGTGGTTCGATGAAAAAAATTAATGGTGCTAAGAAATTTCATCATTCAGCTTTCCAATGGTGTTGGAAGACGTACCCTGTAAATTTCTTGAAAGGGACAATGAAATGATTTAGGTGGGGAAGAGAAGGGAACTAGGATAATGATTTCTGATAGGATAAACCTACAAGTTTGGCAGAGGAAATGAATGCTTTGGTCGACCCTCAACGGATTGTTCATTTCTACAACTGTAAGGAACTAGGGCACTCGGTGAACTACTTCCCTAAACCATAGGTAATTAGAGGTAACCAATAACCTCCAAGGTAACAAATGTGAGGTTTTTCCATTATTACCACCGAAGAAAATCCCGACAGTTATGTGGTGATAGGTAGGAAAGTTATTCATTCAATAATAGTGAATTCCCTTTTTTATTATGGTTTTAAACATTCTATTATATCCCGAATGTTTTGTTTAACAATCAAAACCCCACCAAAAATACTGGTAGTAGAGATGTCGGTGAGAACAACATATTGGGAAATTATTTCATCCCATGAATATAAAACCCACCTTATCAAAATTTATAGATTGAACTTCCTAGGTAAACTCATCATATATCATCTAGGGTTATTTAATGCAATTATTGGAATGGATTGGCTTTCCTTATATATATCTAACATATATTTCCATGAGAGGAAAGTCACTCTCCATATAGTTAATTGAACCATGATTCTATACAAGTGAAAGTAGGAGAATGAATCTTATTTAGAACCATCATTCAAGCATAGATATTAATTCCGTATGAGAATGGGTATCATTCTCAAATGATTGAGTCTAAGGAAGGAACCATACTCTATATCATGCCTATTGCAAGGTAATTCTCTCATGTGTTTTATAATGAATTTCATGGACTTCTTACAAGAAGAGATGTTGAAATTTGGATTGATATTATACATAGGGCATTGCTAATATGCAAGACAACATATATAATGGCTATTGTGGGGATTGAGTTATTAAAGAAACAACTACCGAAGAATCTGGAAAAAAGGGTTTAAATGACCAAGTGTTTCACCATGGGGTGTACCCGTCCTCTTCATCATGAATAAGGATGGGTCAATGCACCTTTGCATTGATTATCGTGAACTCAACAAAATCACAATAAAGAAAAAGTATCCTTTCCCATGAATTTATGACATTTTAGATCAGCTACGTGGAGCATAATACTTCTCCAAGGTGGGTCTACAGTCAGGATATTACCATGTAAGTTGAAGATGGGGGATACCCCCCAGAATTCTTTTTTTACAAGGTATGTGAACTTCAAATTCATAGTAATTCCATTTTGACTCACCAATGCTCTGTAAATCATAATGGAATTGATGAATAGAGTCTTTAGTGATAACCTCAATAAATTTGTGTTAGTATTTATTGAAGATATTATGATATACTCCAAAACCATGGAGGAGAATGGGGAACATCTAAGAACTGTACTAGAGACCTTGTGGAAGGAGAATCTCTATGGAAATTTCATCAAGTGTGATTTCTAGTTTAAGGAAGTATAATTCTTGAGGACTATCATCACCAAAAAGGGATATTTGCGAATCCTTCCAAAAGAAAATCAATTGAGGGATGGATAAGTCCGACAACTGTGATAGATATCCATATCTTCCTAAGGTTATCTGGATATTATCACTGAATTATGAGAAATTTCTCATGATTTTCAAACCATCTTACCAAGCTATCTTAGAAGATTGTCAAGTTTTCTAGGAATTAATAATGAAAAAAAGTATTATGGAGTTGATGAAGAGGCATATCACTACCATTGTGCTCATACTACCCATAAGTGAGGAGATTTTTGTAATCTTTAGCGATGCTTCAAATAAGGGCCTAGGTTGTGTGTTGATGAAAAATGACAAATTCATCGCTTTTGCCTCATAGAAATTTAAAATTCATGATAAAAACTATCACATTCTTGATATGGAGTTAGAACTTGTGATATTTGCATTGAAAATATGAAAAAATATCTATTTGGGGAAAAGTTTGAAATTTATAATGATAAAAAAATTCTCAAATATATTATCACATAGAAAGAGACAAAAAAGTTCCAATGAAGTTTTTTAGAAATCATTATGGATTACGAATTCTCAATTCATTTCCTCCCCGGGAAAGTGAACAAGGGGGTTGATGCTCTATGTAGAATAGAACCTAAAATGCAATCATTGATAAGAATTGAAATGGATAAAATATTCTATTATTTGATGATGTTGTACATGTGAATTATAAAGAAGGAAAAATCATCAATCATTTCACAAATGATTTCTCAATTGTCTCTTTTGTAAAAGTTAAAGGGTGAACAAAATGATGATGGGGGAATTTAGAATAAATTGGGAGCTATTATAAAGGTAAATCCTTAAATTTTAATGTTAATGAATAAATAATTTTGAGATTTGGGTCAAGATCTTGTGTTCCATCAAATACATAGTCAGAGAATGATATTTTGTATGATTAATATAGTTTGAATTTCTCCATGCACACATGAAACACAAAGATGTATTGGGATCTCCAAATGCATTATTGGTGGGATAACATAAAGAAGGTATTTTCGAATATATGTCTAAGTTCTGGGTATTTTAGAAATTGAAGGATGAGTTGTAGGAGCCTAAGGGGTTGATGCAGCCATTACCCATACCAACATGGAAATGGGAGAACATCACCATGGACATTGTCACCAGACATCCAAAGACATCCAAACAAAATGTTGTTAGGGTTGTTGTGGATCATCTAATAGAGACTTCACACTTCATTACAATTCAATATGATTTCTCATTATATCAACTGGCATCGATGTACATCAGAGAAGTGGTAAGGCTGTGTGGTGTACCACTATCGATTGTATCTGATCGAGACCCAAGACTCACCTCTATGTTCTGGAAGAGTCTCCAACATGCTCTGAATACAAATCTGAACATCATTACAACATATCATCCTAAAACTAGTGGACAATATGAGCCGACTATCCCAACATATGAGGAATTTTTGAGATAATTATCAATGGACATCAAAGGAGGATGAGATTAAAATATTCCTCTAATTGAGTTATCTTACAACAATAATTTCCACACTAGAATCCAAATGGCTCCTTATGAATCCATTTATGGGAATAGTTGAAAAACACAGGCATGTTTGGATGCAGGTGGGGAGAAAAAACTTATAGGTCTAGAAATGGTCGATGAAATGGCGGAGAAGGTTAACTTCATCCAAAAAACACATCAAATCTACCAAGATTCGATAAAAGAGATTTGCTGATAACCATGAATGAGACCGAGAGTTTAATATTAGAGATTTGGTTTTCCTCTACATATATTCCTGGAAGAGAGTGATGATATTCGGGAAGAAGGGAAATATTACTCCAAGGTACATCAAACCTTTCAAGATCCCTGATCACATTGGAGTACTGTCCTGTTGAATAACACTTCCACCGAACGTATCTCAATTACATGAATTATTCCATGTATCAATTTTTATGAAGTACATACATGACACATTACATGTACTCAATCCAGGTGAGGTACCATTGGATAGTGACCTTTCTTATGAAGAGAATCTCATGTAGATCGTAGATTTTAGGGAAAACATTCTATGAAACAATTTAATACCCCTCATAAAAGTGTTTTGGGGAAACCACAAGTTTTATGAAGAATCATGGGAACTGGAGGAAGTGATGAGGAAGAGCCACACTCATCTGTTTTAGTGTGCCACGAGATGCACATATAAAAAAAATAGTACATAAACCCTTAAGATTATCCCAAATCCTTTAATCTATAAACTAAGACAAATTATATATCAAAAAAACATTATTTATAGGAATGCCAAAATATGAATTACTATTCTAAATCATTGATCACGATTTGACCCTCCCAGTAATTATAAAATCAAAATTCATAATAAATTTGAAACTCTGAAAAAGATGGGATATTAAATTAATTATACGTTATTATAGAATAAAAATTATATTTATTCCAAATATGGAATACAATTTTAAATATTCAATTCACAAAAGTGGTAGATTTTAATTAAAACTAATCCTGAAGACAGGTTGAAAATGTGATTTTCCAATGACAAATTTTTCTAATGTCTAAAGGGATTTTATAACAAAATGTAGTATGAAATTGATTCCAATTACCTAAATTAGGCTATTAGATATATATTTTAACTAATTACACATTTTAATATATATTAAAAAAATTAACCTTATAAATTCTTTCAAAAAATTGTAGTTCTCAATAAAAAAAATTATATTTCACAATTAATTGAAAAATTTATATTTTCATAAAATCCAAAAATTTGACTCTAAGATTTTTTATAAACTTGTATTGTAAAACTGAATTTATTTTTTTTAAAAGAAATATAAATGTGTCAAAATTTATCAAAAATAAGTGTGAAAAATGTGATAAAACTAATTTTTAAGAAAAATACATTTTTGAACGTTACATTTGATTTATTTATATCAATTTTTATAAAAAAATAAGATAAATTTTAATAATTTTATTTAATATATAGAAAATATATTTAAATAATATATGTCACCAAATTATTTATACTTAATTTATTGATGTAAAATAAAAATTTTTGAATAAAAATCATATTTAGAAATGATTTTAATTATTTAAAAATGGATATTATTTTCATTTCTAATTAATTCACAACCCATGAATTCACTTAATACATATATGTGTGTCTGTGTAAAACACATATTTTAATAATTAATTTTATCCTACTCATTCACAATATTATTGTAACGACCCATACATTTATGAATAAAATTCCCTTTATTTTAATATCTTATGGATATAGAAAAAACGTGCACTATTTTTTAATTAATTTTTGGTTAAAATTTCCATTATGTATAATTTCCATTGATAATATAGTCGTTGGAAAATGATCACACAACTAATATAAAAATATGGTTTTAAAAAAATACCTTCAACATAGGCAAAGGAGAGGATGGACTTATCCAACACTCTCAGTCCATATGAAGATCATTTTTCAGAGCATGGGAAGGAGGTAGCTTCACTAGGCTCTACTCTTGACCAACACCAAGACGAGATTCAACATGTTAATCTTGAACAGAATCACCAGTGAGAGAAGTTCAAGTTAATTGAGATTACCACTTGGGCAATGTTATATGAGCCACCATAAATAGTTTGTCACCATTGCACACCATAGCCTTAGTTCTTATACATGTGTGATAAGGGGTTATCTAATAATTTATTTTTAAATATTGTGTTATCTATTTTTATAAATAAAAGTCTTATTCCATCAATTTATTTATTATAATAGTTTTTCTTACAAGAATAATAAGTTTGATAAATTGAGTTTTCTGGTAAAAATTGTAATTTTGAGAAATATATACATCATTATATTAAACTATGGTATTTTATAAATAATATTATAAAAACAATTATTATAAATGATGAGTATATCAGTTCATTATCTGTAAATGATTAGTTAATCCATTTGATAAGAGTTATATTTTTTATATGATAAAACCGAACATTTATTTTTTGAAGAATTTATTTTAAGAAATTAATTAATTTTTTAAATAATTAACATGTTAATAAAATTATATCATCAAATTAATTTTATGAATAATAAATGAGTATAATTATTATAATGTCAAATGTAATTTTAATTATGGTTTGAAAACTATCATTGTCAAAACCCTTGAATTTTCAATAAATGTCAGTTTTTATGTTAAAATTGAAAATTCACATATTTAGAAAAATATTTAGATGAAATGAATACTAATTTTGGAATCATGTTTTAGATATTATCCAAAGGTTACTTATCCATTATTTTTTGAGTCATTCGAATTTTTGGGTAAAAATTAAATAATATATAAATATATAGTACATTTTATGTCATCACAATGACACAAAAATGATTCAATAAATACTATAATGGGTATTCTCAGCCCAATATGTGTTTTCCCATTAAAAAAATTTGATTCTATATTTGTTTTACTTATTTTATAAAGCCTAACTGAATCCAAAAAAATGTATAGTATATTAGATGATTTTAAATTTATTACTTTAATAATGTGAATCACCTCGAAAAATAGAAGGCTAATATTTTAATATTTTTAGACATTGTCCTTATAAAATAATGTTCTCCACTCATGTTTGGAAAAAATAGTGGCAAAAATCAAGCTAATGGTTTTGGTTTTGATTATTTAATTTTATAGGTTTCAAAACCTATGTTCGTGAAATATTAAATAATTATTCTCTCATTTCAAATATAAACCCACCCAATATCGCACTTATCTTCACTAAAAAACTTGTATCATGTCACTAATCATTCCTCCCATCTCTATAATCCCCCCAATGTTCCCCAATCTCTCAATAATCCCCTCTTCATGCTTTTTAAGTCACACTTTCATGTAAGGGATTCCTTCCTTTCTCAATTTTGACCAAGCTTCTTTCTATTGTTACACCCTTTTATTTTCAATTAAAAATTACGGAATATGATTTCAAATCTCCCCCATACTTCCCTCCTTATATTTGAATTATTATATACCTCTTTCTCTCTAATTAATACCTCCCATGTGCACTCATTACCATGCCAAAATTTTGTAATATTTTTTCCATTTCTCCTGTTTCTTCAAGTTTCATTATTATGTTATTCCTTCTATTTCCAAATTCATAGAGCTGGTAAGTTTATATATATGAACCCCTTAATGTACATTTAATTTATATATTATGAGATACCACATTCTCTCTCATCAACCATTTTAGGAATTTTTATTTCACAGCTTTAGGCTGCCGAAATTGCCCAATGATTTTCCATTCCAAAAATCATCATGTTGTGAATACCATGATCATTTCTAAATCAAGGGTATTGACCTTTATGAACATATAAATATTTATTATATAATTAAATTTATTTATTTCACATTCATTTATCATGGAATAAATGATCATGTTGAATGAATCAATGTTATATGATTTATGTGGCACACTAGCATAAGATTGAAATGATTATGAAGGGTGAGCCATGATTGAGCTCCAATGCATTGGGTAATTTTTAGTATCATGATACATCATGCTGGGATATGGGTTTACGTGATTCCTTTAAGAAAATATCTCCATCATGTTGGGACAGGGGTTTACCAGATTCCTTAATGTTAATGATGAAATGTTTTAAGTTGTTTCCACATTTACATGTTATTATAATCATGCAATATCATGCCTTTATTTTCATATTTTTCTTATGCTCCATTTTTATGCCTATTTTATAACATGTACTATATACTTCATGTTATACCCTATTTACTCCCTTACTGGGCTTTATATCTCACCTTTTTCTTGAGTATTTCCTCAGGTAATCCCATGCAATGATAAGTGTGAAGGAATGTTGTTGTCTCGTAAAAGAAGTCTTAAATAACGTTGTTTTATTTTATGCATTAAGTTTTCAAGTAATGTTCCTAATCTCCAAACACACTAGACATCTTGATCTTCTAGGTTGTATTATGTTCATGATTATTTAATTAAGCATGTTTAAATATGTAATAATGAGAATGAATTTTATAGTTCGTATTAGTGGATAGGTTTATTTATTTTTGGGATTAGGGTTATAAAACTATAATGAAATACTTAGGGATAATACCGAGTATAATAAAATAATCCCAAAATTTTGTTGAGTATAGAGTATGTGGTTTATGAGAAAAATACATCTCTTTCTGGATAAAAATAACTAGAAGTGGCTCTAGCACATATGTAACTAGGGGTAAAACCCAGAAAAACTACTTTCAGCTTGACTCGAATGGGAACTACTACATGAAAATGGGCCTTGCTTCAGTCCTGGTTCGAAACTCATGGGGGATATGATTTTTTAAATTCATAAACATAGTATTAACCATTTTTAAGGAAGAAAAACCCCATAAGAATATAGATTATGAAATTGATCATGTAAAACATAGATTGATGCCTAGAATTTTATAATTTAAGGAAATAAATATAATTTATAAGTTATCCCTTTTTTCTGTGGATTCCCCTTTATGTTTTTAATAGTTTAAAATAATTACCCCTTATTTTCCTTTTATTGTAGCCAAGTTCCGGTAATTGGGGGACTCATTCTAAAAACTGATACGAAGATCATTGTGATGACTGTTCTAGTAAGATGATCAATCCGATGGGATCCAAAATCACAAACTTTTTCACGACATTTCTTAGTTAACTATAGTTTTTAATATAAAAATGGTTCAAGAGGAACGTCAAACCCCTAAGAAATAAAATGTCCCAATCAATATATTCATGAGACAAAGGCCTCCTACTTTCAATGGATCATGTGATCCCTCAATAGGCAAACAGTGGATCAACCCCATTGAGAAGATATTATCCATCCTTCAATGTTTCTAACAAGAGAAGGTTCTTTTGGATCTATATTGTATATAGGGTGAATCTGATCAATGTTGGACATTGATCAAAAGTATAAATCCTGATGAAGGGATCGAGGCATTTCAATGGAAGGATTTATAGAAAATGATTTTCGATAAATATATTCCCCGCACCCTCCATCTTAAGAAGGAAAGATATTTCCTTGAACTCAAGAAAATGGATGGAGAGTCTATTGGGTAGTACATTGAAAACGTTACAAAAAATGCATGATATGCCTTTGGTTTTGTTGTTACCCCCAAATGCAAGGTTGACAACTTCATTTTTGGTGGTAAAACCTATCCTACAGAAATCCATGTCAATCTACGACATTAACTTCTATGAGGATATTGCACAATGTGCCCTAAAAGTATAGATGGAGATCAGAGAATCATTGGGGTATCAGGGGGATATGAATCAGAAAGTGGAATTTAATTCTGGTGGTTTGATTGAAAAAATTAATCCTGCTAAGAAATGTCATCATCCCGCTTTCCAATGATGTTAAAATAAGTACCCTCTAAATTTCATGAATGGGACATGGAAATAATTTAGGTGGGGAAGAAAAGGGCACCTAGCTAATGATTTCCGACAGGAGAAACCAACATTTTTGGAAGAGGAAAGGAATGATCTGGATGACCCTCAACGCATTGATCATTTCTCAAACTACAAGGAACTAGGGCACATTGGGAACTAGTTCCCTAAACCATGGGTAATTGAAGGTAAACAACATCCTCAAAGGCAACAAATGTGAAGTTTTTCTATTACTACCACCGAAGAGAATCTCGACAATGATGTGGTGACTAGTATGCCAGTTAACAGAAATGATCAATTAGAGGCAAGCCGCTGACCATTTATTAATAAAAGAAAAAAGCATTAAGCAGGTTAAACAAGCCAGAAAAACAATTATATATCATAGAAGTCAAATCTGTCACCACCCCCCTTAGGGAATATTTACTCTACATTATATATTTTCCATTCTAAGCATTCAAAGTGATTAAGAACCTTAGCATATTTCCTTCTCATATTAAGCTTCTCTAAGTCTAGAAACTCCTTCGAAGATTGTATAGCCCAACTTTCCTTCCCAATAGAAGATCTGGTAGACACCAACATTTGCAGATAAGAATAATCTTTCTTTGGACTTCGATGTGGTTGACCAGTCTTAGTATCCTCAACCCCATGCACCTTCATTCTTTCACCTTTAACAACATCACTAAAGGAATGTCGGACCACACAACCATCTTTTCTTTCTCACTATCCGAGATGTCACCCCACTTTCCCAAGATTTTCACCTCTAGATAAACCTCCTCCAAACCACAGTATTGCTGAAACTAATAGTTAGTTCCAAATGTGGTGAGGCATTGAGGCCGATCCACCAGGTTCTGCATGTCTTCCCTGGTTGTAGTATCAATCATAGAATCAAAAACCTGAAAGAGACCACCTTCCTACCTTGCGGAATTCTCCTCTTCATGAAAAACCTCCTCATTTTCCAGTTCTAGGAACCTATTTCCTCTAGAAACCAAGATCACCATGCATCCAGCATTTTCATTCTATTCTTCTTGAACAGATCCATCCACATGATCTGACCGCAAGGAGTTGCAGGATAATGAATTGCCCACCATATCTGAATTTTCAAGTCCATAGTCTCACTTTAAGCGATCAAATACTTTCTTAACTGTTGGGTCCCGTGGATCATTTCTCGCCTTCTGCAAAGGATTCCTCTGCACTATAAACCTAGAAGTAGATTGCTCTGACACCTCAACAATAGCCTACCTAGAAGTAACTAGATTAGTAGAATTTCTAAATACCCCTTGCGATAGGACCAGATCCGTGAGTTCCCCCACCAATCTATGATCAGTATCAGATCCTCCCACCTGGATGCCCAATATCTCCCTCATACCATAAGAGCAACAAGGGACCTCATCAGCACCATCCCGGGATATCCCCTGCAGTAAGGATGATGGCATTTGTCCCTTCACCGCTGCTTTGCCGGCTAAAGATTCCCATCCCACCCCCTACACAAGCGCTGAAACTCCCGACTCTCCCACAACTGCACCGACACTTCGGGGATCCCCCACCTGAGTAACCTGCTCAGTAACATCTCCACCTATAGCACACCCAAATCCCTCCTCAAAGACCAAATTGTATCCAGCCTCATCCATTATCACTGCCAAAACATCTTCAGTGTGAATCATTCTCAAGATCTTATCCAGATTATTAGTATCACACCCTCCACTGTGACTCGTCTCTATCGCTTGTGAACATCCACTCATCCTCCCACCGTGACAGTTCAATGCCAAATGACCACACCAGCTACAAGACACATAGTAATTCATCCAAGACTCAAAAAACCACCTCTTGTTTCCAGTGAAACTCCTTATTATTTGTAATCTAGATGCATCATACCGGCGGCCTTGCAGCATCGACTTCCACACAAATTATCTGGCAGTTGGAATTACAAACTACCTCAGTACACCAATCAGAGAAAAGGAACCCTCCAATAATGTTACCAATTGCACACAAAATAGTGGGATTCTGGAACAAGAGAGGAAGACCCAAAAGACTTACCCAGGCTGCAAACGTCGAAGGATCACACCACATATGAAAATTGATGCTCCAGCGAAATAGATAGAACACTTATCCGTTGCATCTTCGAGGGGCCCTAGACCAGGCGTAGATCAAATCCTCCTCTAAAAGAAAACGAATCATGAAGTTTCGATGGTCAAGAAAACTGGTGATCGCACGCTCCTATTGCTTCCAAGACTCAGAGACGAAGAGATTGAAGGATTCAACTGAGGGCCACTAGAGACGGATGCGGGCCACCAGTGTGATCTTACAAAGATTAAAGTCACCGTTAATCTCTACCAGAAGAAATAAAAGTTCAGGATCCTCTTAGAAAATATTGGAGAACTTCGGCGAAATATGGATTCTCGTGAAGGATGAAAGAGAACCATCTAATACGAAGGTGAGAACGGTAGATGAGGAAATTATTTCATCCCATGAATATAACACCTACCATATCAAAATTTCTGGATTGATCTTCCCAGGGAACCTCATCCTACTACCTCTATTGTTATTTGATGAAATTATTAGAATGGACTGGCTTTCCTTATATAGATCCAACATATATTTACATGAGAAGGAAGTCATTATCCCTATGGTTAATTGACGCCTAATTCTATACAAGTGAAATAAGGAGAATGAATCTTATTTAGCACCCTCATCTCAAGAATAGATATTAATTCCCTATAAGAACTTGTATCTTTCTCAATTGATTATGTCTAGGGAAGGAACCATCTTCTACATCATGCCTAGTGTAATTGAATTGTCTCATGTGTTTCCTAATGGATTTCATGGAATTTCTACTAGATGAGATGTTGAATTTTGTATTGATCTTATTACAAGGTAATTGATAATATCCAAGACTCCATATAGAATGGTTGTTGTGGAGATTTAGGTTCTAAATAAACAACTATAGAAGAATCTAGATAAAGGGTTTAAATGTATAAGTGCTTCACCATGCGATGAACCAGTCTTCTTAATCAAGAATAAGGATGGGTCAATGCACCTTTCAATTGATTATCGTGAGCTCTACAAAATCACAATAAAGAAAAAGTATCATTTCCCATGAATTTATGACTTGTTAGATCAGCTATGTGGAGCACAATACTTCTTCAAGGAGGATCTACAGTCAGGATATTACCATGTACGATGAAGAAGGAGGATAACCCCCAGACTGCTTTTCGTACAAGATATGAGAACTATGAATTCATAGTAATTCCATTTTGACTAATTAATTCTCTAGAAATCTTTATGGAATTGATGAATAGAGTCTTTAGAGATTACCTCAACAAATTTGTGGTATTATTTATTGTAGATATTCTGATATACTCCAAAACCATGGAGGAGTATGAGGAGCATCTAAGAAGTGTACTAGAGACCTTGAAAAAGGAGAAGATCTATGGAAATTATAGTGAGTGAGATTTATAGTTGAAGGAAGTATAATTATTGGGGCCTGTCATCCCAAGCAAAGGGATATTTTTGGATCCTTCTAAAAAGAAATCAATTGAGGGATGGTTGAGGCTGACAACTGTGACATATATTCATAGCTGTAAGGGGTTAGCTGGATATTATCACTCATTTATGATAAATTTATCATTATTTTAAAACCATATTACCAATTTGACTCAGAAGGGATCCAAGTTGTCTATGAATGATGAATGTGAAAAAAGTATCATGGAGTTGAAGAAGAGGCTTATCACTTCCCCATTGCTCACACTACCCACAAGTGTGGAGCTTTTCATAATCTTTAGAAATGCTTAAAATAAGGGCCTAGGTTGTTTGTTGATGCAGAATGACAAATTCATCGCTTATGCCTCAGGGAAATTGAAAATTGATGAGAAAAACTATCACATGCTTGATCTGGTGTTGGGACTTGTGATCTTTGCATTGAAAATATGGTAGAATAATTTATTTGGGGAAAAGATTGAAATATATAATTATCCAAATATTCTAAAATATATATTCTCATAGAAAGACATAAACATTTTCCAATGAATTTGTTTAGAACCCATCAAGGATTAAGAATTCTCAATTCATTACCTCCCTGGGAAAGTGAACAAGGAGGTGAATTCTCTATGTAGAGTGGATCCTTCAATTAAATCATTGATAATAATTGAAATGGATACAATCTTATTAGATTTGATGAAGATGGACATGTGAATCATAAAGAAGGGAACATCATCAATACTTTCACAAATTATTGTTCAACTGTCACTTTTGTAAAAGGTAAAGGATGCTCAAAAAGAGGATGTGGGAATTCAGAAGAAATTGGAAACTGTTAAAAAGGTAAATCCTCAAATTTCAATGTTAATGAAGAATGAAATGTGAGATTTTGGTCAAGAATATGTGTTCCATAAAATCTAGAGTTAAATAATTATATTTTGGATGATTAAAATAGTTTTAATTTCTCCATCCACCCCGAAAAAACACAGATGTATCAGGATCTCTGAAAGAATTATTGGTGGGATAACATGAAGAAGGGGATTATCAAATATATGTCAATGTTCGTGGTATGTCAGCAAGTGAATGATGAGATATATAAGCCTAAGGGGATGTTGCATCCATTACCCATACCAACATGGAAATGGTAGAACATCACTATAGAAATTATCACCGGACATCTGAAGACATCCAAAGAAAGAAATGTTGTTTGGGCTGTAGTGGATCGTCTAATAGAGGTTGCACACTTCATTACAATTCAAGATTATTTCTCATTGGATCAAATGGTATAGATGTACATCAGAGAAGTGGTAAGGCTGCATGGTGTATCTGATTGAGATCCAAGATTCACCTCTATGTTCTGGAAGAGTCTCCAAATGCTATTAATACTAATCTGAACATCAGTACAACATATCATCCTCAAACGAATGTCCAATATGAGTAGAATATCCAAACAATGAGGGCATATTGATAGCATGCTCAATGGACTTAAAAGGAGGATGAGATAAATATCTTCCTCTACTTGAGTTCTCTTACAACAACAATTTTCACTCAAGAATCCAAATGGCTCTTTATGAATCCCTTTATGGGAATAGGTGAAAAACAATAGAATTTTGGGATGTAGGTGGGGGTGAAAACTTCTAGGTCTAGAAATGGTCGATGAAATAGTATAAAAGGTTAAGTCCATCAAACAACACATCAAATCTTCCTAGAGTCGATAAAATAGCTTTGCTGACAACCATCGATGAGACCTAGAGTTTAATATTAGAGATTTGGTTTTCCTATACATATCTACATGGAAGAGAGTGATGAGATTTGTGAAGAATGGAAAGCTTACTCCAAGGTAAATCAGCCCATTCAAGATCCTTGATCACATTGGAGAAGTGTCCAATTGACGAGCACTCCAACCGAACCTATCTCAATTACATGATGAATTCCATGTATCACTTTTGCGGAAGTATATACATGACCCATTTCATGTACTCAATCCAGGTGAGGTTCCATTGGATAATGGACTTTTATATGAAGAGAAACTGGTAACGATCTTAGATTGTAGTGAAATATGTTTTATGAAATAAGACCATACCCCTCGTAAAGGTGTTGTGGAGAAACCTTGAGTTTGAAGAAGCATCATGGGAACTGGAGGAAGTGATGAGGAAGAGTTAAACTCATCTATTTTAGTACGGGAAAAGGAAATTTTGAGGGATAAGATTTTTAACATGGAATTTTATAATGAAAAATGAATAAAAACCAATTTATTTTAATGTCTTGTTGATATAGAAAACACATGAACTCTTTTTTTTATTTTTTGGGTTCAAATTAAAATTATGTATCATCACTGTTTATAATATAGTAATTGAATACTGATCACCCCACTAATATAAATATAATATTTTATAAAATAATTTCAACACATAAAAAGTAGAGGTTGGCCTCATCCAGTAGACTCGGTCCATCTGAAGCTCATTTTTAATGCTTGGGAATGTGGAGGAATCGCTAGGAATTGCTCTTGACCAAGACCATGTTGAGATTCAATATGTTAAGCTTGAAAAAATTTTCTTATGAGAGAAATTCATGTTAAAATAGATTACCACTTGGGAGATGTTATTCAAGCCTCCCCAAGAGTCTTTCACCATCGCACAACTTAACCATAGGTCTTATGCGGGTGTTATAAGTTGTTATCTAAAAACATATTAGTTACTTTTGTGTAATCCATTTTTATAAATAAAATTCTTATTCCATTAATTCCTTTATGAGTATATTATTTCTTAAAATAATCATAAATTTGATAAATTGAGTTTTTGGGTATAAATGGTAATTTTGAGAAATATATACATTATAATATTAAAATAAGGTTTTATTAATAATATTATAAAAACCATTCTTAAAAATGAGGATTATATCAATTTTTTATCTTTAAATTATTAGTTAATCTGTTTGTTATGAGTTATATTTTTTATACCATAAAATAGAAAGTGTAATTTTAAATGAATTTATTTTAAGGAATTAATTAATTTTTTAAATAATGAAATTTTTAATAAATTATTATTATCAAATTACTTTTGTGATTAATAAATGAGTATATTATTTATATGAATTCAAATGTAATTTTCATTAAGGTTTGAAAAATATTTTTGTCAAATCCTGTGAATTTTCAATAAATGTCAGTTTTCATTTTAAAAGTGAAAATTCACATATTTAGAAGAATATTTAGATAAAATGAATACTATTTTTTGAATCAGGATGTTGAAATTATACAAAGTTTAATATTTCATATTTTTTTGAGACATTCGAATATTTGGGAAACAATTTATTAATATATAAATATATATTATGCTTTATGACATCATAATGACACCAAAATGATGTAATAAGTACTATAATGGGTTCTTTAGGCCCATTATATGTTTTCCAATTAGAATAACATGATTTTAGATTTTTTTTACTTATTTTATAAAGCATTAGTGAATCCTACAATATTTTGAATAAATTTTATGATTTTAAATTCATTTATCTAATAATGTTACTCACCTCCACATAATCAAGGACAATATTTTTACATGTTCGGACATTAGAATTATAAAATAGTGTTTCCAATACACTTTTTCAAAAACCATGGTAAAAAATGAAGATAATGTTTGTTGTTTTTAGTATTTAAAATTTTGGGTTCCAAAACATATGTTTAGGTAATATTAAATAAACCCCTCTCATTTCCTATATAAACCCACACAATCTCCCACTTTCCTCACTAAAAATCAATTGAGGACGTCCCTACTATGTAATCCAATCCATATAATCCCCCCAAGGCTCCCAATGTTTCATTAAGCCCCTCTTTATGCATTTTAAGTCACACTTCTATATAAGGGATTGCTTCCTTTCTCATTTTTGTCCATGTTTTTTTATTTTGTTATACCCTTATATTTTCAATTAAAAAATTTGGGGTATAATTTTTCACCTATCTCATACTTTACTCATTATTATTTAATGATGATTGACCTCTTTATCTCTCATTAATCCCTCCCATGTGCCCCTGTAACCATGTTAAAAGTTCATATGAGAAATTACATTTCTCCTCTTTCTTCATGTTTATTTATTATGTTATGCCTTCTATTTCCAAATTCATTGCATTATTACATGTATCTATATGACCCCCTTACTTTCCATTTCATGTAAATTTTATGAGAGACCCATTTATCCTCATAAAAAAATTTTACGAATTTTTACATCACACTGTTAGGATGCAGAAATTGCACTGTGATTTTCCATGTCCAAATCATCGTCTAGTGAATACCATAACCATTTATCTATCAAGGGTATTCAAATTTATGAAAAAATACGTACTGATTATAGAATATAATTTATTTATTCCACATTCCTTTATCATGGAATAAATGGTGAATTAGAATAAATTGATTTTAGATTATCTATGTGTCACAGTTAAGCATGAGATTGAAATGATTATGAATGGTGCTCCCTAATAGCGCTCTAATGCATTGGATAATTTTTAATATGACGACACATCTCGTTGGTACATGGGTTTACCTGATTCGTTTTATGAATTTTTTCCACCATGTTGGGATAGGGATTTACCTTATTACATTATGATAATGATACAATTTTTTATGTTGTTTCCACATTTACATGTTATGATAATCATGCTATATCATTCCATTGTGTTCATGCTTCTCTTTCACTCCATTGTTATGAATATTTCCTTAAATGTATTTTATACTTCATTTTATACATAGTATACTCCCTTACTAGTCTTTTTAACTCACCCTTTTCTTTTATATTTCCTCAGGTTATCCTATACAATGCTAATTATGAAGGAATGTTGTGGTCATGTAAAAGAAGTTTTCAATAGAGATGCTATATTTTATGTCTTAATTCATCATGTAATGTTACTATTCCCCAAAGACACTAGACCTCTCAATCTTCATGGTTATATTCTATGAATGATTATGTAATGAATCATGTTTAAATGTGTAATAATTATTAGGTTTGCTATTATTATAATAGCTATGTGATAAATATCATATTAAATAACAATATTTTAATAATGTGTCATGTTTTATTTAAAATCGGCTTTGTGTATAGTGGAAGATAAACTCAATGTTTCATATAAATAAAAATATGTAAATGAGTAAATTTATTTCAAAAAATATTTCACAAAATATTGTGTAGTTAAATTCTAACCCCTTTGAGAAATTTATTCTTTACAATTCGTGTAACACCCTAAGCTTCTACGGTACACTTCTCTTTGAATAATGCAATAGCGTGTGTTTTACGCAACATCGAGTTCTAACACACCACAACCAATTAAACTAGACGTTATGAATAGTAATACCAACTTTTTGAAATTTATAAATTTTATTTTTCAAAATGGACTTTATTTTTGGATTCATAATATTGAAAATAGCCTAGGGTGAATTTTTGGTATTTTTTTGAAAAACTTCATTTTTTGGTCAATAGTGAAACCACTAAGTGGTAGTTAAAAAACTAAATTTTTCATAAAACATAATTTTTAAGCTTCTGTGAGTGGAATTTATAAATCCCGAGAGACACGGTTAATATCAAGGACTAAAATGTGGTTCATTGAGATTAAAATAATTTTTGGTGAATAGTAACGTTTTACTTTTATTTCCCACGGTTAAAAGAAAATAGGGTAATTAAGGGTAAAAATAATATTAATATTAACCTAACACATGTCATAATTATATTGGATAAGATTAATTCGGCTGAAAACAACCTTAGGAATAAAATATTATCATTTAGGTCCACTTGGATTAGATTAGGACATTTATTATTATTTAATTCAAAGAAGAGTTAAAAGAGTTAAAATCAAAGTTTATTTACTAAATAATTTTTAATATAGGGTTATACATTAGATAAATTCGATTGTAAATATGAATTAGAAATCTAAAAAGATTTCCTACATAATGGTATTTTATTTATAATTTTTAGACATTAAATAATTTAATTTATTTATGACACAATGATGATGCAGTAATTACCATAATAGTGAAATATTAAAATAATTGATATTATAAATACCCAAAGAAATATAATTTGAGACTTTTTATGAATTAAACTAATTTTCTAGGTTAATATGACATGTTAGTAATTATTTAATTAACTTTGTTTGAAGTAATAATTCTATTATGATTTTCACAAGAATCAATTTTTCAAATAGTGTCAAAATTGACATAAAAGAGTTTTTAAAACAAATATTATATTATTAATTGATATTAAATTTTTAAAAATATAAGGTTCAGAAAAGAGACTTATATCATGATATTTGTATCATTAATTGACCACTTGGGGGTCTCTTGGAGGTATATAGTATGTTTATTAACTATATATTATAAAAATACAAAGTGACATGGTAAGTGTCAAACTAATTAACTAAGAGTTAAAACTAAAGGATAAGGTTAATATAATGACCCAAACCTATATAAATTATATTGGATGATTGGTTTTCGACTCATACCCACCTTCAACTTTAAATAATCCACTTTGGAGCCATTTGAAACCGAACATGAATTTATTATAAAATAACATTTCTAGCTTTTCAAAGGTGCCTCTCACCCCTCTTATAAAAGGGCACTGCCCCTTATCATTAATTCACACATTCAAAGCCATTTGGATCAGCCAAAATATGTCCAAATACTCTCTCAACTTCCCTCACTTCATCCTATAGGCATTCCTTTAGTCATAAAGCCTACCTAAGAGCCCTTTTGATCAAATCAAAAGGAAGAACCCGAAGAAGAGGTAATGATTTCACCACCCTTTTTCAAGTTCCTTTCTTTTTCCACTTCTTCTTTCTTTGTTATTACCATTCTAAAATAATAACTCCAGTATCTTATATATACTGTGATGTTATTATAAATATGGTACAATCATATTCAGTATTTTATCCATCTTATTAATAACATGTCACCATACGTGCGTACGTACGACTTACCGTCTCCACGTCGTGGTGTAATTGTTATTCAATAAATTATTATTAGGATGGGTATAATAATGATGTGTAATTCATGTAAATAAATAAATATAACATGATAATGATTCTATATATATAATATACCATCCAATTATATATTATTTTAATATCAAAAGAATGATATTGTCGCTCGTGTGTACGTACAGACTACCGTCTCCACGAACCTGATGAGATTCATTCTCCATCGTATCCATTCAAGTCTAATTCTCATTTGATGATTAATAATAGTATCTAAGGACTTTATATCATTCTGGATATTATTAATAGACAACCTATCCATGAAAAACACGTCTTACATAACAAAACATATAAAAGAAAACGAGTAAGTTAACACCCCAAACAACGATAATACTAAGATATTATAAACAAATAACGGTTAAAAGATCATATATGATATCATATTAATGTATATGATTCTTGTATAATTTAATAAAATTTATTTCACCATTATACAAAAGGTTAACCTACCCCCAACCAATGAAAAGAATAAAGTAAGGGTTTATTTCACAATCTCTTCATTATCTGAGGTTGTTTATACGTAATAATCTACTGAGATCTCTTTATCCTCCACATTCATGTTTCTTAAAAATGTATTTCAAAACATTTTTACTATTTACAAGAATATGGGTTAAAGTCATTTATACCCTTTTTTGACTTTTTATAAGAGGTTTATAAAGTAATATTTCCATCGTTTTCCAAACAAGGTGCTTTTTAACCTTTTTGACAGAATTATGGTAAGAATGTTTTTTTAACTTATACGGCGGGTGCGGCTATTTTCCGCCGTTATAAAATCATCAAAACTTCTCTTACAATCTTATAAGAATATTTTCAAAGAAAATGTTTTATTTTTTAAAAATATGACTCTTAAATGATTTCAAAATAGAAAGAGATATTTCTCTAAAAATAGTTTTGAATTCATCTATGTCAACATCCTTTGATGGATTTTACGCTTATTTGAAGTTGATTTATTATTATACAAAACTTCTATATTTTATTGAAGGTTTTGTGATATGTTTGAATATGGATGTGTTATTTTTATACCATTCATGGTTTATGGATGAATTATTTACATATCGTATGCTAGTTTTAATACGAATTTTTATGTTATGTTTAAACCTTTTTATATGGGAATGCATTGGACTTAATATGTGATGGGTGGAGACCACTAGAGCTCCTAGATGCATCGGTAGGTCTCATGATTAGTGTCTTGGCACAAGGCCTTGGAAAATTATTATTTGTAGTCTTGGCACGAGGCCTTGGCTATGGGGTTATGATAGTCTGGCATTATGCATTCCATCATTATGAAAGTGGTTATTGATATTTCATGTGATTATTCGATTATTAGAATATCCATGTGAATAATTAAATTGAATTATTTCATTTTATTTTTTCCATACTATGTTGATGTTCAAGTTTAAAAAGGTTTTTGTTTTAGTTATACATTGCCTTAAATGTTTATTCTTAGTTATGAAAGATTCTACTATATTGTTATCGTTAATGGGAATTTGAGCTCACCCATTTTCTATGTTTTATTTTTCCCAGGATGTGAAGAAGTAAATTATGAATGACCTGCGGGGATAGTATTAGGGGATAAGAGTGTAGACTATGGAGACTATGTAGTTGTAGTTTTCATTTTAATGATGTAATGTAAAACTTTATGAATATATCTAGTGTTTCCAAGGCTACTAAACTAATCGGTCTTTCGAGATTTGATCATTCCTGTGATCATTCCAGTGTTATGTAATAATGCACCGACTCTAGGTAACTGGGGTCGGGGTGTTATAGTTGGTATCAGAGGAAGTTTAGTACAAACCATGGAAGCTAGATTTAGATAAACTATGATTAGAGCACATAGACCTAAGATGGGATTTGAGGATTAGTATAAAATAAATTCTTAGAATTTTGGTATTGTAAGGATTTTGTGAGGTTTCCAAGAAATACATCCCTATCTAGATATGACCAGGTAGAGGCGGCTCTGGCACAGATGTACCAAGGGGTAAAACCCGAAAACACCACTTTGAGCTAGACTCGAACGGGAACTGGTGCACGACAACGGGCCTTGCTACACTCTTGGTTACGACACTCTCAGGGGATATGCTTAGGATAACTCTCCTTTTATTTAGAAATCATTATGAAGTGTTTATGAGTATATACATTCTCAAAGAAAATATTTTTATGATTATGTATTATATCCATAAATAGTTCAATTTATGTTATGTGTTTTATAAGTATGGAATTATGTATTTTGATTCATAAACTGATCCAGTTTATGCCATTGTTTAGAAATGGTGCCTAGTGGAAGAAATGGAAACTGTATCAATGCACGCACTCCATGTAGGGATTTCCCTCCTACTCAAGATAATTATAGTGGAGCTGGTGAAACAACTGGTGCTGATCAACTTATCGCCATACTGGGACAACTCACTCAGGTTATGAATAATAACCTTACCCGTATTAAGAACCCTGATCCGCAGTGTGGATGATCAATGTTAGATCTCTTTATGAGGAAACAACCCCCAACGTTCAATGGGAGTACAAATCCCTTAGTAGCTGAGCAATGGATAAATTCACTAGAGAAAATATTTCAGGATTTGGGGAGTAGTGAAAGGGAAAAAGTTATCATGACAGTTTACCACCTCACTGGAGATTCTGATAAATGGTGGTCATTTATTCAAAACATGAAGGAAGATGATGAAGTATCAAATATGGAATGGAGGGAGTTCAAAGATCTGTTTTTAGAAAAATACTTTCCTCGTGACCATCGAGTAGATATGGAAAGATAATTTCTAAGTCTGAGACAAAAGGAGGATGAGAATGTTGCAAAGTATGAGTCTAACTTTACAAGGTTAGCAAGGTATGATGGAGATTATATATGTAACCCAAGAAGTAAGATTGATCATTTATTTGATGGGTTAAAACCATTTCTCCGTCGAGCATTAGTCTCACAGTCCTTCTCCTTGTAGGAAGACATTGTCTCTTGTGCTATCAAGATAGAGAAATAATTCTCAAAGTCTTATTACTTTAAAGAAAATCAAGAGAAGAAGAGATCTGCTGATCAATATAGTAATGGAAATAAAGGGAATAAGGAAAAAGTTGAATATCCATCCTACAGTAAATGTGGGAAGAAACACCCCGGTACTTGCTTAAAAGTAACGGGAGTCTGTTACAAGTGTGTTGAAAAAGGCCACCAAGATCGTGATTGCAAGGGGAAGAAAGAATCTACCGATGTTTAGTGCTACAATTGCAGGGAGATGGGACATTATGAAAATGAATGTCCTAATAGTCAGGGGAACTTACCTCAGAAAAGGAATAGGGATCAAGGCCAAGCTTATGATATCACTACTGCTGAGGTAGAAGCTTCGAAAGACACGGTGGAAGGTAATTTAATGGTTTCCTCAAGTTTAGAAAATGCATTATTTGATTCTGGATTATCGCATTGTTTCATATCTTCCCAGTTTTCTAAGAAAATTAGACATTTCCAATTTGATTTAATAAGGGATTTGTCAGTTAAAACACTTAAGGGAAGTATCATTGCAACAATTTTTTGTGAATCAGTCCCCATTAGAGCACATAAATTTTCTTTATCCACTAATCTCATCATCATAACTATGATTGAGTTTGATTTAATTCTCAGTATGGATTGGCTTTCAGACCATGATGTGAAGATTTATTGTAATAAGAAGGAGGTAACGATTTTTTATGATGACGATAAGGAACACCTTATCTTTAGAGTAGAATCGTCACCACCTGATTCTTATCTAGATCCACCCCCCAGAAGCTCAACTAAATTCAATTATTGGAGAGGAAGAGGATGAAATGACTATGGGTGATGAAAGGAATGTTCAAATAGAGGATGTGCCTATTGTGAAAGAATATGTAGATGTGTTTCCAAAAGATTTACCTGGACATCCTCCAGAATGAGAAGTTGAGTTTTCCATTGATTTAATTCCTGGATCAAGGCCTATATCGAAGACCCCTTATAGAATGGCCACTGTAGATTTAGATGAACCAAAGAAACAACCAGAGGAATTGAGTAATAAGAGATTTATTCTCCCTAGTGTTTCTCCATGGGGAGCCTCGGTTCTTTTTGTTGAAAATAAAGATGGATCTATGAGGTTATGTATCGACTACAGGGAGATCAATTCTATAACAATAAAAAACAACTATCCCCTACCTCGCATTGATGATTTATTTGACCAACTACATGGAGATCAAAACTTTTCAAAGATTGAACTTTGATCTGGATACCATCAGTTGTGTGTGAAGAAGGAATACATTTCGAAGACAACATTTCGAACAAAGTATGGGTGTTACGAGTTTATAGTAATGCCTTTTGGATTGACTAATGCAACTTCTGCATTCATGGATCTGATGAATAGAGTTTTCAAGGAATATCTTGATGAATTTGTGGTGGTATTTATTGATGATATCTTGTTATACTCCAAAAGCTACGAAGATCATGAAAATCACTTGTGCATTATCCCGGAGACTCTGAGAAGACATGAATTATATGGGAAGTTTAGCAAGTGTGAATTCTAGCTTAAGGATATTTCTTTTCTTGGCCATATTTTCTCTACAGATGGAATCTCTGTTGATCCTTCTAAGACCAAGGAAATCCAAGAATGGCCAGCACTTATGAGTAAAGCTTAGGTATGCAGTTTTATTGGTTTAGTAGGTTATTATCGACGTTTTGTCCAGAATTTTTCCTGATTGGCTAACCCATTAACGAAGATCACACATAAAGGGGTTAAATTTGTTTGAAAAAAGGTGTGTGAAGAATATTTCGAATAACTGAAGAGAAGATTAGTCAATGCTCATATATTGACTCAACCATCAGGTAATGATGGGTTCGTTATTTATAGTGATGCATCGAAGAAAGGATATGGTTGTTTCCTTATGCAGAATGATAGGGTTATTGCCTATGCATCACGATAGTTGAAAATTCATGAACAAAACTATCCTACTCATGATCTCGAGTTGGTAGCGGTGATCTTTGCTTTGAAGATATGGAGGCACTACCTCTATGGTGAAAAATGTGAGATTTATACTGATCACAAGAGTTTGAAGTATATTTTCTCAAAAAAAGAACTCAACATGAAGCAAAGGAGATGTCTTGAATTACTCAAGGATTATGATTGCACGGTACACTACCACCCGGGGAAAGCAAACAAGGTGGCAGATGCTTTGAGCAGAAAAGATCATGTAATTTTGAACAATATGAGAATTTAAAGGGATCCAATTTTCAAGGAACTAGTGAAGATGAATATTGGAATAACCAGGGAAGGTGAAACATCAATGCTTTTTCAAATGGTTTCCAAACCATCTTAAATAGAATGGATTAAGAGTTATCAGACCGATGATGAAGAATTTCAAAAGAATATTAAAGCTGTGAATGATGGGAGATTGAAGACTTTGTGTATGAAGATGGAATTTTGAAAATTGGGAAGAGACTTTGTGTTCCCGATATACCTAATCTAAAAAGGGAATTACTGGATGATGCTCATAGTTCCAATTTCTCTATACACCCTAGGAGCACCAAAATGTATAGAGATTTGAAGGAACATTTTTTGTGGGACAACATAAAGAAGGATATTTATGATTTTGTGTCAAGATGTATGGTTTTTCAACAAGTGAAAGCTGGAAGGCAACAGCCTGGAGGAGTCATGCAACCTCTTCCCATACCAGAGTGGAAATGGGAAAATATTACGATGGACTTTGTCATGGGGATACCAAAGACTCCTAGAAGGAATGATGCAATATGGGTCATTCTTGATCATCTTACCAAGTCAACATATTTTCTTTCTATAAGGGAAGATTTACCACTTGAACGTCTAGCAAGACAATATATTAATGAAGTTGTAAGACTTCATGGAGTATCCCTATCGATTGTTTCTGATCGTGATCCCCGCTTTACCTCAAGATTCTAGAAAACAATTCAGAAAGCCTTGGATACTGAACATCATTTGAGCACTTCCTACCACCCTAAAACAGATGGACAATCATAACGAACTATAAAATCGTAGAAGACATGTTGAGATCCTACCCACTTGACTTTCAGGGTATGTGGGATCAATATTTACCTCCAGTAGAATTTTCCTATAACAATAACTTCCATTCGAGTATTCATATGGCACCATATGAAGTGTTATACGGAAAGAGATGTCTCACACCAACCTATTGGGATGACATTGGTGAAAGAAAACTTATAGGCCTAGAACTGGTGGAGGAAACGATGGAAAAGGTGAAGGTAATCCAAAACCATATCAAAGCAGCTCAAAGTAAGCAGAAGGGCTATGCTGATAATCGAAGGAAGGATTTGGAATTTTAAGTCAGTGATCATGTTTTCCTGAAGGTATCTACATGGAAGGGAGCCATACGTTTTGGTAAGAAAGGTAAATTGACTCCTAGGTACATCAGACCTTTCAAAACTCTAGAACGAATTGGGGTTGTAGCTTACCGATTGGCAATGCCGCCAAGTCTCTCCAAAGTTCATAATGTGTTCCACGTATATCTATTGAGGAAATACATACCTGACCCAATGCATGTACTCACCTATGATGAATTAGAACTGGAACCTGATCTGTCTTATTGTGAACAGCTCGTCAAGATTCTTGATACGAGAGAACAAGTACTGAGAAACTGGACAACTCGTCTGGTAAAAGTATTGTGGAGAAACCATAAGATGGAAGAGGCAACGTGGGAACCCGAGGAACTTATGATGAAGAACCACCCGAGTCTTTTCATGCGGTAGTATTCTAGAAATTTTGAGGATGAAATTATTTGAAGGAGGGGAGAATGTAACACCCCAAGCTTCTACGATACGCTTCTCCTTGAATAATGCAATAGCGTGTGTTGTACGCAACATCGAGTTCTTATACACCACAACCAATTAAACTAGCCGTTATTAATAGTAATACCCACTTTTTGAAATTTATAAATTTTATTTTTCAAAATTGAATTCATTTTTGGATTCGGAATATCGAAATTAGCTTAGGGTGAATTTTTAGTATTTTTTTGAAAAACTTCATTTTTTGATGAATAGTGAAACCACTAAGTGGTAGTTAAAAAACTGAATTTTTCATAAAACATAATTTTTAAGCTTCTGTGAGTGGAATTTCGAAAATACAAGAGACAAGGTTAATATCAAGGACTAAAATGTGCTTCATTGATATTAAAATAATTTTTGGTGAATAGTAACTTTTTACTTTTATTTACAACGGTTAAAAGTAAATAGGGTAATTAAGGTTAAAAATAATATTAATATTACCCTAACACATGTCCTAATTCTATTGGATAAGCTTAATTCGACCAAAAACAACCTTATGAATAAAATATTATCATTTAGATCCACTTGGATTATATTAGGACACTTATTATTATTTAATTCAAAGAAGAGTTAAAAGAGTTAAAATCAAAGTTTATTTGCTAAATCATTTTTAATATAGGGTTATACATAAGATAAATGTTATTTTAAATATTCATTAGAAAGATAACCGGATTTCCTACATAATGGTATTTTATTTATAATTTTTAGAAATTAAATAATATAATTTATATATGACACAATGATGATTGAGTAATTAAAATAATAGTGAAAAATTAAAATAATTGATATTATAAATACCCAAATAAATATAATTTGAGACTTTTTATGAATTATAATAATTTTATAGGTTAACATGATATGTTAGGAATCATTTAATTAACTTTGTTCGAAGTAATCATTCCTTTATGAGTTTCACAAAAATCATGTTTCCAAATAGTGTCAAAATTGACATAAAAGAGTTTTTAAAATAAATATTATATTATTAATTGATATTCAATTTTTAAAAATCTATGGTTTGGCCAAGAGACTTATATCATGATAGGTGTATCATTAATGGACCACTTAGGGGTATCTTGGAGGTATATAGTAAGTTTATTAACTACATAATATAAAAATACAATGTGACATGGTAAGTGTCAAACTAATTAACTAAGAGTTAAAACTAAAAGATAAAGTTAATATAATGACCCAAACCTGTCTAAATTCTATTGGTTGAGTGGTTTTCGACCCATACCCACCTTAAACTTTAAATAATCCACTTTGGAGCCATTATAAACCGAATATGAATTTATTATGAAATAATATTTCTAGCTTTTCCAAAGGTGCCCCTCACCCCTCTTATAAAAGGGAACTCCCCATTCTCATTAATTCACACCTTCATATCCATTTGGCTCGGACAAACTCTACCCAAATACTCTCTCATATTCCCTAAACTCATCCTAGAGGCCTTCCTTTAGTCAGAAAGGCATCCTAAGATCCATTTTGATCAAATCAAAAGGAAGAACCCGAAGAAGAGTTAATGATTTCACCATCCTTTTTTAAGTTCCTTTCTTCTTCCACTTATTTATTCTTTGTTATTACCATTCTAAAATAATAACTCTGATATATTATATATAAATTGATGTTATTATAAATATGGTACAATCATATTCATTATTCTATCCATCCTCTGAATAAAATGTCCCCATACGTGCGTACGTACGACTTACCGTCTCCACGTCGTGGTGTAATTGTGATTCAACAAATTATTACTTGGATGGGTATAATAATGATGTCTAATTCATGTAAATAATAAATATAACATGATAATTATTCTGTATATATAATATACCATCCAATTATATATTATTTTAATATCAAAATAATGATATTTTTGCTCGTGTGTACATACAGACTACCGTCTCCACGAACGCGATGAGATTAATTCTCCATCGTATCCATTCAAGTCTAATTATAATTTTATGATTAATAATAGTATCTAAAAAATTTATATCATTATGGATATGATTAATATATAAAATATCCATGACAAACACGTCTTACGTAACAAAACATATAAAAGAAAATGAGTAAGTTAACACCCGAAACAACGATAATACTAAGATATTATTAACAAATCAATGTTAAAAGATAATATATGATAACATATTAATGTATTTGATTCTTGTATAATTTAATAACAATTATTTCAGAATTATACAGGAGTTTAACCTACCCCCAACCAAGTAAACGTACAAGGTAAGGGTTTATTTCTCAATCTCTTCATTATCTGAGGCTGTTTATACGTAATAATCTACTGGGATCTCTTTATCATCTACATCCATGTTTCTTAAAAATGTTTTTCAAAACATTTTTAATATTTACAAGAATATGGGTTAAATTAATTTATACATTTTTTTTACTTTTTATAAGAGGTTTATAAAGGAATCTTTCCATCGTTTTCCAAACAATGTGCTTTTTAACCTTTTCTACAGAACTAAGGTACGAATGTTTTTTTAACTTATACGGCGGGTGCAGCTATTTTCCGCCGTTATAAAATAATTAAAGCTTACCTTACAAGATTATAAGAATATATTCAAGGAAAATGTTTTATATTATAAAAATATGACTCTTAAATGATTTCAAAATATAAAGATATATTTCCCTAAAAAGAGTTTTGATTTCATCTATGTCAACATCCTTTGATAGATTTTACGCTTATTTAAAGTTGATTTATTATGATACTAAAATTATATATTGTATTGAAAGTTTTGTGATATGTTTGAATGTGGATGTGTTGTTTTTATACCATTCATGGTTTATAGATGAAGTATTTACATTTTGTATGCTAGTTTTAATACGAATGTTTATGTTATGTTTAAAACTTTTCATATGGGAATGCATTGGACTTAATATGTGACGGGTGGAGCCCGCAATATCTCATCGATGCATCAATAGGTCTCATGAGACAAACTAGTGTCTTGGCACAAGGCCTTGGAAAAATATTATTTGTAGTCTTGGCACGAGGCCTTGGCTATGTGGTTATGATAGTATGGAATTATGTATTCCATCATTATGAAAGTGGTTATGGATATAGCATGTGATTATTCGATTAGTATAATATCCATGTGAATATGTAAATGGAATTATTTCATTTTATTTTTTCCATACTATGTTGAAGTTCATGTTTAAAAAGGCTTTTGTTTTAGTTATACATTACCTTAAATGTTTATTCTTATTTATGAAAGTTTCCGCTATATTGTTATCCTTACTGGGAATTTGAGCTCACCCCTTTTCTATGTTTTATTTTTCCCAGGATGTGAAGAAGTAAATTATGAATGACCTGCATGGATAGTATGAGGGGATAAGAGTGTATACTATGGAGACTATGTTGTTGTAGTTTTCATTTTTATGAAGTAATGTAAAACAGTATGAATATATGCAGTGTTTCCAAGTCTACTAAACTAATCGGTCTTTCGGGATTTGATCTTTCTTGTGATCATGCCAATGTTATGTAATAATGCGCCGACTCTAGGTTACTGGGGTTGGGGTGTTACAATTTGTACTTCTGATTGGTAAAAAAGAGTTTTGCATTTGAAATACTATTTTTGGAAACCCGGATCATAAAAATGGTTAATAATATATCCACATGAAAAGAGAGAATGGGATGAATGAAGTTCATATGTAATAACACATAATAGGATTAGAAATAGGAGAAGATATAATGGAACTGGGTTTTTGGACATGGAAAAGAAAAATAATGTCAAAATAATTATGGATAGTGAATGAGATCTTCAATCACAAGAAATTAGAGATCATGTGAAAATAAATAACAAAAAAACCATAAGATAAAGAGGTTTGAAATGTTCCTAGATATTATCTAAAATTTTGTTAATATGATAATATTACATTTCAATATCCTTTTTAAAATTGTGGTAAAATTCCTATGAAGACATACTTACATCATTTCATTCCATTTTATAATAAAAATCTCATACTTTGGTTGTTCTTTGATATATTTTTACATCATATCTTATGATATGAAATTAATACAACTTTGTTTACACCTGGAGAACTGGCGGAACATATGATCCATAAAATAATTATAACCCATTCACTATTTCTCTATGTGTAATCAAGAACATAATTTTTATCTCATGATATCCAATTATAGTCTATGTTCATCATAATCCATTTCAAGAATAGTTAAACAAGAGGTTATTCCATGTATGACCAACATTAAAATCCAATATTTATGAGTGAAGGGAACTAAATTTCTAGAATCAACTTATCATTAATCCCCCAAACAACATGAAGCAGATATTAATGGAACTTACCAAGTAAGTGAATACATTGATCATATATTTTTCATAAAATATTTTTATAACCATAATTACCATAAAAATTTATTGAAAATATACATGATACCTCATTACTTAAATAAAACACATAATATTGGATATATTCCAAAAATCCATAAAATTTTGTGAACTCCTTGAATGATAACATTAAAAACTTTATCAATAAATCATTAATCAGTTCCAGGGTAATCAGTAATATCCATTTTATTTTATCCATATCAATCATCTCTTTATCCCTATATCATTATCTAATCATCAAGTACATATTAGGGTCATATTTCCCTTAATCATGCATTTTACATGATATATCACCATTCCATGAAATCAATTTTCTAGGTAATAAGTATTATTAAAAATATTCATGAAAATACATAATGAAAAACTTATTGTGAACAATCAATATATATTTTATTTTTCATATAATAGAATTTATGATTTCATGTTTAAAAACTATTCAATCGTTCCACTTATTCATAAACCATTATCTAATCCTTTCCATATTATAACTTAAAACCCCATTCCATTTTTATTTAATTTGTAGTATCTTTATCATCAACAATAAATCCTTTACATACACTACATTAAAATTATTCTTCTTGATTATTCCTATAAAAATATTTATTTCCATAATTCCAGGACATTCCATAGTTAAAAATTATTTTTGTGATAATATCTTAGAAAGAACAATATTCACATACATTATGTTATATATAATTTTTATTTTTATTTAACAATTAAATTCTTTGTGATATAATTATCCACACATAAAACAACTTATTATCCCATTGAGACACTCCTTTATGTTTTTCCTGCATTCTCACCATATAGGAAATAAAATCTTATTTTTTCCAGGGTATCCACCACCTAAACTCTCAAAAAACTATATCCTTATTTTATTTGTTGATTCCAAGAGTTAGTTATAGTTATTATTATTATTCATGTATCATGATAACAAATTTGGACTAAATACAAAATCAATCACAATTGATATCTCTATCGCATAAAATTTTAGTCCAATTTCATTCCATTCCCACAATTGAATGAAAATGAAAATAATAGAGTGAATAGTAATAATCATAGTGGAAAACATCATAATCTAGAAAAAATTGCATATAATATGTCTAAAGGATGAAATGTTATTTTTAATCTATAACAATATGTGATTGACCTTGGTTATTCATGGTCATTATCCATATACTTAATGATAGTTTTTAGCGACTTTATGAATTTTAAAATCAAATCCCTTAGAATTGTCAATCTAATTCTACTTTAGAAGCTGTTTTTATGGACTCGTTGATGACCAAGTGCATCTCAATGATCCCTTTTCTTACATACTACCCCTAGGTACCTCTATAATAGAGCCACATAACCTTATAGTATCATGTCGAGGATATAATCACATGAAATACAATCTCTCTATGGTTTAAAAAAATCATTGATTATTTCCTATACATTTACTTATATTTAGACGTATCCTTAGATATATCTATATTGGTCTTCTTATAAATTGACCTAGGTATCTCAAAAATGTATTCTTGTCCTAGTTTCAAAGATTAACTAAACCTGCCATTTTATACCAACAATAGTGACCTAGTCTTCATTCATAGATATTAAATCATTTTTAATGAATATTTATTACATTACAAAAAACACTCACCCAAGGATCATAAAGTTATAGTGCCTTTGGAAACTTGGAAAAAAAAACAAATAGTTCAAAAATGATCCACATCATATCCAACATATTTCCACATAACTCAAACCCTTCTAGAACATATCACATGTAATAGTGATCATCATAATCGAGGTGAATAAAACATAAGAAAGGGTGAGATCCAATTCTAAAAATGGGTAAACAAGGTGGATACATAAAAATAATTGGAGGAAAAGGGTTTTAGAACATGATCATAACAAATGAAAACACTTCCTTACATATCAAAGATCATAATAATGATTTATGGATTAAATTGTGGTAGTTCATAAGACATGAATAATAATGAAATAAAAATACATGATCCATAAGAGAGTGACACTCGAATATGGATTATAATTTTGGAGTTTATATATATATATAAATAATTTTATTTTTTTAGTAGTCAAGTCCAATTGAAAATGATATAATATGGAATGGGTTTTTTCCCCAAACCATCCCAATATTCAAGGATAACTCTCAAGACCATCATAGTGAAAAATTTCCTTTGATAAAAAGGGTTCACTCTACATTATATTCTTATTTATCTCATGAGATATCAATCATTAAGAAATGTAGGGAATAAATATATATACCCCACCCATCACATAATGAAAATCATATATATTTGTTCTACAATACGAAAAATAATTCATTATATCATAACCCATGAAATGAAATGGATTTCATAAACATTTCATCATAATATTACATGTGGAAGTGAAATAGGTTTCATACTCATTTCATCACTTCATCATATCATGAAGAACTTTAAAATAAGTAGGTATCTGAGGAATTTTATCAACGTACAGCTTGTGGATGAAGTAGTGGGTTTCATATAAAACATGCCATCATAAACATAAACTATTATAATGTTGAATAAAAATGGTATCATAGGATCATATGTGTAGTAAATCATAGGTTACATCAATATATGTCATCTTAGATCGAAAATGATATTGAAATTAAAGTCATGTAAAATTTTCATAAAGAAAATAACTATTCTTTCAATATCACCTTTTTAAAAATATATATTCATAAAATATTTTAGAAATCATGTTCATTCATACCAAACTTGAAGATATGTAATAAAATCTTCAAAAATATTTTAAAATAGAAAAAGATGAAAATATCATTTCCACTTTGAGAAATACTTTTTAAGATATAAATCATTTTCAAAATTATTTTCATTGAAAATTACCTTAGAAATATATTGAGTATGCTTTTAAATTCATTAAAAACATTTCTTCAATAAAATATCCTTTTCAAATTTATAATTTCAATTTAAAACTGATAATTCATAAAACAAATTCAAAATAATATTCTTTGAATATATCGTTGGAAACGAATAATGGAATCTTTAACTAATTAATCTGTTAAGCATGAAGAAAATATAATTCATGTTATGCATGTTAAAAAACAATGATTCAGTTCACATATTAAGTAAATAACAATGATGACTAGTTTTGAAAACAACATAATGATTAATTTTAAAACGTTTTGTGAAAATTTAAACATGGGAAGAAATTTTTTTAATAAATCTTTTTTTAGAAAATATGGCTATTTAAGAAAAATGGTTTTTCGATCGAAGAGAGAAATAAAGTCTATTTTCATTAAAAACACTCTTTTCCAATATTCTCTCCATAGAGGGAGTTAAATTTCGGAAAAATATGAAAAGTCATGGAATAAAAATATTATAAGAATATTCCAGAGTTTCTTGAAATATGAAACATAATTTTTCATCATCGTATGTATAAACATAAACAATCCATATAAATGATGAGATTGTATCATATAACCATTACAACTTGGTCACATTGAATTATAATATACATTTAATAATAAAATTAATTAAAACATAAAATATAATGAATATAAAGTTATTCATTACATAATAATTCAAATGGGAAGTATATATGTCTTATAAAATATTTTAGGTTCATAATACTACATATGTCTCAAAAAATGAAAATATAGACAAAAATTCCATATTGTTTTGTAAATATCATGAGTCTTAATCAAAATTAAAGAATCAAATAAAATGAAAAATTAAATATAATTTAAATAAAAATATTAATGATATATAATATATAAGGGGATGTATATGAACCATTAAAAAGAGTGGTGATTATGCCATGTGTCTCCCATAAATAAAATAGGGACTAACAATCACTTACCATTAGTCTAAAATTACTTCATCAAAATTAAAACCTCATATATAATAAATATAATTATATTATACATCTATTTAATTACCATAATCATATACATGATAAAATATATTATATACTTATGAAACTTTATTATCCATTTGTTAACAATTACATTCTATAGTTACATTTTGGGCATTAACTTATTCTTTTTTACATATGTTTTTATTTTTTCTTATCTAGAATGTTAATTTAATCATGGTTACATCATATCCAATATTTTAACTACAATATAAATATAATATATATTATTAATATATATTTATATAGATTAATATATAAAATATAGACATAGAAAATAAAATACATTGTTCATAGAGACAGTAGGTTGTACAAAGGCAAGAACAATGTTTCCATTTTCTTGACAGATAAAGATAAATAACGGTAAATAATATATTAACTATATATAATAATAAATATTTCAAAAAATTTGAATATGTTAAATATATTTATCCCTTATAACCTTGTATGTAAAAAATTAATGAAAAATGAATTACATCGATTTGTGAGTCCGTAGTCAGATGTACACACAATTGACGTTATTGTATCCCCCAAGAAATGGATATTAAGAAGGTATATGTAATTTAAAAATTAAATAAGTGTAATTATATTACGAATATAATGTTTATTTATTTAATATATCCATTTAACCATACAAGATAAACAAAAAATGGAAAACACGTCACATCTGTTCATGTGGCGGTAGTACTCCATACACATGAGCGACATTATTGTTTTCCAATGGGTTGGTAGCTATGAATGAAGATTTCATATTATAATTAAAGAATTATAATAATATCATAAATAATATATATATATATACATTATATATATCATTATGACTATTTGTTATAGTTGTTAATGGAAAATGAAAAACATCATTTCACGAGGCGGTTGTCCATCACACATAAGAATTATGTTTTCGTATCCCATTTTATGAAAAATAATGTCTATAAAAGTTATGAATTTTATATAAAAAATATCTGTATATAATGTATTTTTTTATATCATAACAATTTATGGATAATTTATGGTGTAATAAAAATAATTTAAACAATAACGCATTGTTTAAAAAAATACCTCTTTTATAGAAAACCTCTTTAGGTTTATCCTAAAGCCTTACTAAATTTGATTTTGTACCAAAATAAAAATTATATTATTATATAAGGGGTATAATTAATTTATTCGGTAAGGTATTCTCTAATCTAAATATTTTTTTACGGTGAATATGATTATAGAGGGGGTCCTTTCATACGTTTGGTTAGTGGCACACTTGAGATGTTTGAAAATAAAAACATATGTCCATGTTATATACAATAAAAAAGGAACTAAAATTTCCATTCATGAACATATTGGTTACATTATTGAAATAGTAAACACAATGTGATTTGGACATGTTTCTTGATCAATTTACCCTTTATTGTTTTAGTTTACCCCCCTGTAAACCGATTTTCACCTTAATCGGGGTAATTAATTATCGAACTCATTTTACTATTAATAATGGTAAAAATTTAATTTCAAAGATTTATAAAATAAAAATTATTGCTATTAGAAATATGGAATACATTTTTTGAAGTCTCTGTAAAAAGAAGTGTAAAATGTTACTTTAATATTAATAAAAAACGAGAAAAAAATATGATTTTCAAAGAGAAATGTTTCAAAGGGTTAATAATTTTTTATATAAAAATTAAACATTAAATTTATTAAAATTGACTAAATTATATAAATAGATATATAATCAAACATTTTTTACTTAAAAAATAAAAATAAAATAAATTTAATCCTATAAATGTTTTAACAGAAAATGTAGTTTTCAGTAAAATCCTAAATGTTTCTATATTCATCCCAAAATTAATCATTTTTTAAAAATAAAAAATAATTACACTAAGATACATTTGAAATGTTGATATCAAAAATAGTGTTAATTTTTTAGATAATGTTTCTAAAATTTTAATGAATAATTTAAAAATAAGTACACAAAATTAAACGCTGGTATTTATTTTTAGAAAAATACTATTTTTAAATTGGATATTGGATTTATTATTATCTCTTTTCAGGAAAACACAAAATTTGAATGTTGAAAATTGAATTTAATATAAAATTTATAAATTTGTTCAAAATCATTCATAAAAGTGATTTGGTTAATTTTCTGAAGTAAAACATATTTTTCTACATAAAAAATTTGTTTTTTAGAAAAGGATTTCCATTTTTCAAATGGTAATTATTTTAATTTCAAATTAATTGGTAAAAAATTATTTATTAATATATATATATATGTATGTATTTATGTATGTATATTTAAACAATAAATGTTAATAATTTATTTAATCTATTTAATACCTTCCATTCTATCTTCTAGGTGATAACTATCACATTACATAATAATATTTCAATAGTATATAATTTATCATTCAAACACATTGTTTCATGTAGTTCAAGATAAACTTAGTTTTGTGTGTAATGAAAAATATCAAAATTATTCATTTTTTTTAAAATATATTTCACAAATTTATAGGTTGTTACATAACCATCAAATTATATTCCCATTTTCTTTTACAAAGAACCCAGTCGGTTAACTTTATCCCTTTTCCCAATGCATTGGAGAGATATAAAGGGATCATACACCCTATGTTTATAAAAAATACATAATTATATATAAGTAATTAAAAATAAAAAAGAAGAATATTTTAAAGCTTTTATAATAAAACGTTCTTTTCACCCATAATAAATCTTTTTCAGATACTGATTTATACATTTTGTTTAAAATACATTATAAAAAATCCCAAAACAAAGGGGAATATGTGTTTTCACCAAATAAAACAAGAAATATTATTTCTTAATATAAATATAAACTAACATTTATGGTGGTTAGAAATTGTTTTGTCTTTGTATACATTAAATTATATATTTCCTTTTTATCTTTTGTAATGAATTTAAACAAATTATGTAAAAATAGCCATTTTTAAACCCATTAAAGAAAATTCGAAAGAGAAATAAAATTTAAATTATAATTATTTTATATAAATATAATAATATCCGTAAAATAATATTAAAAATAAGTAAATTGATTAAGAAATTAGTTTTATAGGTGATTTTAACAATAGATTTTTTAAAATAAATTCCCATATCTTGACTCTGAATCGTCACTTAAATTCATTATATTCATTAATAATAAAGTTATTTTAATTATCTAAGTTAGTTAAATCATTTTCCTAGATAATTATTACTTTTTTGTCGCCTATTTAAATGTTATAACAATTATATAACCATTTATGTTCACCTCAGCTATTTTAAAAATTTTTAGTTCAATAGTCTAAAATGAAATTGATAAGATGAATATGGTGTAATAGGTTTTGATTAAATCATATTTATAATAACAAACCTGAAATTATTATCATTTTTATACATCAATTATAATTTTATTGTCAATCAGGAATAATTCTAATGAAAAATTAACTATAATACAATCTTAGCGATGATAGGTCTTATGTACAAATGAGTTACATTTCCATTTTTCAACAAGATGTATGAAATAAATGTAGCTATATTATTATCTTTTAGAATTGTCATCATATCATAAATATGAAATATTTTTTAATTGTACAAATATATAACATCTATATGATTTGGTGATGAAAAACGAATCCCATCGCTTCGTAGAAGTGATAGTCCACACATACCCATAAATTATATTATAATTTTTAGTGACTCATAAATTAATAAATTCAATGATATATAATGTTTTAATAATAAAAAATATTTCACCAAAAAAATATATAAAAATTGATTACATCAATATTTATCCATCTTTGATAGGTGGTGATGGAAAGTGAATTATATCGGTATATGAGGTGGTAGTCGGTTGGGCACACGAATAATGAATATTATTCCCTAGTTGATGGATATTATAAAGGGATATGATTTATTACATTAACATAATACCATATTACGATATATAGGATGCATTTTATATTATTTTCCATGGTAGAAGAAGATTTAAAGGAATTGTATGATAAAATAAAATTAAAACATATAGTTAAAAATTATACTTATTCTTTTGAAGGTATCCTTTTAATAATAACCAAATATCTATAAAATTTCTATTTATCCCAATATACATCCTCTAAATTGTGCGAATTGATTATAAAAAGATATTTGGATAGTTCATGGTGGGAAAACTACGACTTCATTTTGAATGATTGAGAATAAGTGGTTCCCATTCATCAGAGAGGGGAGAAAAAATATTTGAATTTATTAAAATAATAACTTAATATAAAATAATTTTTATGTGTAAATGAGTCGATATTGTTTTTAACTGAATATAATATTATCATGAGTTAGTTGAAACATTGTTCCATTTCATGGATGGAAAAGAAACAAAGGGATATACCATAGAAAAAATAGAAGAAAATACATGGAAAATTTCAAGATTTACAAAGTGTCCAAATTGAAATCACCCCTATTTACCCAAAAAATGGTCAACATGAAAGGTACATTCATATCATCATTTTGGCATGCAATCCACTTGTGTTCCTAACTATCCTTTCCCAACGGTCTTATTTTTTCCTATAGTTAGACCCATGGGGTCTTCCTTTGTGTGGAAAAGTTTCCACAATGCCAAATTGTTGCTCTAGTTTCCCTAATGCTTCACCCAAGATGTTTAAACCCTCCCAGGTAGTTCTTTAACAAATAATGCAAGGGGATTAAAGGAGGATCATAAGAATTTTGTCCATTCAAATTTTAAAATACATAACACTTCCACACCCAATAACCCAACCTCCCTAAATAAAAAACACTTGTGTGCGCTCTATTCCTTATACAGGAACTTGAGCTCTACACTTTTGGGAATACTTTTGTAGACTCTTGATTTCATGCACCATGTTCTCTTGAAGTCATACCCTTTAGGTAGTTTGTCACTTAAGGTGACATCAGGTTTCCCAATAATACCTTCCCAACCAATACCTATGCACCAATGACTTTAGCACCCCTCTTTATTTCACCACACCTTTAAAACCTCTTTGAGAATTTTTTGAATCCTCCTTCAAAGCCATTCATGGAATTTATTCGTATTCATTTTAACCCTTTTCTAAAAGGGATCATGTTGAGAACTCCACTAAGACCTCCTGACTTTAAAATGATTAGAGAAAGGCCTACCAGCATGTCTCCTATTTGGATTTGTATCTCTACGATCATAGGTTTCACATACTTGTCTTTTTGGGAATATAGGGTTATTGTAATGAATATGGAGTTGTATCTCAATGGTCATGGGGGATCCACTTTCATGAACAATGATGGGGAGTTCCTGGTTTAGAGGATTAGGGTATTGTCCTTGTTCATCTCATGTCTATAAAACATATATCCTTAGTTCCCTAGTATGGAAGGTACAGTTCACACCTACATTTTTTTTGAAAAAATGAGAAGGATCCTTTCTCTACTTGGATCAAATGTAAGGAATACCTCCAAGAGTAAGCCCCTATCCTTTGGGCTGCATCCAATTGACCTTCACTGTCATTTCACATTTAAAGGTGTATTGCTTCGTGCCCTCGTCATCCATCACCTCGGTTTCTTTCATTATAGGCCTAACCACTTCCATAAATGGAGGTAAAAGTGTGTGGATTGTTGAATCTTTCACATCCTACTATTCCTCACAACAAGAATGACTCACATGACATTAGAGATTTTTGATGACCACACATCTGCACAATCAACCTCACTTCCTGAACTATGAGACCTATCATACCCACCATAATTGGTATAGGTAGAAAGCCTTCACTCAGGGCTGAAGCTCACTGCACATCCTCTTTAAGAGTCCGACCTTGATGAAATACGAGAACTCTAATTCACACAATAATTCAGATATTTAGGAAGCCTTCACCCAAGGACTGATCTCATTGGACATGCTTCTCAGGAGTCCAACCCTCTTAAACTATGAGAACTCTAATTCCCATCATAATTGTGATACGTAGGAATCCTCCACCTAGAGCCTACGATCACTGGACATCATCCTCATGAGTCTAACCCTCTTAAAATAAATGAACTCTGCTTCCTACCATAATTGGGATATTTAGGAAGCCTTTACCTTGGAACGGAGCTCACAGTACATCATCCTCAGGAGTCCAACCCTTTTTAACTATTTGAACTATGATCCCAACCACAATTGAGATGCATAGGAAACCGTCACTTTGGGCCCAAGCACACTAGATATCCTCCTTAGGAGTCAAACCCTTTTGAACTATGATATGTATGATTCCCATCATAATTGGGAAATATAAGAATACTTCACCCTGGGCCCAAGATCATTGGAAATCCTCCTCAGGAGTCCAACACTCTTCGACTACAAGAATTTTGATTCCCACAATAATTGGGATAAGTGTGAAGCCTTCCGAAAAGGCATGAGCTCACTGGAAATCATCCTCAAGAGCAAACCATAACTCCCTTAATTAGGGAATCCTCCTTCGAATTAAACCCTAACATAATCTCCCTAAATCTCCATGAGTTAAGACATCTCTCATGGACCATGTTACAAAGGAACCCTCATTAGGTGTAAGCCCCAAACTATTTATCTTAAAGGTCCATAGTCCCTTATGAGACTTATCGATCTATGGGGGCTTTGATTCCCATTCATGTGGGATACTTAGGAAGCCTACCTGAGATTCAAACCCAACAATACAAATAAACCTTGTTCTATCTGGAATAAACTCCCATCAGGGTCTAATATAACTTGGAAACCTATATGCTTTCCATGTTCCTTGGGATGCTTAGTCTTAAGTCCCACACTAAGCATTGAGTAGGAATCTTCCATCAAAGATATCTTTACCACAAGACATTAAACTGTATGGTTAGGTCAATATCACACAACCATAAAAGGAATTATGTGTCCCATTAAACAATACTGAATTATGAGGGTTCTGATTTCATTCATGAGGATACATTGCTGGACCATTCTTGTGTATGATCTGAACATCAAAACATCTTTTTTATACTTGGATGATGATAAATTCCAGAGTGCATGAATGAGTGGCTTAAAATCCATAATCATTGTAATACTGGATAATGAATCTCTAAATATTATATGAGAGGGTACCATTTATAGAGATCCTCGGATACATTCAGATATCTCAATTGACAAGGAAATTCGAATACATACATATTATTGTGAATTTCATACATGCTTAATAATTTATTGAAAATATCAAGGTAAACCTACATTATACTTGGTAAATTAGTAACGATTCTTGAAAATATCTTAAATTGGTAAAATAGTCCCAGAGAAGGCCATAATTCTCCCCAAAATGGAGTGATGAGCCCAAAATCCCATCCACTCGACCAATGTGAGTTATTAAGTATCGTAGGTCAACAAACCTAACAAACACTTATCGTTGTAAAGTAGGTCCCTTTAGATACATCACTATGGAATGTTTCTGGTTCCAAAAATAAATCTGATTTGAACAACCTAAAAGTAGTGATTTATAATAAGAAAACACGTTCTAGGGAAAACATAAAATGGTGAATCTAATGTTAATGCTTAACCAATGTACATTCTTCTCAATAACTCTATTAATTTTAAATTTCTCCCTTGATGTTTGAACCTGTGAATTCACCAACTGATGCCCATGTATGATCACCATCCACACGAATAATGTCATCACTAACTCAACCTATGAAACACTACATCTCTAATGTGTTGGTATGAGATTACCATCAACAAAGTACTATCCATTCCATGGTGGTTGCTTGAAAGGCCCTCAAAATCAATAATAACGCTCAGTTGTCCGATCATCGATGACCATTGGATCAGAAGAAGATGATTCTAACCACTATTTTCAACCATTTTTTGAGTTTATCCCCCAAAAAGCAATCACCAAACCCTCTTCTATTTTAGAGAGGTCGATAAAGAGGTCTTCCATGGCCTCATCCCAAAGAAATAAGGCTCCTTCATGGGGGATCTTTCCAAAAATCAATACCACCAACTCCACACAATAGAAAACCCAAAACCTGAGGAGTGATTTATCTTAGGATATCTTTCCAAGGTCCCTCAGACCCGAGCACACAATATGAACCACTAGGGATAACAGTCGGACAACCGGGGGAATGTTCCTACATTTTCCCCCTCTACAGAAGTCTATCAACCCAACTTAATTGAAAATAACAAATGGGAACATACACCTTTCCTCCTTAATTCTGCCAGCCAAATAACTCATCTAGTGGAAATCAACCAATCCATCCATTCCAATATAGTGGTGTACCATGAGAAGGCACATACACCTACTTAAAATATTTCATGCGGTCAAAAAGATCATTTAGACTCAATGAAGAAATCCATTCAAATAAGTTTAGTGGATACTTTTAAGAACTAAAATACACCTATCTGTAGTCACTAAGCCTACAAGTAGTCTCGTCTATCAATATAGAAAACATTCACTCGACCATGCTTGGGGGAAAATAGCTAGCATAAACATACACCTACTATAATCCATCAAGCCTTTCAGCAGTATCACTTGGCCAAACTCATAGAAGTTAGTTGGAATGATCCAATAAAAAACCCACTCAACACTCTACCCCCATAAATGATTACTTTTAGTATCCATTGTCATGAAATGTATGATAAGATAAGGTACATATAGCTACCCCAACTATATAATGAACATATATTCCTGTTTCGACCACTAATGATACCAAACACATTTTGGGAATGGTGATAGGGAAGACACAAATTCTTAATCATATCCTAGAAGCATTCTAAAATATCTTAATGGAAGCTTTAACAAGACCATAGGGATGAAAAAATAATCTTTTCCCCACACTGGTGATGAATAATAAGCATACCATCATGGAGTAGATACATACCTCTAATCCAGTCGAGGGGGGTTATGGGGCAAACTCTCCCATATCATACAGACAACTAGATTGGGTAGATACACCCATTCTAATGAGAGATAATCAGTTTATTCTGTTAGCCACTCATATACAGGCACATATACATACTCATGATAACCAATTTTTCTAATCTATGGCCCCAACTACATATAAGAGTGTGTCTAAGAAGAAGACTCAATAATCACAGTGGGATAATCAAGAGGTGATATATGATCTTGACTCCTCTTAATGCTAGGGTTCGTGAAGCCCATAGACATTTATCAATTGTAGCTCAAGGTCCTACCCTACAATTACCAAATTATGGGAATAGTAATAGTAATTATAATATTCCTCTTCATATACTTCATAATGAATTCTTTCTTCATGAAAATTCATTCAATATAGATTATCCTTATTTGGAAGAGAGCCACTGTAACCCACTGTGTTGCTAGAAGACCAATGAGAAATAGTATTTTTCGATAGCTGTAATCCACTATGGTAGTCCTCCCCATAATGGAATTCACTGTGAAAGTAATCTATGCAGTATTGTTTCAAATAGTCAATAAAATTCTACAACTGAAAACATAGAAATGATAGAGCCCTCTTATCAAGAGGCACATGAAAATGTATCTCCAGTCATGTCTGATGCCTAGTTTGTAACATGTGAAATTCTTTCTCATCCAGAAGACATCTCAAGGAGGCAGTCATTTTCCGAACCTCCCTCAGGTCATTTTACTTCTAATATACCAGGTGAAACATCAACCTATTGCATTTCTTGTGATAAGAAAACCGAGAAGCATCCACTTCGGTCGAACCAAGTTAAGAAGCCTCTAGAGAGAGATAAAGATGACTTGTTGAATATGAGAAAACAACGTGATACTGGTGATTTACCGATCATGTTTCATCCATTAGAAACCTCTCAATACCGCATTCCAATAATGATGGAAGGTGATTGAATTCATGATATCTTCCTCAACCAAGAAAAGAATATTCATCATTTGAAAATAAAATTATTACCATATGATAAATTTCAATGTCATGTCAAGGTAATATAATGGTTGTAGCACCAAATTGACTTGTCGTCTCTCCAGGATTCTTGAAATCCAATGATCGAGAAGAAACAGGAGTCCCATGAACACGCATGCCTCAATTCATTAAAGAGGATGTAATAATAGATCATGGAAACCCTATATTTCTTTCATATTAGAGGATGTTATGAAAATGGAGAATTTCATTTCACTACACTCCAAATTTAGAAAAGCCTACTAAAAGTGTTCTCATGCATTGTTATTTCCCTAGCCTGGCTACAACTAACAAATTTTGTTTATAACCTAAGAGAAGCTTAGTAAAAACAGTCATCGGCCGATTTTCACAAATTTCATGCACAATGAGAAAAGGATATCGAGATACTTTTCCATCAATAATCTAAGAAAATTGAGCATGCCACCCGCATAGAGGATGTCAGCCATTATATCACACAAATGTATGAAATAGAAAAATGCATTTCCAAAATGGGCGATTTAATTGGGCACCATATAATGCACCTTGTCGATGTTTGGACCAGAATCTATAAAATATGAAGAGTAGATATGCTGATATCATCCATAATAGTTCAAGAAGCACCCCATCCCATATTGATGGGGAATTTTTAACCTGACCTTCAGATTCAACAAATAGAGCCCAAAGGGTTGAGGAAGAATAACATGAACAATTCTGGCATGGATGGCAAGTTGCATTTTCACATCCACAATCCCCTCCTCGGTGAAAGTTAGTTTTCTCCTGATTATGGAAGAAGCCAAAAATTTAATGTAAATCTGAGCTATCTATGGATTCCATTCACATTACAATCTATAAAAAAGTCAATGGGAAACCAGAAAATAGCATAAAAAATTCTCGTGGAGGATTAAGAGGAAGGTTTTCTTACAATGATTATAATATAATGGAATTAACAAATTATGCGTCATTGAATGTCGTCAATGAAATTATGGAAGATCCTCTAGATAATGTGACAAGTTCTAGGGATTTAGAGGATGAAGTTCTTATTCATAATACTATATACACCAAAGTAAATGAGTGAGGTGTGCATACCTAAAATCATAGGCTTACCCAGAATTGTGGTATTCCCTTGAATAATCAACTTCTACCTCTTATGAAGGCATATAAAAAGGGGAAATGTAAAGGTTAGATCATGTATAAATTTTCCACTAAAGAAGGTCAATCTCTTTATCTTGAAGTAATATTTTCCCAACTAGAGGAGGAGATGAAGGAGTTTAGAAGACCCAATACAAAGTTATTCCGAAGCAGCATTCCTGCAAGACTTGCTCCACAAGCAGATCCTCACCTTTCACATCCAGTAGGATCTCTCCAGCAAGGATTGTTTTTTGAAAATACATAAGTGGAAAATGAATTTACTCCATTGGTAACATATCCTAAAGAGGTTGAAACACATACTTACAAGTCTTTCCCCATGGGATATCCAAGACAAATACTACTAGCTCCACCAGGGGTGGCTTTTTCCAGCTTTTGCACTCATTCAGGCTCCAATTGTTGTACTTGTACAGGTACCAACTGATTAAGATATTCTCCAAATACTCATGAATACAATTGAGTCAATATAAACTCAATTGGAAGATATAGAATAATGAAATACACTAGTACAACTAGAAAATAAGGATTACCCCTTGTGGGTATATTGGATTCCTCTACCACCAAATTTTTTGTATAACACATATCCAAAATTTAACAGTTTAAGAGATCCAAAGTTGTACATAATTCATTTCATTTATCACTGTGATCTCATGATAGGGGACCCCTCAACAACAAGAAGTAGTAAATTTCATATTTTTTTCAAATCACTATAGGGGTGGGCCTTTGTCTAGTATACAAGTTCGCAGACCCGATCAAGCACTGGATGGGAACAACTCTATTAGAAATTCCATTTCAAATTTATCTCAAAGTTGTAATAGAAAAATGTCTTTGATCTTATGAATTGAAAACAAAAGAATAATGAAAGAGTTCAAGATTTTATTTCTTTTTGGAAAGTATTAGCATACTCCCTGAATATACCACTCCCTCGTGAAGAGTTGCTACCAATCTATGTGGAAAATATCTATGATGAGTTTTTCACACTACTAATCCATGTGAAATATATATGAGGGTTTTGAGACCATGCTTCGATTCCCAAAAAATTAAAAAATTTCATTACCAAAACCAAATCTACGTCTCATGTAATCCCATCAACTCTAGGAAGGATAAAAAGAAATGTAGAGGCTACGATGGTTACACTCAAGAAAGAACATATACCTGCATCTACTTCAAGTCCCTCATCATACTATAGGGATCCTCCTGAGCATCCGCAACAATGACTACCTCCTTAATATGCTAAAAAGGATCAGAGGTGAAGATATTTTGACTAGTTAAAGAATAAAGAATATTCTTTTCAAAATTAATAGGTTCGTGTTTACATAACTTGTACCTTGAAAAGCTACTTATTCTAGCTACCAAGACCTATAAAACTAAACAACGAAAGAGATGAGGACGTACTAAAATATTGGCCCTTCAATAAAATTTTGGGTCACTATATCCTGATGTCTTTTGTATTAAAATATATTCTATAAATGATTGTGTAGTCTAGAAAAGTGAAACTAAAAAGTTCAACAACCCCAGTAACATGCGTTAATGTTACAGATCCAAAGGAAGAAAGAGAATGCAAGAAAGTAACAAATTAAGAATTTGTGGATGTTTTATGATTTTATGGTTAAGAAAACTATCAAATGAACTAATTCCATTCTATGAAAATATTTTAAGCAATTGATTGTGCCTCCTACCACTTCAATTATGATAAATCCATTTTCATCAGAAGATCTGTCCTCCAAAGGCCAATCCTTAATGAAGAAACACTATCAGAAGGATAAAGTGAAATAATAATAACTTTATATCATTTAGAGGGCAAATTTTCCCTTGAACATGGATGATTTCATGACAAATATCCCAAAAACATAGTCACCAAACTACTAAACATCCCAACAAGAATCAATTTTTCTTTCAGAATCTTCATCGGATGAGGAGATCATCTTTTCTATTAACACTATTCACTTAGTGAATCCCTAGAAAAATGATGATTTAGATTTTGAACATGAATTCACTATACATAATTGGGGAACTGGTGGAAGAAGTCCTCATGGTCAATGATATTGAGAAAGATGTGGGTTTCCTAGAAGCCACAAATTTAATTAAATCCCTACTCGAACCATTTATGCAACATAAGCTCATGGGATAGATATTCAACAAGATCATCTATAATAAGTGAATTCTCCAACACATGATAGGTTTGGACCTGACATGATCATCTTGGAAGACCGAATATAGGATATATTACCACTTTCTCAATAGGTGGGAAAACTCATTCATCCTAAGCCATCAACAGCAGAAGTATTTCTAGCTTCAACCTTAACACGTGGTCCATCTGCATTAAGCGAATCAACTTCCAATGCACCTACAAAACCACATCTCCATGTAGGAAAATGTATACCTTTGAAGCAACAGTATGACATTTTGAAGAAAATAGCTCAAGTACCAACCAAATTATCAATCTTGTATGATATAAAGCTTTGAAAATACCCTCAAAAAGCTCTTATTGAGGCATTGTAAATTCCTCAAGAGTTTGAAACTAAGGTTTTTGATGAGGAGGTTTACCATATAGAGAATTATACTATATAATTTTTTGCAATTATATATTTCATAGATCAAGACGAGGGTAATTTTGTACATGGAAACATAAGTCCCTGGTATTTATTTGGAAAGGTTAATGATATAGAAATATGATAAGACTTTATTAATAACAGATTTAGAGTCAACATCATTACCATATACACACTTAATTGGTTGGGTCTCACTGAATATAACTTATCTCTCTCCACATTGATGTTGTATGTTTGTGAAAATAATGAAAAATATCCTTTAGGTGAGATTACAATTATAACTCAGTTTGTGAATCGTTTATCTAATTCATATTTAATGGTTATCCGAGAGGAAACAACTTGCAACATTTCTCTTGGATAGCCATGTTTACATCATCATGTGTCCATTCCCTCATTATACCACTAATGTATCATGTATTGATTTAATGGTTAATTAGGACATATCAGGGTTTCAAGGTCCCATTCCAAACTTGTGAATCTAAATATATAAATCCATTATTCTACCACAAAATGGTAATAAGGTCTATAGAAAAATATATAACAAGAATCAATGATCTTAATGGTTTGGAAAATATCCCAGCCAACCCATTCAAGCATCTTAGTGAATATTGTGTGATTCCTATCAATCAAATTGAAAGGGTAGACCCAAATAGAAGAACTCATCCCACAGATTTTATAATTTTAGTTGTTTCAATTGATCCTGACAACATAGGAAGAATTTTTTATTTTAAAAATATTAATGGAAGCATAAATAGAGATATCTTCATTCCATATATCAATCTTTAGAAAGTATCTACATCCATTCATACCATTAAAGTGGAGACAGAAGAAGGTATTTGTGATGAAGAGGAATAAGGGGAAGACCTCAAGTAATCCCCTCATGTTTTTGAAGAAGGTGTCTCCACCACTATGGATGATCTCAATGAAATAAATTTTCGTACAGATGAAGCACCACGCTCCAATATAATTAGTGTGTCCATTAATTATGAGGAGAAATAGGTGTATAATTCATTTCTAAAGAAACACCAAGATGTACATTCTTGGATAAATACATAAAGTCTAGGCCCTGACCCTGAAGTGACCACTCATCATTTGGGTTTTCAAGAATAGCATCAGGTATTAAATCAGCCAGCAAGAAGAACATATCCAACTCATGGCTCCAAAATTGAATATAATGTTGATAGGATTATAAAATTTGACTTTACCAGGGAAGTATAATATCCCAAATGGATGGAAAATGTTTTCCTAGTGAAAAAGTGAAATGGTCGAAAAAGTGTTTTCATTGATTTTAGAGATCTTAAACAGAATTGTCCCAAAGATGACTTTTCTGGTTCCAATCAACGAACTTTTGATCAAATCAACAGTTGACTACAAAGCTCTTCATTTCATGGATGTCTACTCTGGGTATAACCAAATCTAAATGGCCCTAAAAGAAGAATAATCTATAGCTCATAGATCCCCTTGAGTAATATTTTTCAATTGGGTAATGCTCTTTGGCTTGAAGAATTCTAGTGTGATAGATCAACATAGAATACACCCCATTTTCAATCATTTTTTTGGAAATTAATTGAATTAAATGTGAATGGTCTTGGGGTTAGTTCCAAACAAAATTCTAATCACTTGGTTGTTCTAGAGACCATATTCAACAATCTTTGATATCTTAATTTGATGATGACCCCTAAGAAATGTGGTTTTTGGGTAACATCGAGGAAATTTATCAGTTTTGTTTTAAGCCATCATGGAATCGAGTTTGACCCTGTAAAGTATAAGTCTATCCATGTAATGTAACCTCCAAAAAACATGAAATGATTAAGAGGATTTCAAGGGAACTTTTCCTATATCTAGTGATTCATAGTTAATTTGTAAGGAAAGTGTTTGACCTTCCCGAAATTTTTTAATAAAGGGGTCAGATATCAGTGGACCAATGAATTCCAAGAAGAATTTGATATCCTCAAGAAATTCTTCTTTATCCCACCATTATTGATGCCACTTTATGATAGAAAGACACTAATTCTTTATGTGAAATCCTTGGAGAGATCACTAAGTTCCTTCCTTGAATAAAAGAATGACGTTCAGAATGAAAATCGACTTTATTATCTCAGTTGAACCATGCTTGTTGTAGAGACTTCATATTTAGATATTCATAAATGATTCTTAGTATTAATCATTGATGTTAAAAAATTAAGACACTATTTCTAGCATCCTATGGTCCACTTGGTATCACGCATTAACCCACACAAATTTATACACAGTCATTTTATACTTACATGACATATAACATAATGGAAGGCTATTCTATAGTAGTTTGATATATAGTCTGTGCCTTAGTAAGTAGTAAAATGAAAAGATTTCACATAATTCCTTACCGAGAACCAGTATGTAGAGGAGACATAATTGAATATTGAATTTTCTGATGAATAAATCAACCCTATTCAATAAAGACCCAAAATATTGGAAATGAATATTGATGGTTCTTCTAATAGACCAATGGGTAACATAATTGAAAAACCTAAACTGAACAATGTTGGGTTAAGAATTGATCTTATATCCCTAGAGAAGGTAGTTTTTCTATATATTTTTCTGTTATTAGAAGGTGGTACCAACAATGAAGTAGAATATCATTCTCTCATTGCATTCCTGGAATTAACACGCCATGTACCAGTGGATTACCTGGAGGTGAAATGTGATATACAGTTGGTAATCAAACAAATACATGAGGGTTATGCCATTATAAAAGAAGAAATAATCCCCTTATATGATTATGTTATAGGTTTAATGGAAGAATTTCTCTTAGAGTCAACATTACATCACACGGTCAAAAAATAACCAAGTTGATGCATTGAAAAATGTGGCCACAACATTGGAAGATCCAGATTAGGATGAAACAATCATTATCATTGCACATTTTCTAGTGGTTTAACCATTTGTTCAAATCATAATAGAGGAAATCAATGAAATTATAACCATTTCTGAGATATATGGTCATACTATTGGATAGATAACACCCCTCATAGAATATATCACAAATGGTGTACTTTCAGCAGACATGATTAAAAGATAATATATCTGGTGACGAGTAGTTAATTTTACTCTTTACGGTGACCCATATCATCAGAAGTTCTTTAATAGATAAGGATTTGATTGAATTTTTCTTAGATGCATTGGTGGGGATGAAACAACAATTTTCATGAATGAAATAATTGTAGGAGCCTCGAAGGCTCATCAGTATGGGAAAAAGCATTCTGATCAAATTTGGAGGCTTGGATAATTTTATCCTTTGATGGCACTAAATTTCATAGATTTCACTATGAACTATCATCCCTACTAGAAGCGTTCCAACAACATTCATCCACCCCTGGATTTTCTATATAAAACTAAATACTCCTAGACATTTTATATATGGGGAATGGATGTAGTAGGACCATATCCTCTAACTAAGGCTAAGAATATCAAGTATTTTCTTACTACTACCAATTTATTCTCCTAATGGGATGAAGAAATACCTCTCAAATATTTCAAGGAAAAAAATCATTTTTATCCTTTTCAATTCTAATGTAATTACCATATCTTGTGTCCCTCATACCATACTGATATATAACAAAGCTGATTTTTTTTCTGAGTTAAAGAAGCTATATTAGGATCAGAATATCAAATCCTACCATAAATATTGATACCATGTAGTGGCCAATGCAAAATAGAGTCTTTTGAAAAGAACCTATCTAATATACACCAACATATAGTAGAAAAAGATAAAAAGTCTTGGCTTGATATGATCTTTCACACCTTTTGGGCTTATCAGACTACTACTCATACTACAACACAATCAACCCTGTATTCATTAGTGTTCATGAAAGAAGTAGTTCTTCCTATTGAAATTCATTTGACTTCACTCTGATTTTCCATATGTGATCAGTTATATACATATGAACAATCTAAAAGGTGATTTGATGAGGAGGAATTATTAGATGAAAATATATTGCATACTATAGATCATTTGAAAGTATATAAGAATTTAATAGAAAAATATTTTTACAAGAAAGTCTTACTATACTCGTTTCTTCAAGGGGAATTGGTATTATTACTCAGGACTCCGATAATACTTGTAATGAATCCTCTAAAGCCTGATCCAAAGTGGGAATGTCCTTATTCCATACATAAGCTATACTTTAATAGAACTTATTCAATATTATCAATGGATGGAGAACGTATTTCAACTATAACCAATGAAAGATTCATGAAGAAGTACTATGTGTAATCACATAGAGTGATGTACTAGTTGCAAGTTATTAAACTGCATAACAACCATATGTTTCCATGTTGCATGATGTTAAAATGTGTAGCATCTTTGTCCTTGCCACATGAACCTAAACTGCATGATATAATTTCTCTTCACTACACAACATTAAACTATACAGTTAATATTTCCTTCATTTTATGTTAAAAAATCCCACAAGATACCACAAATTGGAATTCCTTGTGGTTCATTAAAAACGAGTAGCTTCCATGCATGTGTATTACTCACATCATTGTAACTTTTTAGTAGACCATGAGACCCATTTCCACCTATGTTTGAATCAGATCTGCATCGATTACCCTTTTCAATAACTACATATGGTTTGATTCCTATTCCACTGAGATACATAGAGATGAACAGATCTTGAATCTTAGGCCTAGACATAACAAAATTAAAATTACCCCATTCCTTGGGTTTATGAGTCATATATTCATAGGGAATAATATTTTCAAGAATGACATGTGGATTTATTCTCATTTCAATGGGTTATTTTGTGATTCCAAGATCTATAATCTAGGTCCTTGCCAACCATATAGAAATTTATTTCCCATTTTCCTCCTGTATATAAACCAAATCTATACAATGTACTCTTCCAGAATACATGGATTGATCTTCAAACCATCTTGTGTATTAAGTTTAAATATTATTATAGAAATTATTAAAAGCCCATGTCTCTCACATTAAATTCAATTGGTTTTGGGAGTTATCTTTTCAAGAAATACATTTGTCTTGATTGTCATTTCAATGGGATATATAGAGACACCTAGATCTCCAATCCAGGGCCTAGATAGGATAAATGAATAAAAACCCCTTTATTACGTATGTGTATGAATCAAACCTACATATGGAATATTTCATGATCTACAAATAGCTTGAGTCTCAACCATGTGAGATATGTAGTGACACCCAGATCTCCAATCATGGACCCATCCAATATTTCATGAATGAAATACCTCTTTATTTTAACTATACAAAAATCAAATTTGCATAGGACTTCTTCCAGGACATGTAAATTGATTCTCATTTTAATGAGACACAAAGTGATTCCTAGACTCTATACATTAGGTTCATCCATCATCCTAGAAATTTTAAAGAACCATATTCCACATGTCAAAATGTGATTGATATAGTGATCAATATCAAGAACTACATGTGTATTTATTCTTTCTTCATAAATATATGTAGTGATTCATGGGTCCCATAACCTAGCCCATCTACCATATAATAATCATACACTAATCCTTCACTTGTTATACCTTTGTTTTGTAGAAAAGTTCTTTTACAACTCCTTGTTTCCCACAACGAGCACAAATCATGTGGTCTTAGGAATTGGGTAATGAAATAATCTACAAAAATAAGGTATTTCAATTCCTTTTTTGTGTTATATTCCCTAATTTCATGAAAACAAACTACATTAAATCATTACAATACTACTTGTATTTCGATTCTATTTTTATGATATATCTATTCATTTCACATTAGTTCACCTTCTTCGTCACCGCAAGATGTTAAACTACAAGGGAATTTTCTTCGTTATCAACCATATGTGATATATAGCAATGTATAGACTTTAAAATCATGGACCTAGCTATAGTATCAATCAGTTAATTCATTTCTTACCCCATGTAAGAACTGTATCTACATAAGGAGATTAAATAAATTTTTCCATCTTATGAATGAACCCATATAAAAAAACCTTATTAACCATCACTTGTGAGTTTTATTAGAGTGAGGGAACCTTTATTTAAGAACTATGTGTGGCTTGATTCCTTCTTCACCAAGATACATAGTGACACATGGGCCCTATTCTTTGGTCTATCCATAATATTACTTTTCACGTCAGATTCACTTCACGTCCTCACCACCTGAGGATGAACTTTATGGACCTACATGAACTATCTGTGGATTTATTCTCATTTATATGAGATATGTAGTGATGTCCATATTTTCAATACTATGAATAGCTGTAGAATGAAGTAAAAAAACTATTTTATCCCATCTATGAGTAAGATCTATATATGGAGATTCAAATGATATTTATATCATAGCCCTGAATTTCCTTGCCACATGACTTTAAAATGCACAGAACCTAAAGAACTATGTATGGAATGATTCTCAACCTATTGAGATACGTAGTAAAAACTATGAATAAGATTTTACTTCCAACTATGGGATAAAAGGAAACTCCCCATATCCCACATATAATTAAAAATCCATATATGAATCCTTTATTATGGGTCATCTCCATAGAGATCCAACTAATGAAAAAATATATTCGCATTATATATATGAGTTAGATATATGTATGGACTCTAAACTCATGACCAATATTGACTAAAATATTTTTCATATATATTGAATATCACCCCTTATTCATTTCACACTCTTAATCTTGAATATTTTCATATCTTCATAATATTTCTTCAGTTTCTCGTGGAAGAGTTTCTAATTCATGAGAACTCGTTTTCCTAACCATGCTGTATGTTCCCCTAGGTGGCCTTGCATAATATTTGCCTACATAACAGGAATGTCTTCCAAAGGATGACACTGTATGGTTATGCAGCATATTCCCTAGCTTTCCCTGTATAATAAAACTCCCATAACATGTTTTTCAAAGATCGGTAACTTCATTATTGGTAGAATCCTCTTCTATCCCCTTCAAACATTGATGATTATATAAAGGAACCCGTATTTTAAAGGGGACATCCATTGTATATTTGTCTCGTATCCTTTATATTGACTTTGATGCCTCCAATACTATAGTTTAAACATATTCCTTCTCCATATGTTCAAAGAATATTGAAATAACCTTGATCATTTTCCCACACATCATCCATTGTTTCCATGATATTATGGTTCTAATCATATCTCATAACACTATAGACACCATATTTCATATATTTGGGTAAAACCATTATAGAGATCCTATTTCTCCAATTCATTGAAAATAATTAATGGAATTATTCCCTCTATATTGAGGTACTTTTATCCATAAACCAAACTATTTTTTAGGAAAATCCAAATATCTATAAAATTTCATCAACTTTTAGAAATATAATTTTGAGTTTTGATATCTCCTTTATTTGACTATGCAGTACATGCCCTTAGGTGGATTTGAATAACAATCTTTTACATAATAGGTGTGGTAGTGTAAGGATTATACTTTTTGGCAGTGCATATTATTCCCTAGCTATCCCGACATAATACTTCCCCCATAAGAGGTTTTTCAATATGTTGTAACTTCATTCTTGGAAGAGGCTTCCACTATTTCAATACATCTTGATTTAGATTTTGTTACTTTTATAAACATACAGAAGAAGAACAACCAATATTTTCTGAAAAAATATCTAAAAGAAGGAACTTGCATACAGATAGCTTGATTTCTAAGAGCCTTTAAGATTTTCACTAAAGTGAAGTTCCTATATATAGACATTAAAGACTGCTTTCATACCATCATCGTGTGAGCCACTAACTTGCATGCTTCTACATTGTATGATAGATCTAGAGCAACTTATTTACCTTTTTCATCATCACTTTACCTTATTTTAAGACCCTATTTTCATTCGGATCCAATCCAAAGGGTGGGAGGGTTGTTGACACTTCGTTCCGTTTAATGGATGAAAAAGTTAATTATAGAAGTACCTTAGAAAAAAGTGGATGAAATACCTGGAGGATTTCAATATTTGAAAAGAATACAAATTGAAATCACTCTAGTTGATCCAAAAGACCACCAGCATTGATGATACTTGCATTCCACCATTTGGGAATGTAATCCACTTTTGTGTCAATCCATCCTTCTCCTGGGGTTATATTTTTGTCCATAAATACACCAATGGGGTCTTCATTTGTAAGAATGCATTTCCCCGAAGCCCAATTACTACTCTAGTTGCCCTTGTGCTTTGACCAAGTATTCTAAAACCTTCCAGGTAGTTGTTTAACACATAAGGAAAGGTGATAAAAATAAGATCATATGAATTAAGTCCATTAATGGTTTGAAATACATAACATTTTTTCTCCCAAAGTTCCCAACCTCCCTAAATCAATAACACTTCTGTTCCCTCCATTTCTTATAATGGAACTTGATTTTCCTACTTCTGGGAATACCTATGACATCTCTTGATGGATTGAACCAATTTTCACCCAAGTTTTATCCTATAGGTTGTTCATCACTTAAGGTGACATTATATCCCCCAAGACTAATTTCCCACCCAATACCTACACACAAGAGTCTTGGGTGCCCCTCTTTGGTTCATCTCAAATTTTCAGCCTCTTCAAGCATTTTAGGAAGCCTGCTTCAAATACATTTATGGTAGGGCTTCTTCTTCATTAACTCCCTTTTCTGAAAGGGATCATGTCAAATCCTCCACTAAGACCTCTCGATTTACAATATCTTAGGGAAAGCCACACTATCATGTCTCCTATTTTTTTCGTATCTCTACAGTCATAGGATTCCAATATGGGTCCTATTAGAAATATAGGGTTCTTGAAATATCCATGGAGTTGTATTTCCTTGTTTAAGGGGTGTCTTATCACAAGAATACTGTTGAGGAGTTACCATTTTTGAGGATTAGAGTTCAGGCCATGTCTATCCTTTTTCTCTAAAACTCAGAGCCTTAGTTCTATGGTAGGGGAGGTATGATTCAAAAATTATTTTCTTTTCAAAAATTTAAATGTTCCCCTCCTCTACTAGGATCAATTTAAAAGGAATACCTCCAAGATTAATCCCTTATACTTTCGAGCCATATCCAATAACATTCACTGTCATTTCACAGTGAAAGGTTTATTGCTCTGTGAACTCATCCACCATCACCCTAACATCTTTCGTCATAGTCCCAGACTCTTCCATCAGCGGAGGATAAAGTGTGTGATTTCTTGAATCGTTATCATCCTCTTATTTACCACAAATATTCTTCCTCACATGGGCTCATATATTCTTTATGATAACACATCTACACACTCCACCTCACTTCTTGAACTATGAGAACATTGATTCCCAACATGTTTGGGATATCTAGGAAGCCTTCACCTAGGGCTCGAGCTCACTCGACATCCTCCTCAGGAGTCCAAACTTCTTGAACTATGAGAACTATGATTCCCACTATATTTGGGATAGTTTAGAAGCCTTCACAGAGGGCTAGATCATGTTGTACATCCTCCTCCACAGTCCAGCCCTCTTGAACTATGATAACTATGATTCCCACCATCATTGGGATATTTATGAGACCTTCACCTATGTCCCAATCTCACTATACATCCTCCTCAAGAGTCCATCACTCTTGAACTATTATAAAACTGATTTCCACAATAATTGGGATACATAGGAAGCCTTCACCCTGGGACCAAGAACATTAGGTATACATTTAAAGATTCCAAACCTATTGAACAATGAGAAAACAAATTCCCACTATTGTTGGGATACGTAGGAAGCCTTCACCAGGGGATCATGATCACTGGACATCCTCCACAAGAGTCCATCCATCCTGAACTACGATTACAGTGATTCCCACTATAATTGGGAAACATATGAAGCCTTCTCCTAGGGCTCAAACTCACTGGACATCCTCTTTATGAGTCCAACCCTCTTGAACTACGAGAACACTGATTCCCACTATAATTGGGATAAGTAGGAAGCCTTCACCAAGGAATTGAGCTCGCTATATATCATCCTCAAGAGTCTAACCCTCTTGAACATAGAGAAATATTATTGACACCATAATTGGGATATGTAGTAAGCCTACACATAGGGGTCGACCACACTAGACATCCTCCTCCAGAGTCAAACCCTAACTCCCATAATTTGGGCATCCTTGTTAGAATAAAACCTCAAATTAATCCCCCCATATCTCCATGAGTTAAGAAATTTCTCCTAAACCTGGTTTCAAGGGAATCATCTTTCAGAGTAAGTCCCAATTCTTTCTAAGATACATTCCTAGAATGGTTTAATCAAACTAGGGATAATATATCCTTTCCATGTTCCTTGGCCTACATAGGATTGATTCCCATACCATTCTTTGACTAAGAATCTTTCGTCTAAGATTTCCTTATCACATGAAATTAAACTATATAGTGTGGTCCTTATCCCATAACCAAAAATGGTATGATGTGTCCCATTAAGGAGAACCAAACTATAAGTGTTCTAATTCCTTTAATGAGGATACCAAGGTAGCCAAATATGGGTACAATCCCAACATCAAAAAAAATTATTCTACCAAGATGAACATAAATTTTAGAGTGCACCACTGAGTGGAATTAAAACCAGGATTATCGTAAAAACGGATAAAGAATCTATAAGTAGTATATGAGAGGATAACATTGATGGTGAACCTCGAATATATATATATCCATTGATGGATAACCTTGAATATATATAGATGATTCTGAATTTCATACATGCTAAACAATTGATTTCAACTCTCAAGGGAAATATACATTTTACTTCATAAATTAATAAGGATCCCTGAGCGTATCTTAAATCTATAAGAGAGTCCCAAAGTAGGCAATAATTCCCCCCAAAAGGGTGTGATGAGCCCAAACTCTCATCCTATCGACCAATATGAGTTATTAAGTATTTTAGGTCAACAATCCTAATTAACATCTTCATTTGGAAATCAGGTCCCTTGGGAAACAGAACTGCTGGATATTTCTAGTTCCTTAAATAAATCTGACGGTAACTATATGAATGTAGTGATTTATTTTCAAAATACACGATCTGGGGGAAAACAGAGTCAAAATACCCACATAAATTTTATTTTTTACATGTATATACCTAATTTTTACCCTTATTATTTTTTAACCCTTTTGACCATTATCGTGATATTAATTTTTCCTACCATTTAAGGAGATGTAATTTTTATGATAAACTAAAAAATACCCATAAATGGAAAATGGATGATAGAATGAACCATATCCCATTCATTGGTATTAATCTAGTTATTTTAGAAAATTAAATAATTAGTAAAATATTATTTATTACAGAATAACATTAATGTCAATTTTTGAACTATTCATATACTTTGAATTTAATAACATCTTGAACAAAATTGAAGTTGAATAAAATACATCAAAACCACTATAATATTTAATTTTATCTATATATTTTGTGATTCACATTAATTACTTAAAAATATACTTCTTTTAATATTTTTAATATCAATTAATTTAGTTTATCTACTAATTTAATTTAATGTATTATTATTATGTAAAATTTAAGGTAATTATTTATTTTATAAAAATGTTAAAAATTTACCATGATTAAGATAAATAATTTAGAGTTAAAATAACTCTATATTGTCAAATATTTCCACTTGTTATGCACATAGTAAAAATATTATAATTATTAAAAATAAGAGTGTGAAATGTTTTACTTTTCATTACAAAAAATATTATAATGTTTATAATCACATTAAAATATAATAAAAATAGACCCATATTTGACCTCTGGATAATTATAGATGATATATAATCATCCAAAAAATTAATAAAACTTTTTGGGTCATTCGGTAGTCCTTATCATTTTATTTTTAACATTAATTACCTTAATTTCACATTACCCTACAACACAATTTCTATGGATACTATTAGTATTGAAAAAAATAAAAGGGCCCTATTTAAAAATTAAGGACCCATTAATTACAAATATGGAATCAATTTTTCAAAATTTAAAACATGGATGTGGTAAGATTTAATTTAAAATAATTCTTTCGAAAGGCAATGAAAAACAGTTTTTCAGAAAAAATCACTTATAAGTATAAAATGTTATTCTACTAAATTCAATTATAAAATTAATTTCTAAAACCATAAAAATATTATTTTTAAATAAAAGTAATTACTAAAACATTAATACTAATATAAAAGACTATATTATATTATAAGTACATTAATAGAAAATAATCTTTTTAATTAAAATTATTATTTTTCACCATAAAATGAAAAATCTAAATTTCCAAAAATCATAAAAAATAAGTGTTATGATAATTTTCACATAACAATAATAATAATGAATTTTATTTTATAAATTAAAATTCTATAATTTTGAAATAAATATTTTAAATAATAAGATATAATATATTAAAATCTAATTTTGGTAGAAAAACGATTTTTCATTTTGACCAGAAAATTGACATATAATTTATAATTAACTAAAGAATATATGAAAATGTTTTATATCAATAGTACTGGGTCTTTTATACTATGTAAAAAATGCTTAAAGAATTTTTTTCATGGAAAAATGACTATTTGACTATTCATTTGAGAATATTTTTTCAAATGTGTCCATATTTTTTTAAAATGTTTCCTAAAATGATTGTTTACTATTTTCAATAATTTGATTATACTACTTTTTAGAAATTTTTACTTTTTATAAAATTATTTAAATATAATAATCATGTCATTTTTAAAATAAATAACTTTTTACCATGATGTGAATGTAATATTTGTTCTAACACTTTCCACATGAATGAAATTTCTCACCATCATGTCAGATTTTTTTATTTTAAATATATATTAACAGTTACAATGATTCTTTATAAAGATTTTTTTTTCTAATATTTTGGAAAATTTATGAATTTGAATAAGTGATTTCAAAATGATATGGGTATTTTCCATAAGAAATTTCTCAATGATATTTTAATAGTACTTCCGTCTTTGTCAACATCTTTAATTAATCTTATTCTTTACTGTGAATATAATCTGAGGATACCATCAACCATATTAATATTGACAAATTCTGTTAATTTTGACTAAATAAAGTCTTAAAATATCATATTCTAGCTCATCAAAATTCTAATATTTATTGATTATTATGGTGTACTAATTATGTTTAATTATTTATTCATATGATCAATGTATTAGGGATATTAAGTTATATGTTGTGAATAAAATTAAATATCCCACCAACAAATGGATAGGCATAATGAGACAATATAGGTTGGGTATTTGTAATATGCCCCACCCATTTTTGTTTGATGTCTTGGTGTAAGTTTTCTTCCATTATAAAATTAGTTGTTATGAAATTTATTATTATTATCAATTTTATTGTTAAATTGTGTTGATATCTGTGGGCATGTTTTAATCTCAAGTGACTATTTATGATGAATTATTTTATCTTGAACCACTAATTCTAAATTATTCATCTCATATTTATTCTATTATAGCATAAATTGTATACATTTTCATACTGATGGTCTAATCTCTCCCTTTTTTTGTTTTCCCAATGATTCCCTAAAGATTATTATAATTGATATGAAATTATATACTGGAAGAAATAGAAATAATCTCCAAGAATCTATAATGTGGTTTTATATATTACAATTATAATGTGAGATTAAAGTATGAATTTAGTATTCTATGACTACTTAACTAATTGATCATTCAATAAGATACATGTATGACTAGTAAAAATGTAATTAGATAAACATTGAATCATAGATATTGGGGTCAAGGTTGTTAGATTGGCAGTATATTATTAGAATTTTTAAAATTTCAAATTCACCTCCTGATTGACCCATTAATATTGAATAGTTTTTCTCATATGTATTCAGAGATGATGTTATACATTTATTGAAAACTTCTTCTATACCCCCTTTAGTAATTTATAAGCAAAAGTGCATAATTTGTGTGAGATATTCCTATTTCAATGGTAAATATAAATTTGGAGCATTATTTAAAGTATTTAATTGATTAATTTTACAATTTTAATTATAACTCTCACCCTACTTATTCTAATTGCATGGTTCTTATATTTTAGGATTTATTAATCGATTTCCAACATATCAGTTGAAGGAATAATTGTCCAATTCTTCCATTTGATGGGTCATATGGACAACCAAAATCTGTGAAGAAAATGGACCCACCTTGATGATTTAATTACGGGGCTTAATAAGTAAATAAAAAATAATTTATTCTCAACCAAAAGTTTGGGGATAGTAAAACTAATCTTGGATAAAAATTTCATGGCCCAAATTGAACATAAGGGGCCCAAATGATTCTATTCTTTCCATCCCACCATTCTGTTCGGGAAATGAAATCATCACACAAAACACGACCTTTTTCCTGATCTAGACATCCATTCTTGCTAATATTTTGCTATGTGAAAGCTAAGATATAGGTATACGACATTTTTGAAAAATGTTTCCAGATTTCTAGGAATATTCATATTAAAAACTCATTCACATTTTTTCTATCTAAAAAGAATGTATAGAAATTGATAGTTTAACATTTTTTGTTAAAACAACAATAACATTTGCTCTGTAATACCAAATGACACCATATTTTTCTAGTAGACTATAAAAATTATTATATAAAACTTTTATTAATATTATTTATCTATATTAATTTTTCTATTTTATCCAATTTGTGATGGAAGTGGAGGGCCATATTTTAATGCAAACAGTCCTCCTCCTTGGGCTATAAATACAACCCCCTCTTCTCCATGCAATAGGATATAATTTTAGAGAAAAGGATGATTGGTTTTCATGACATAGGATCTTCCAAATACTTTGAAGGATATTACATACTAACCTTTATAATAGAGATACCATTTCATCATGTTTCTTTTTATTTACTTTTGTGTTCTTCTTTATTTCTAATATCATATGTGTTTGTTTTGTCATTTTATTTTAATCAAATTATCATTAAAATTAACTCTTATTATCATCTACCCTCTGTTTTTAAATATTAAGGATCTTTAAATCTATTAAATCATGTTAAAAATGACTCTCTTCTTTTTTCTTTTCTCATTCAATTGATAGATCGTTCTTAATTTTTTTTGATGCTCGTGTGTGTGTGTGTTCAGCACACTGCTCTTTTCTCAAACCTTTCATTTACTTCTTTTTATAATTCATCATCATAAACATAATAACCAGGTTATTAACCAAACCAATGGATGAGAAAATATACCATTGGGGTGAGTTATAATATGTGTATTTTAAGTGATTTCGAGCTTTTCCTCGATGAATATACTTTGAATTAACATTGTGTGTGTTAAAATTAAATTAGCACGGATAAATGGAATATTTTTCCTAACATATGGATTCCTTGGATTATTTGAACCATAAATACACTACCATTTACATGTACTGATTGATATTAGAACCCTATGTTAATTTAAGTCTTTGACTAAATCCACAACACTTGATAATTGGAATCACCATCATCTTCTGATGTCGGTGTTAATTTAAGAAAATATAAAGCAAAGATCAAGGATATCATATACATAACTATCTAATGATGAACTCACCCCAATAATTATTAAATTGTAAAATCAATCTAAATCAATCAATCATTTCAATTATTCTTTAAAAAAACCCCTAATCAAAAGAAAAATAAGAAAAACAATCAATTATTAAAAGGTATTTTCACTAAGGATTTAACCATAGTGTTTCTAAACACATTATTAGAGCACTAGAAACATAATGGTTGATAGGTGACCATTATCCACACTTAAAATGGTTATATTTTCGGGGAAGGTTCATTAAGTATACATTAGTTTTTTTATTGTAAAAAAAGAATACAAAAAAACAAAATTTTAAGAAAATTGAAAAAAACAAAAAGAAAAATTTGTCTTCCCATAAATACCCTAAATTGAAAATACCAAAAGAAAAACCTATCTTAAAAATTATTCCAAAATATATCTTCATTTCTCATAGACTCTGAAACATTCCATCAAAATTTTTTGACCCTAATATTGAGTAAACTCTTCACAAAATTTGGGGGAACATTAGGGATAATCAATTAATTCTAGAACCAGTCCTTGTAGAACTAGTTGAATTAGATTTGGAAAATCATAGGGGAAAAAATTAAAGAACTTTTTCCCATGATATGAATTACAAACCCCTTGTAATTCCATTACTAAACATAGATGTTTACTTTAAACTCTATTCTGGTTTGATTTATCTTCTTCCTTACTTCTATGGGCTACCCTGTGAGGATCCACATCATCATCTTAAAGAGATCCAAGTGGTGTGCTCTACCATGAATTCTCAAGGGGTTTCTTTGGAACAAATCAAACTCCGAGCATTCCCTCTTTCCCAAATTAACACTACTATTTCATAGATTTACTTCCTCCCTCCTTGTTCCATAACCACATGGAATGAAAATAAGAGGCTTTTCATAGAAAAATTATTTCCTGCTTCTTATAATACTTCTATATTAAAGAATACAAGTGGAATTCATCAATTCTGAAATTAATTACTCCATTATTATTGGTATAAGTTCAAAAAGCTTGTGGAAACCTATAAACACCACCAAATATAGGACCAAATATTGATCCAATCTTTCTATGAGGGGTTATTAGCTATGGAGAAAACTCCCATGGATACTGCAAGTGGGAGATTACTTATTGATAAAACCACCACAGCTGTAAGAGATCTCATAAGAAACAGGGATTAAAACAGACCCAACAATTCCATACTCGAGCACATTCCCAATTCAAACAATCCCAAGATAGTCAACCGATAGATCCGGACAAGATGATAGTGTGGATGAGTGAACTTACAGGTCTTGTGTGATAACTAGTTGTGACAAACAAATCCCCAACCTCATATTCTCCACAATATCTATTCCCTACACCTATTAAGAACTAAGATATCTATAGCTCCATATCTCATCCAACTGAAACATGTTCACAACATCAAGAGGATCCATCTGATTTATCCAGACCAATGGAGATCAATGCAGTATATTCCCAAAAGAACTCCAACCCTCGAAAATTAGGTTAGTTCATTGAAAACATCAACCAAACCCACCCTAATCCCTTCTATTATAACTTTAAACAATGCTTGATATATTAAATCTTATTTCTCATCCCCCTCAATTCCCTCTTTAAAACCCAAACCAATTCGAATATGGTCATGGTGTTAGTATCTTCCAACAACCTAACCCTTTTGTTCCTCAACCTCAAAGGATCAATCCTCCTCTTGCTCCTCCTGGATTACACTATCTTAATGATACTTCTCTATAAAGACCCTTAAATTTCAAGGAATTGTTTTTTCATGAATTCTTTGGAATTTTACGAGTACGCAGTTTCTAATAGCACCTGATTCCGAGGCTCGGTGTGCCTGGAATAATTTTCTGAATTTTAGCTTGGGTGTGTTCAGTAAACGAACGAGCGGGTTTTTCTATCTTTTGAACCGGTGCTCGGAATTGAAATCTGAGGGCACCGATGAACTCACAACACTGATATTTTCTTAATGGGAACTTTACCGTAGTTGCGTTTTGTGCGGGTTGGAAGTTAATATTTTGGGTTTATTCCTAAAATTAAATAAAATTTGGCGGTGCACACATTTTATTTTGTGAGGTGGTGCCCACACGAGCCCAACCATAAAATCCCCATTTATTTCCCTGATGTTTCCTTTGACAATTACCCATTAATACCCCCTTACTTAATTACTTTGACAACTCCACATTTTTATTATGATGGAGCCTTCCAACCTCCCTCATACATTTAACGTGCCAACCAATTAATTTATTGTTAGCGTTAAATTAATTGGCACCACTTGTAATTAATATGAATTGCTCAACATTTTCATTAATTGGAGAGACACTTTTTTTTGTTGGAGAATATTTTTGTAAAAAGACTCTGGAGGATTAAAGGGAGGCGAACCATTCTTCAACGAAGAACACCACCGGTGAAGAATGTAAAGAACTTCTTCCTTGGATGCACCTCGACGTCAAGAGCCTATTTAGACTACAACAGCGACCCTTCCTCCATCGTTGACAGAAGGACGCCGTTCTTCCGTTTTTCCCATCTACCGCAACGCTCATCATCCGCAGATCGATGACATACAAAAATAACTTCGAGGTAGGGGGATTTGTATATTTCATATTTGTGTTTTATACTCTCGAACATGGCATTTAATTGATGGGTGATGTTTTGAACCAGTAACGCAGTGGGTACGAACTAACGAACAAGTCCGGACACACCACTATTTTTATTCTTGATGCGTGGGGTGTTTGGTGACGACATAACGGGATAGAAATGTCAATTGTGACCCTTCACAGTGATTTACAGATCCTGAGATGACCGCAGGCGCAGTCAGAAGTAAAAACGGACCACCAAAATGACTCTTGTGGCCTACGGAAGACCTTCACGGCGCGGATGTGCTGGACAAATGCCTGGAGGGGGAGGCGCCCCAGCGTGCCACTGGCAGAAGCCTGTCGCGGCATCATCCACAGTGGTGAGGGGAGGATCCCACGGCCGCACGAGATCCATGGGAGACAGCAGCGCCAGCCTGGCGCCGCGTCTGCGGAACAGGGGGTCGCGCCACCCGTTTGGCCAGCTGGCCGAGCCAGCACACCACCCCCGGCCTGGCTGGTGTGGGTCACGCAAACCGGGATGGGCCGTGCCCAGTCGGGCCTGACCCATACCGAGGTCGGGTCGACACAGTTCGGGCCGCCCGAGGGGGTTGGGGCGGGTCAGACTAGGCCCAGACCCCCACTTCGGACCGTTTTTTGTTCTTTTTCTCATAACATGTGGTACGGACCTACGATAGATTCCACATCAGTTACCTAGTAATCCTTGGACTGAGACCGTCGTTTCAGTATATTACACTCGGGGTTTCGACAAAGTTTGGGTACAGCCGGGTTGGTTCGAACCCAAAACCAACCGGGCCCTTGGAGCGAAAACGCTTATAACTTAAGGACTGGACGTCCAATTGATGTGATGTCAGCTGTGTTGAATTATTTTTGTTGATATGGTTCTTTTGGAATACTCCACTGGAGGTTTGTATGTATCTGGAGTATGATCTGGTTGGTTTAAGCTTAAAAACCAACCGGGCCCCTGGAACGGAAAAGCCAATAACTCTCAGACCGGGCGTCCGATTGACGCACCGTCTGTCACGTTGGGTTTATTTTGATGAGACAGAACTTCAGGATAGATAAACACTGGAAATCGTTACAGTTGATGTATCGAACCCCTTGGCTCGAGGAGCAGACCCTCACGAAATTGAGCGTGTTGTGTGCGGGAACCCTAGAGCTGGCTTCGACTGTGATGATGACAACTGCACTTGGATCCTCTATGGGTTGGGCAGCGAGGATGACTATACTTGGATCCTCAATACTAGAAATTTAATCTATAGCCACAGACCTATATCCATGGTTTTATAGTTCCCTGGCTATAGCTTCTCTATATCCACGATTGAGTGATCCTGCATGGCTAAAATGTGTCGTCTCTTTTTTTTCTCTAAAATTTATCGGGGTCCTCCTCCCTCCCCTCCCCGATACATTTTGCGCGCGACTCTCGTATATCCTCTGACACCCTCTTCCCTGATACTCCCGAACCGTCACGACAGCGCTCTCCTCTCTGATACCCTCTACGTGCGACCCTCCTTCCCCGACGGTGCCCATCGTGACTTTTCCTCTCCCCGATCCTCCTCAACAGACAGTGCCCCTCGTGACGGTGACCCTCGCAATGGTGCCCCTCTCTTCCACCGAACGAGGTAACCCAACCAGGATCTCTCATCTCCGATTCTCCTCCCCAGACACTGCCACCAAATGTGGGACACCTCAACTGAAGGTTCCGGGCGCAGCGGAATCACGTCAGTGGATGTGCCCACTTGGCTTTTTGTCATTAGCTATGATCAATCCGGGATCAATACAACGATAAACGCCAGTCTCCACGGATCGAATCACAGAAAACGACAAAGAATATGGTTTTTCCTAGAACCACAAACAAGGATCATTACAGGTTTATTATAATTAATTTAATTAATTATAAAGAAATACCTTTTGGGTGTTCTTTCTTCATTGATGTTCTGATCACGTTGTCGATGTGATCCATTGTTGCATCGTAGAAGACAAGTGTAGACTCCCTCTAGTGGTGATCCACACGTGTACCTCGTATCTCTGGATGTCGCCAAATGATTCTCCGGGTGCTAGCGTGGAGAAGTCTTTGCTTGCGTTGTCTGCCTTAGATCGTCTTGATTCGATGGAAGAGGATCTCTCTCGGTCTTGAGAGCATTCTTGGAGGAAGAGGTTCTTTCCGCCTTGAAAGAATTATCTAGAGATGTTGTGTACAATGATTCTCTTGTGCGTTGGAAAAGAGTTGGGGTTGTGAGGATATTTATAATCGGGTGTGTGGGGTTATAGAGTTATGAAAATAATTAACGCATTACGCGTTTTATTTATTTCATTGACTCTTATTTAAAACCCCCATGTTGAGTAAATAATTCCTTGACATGAACTCACGCTGATTATAATAAATATCATTTAAAACAATATTATATCCTCAAAATCCCAGCTGGAAAAACTACATGGCGTGTAATAATAAATACACGGAGTGTACTTGTTTTTCATTGAAAACTACACGGCATGTACGTTAAATGTACACGACATGTATATCTTGTTTTCATTTATTCATTTCCTTTCCAAAATAAAACTACACGGCGTGTACATTTAATAATACACAACGTGTACTTGTTTTATTTTATTTATCCTCCATCATTTAAAACAACTTAGGATTCCTTGAATAATTATTAAACCACATAAGAGAATAATATTTATTCAACTTGAGATACTTGGATACACTTAGTGTGTGACCCTCTAGGCCTCTTTCTCATTGGCATTAGGCATCCTTGCCTAAATTCCAAGATTACTGTCTAGAAACGGGTCAAGGCACCCAAGAGAAAGAAGTTGACGCCGCATTGACGTATCTCCTCATATGAATTCTTACTGTGTAATTTAATCCATTTGTCTTGATATCTCATCAAGCAGGTTTCATGGAAGTTTCATAAACCTATATGCTTGATTCGTCGTTCTTTGACTACCTAAAATAAACTCGTCGTTCACACCATGGCCATGGAATTTAATGCGATAGTTCTATTTCAATCAAAGGGACGAGATATCAACTTCCATAGATGGAAGGGAGAAATCCTTCCTGGACTTATCCATTAACAACATGTCACTCATGATGCACCCAACGTACCCTACTTCCTGCCAACTGTCTACGTGACGGTTTTCGTCAGTAAATCTAAGTGTGTGAGTCATGACATGAGTTAATAATAATATTCCAGTCTAAGGACCATTACACACCCTCGTAGATAGCAATATCTGATGACACCAAGACATGCAAAATTTCTACTGGAAGGTCTGTTCTCATAATCTCCTCCATCTTAGAGTTTACCAAGTACAAACTCCATGAGAGAGAGTCTCGTCTTTTTACGAGTACTCACACATGACGTTCTGTATACTATGTGTCCTATCATAGTATGTCATCCAACCATAGAACTTTATTTAAGAATATTGTTATAGCATTTCAAGGTTCTCATCATAGCGAGGATCTGCTATGACCTTATTAATGCAACAAATATTCCAGGACATTATTATATTATAGTCATGAAGAACAATGAAAAATATATAATAAGTGAACATTCATGTAATCAAAGTAAAAAACAGTTGGTTTTGAGGACACCAACCCTTAAAAACTCCCACTTGGACTAGAGCCAACTGCCTACAACTTTTAGTCTGCTAGACCTCACATGATGACTATGTTTCTGCTGAGTAAAGGATTTAGTCAATGGGTCCGCCACGTTGTCTTCCGTGGAAATACTGCTCACTACAACTTCACCTCTCTGAGAAAAATTCCTCAAGAGATGATACTTCTGAAGTATGTGCTTTGCCGCTGATGTGACCTTGGCTCTTTTGCAAGTGCCACCGCTGCAGTATTATCACAATAGAGTGTGATATGATATTTACTGCTCGGTACAACATCTAGATCTTGGATGATGCTTCACATCCATAATGCTTCTTTAGTTGCCTCAGAAGCTGCGATATACTCAGGCTCCATTGTAGAATCTGCACCACACTTTGTTTTGAGCTCTTCTAGCTCACTGCACCTCCATTCAAGCTGAATATGTATCCAGTCTGCGACTTCATGTCATCTTGATTAGTCTGGAAACTAGCATCTACATGTCCTCTGATGACAAGTTCCTCATATCCTCCATAAACCAGGAACATATCCTTAGTATGCCTCAGATACTTAAGGATAGTCTTGACTTCCATCCAATGTCGGTCTCCGGGATCAGCTTGATATCTGCCCACCACACTTAATAAGTAAGTAACATCTAGCCTCATACATAGCATAACATACATGACTGACCCAATCACGAATGCGTAAGGGATCCTTGCCATCCTCTTTCTTTCCTAATGTGTCTGAGGGAACATTTTCTTGGAATGATGAATGCCATTGTCACTGGAAACAATCCCCTCTTGGACTGTTCCATACTGAATCTTTTCACTATCTTGTCAATGTATGTACTTTGACTCAGGCCCAGCATTCTCTTGGATCTATCACGATGGATCTTGATCCCATGAATATATGCTACCTCGCCCAAGTCTTTCATGGAGAAGCATTTTTGCAACCATGCCTTAATTGACTGTAAGACATGTACTTCGTTTCGAATTAGCAATATGTCATCAACATATACTATTAAGAAAACGACTAAACTTCCACTAAACCTTTTGTAGACACAAGGCTCACATTCGTTCTTAACAAAGCCAAATTCCGTAACAGCTTCATCGAAACGAATGTTCCATGACCTTGATGCTTGATTTAATCCATAGATGGATTTCTTCAACTTGCATACCTTGTTGGCATCCTTTGGAGTTACAAACCCTTCAGGTTGTGTCATGTAGACATCTTCTTGGAGGTTCCCTTTAAGGAAAGATATTTTGACATCCATTTGAAAAATTTTATAGTCATGGTAATCAGAAATGGCCAATAGGATTTTGATGGATTTCAGCATCGCAACCGGTGAAAAGGTTTCATCATATGAAATTCCTTGACATTGTCTCAAACCTTTTGCAACCAGTCGTGCCTTATAGGTGATGACTTTCCCCTCCATGTCCAGTTTCTTCTTGAATACCCATTTATTACCAATAGGCTTTACATCAACTGGAGGATCTACCAAAATCCAGACATGGTTTTTGTACATGGAATCCATTTCAGAATTCATGGATTCATTCCACTTGGCAACGTCTGTGCCTTGAACTGATTCCTTGTAGGTAAGAGGATCATTATTGTCAACCAATAATGAGTCACCATCCTCAGTGAAAAGAAAACCATATCATTCTGGTTCTCTCACCTCTCTTGCGCTCCTACGTAGTTCTTGTGTCTCTCGAACAGATTGTTCTTCCACGGGGCTTTGTGGAATCTGTTCTTGTACCAACTCATGTGTATCTTGAGCCTCGACTTCATCGAAATCTACCTCGCTCCCACTATCTCTTTTGGAGATGTGCTCCCTCTCAAGGAATATGGTGTGTCTTACCGCTGTGACCTTTTTGTCTGAGGGTTTGTATATGTAATATCCCCTTGTTTCCTTGGGATATCCTATAAAGATACACTTTGTTCCTCAGGGCGCGAGTTTGTTACCTGAAGAGGCCTTAAAAAATGCTTCACTACCCCACACATGTAAATTCGATAACATGGCTTTGCGTCCACTCCATAACTCGTATGGAATACCATTTATCGATTTATTTGGTACTTGGTTTAGTATGTGCGCTGATGTTTGTAACACATATCCCCAGAAGGATAATGGAAGGCTCACATGACTCATCATTGATCTCACCATGTCCAACAAGGTGTGGTTCCTCCTTTCACTTACACTATTCCACTGCGGTGTGTAAGGAGGAGTGAGTTGAGATATAATCCCAAACTCCCATTAGAAATCAATCAAGTCCTGATTAAGATATTCTACTCCTCTGTCTAAGCAGAGTTTCTTAATCTTCTTACCAAGCCGGTTCTCAACTTCATTCTTGTATTCTTTGAACCGATCAAAGGAATCTGACTTATACCTCATTAAAGAGATATATCCATATCTACAGAAATCATCAGTAAAAGTTATGATGTATGAGAAGCCACCCATTGCTTCAACTGGAAATGGTCCACACACATCTGTGTGAACTAATTCAAGAAGCTCTTTAGCTCTTTCACCTTTCCCACTAAATGGGGCTTTGGTCATTTTTCCTTGTAGACACGCATGACATACAATAAGTGGTTTTAGTTCGAAAGAATCCAAATACCCATCTTGATGTAATTTTGTCAAACGTTTCTCATTGACATGACCTATCTGGTGATTCCAAAGTTGGGTGTGGTATGATTCATGTGAATTAATTTTGTTATCGATTTCCATTACTTGGTTTGTGTAGTCTAACACATAAAGGTCGTTATATAAATGTGCCCTACCAAAACAAATTCTATCTCTATAAAAGTAGCAACATTCATTTCCAAACATGAATATGAATCCATCAGTATCTAATCTGGATACTGAAATAATGTTTTTAGTAACAGAAGGAACATAATAACAACCTTTCAAAACCAAGACCATCCCCGTAGACAATGTGAGGTGGTAGTCCCCGACAGCTACAGTAGCAAGTCTAGCTCCGTTGGTTGCTCATAGATCTACCTCCCCTCGATCAATCTTCCTGAATCTACTTGGTTCCTGTATTTGGATACAGATTTGAGCACCAAAAGCAGTATCTAATACCTAATTAGTAGAAATAGATAGATTGCATTCGATAACAAACGCACCAGAATCTTCCCCATGCTTCCTTGGCTGGGTGCAGTTTTTCTTCAAGTGGCCCTTCTTTCCACATGCAAAACAAATAGCATCTTTTTCCTTTGACCCCCCTTTGATCTTCCTTTTCTTGGAAGGCCTTTAATTAGCTTTGGGATTAAATCTCTTCGCCTTCCATTTCCTTTTATTCACTATAAAGACAGAAGGCTTTTCATGATTCATGCCATTATCTACTTGGCGAATAAGGATAAGAAGATCAGATAGAGACTTCTCAATGTTGTTCATGTTGAAATTAACAAAAAAGTTCGAGAAGCTATAAGGGAGTGATTCAAGAATGAGATCAATGCCCAGTTATTCTGGGAGTTTAAAACATAGAACCTCCAAGCACTCAATGTAACCAATGAGCTTGACTACATGAGGCCCAGCTGGGGCACCCTCTCCAAGCTTGATCTGAAATAGAGCCTTGGAGATCTCAAACCTTTCATGTCTTGCTCTCTCCTGGTATAGACCACGGAGGTGCTCGAGAATTCAATCGGTACCCATGTCTTCATGAGACTTCATGAGCTCACTAGACATCAATGATAACATCAAACATTGAACGTCGAGAGCGTCGTTCAAATGTTGATCATAGACCAGGAAATCTTCATCACTCGCCCCTGGGGTAGGAGAATCAAGAAGTGAGGACTCTAGCACGTAAAACTTTCGTTCATGGCGTAGGATAACCCGAAGGCACCTAAACCATTTATGAAAGTTACTACCAGTGAGGATATTGTCTTTATCCAGTATTGATCATAGATAAAATGTGGTTGATGAGTTTGTCATTTCGATTCTACAAATTAAAAGAGCATATTTATCAGTACTTTCTTGATTACATTTTTATGAGAAATAATAAATTAATTAATTCTTCCACTATTTTATCAAGTCCCAATGGCCCTCACCATTGAACTCAGAATTTCCAGTTGCTTTGACATTCTAGTGGCAAGGATCCATATTTCCCTTCGCATAACACCAACAAGGGTTGGTCAAGCTATTTGAAGGTATTTAGGTAGGCAGGTCTTTGCCAACTGTGAGCTTACATTTCCTTGATCTGTTGAGTGGACTCCCCAATCCTGAAATCCTGACTTGGATTTCCTCAACTCTTGCTTCCAATATTACATCAAGTCTAGCAAGGGCTACTTCTCTTGATGTAATATGGTTAAGTCAACCCGAAACCTTTCATAAGGGATTTCTTTATAAAAGTAAGTGTCCCAATAAGGGTTGGTCAAACACATAGTTTTATTTAGTCTTGCTCTTAATCAGGTAATGGAAGGCATGGTCTGACTTAATATGGTATTGGGGGATTTTAGTCTTTATGCAAAGTTTTGCATTATCACATGCTTGTTAATATTAAGTGATGCTTGATTAAGTGATTAACCATGTTCTGATAATGTTTACCCATAATCTGGTTTTTATTTTATTCCATCTTTTCATGCTTGTTCATTTTATTAATTATGTGATCACGACAACACATACATAATAAATAAACTTTGCAATCAGACAAAAATAAAATAAGATGGCATGATCATGAGCTTCTATTTGTTAGCTTTTCTAGCGGTTTTGATAAGCTAACATTGACCTTGGGAAAACACCTTGAACCTGTTAGTTCGTGTTTTGCAGCTCCCACCTATCCACCTTTGTATCTTCATATGTCAGTTTTTCCTCAACTTCAGAATTTGAACCATCTCCTCTGGCTTGGGAGATCCTCCATTATATGGGTTTACATTAAAGAAACCATGGGCACGCTGGCCCTATATTTTATTGGAAGAAGGCTCGCAGGCCAACAAATTTAAATTAAATAAATTTAAATGAATCCATACACATACAAAGTGTCTTTGGTCTAGCTAATGATCATCCATAGTATTCAACGACATTTACGCATATTTAGAATTAAAATTCTTTTAATCGTTATTTTATTTAAGATAAGACACGCTTGAATTCAATTAATTATGATATTATAATTAATAAATTCTTTATCTTAAATTTCTTTCTAAATTTCCTTGAGATTCTTCTCATCTATATTCCTTGTATAGGTCTTTGTACATTGGAGGAAACCTGGTGAAATTCCATTTCGGGAAAGTACACAGTGTGTAGTTTATAATTACATGGCGTGTATTTTTCATTTCACCCTTTATCCAAAGTACACACCGGGGCTTTGGCGTGTTTTCTGTACTTTGGAAATTTTGGAGTACAGGGCGTGTAGGTGAATCATACACAGCGTGTACTTCCTTGTTACGCGGTAACCGGCTTGGAAATCCCGTGTACGCGGAAAATGGCTTCTCCTTGAACATGGTTTTACCTGGACCAGATCGGACTACACGTCGTGTTGTTCCAACATACACACTGTGTATTCCGGTTCCCACGCGTTGTTAAATTCTGTTCAACATGACGTGATTAATAATTAGGCACAATAAATTCACATGGAATGGTTTGGCATCCCAGTGCCGGTTCATTGAACCTAAGTACACGGCGTGTAGTTTTAATTACACATCGTGTAATCCCGTGTTGTATAGAAAGAAAGAGTGACTCCTCGGATGAATTCCTAATTTTTATTCTAATCAAAATTATAATTTAAAAGTCGTTTCTGTGATATGAATTTAGAAATGAAGAAGGAAGAACAGATCACATTTATTCAGATTTATAGACAAATTTATTTAGAATTGAATCAAATATAAATGCATAAATTATCAACGAAAATTAAATAACTATAATCAACATTTTAACCTCCCTCGGATACCATTTGAAGGTTTCGGGCGCAGCGGAAGCACGTGGGTGGATGTGCCCACTTGGATTTTTGTCATTAGCAATGATCAATCTGGGATCAATACGACGATAAACGCCAGTCTCCATGGATCGAATCATAGAAAAAGACAAAGAAGACGGTTTGTCCCAGAACCACAAACAAGGATCGTTACAGGTTGATTATAATTAATTTAATTAATTATAACGAAATACCTTTTGGGTGTTCTTTCTTCGTTGATGTTCTTGATCACTTTGTTGATGTGATCCATCATTGCATCGCCGAAGCCAAGTGTAGACTCCCTCTAGCGGTGATCCACACATGTACCTCGTATCTCTGGACGTCGCCAAAGGATTCTATGAGTGCTATTGTGGAGAAGTCTTTTCTTGCGTTGTCCGCCATAGATCGTCTTGATCCGATGGAAGAGGATCTCTCTCGGTCTTGAGAGCGTTCTTGGAGGAAGAGGTTCTTTCGGCCTTGAAATAATTCTCTAGAGATGCTGTGCACAATGATTCTCTTGTGTGTTGGAAAAGAGTTGGGGTTGTGAGGATATTTATAATCAGGTGTGTGGGGTTATTGAGTTATGACAATAAATAAACACATTACGCATTTTATTTATTTCATTGACTCTTATTTAAAACCCCCATGTCGAGTAAATAATTCCTTGACATGCACTCACGCTGATTATAATAAATATCATTTAAAATAGTATTATATCCTCAAAATCCAGACTGGAAAAACTACACGGCGTGTAATAATAAATACACGGCGTTTACTTGTTTTTCATTGAAAACTACACGGTGTGTACATTAAATATACACGACGTGTATATCTTGTTTTCATTTATTCATTTTCTTTCCAAAATAAAACTTCACGGGATGTACATTTAAAAATACATGGCGTGTACTTGTTTTATTTTATTTTCCATCCATCATTTAAAACAACTTAGGCTTCCTTGAATAATTATTAAACCACGCAAGAGAATAATCTTTATTCAACTTGAGATACTTGGATACACTTAGTGTGTGACCCTCTAGGCCTATTTCTTGTTGGCATTAGGCGGCCCTGCCTAAAGTCCAAGATTACTGTCTAGAAACGGGTCAAGGCACCCAAGAGAAAGATGTTGATGCCGAATTGACGTATCACCTCATACGAACGCTTACTATGTAATTTAATCCCTTTTTCTCGATATCTCATCAAACAGGTTTCATGGCAGTGTCATAAACCAATATGCTTGATCCATCATTCTTTGACTACCTGAAATAAAATCATTGTTCACACCATGGCCATGGAATTTAATGCGACAGTTCTATTTCAATCAAAGGGACGAGATATCAACTTCCATAAATGGAAGGGAAAAATCCTTCCTCGACTTATCCATTAACAACATGTCACTCATGACGCACCTAACGTACCCTACTTCCCTCCAATTGTCTGCGTGACGGTTTTCGTCTGTAAATTGAAGTGCGTGAGTCATGACATGAGTTAATGATAATCTTCCAGTCTAAGGACCATTACACACGCTCGTATATAGCAATATCCGATGACACCAAGACATGCAGAATTGCTACTGGAGGGTCTGTTCTCATAATCCTCCATCTTAGAGATTACCAAGTGTGAACTCCATGAGAGAGAGTCTCGTCTTCTTACGAGTACTCACACATGACGGTCTGTGTACTATGTGTCCTATCATAGTATGTCATCCAACTGAAGAACTTTATTTAAGAATATTGTTATAGCATTTCGAGGTTCCCATCATTGCGGGGATCTTCTTTGACCTTATTAATGGAACAAATATTCCAGGACATTATTATATTATAGTCATGCAGAACAATGAACAATATATAATAAGTGAACATTCCTATAATCAAAGTAAAAAAGAGTTGGTTCTGAGGACACCAACCCTTACATCAACTCTCCCCACAGACACTGCTCCTAGGTGGCCTCCCCACCTCCTCCGACGCGGCCAACCCACTCCTGGTGATCCTCCTCCACCTTGTTATGAACAACTAGGGTTCATTAATTTGTTATCAGTTATTTATAGCATTTTTGTATCAAATCTATACTATTTATTTGACATTTAATGAAATTATACCTTCCATATCTCTTGCTGAACCAGTTATTCTTGGATTGTGGTAGGTATTTTTGTGTATTTACTTTAATTAGCATGTCATTTTTTTCTTGTTGTTTTCAAAACTTTTTTTATCAAATTAAATCAATATTTAATAGATATTGTGGGTTTAAAAAGTGTTATAAATGTTTTTCTCTCTTGGAATAAAAGTTTTGTAATGGTTTTCTAAATTTTAATTAATTGATTTAAATGAAAAGAATTTGTGGGGATGCCTATATGGCTTGTTTTAAAAAAATTTATATAACATAAGTTATTTGAACCCATTTGGGTATTGGTATGATTTTCATGGAATTTTTGAAATAAAATTGGTTTAATGGATTTTAAAATGACTTGAATGAAAAGGTAGTTGGTTTTAGAAATAATTTTAAGTGTGGTTTCACATAGAATAGTTATAAAGAATGTGATAATGATGGTTTTTAAATGGTTGAAATGACTTTGCATTCCTAGTTGTTTTATAAAAAAGGTATATTTTCAATTTATATAAGATATTTTTATAATGAGTATCAGACCATTGATTATTCCCCTTGTTTTGATTATGCCTGATTTGAATTGTGGCTCTCTAGGAGGGACGTTTTATTCAATTTTTGATATGGATGAAGTGAAAGGAGTTATTTCTTGTGAGGGAGTTGATGTTTGAGGTGAGATGATATTTATTTAAAATAATTTTTATCGAGTCTTGTGATTCTTTTGATTTTCTACGTCCACTAGATTTATTTATCATGGGAACTTTGGTAAATAATGGAAGGTCTAGCGGCATGTGATGCTAGCTTAGTGAATGTTAGCTGGATAGTTCCCTAGGAGATTAGCACCCTACCAGGGGTCTATTTTATATGTGGAGAGACATAAAATGGGAATCTGAATGGGATGATATGATTTCACATAGGGTCCCATTGAGTAATATGATGAACTAGGTCTATTATAACCCATTCTAGGTCCTAATGAGTTTCCCATAATGCCTATAATCCTTTGAATATTGATTAGAGGATCTCATCTCATGCCTTATTTGTATCCCCACTATTACATCTATTATTTATTATTATCAATTTCCCATTGATATTTTGGTGCATGTTATGTTTCTATATTCCATTTCATTTATGGTTTTGGTTTATATTCAAACAGAATTAAAAAATAGTTTTGGAAGTATATTATTAATGAAAAGAATGATGATTTAGAGGTGTGGTTTTGTGATATGGATTTGGAAAAAAGGGAAAAGGATTAGTTCTCTTTTAATGGATTTGAAACTCCTTTTTTCTTTAGTTTGAAAGCATTTCCTTTTAAAATGGAAATGGAAGTTGTTTTATAAAATAAGTTATTGCATGTTACACATTTTCTTTACACAATCTTGCGAAAAACCTATTCACTACTTATATTTTAAACTATCAATAATAAAACGTCTTTTCAAAGGAATTATACAAACTCCTTAGTGAAATCCTACTAGGCACAGTTTGGTTCACTTCATTTATACACCAATGGGTGTATGAAAATTTCATGTTTACTTTGAATATCCCAGATTATGTTCTTTTACCTTGGTAAATGTTCTAGTTGGTCTGATGATAGATGGTATAGGATGGTATGGGGGATTGTGGGTCATAAGGAGGTAGTTAGTAGTGATCCAGGTTTGGTCATATTTTTGGATGTTTATATATAATCATTGTTGTCCCAGATATTTCTTTTAGTTTATTATATACTTGGGGTTCTTTTTATTACTTTATTATGTGATGACATGACATACCTTTCATTATTTCTAAAATATTTTACTATGTTTGATTGTTTCTTTTATATTGAAACTATTTATTTTGTGCATGAGTGACCAATTTATAGATGAGTGATGTTGGATTTATGGGTGGAGTCCTTGATGTGGTTATTCAAATTTAGAGGGTGAACCCATTAGCAATGGTTATATTTTGATACCTTGACACTTGTCACCATCCAACAAAAATCATAGACAATATTTGGGCCTTGTGGAGATCCGGGTTGGGTGACATGTCAGGTTGATCTGGGCTAGTTCATTACAAAATGGTATTAGAGGATTATCTTATTAATTGGAGTGCGTAATAGTATATAGAAGATATGATCATCATCAGGACTCAATAGGTAGGTCATGAGTTGTTTATTTATCACCACTTTTCATAACAAAACTTGAGTTTCCATGGGTAGTTGTTATTTCAATCCTTAATTTGGAATCTAGTTTTAGTTATTTTTATAATGATGATTAGATCCCCATCAAGTTATATCAGATACTTTGGGGGATTTATTTAAGATTTGGGATGAAATTAGGAAGGAAAAGAAGTATCATCATCATCTCACTTGGCCTGAAAAAATATATAGAGCCTATGTGTGTGGTCTCCGAAATTTTTCAGATTCTATTGTATGATTAGTGTATGGTCAGCTAAACCATGTGGCCAAGTCATGAACATCTTTTCATCAATTTTGGATTTATTTTTTAAATCTATTTTGATTTCCAATGGATCCTAAGGATATTTAAACCCTGGGAGATAGATCAAAGGATGTTTTAGTGATTATTTTGGTGTTATTGTATTGGATTTTTTATGTTGTTCTACATTATGGTTTGCTTTTGTTGGGTGCTTCAATTTTTCGGTATAGAAGTACATTTATTGATTTTTTTTTATTCCAAAACCAGTTTTAGGGGATTATTTGTAATGTATTTTGAATATAATGTATAATTATTTCAAGAGTAGTATGGTTTAAAAAGAAATTGGGAAATAATTTAAAATGAAAATACATTTCATGAAGTATATGGATTTTAAACTTTTTCCGTGATTAATTTAAAAATGTGACTCACAGATGTTTTGGATAAAAAAATAGGTTTTATAATTTTCTTAGACTTTCCCATGACACTTTGAAAGTGTTTGATTACATTATATAATTTGGGAAATGATTTAAAACAAAATTGTATTTTAGGAAATTTTTTGGTCTTATGATAAAATTCATGAGGTGTTTTAAAAATAGAGGAGAAATATATGATGTATGAGTGATATTTTATTTTAAATAAGTTCATGATTATCAAATCTGGTGTTAATATTTTTTTAAAAATATATACTTGGGAATTTGTAATTTTACCCTATGAAATGGATTTTGTATTTTTTAAGTGAGATTATTTTCAATGTTATTTTCTTTTTGAAATGAGTTGTCATACTTCTTTTTAGAATGTGGGTATTTTTAATAAAGATAATTTTAGGTAGGTGGGGGTGAAAGGGGGAGGGGGTTGGGAAGGGGGGTGGTGGTGGAGGGGCAGGGGGGTGGTGGTGGAGGGGCAGGGGGGTGCTGGTGTAAGGTGGGTGGTGCAGGGAGGCTGGGGATGTGCAGGGGAATGGGGATGTGCAGCGGGGTCGTGCTGGGGAAGGGGGCAGGGGGTGTGCAAGACTTCCTGATTATTTGGAGGGAGTTATAGAATTTGGTATTACTTTCACTGTCAGTTAACCATTTAACTTTATAAGCTTGATTTCTCATGTTTTCCTTAAAAGTGAGCAAGGAATTGAGATTGACTGCAATGTTTATTTCTTGCGTGGGATCAGTGTGGAGGTCATAGTTGGTGTTTTTGTTTTGGATATCATCGAGTTATTTCTCAAGAAGATTAATTTCATTTTTAAATTGTTTATCTTTGGTGTTACACCAAGATTTGAGAGTCTATTTGAGGTGTTTTAGTTTGAGGTTACAAGTAAAGGCATTATTGGTATGAGATATTGAGGACTACATGTTTTGGATGACATGATTTCATTCTTCATCATAGAGATTCACATTATTGAAGCAGAAGGGTAACCTAGGTTTCATGTCTCTGGAGGAAATGTTTACCAGGATATGATGATGATCAGAGTTCAGTCTGTGAAGAGTAATGCTAGAGATAGTGTCTTATTTATCTAGAGATGGGACATTCGTAAAGGCTATGTCCAATTTGGAATCAAACACTTTATTGTAATGTCTTCTATAATAGGTGTATTTCGCACCAGTGGGATTAATTTCAATAAGATTGTTGCCCTCAATCGAGGATTTAAATTCTCTCGTGAAGATAGAGGCGTGATATGGGCCAATGTTTTCACTAGAATTATGAATAGAATTAAAATATCCCATAATAAACCAGGGGGAATCCGTGTTAGTTCCAAAATAAGAGCGGTCATTCCAAAGAATTATTCATTCTTGGTATTTATTTTTAGCATAAACAAAGGAGTAGTAAATATGAGTGCCATCAATAGTAATGGTGCAAGTGAGAATCTGATCAGAGATACTAAAACATTAAAAACCTGTAAAGTTGAATGCACAAAAATAAATAAAGAATCATAATTTATATTATTATTGATTGCACCCGAAAATATATAATTGTGTTGACACAAGTGAGAATATTTAAAGGAGAAAGGGATTTTTGGTTCCTCAATAGAAAAAAGAATAGGGTGTTGTGTGTTAACCATTATTTTCAAAACATTGAGGGTGTCAGAGTTTGCGATACCATGACAATTCCAAAAAAAGGATCTTCATTTAAACCTGTGTTTGGATTTAGAACTCCCTTTTTTCTTTTCTCCAGATCCTTTATTTCTAGTATACCTTCTAATCTCTTGAGTATTAGTGGTCTTTTCTTATTCTTTGTGAGAAATGATATTGTTCTTATTTGTGGGTTCTTTTATTTGTGTAGTCATATCTGAATCTGTGGTATCATTTGAGCCTAGAGACTGGTCATTGATACTTTGAGATACCAGTATTTCAGACATTGTAGCACAGTCTACATTTAATAAAGTAAGGGGATTTGAATTACCTTGAGCCTTTGTATCCACTGTTGATAGCGTCTTGACAATGTTAGATGAGAGTCTTTGTTTCTGTTCCAAGGAGTTCTTATTTTTCTCAATATGGATCAGTTCCAGCACAACAGGTAGACTATCATGTAAAACAGGTTCTAATTGCATGTTAACATATGCAGTAAAATCAGTACATGGGGTCTGTGTATCGGGTTGAACAACCCTGTTGAGAGAGTCAGTGTGAGCATAGGGAGTTGAAGAATCATGTGTTTTGGTTTCATTCCTCTTTTTGATAGTGGTAGCACTTGGAGTTAAAACGGGGTCCCTGTTTCTAGTGTTTTTTTCACCATTAAGGGTTGGGTCAGTGGTGTTCAGATCACATAAGTGTAATGAAGTAGAATCATTAGAGAAAAAATTAGTGCATTAGTATGTGGAACACTTGGAACTAAGCAGTAAATTGCTGACGTTTTGACTATAGAGCAGATTTTCAGACTTCATAGAATAATCTCCACCAGTAATAGTGGGAGGAGTAGGCGTGCCTGGGATAGGTGGATCCAAAGTACTCTGTTGTTTGACAGGGTTCAGATGACTTTGCTTCTTCTTTTGGGGGTCTTTAGAAATCTGCATATTTTGGGTACTAGAACCGAAGGTGTATTGTTATGTAGGACAGTTTCCATGTTCTTTTTTATGCCTAATTTAGTGCAGGCTTTTTCCTGCTCAGTGGATAGCCAAATAGTGTCTAGGACCTGATTTTTAATTTCAATTAAGAGTATTTGATCATTAATAAAATTTACTTATTCTTCAACATCACATGCCCTGCTAAGTACAATGTATAATCCCAATTTATCTCTTTTAAGTGATAATGGAGGTTTACTTTATTCTCATATTCTGGTGATTTTTGATTTTTGAATAGGAAATTGAAGGTGATGTTTGAAAAATAAAGAGATTTATTAAGGATCATGTTATTTAGTATTGGTATGTACATATCAATTTGAATATTATTTGTTTATTGTTGGTTATGGATTTGTGTATCATTTATCATGTACAGTTGACACATTGATCACACATATATAAGAAGTTGTTATATCTCATTTAATTTCCCACTATTTTCTTATAGGAGGTTTATTATGATAAGATCGATTCTATCCACCACCATCGAAGACAATGAGTTCAAAATTTGGGTATGGTTTATTCCGTTTTTTTCTTTGGCCCAATTTTAATTATGGTTTTTTTGATTTTTGGGTTCCTTATATTTTTTTTGTGTGCTTTGGATTTCATTGAGGTGGATTTGAGTCTCCGTTGAATAAGGCTAAAATTTGTATTCATAGGTAAGCATATGCATATATATTTCCCCCCCTTTATATATATTCACTCATGATAGTATGAATATATATATTGGGTCTAGGTGTGATTATATATAGATATGAAAAATGCATACGTGTGTAAGTGTAAAAGGGTATATGCAAGTATAAACATATATCTAAGGACCCCCTTGTGCATATTTGGCCATGAAAATATGTATATAGGGGCTAGGTGTCCTTATATATATGTTAAGTTGCATATTCTTGAAAGAGAAAAAAAGGAAGATTCGAGTTGTCTTCGTCAAAAGCAAACGCGCCTTTAGGTTGAGGTAGGTTCCCTCTCCAAGCCTATTCAATTCAAGAATGTTCTAAATTGCATTTAGTTTCCTTCTTAATTCTGCATGTTTATATTAAATTGAAATTCTTGAATAAGTGTTAGTTAAGATAATTGTTTCATTTGATAAATAAGTCATGGTTTTGTAATGAAACCCCTCTAATGGAGGTGCACTGTCTGCGAAAACCCGCAGTGTTATACCTTGATTAATATTATTGCATTGATGTTTTTTTATACTTGTGGTTATTGTTAGTCATAAAGCACACATTGTACTTGACCCTTTTTATATCCCTATAGGGGGTTTCCCTCTTTTTATTAAAATGCTTGTTTGAACCAAGACACTCTTTAAGTGCCATTATGCTTTTAAGATGGGTCCCATGTTGTGGGCATATGTCACATGGCATGTGATATTTAAATCCAACCAAAAGCCCAGTTACATAGCCCAGGGGTCCCACATACTAGTAATGTCAGATTACATGTTATGTAACCTGTGATTTTTCTGATCCCATGGGGTATTCCTCTAGGTATTCCTACACATTGCTAGATCTCTGAACCTCTCCGAATTAGGTATATCAGGGATCATCCAATCCTCTAGTCATCACATATTAGCATTCATTTCTTTAAATCTTCTGAGATAAAAAATCCTCTCATGCCATAGATATCATCCTATTTGAAACTAAGTGGAATAGATACTCTAATTCAATTCTAATCCACCTCCAAAATCCATGATAAAAATGACATAAATTTCCCTTATGAAAAACAAGTTCAAGGAAGGCACTGATTACCCAGTGGAAAACCACCAACCCACCAATGGCCACAAACTTTTTGGTTCAAACCATCAACCATCTTGTAGTTATTCTAGAGCCAACCATCCACCACTATCACTATTAATATGTTCATGGTTCTTTATAATATCTAACTGGTGGCCCCATCTACTACTTTTTAGGAACACCACATAATTTTTCCCACCTTTACTAAATCCATCCACCAGAAACATAAAATGTCAATTAAAAATTAATAATTTTAATTAGAAATCACCAAAGTTAAATTTTATGAACCCAATAAAGAAATCCATAGTCATTACAAACTATCCATTATACGATTTCTCATCCATGAGAAACATTACTAAGAATCACTGGTGACTTGAGGTTTCAGGGGTTTGGAGCTGCCTTTGGGCCTACTCCTTCCCTTCATAGTTTCCCATCATTCACCTTATCTATTATTCGACACCTTGATGTCTCATTTACATTCTTCTTTTACGCCTTCTTTCCTGGGGTTTGACATGCAACAATTTTGAAATCACTTCTTTCAAGATCGATCACTAGTATTTAGGTTAACCAGAATGTTTTAGTATTTTTCAAATGTTTTCCAGAAGTCGAACATTATTCCCTCAAATTTCATAATTATTTACATCCCTAATAGATGAATTGATCCACCATACGTGTGCTAAACTGAGTTCTCATTGATGCTGCCCCGCGGATGTCGCTGGATCGGGCCAACATGTCGCGGTCACACCGCGGTCACTCCACGGTCACACCACGGTCACACTGTGATTTGGCCCTGCTCCAGGATGACACCCCATGGCAGTTCACAATGATAATATTCCATGAGTCTTGTGATCACTGTTGAGACTGACTAATCACGATTTCTGCTAGTAGGGTGATAGAAGTAATGTTTCCCACCTCATCCCGCTCTCTTCTCTCCTGGCCAGAAGATGTTGCTCCGTGAATGTCGTTGGACCGGGCTAACACGCCACAGTCACGCCGCAGTTGCTCCGCGGTCACACCGTGGTCACTCCGCGGTCACGCTGTAGTCACGTCGTGATTTGGCCCTACTCCAGGCTGACACACTACGGTGGATTGCAGTGATAGTATTCCTTGAGTCTTGTGATCAATTTTTTGACTGACTAATCACAATTTTTTCTGGTAGGGTGATGATTGGAATGTTGCCTCGCCTCATATCGTGCCCTTAACTCCTGGTCAGAAGATGTTGCCCCGCGGATGTCGTTGGACCAGGCCCACATGCCGCGGTCACACCGCGGTCACTCCGTGACTTGGCCTTGCTCTAGGATGACACCCCGTTGAAGTTCACAGTGATAATATTCCATGAGACTTGTGATCAATGTTGAGACTGACTAATCACAATTTATGCCAGTGGGGCGATGGCCAGAATGTTTCCCCGCCTCCTCTCGCTCCCTTTGCTCTTGTCCAGAAGATGCTGCCTCGCGGATGTCGCTGGACTGGGCCAACATGCCGCGGTCACGCCACGATCACGTCGTGGCCACGCCGCGGTCACACCACGACCATTACGATGTCACGTCGTGGTCACGCCGCGGTGACGTTGTGGTCCTGCCGCGATCACGCCACAGTCACGCCGCGGTCATGCCCTGGTCACGCCGTGGTCACGCCGCAGTCACGCCCCGGTCACGTCGCGGTCACGCCGCGGTCACGCCGTGGTCACGACATGGTCATGCTGTGGTCATGCCTTGGTCACTTCACGGTCACACTGCGGTCACGCCGTGGTCACGCCGCAGTCACACCGCGGTAAAGCCGCGGTAATGCCGTGATTTGAGAATGACCCAAATTTCTACAAAACATTCTCACGAATTGGTCACTCTATGAATGAATTTGTGACTCAATGTAATGACCATCAACCTACGCCTCTCTATAAATTTGTTTGGGTGGAGAAGGAAACCCCCCTAATGCCCCCTGTTTCTCATATAGTTAATAATGACTGTACTAATAACAAGAATTCCCCTAGCCTCTCTTAAGATTCAACCACCCTCCCATTATGATGCCGAGACCATGCACATCCCCGGGACTTCTAAATAAGGAAATCAATATACCTTCAATCCTGACTCACCTATTCTTGAAGTATGCAAACCTATACAAAGAGATACAGAGGATGTGCAATCGAATCATGAAGATCCATTGCATGTGGACCTCAGAAATTCTAAAAAAGGAAATCAAGTCTTCAAGGTAGACTCACTTATTCTTGAAGCAAGAAAACCTATACAAAGATATAAAGAAGAGGTGAAATCGGATCATGAAGATCCCTGGCGCATGTATAGATTGAAAAAGCCTACCAATTGGAAGAATACTTCCTAAAATCAAGGTCTAGGGAAGGGAAGAAAGCATTAGTTGACTCTGATGGCTTCAACACTCCATGTTCTAGAAACACCTAGAAATGTAGGGATAATTCCAATTTTATGAGAACAATTATCACACGTTCCCTAGCTGCCAACATGAAAGACCAAAACACAATACCCCCACAGCTAGCACATAATAAAAAAGTGTCTGCATCATCAGATGCTTCAGCAAGCTCCTCCAATTCTTTTGACTCAGATGAGTCATCCAGTGAGGATGATGAAAATGACCCAGCTTATAGGGATGCCTAAGTAATTCCAGAAAATCTTGATTTTCCAAATGACCTCGATGCATGGATGAATGAGAAATATCCCTAAATTTATGGTATGAAAACTCGATAGGAGGACCCCTTATTAACAAGGTTAATGATGACAGAGGTGGAATTAATCACAATATTTGAATCAGGGATCTGCTGAAAGAAATGGGATCAGTCAGAGATGATATTGCTTTACTTGTGGAAAATTATAACTTCATTCATCAAAAATACATTCTCTTATGCAAGGAGACATCTAATGGAAATCTTGACTCAAAAAGTTTCTACATTCACTTAATACGAGGACACACCCACTAGATTTTTATCTAGAATAAGAAATGGCTTTCCCCTTCTGGGTATACTCTATTCTGGAGGTTGTTATCAAATAAACACCCAGTAGACATGAAACTATAGAAAGTAGGTATATCTCTATACTCTAAATGTGTGCTTTGTCACCAACATAGGGAAGATAGTAATAACCTATTCCTTATATGTAGAAAATATGTATCTTTATAGTAGAAGGTGCTGCTAATATTTAACATGCATGTCACCCGAACAGACTCCATCTAATCTTTCCTTTAGGAAATTCATTTAGCGCCTCACTGAAAGCAGATCACAGTCCTGCTCAGAACTGCTTGTGCTAAGATTTTTCATCCAATATGGACATTTTGAAATGATATTCTGCATAAAAGTGCATACTTCAATGTGAAGATGATCACACGGAAGGTCCTTGTTGCAATACAACATGCCAACTCGTTGTATGATGAACAGTGTAGTAAAACGGTTGCTGATTTTTTGATTCTTCGACATCTTCAAATCCCAGGCAACTTTCCCACCCCGTAGTGGAATCTGGATGTTTTTTGGACAACCCCTTTGGATATTAGATCAAATTCAACACTGATGGATCCTCTAGAGGAAAACCATGCCCCTCAAAAGATGACACTATCTTCATAGATAGCAATAGCGAAGTGATTGAATGCGTTTATGGTCCATATGGAATATCTACTGCTTTGGAGGTAGAAATTATGGGCATTATTATGGTTGTTGAAATTTCTGGTAAAAGAGGATCAAACCATCTTTTGCTGGAAAATGATTCCTCCACGATTGTGCCATCACTACTATATTTAGACAATATAAAATGGAGAGATTTCAGAAGATGCATATCTTGATATCAGAAAGAGGTTTTTCATCAAAATGGTAGAGGAATTTAAAAAGAATCCAAGCTTCAATTTTTATGAAATCCCCTAGAAATGAAGCTATTGAGATTATTTTGAATCTCAGAAGCATGTTCTTCTTTTTCTTGCACTGTTTCTCTTTTTCAACCAGTTTTACTTAGTGGCACTATACAGTGAATGTTTGTAGACCTGCACTATGGGGGCTTTGAAATGTGCTCTTGCCAGTTTCAGAACATTCTTGATCATGCAACTTTCTTGAATGAAGTCATTATGATGTTTCTTATGGCGTGTGAGATATTGTGGCTAAAGAAAAGCATCAGTCCTTGGCTGCTTGGGTATACTGTTAACAATTTTTTTTGTTTTCCTTGATGTCATCAAGGGCTGCTGTTGGTTTTCCAATGCATAAATCTGCTTTTCTGTTGGGTTGGTCTCTCGAAGGACCAGCTTGGATAAGGGTGGTGCATGGGGTGGGGTGTCCAGGTTCTGGGGGGGGTTCAGGGGGACTTGTCCAGGTTCTGGGGGGGGGTGTACAGGTTCTGAGGGGTCTATTTGGGGGGGGAGGTTTCCAGGGGGTCTGGGGGTGTCTAAGTTTGGGGGGGGGGTAGGACTGGAAGGGGGGACAGGGGCACTAGTAGGGGGAGGGGGGAAACTAGCAGGGGGAGGGGAATAGCAGGGGGAGGGAGGTAACTGGCAAGGGGTGCATGGGGTGGGGTGTCTAGGTTCTGGGGGTGTACAGGGTATGGGGGTCTGTCCTGGGTCTATCTGGGGGGGGCGGTCTGTCCAGGGGGTCTGGGGGGTGTCCAGGTTTGGGGGGGGGGGGGGGGGCAGGACTGACAGTGGTGGAGGGGGGAACTGGCAGGGGAGGGGGGGAACTAGCAGGAGGGGAGGGGACTGGTAGGGGGACTGGCATGGGTGATGGGGGTAACTTGAAGGGGGGTGCAAGGGGTGGGGTGTCTAGGTTATTTGGGGTTGTCCAGGGGGGATCTGTCCCAGGTCTGGGGGTGTCCAAGTTTGGGGGGGGGGTCAGGGTATGTCCACGAGTGTGGGAGGTGGGGTCTGTCCAGTGGAGTGGGGGTCTGGGGGGGGGGGGTCCAGGGTCTGTCCAGGATGGTGGTGGGTGGTTGTCCAGGGGAGTGGAGGTCTGGGCTATCCAGGGGGATCTGTCCAAGGTCTGGGGGGTGTCCAAGGCCTGGGGGGTGTCCAGGGTCTATCTAGGGGTGTCCAGGGTCTGTCTGGGGGGGGTGTCGAGAGTCTGTCCAGGGGGTGTCCTGGGTATATCTGGGGGGGTGTCTAGGGTCTGTCCGGGGGGTGTTCAGGGTCTGTCCTGGAGGGGGCCTTGCAAGGGGGGATGTCTAGTGGGGGTTATATAGGTTGGGGGTGTCTGGTGTCCAAGAGGGAGGGGTCTGTAGAGGGTGGTCTACTGTAGGGGGGGTGTGTCGGGGGGTGGTGGGATATTTTTTATGGTTTTCCAGACCCTATAGCCACGGTTAAAAACTATGTATATAGGTCTATTGTTGCGGTTACAAACTGTAGCTAAAGGTCTAATGCAAGAGTTTATAACTGTGGCAATAAACTCTATCCCTCTTCTAGTATAGTCATGATTCTAAACCGTGGCTGTAGAGATATTACCATGGTTTGAACTATGGTTGTATACCTAAATCCACCTTTTGTACTGTGGCTGTAGACCTAGAGCCACGGTTCCAAACCATGGTTATAAGTCTAGGCCTATAGCCAAAAGAAACGTAGCCAGGGTTTCTCAAACCCTGGCTATTAGCTATATCCATGGTTTTAAACCATGGTTATAACCTGAATTTCTAGTAGTGCCTTCATGGGTTCGGCATGGATGATGACTATGCTGGTATCCTCTGTGGGTTCGGCAGTGATGACTACTATTCCTGTATCCTATGTGGGTCTGGAATTATTGACCTCTGTACTTGTATCCTGAGTGGGTCTGGCAGAGTAGCTAGTCTTGTATCCTATGTGGGTCTGACATCTTAGTTGGTCTTGTATCCTATGTGGGTCCGACAACTTAGATGAGTTAGTGGAAACATCTAATCATCTCTATCTCTATACATAGTTGTATACCTGTGTGAGTTGAGTCTTGACTTCAATATTTATCATCGATGTGATTGACTTGCTTTCTTGTGTGGACTGGGTTGTGCTTTCCTGTGTGGACTGGGTTGTGCTTTCCTATGTGAATTGGGTTGTGTATTCCTGAGCGGACTGGGTTGTGCGTGGGCTCGAGAGTTGGAGATGAATTTTAATTGATGACATAGGTATATGTTTGGGAATATACCTAAGTAGAGTTGGTTGATACTTCGTGATTGTATCTTTCCTTTGTGGGTTATGCTTCATGGATTCTGAGAGACCTTCGGGGGTCTCGGGGTCCCTACTGAGTATCGTATACTCAGCCCTGCACGGGATATTCCTGCACTACGTTGTGTTGGATGCAGACAACGGACTTCCCTGATCGAGGTGGAGGCTTGTAGAGCTGGATTGTACCCGGAGGTGGACCACTTGGCGGGACGTACACGGAGCGGACGGCCGGACCCGAGGAGCTGAGGAGACTATATGTACCCACCCTTCAGGTGGGATTTCTGGAGGATGACTCAGTGTTTCTGTTTTACTTTATTGCTTCCATACCTTGTTTTTAGTTGTACTGTACTTTCAGTTGGGTTTGTATACTGGCCCATTTACTTTTCAACACTTACTTTTGTACCCAGTTTTACTTACTTCTTACATCACTTGCGTACTCTGTTGTGTTTGTTTACTTTATAAAGTCAATGCCTTCTCTTTTTTCCAGGATTTACGCCTTTGGTGCTTGTTTCCAGCCTCTGGCCTATGGAAGGTGAGCTTGGGGTAGTCACGGCATGGGCCTCGAGGATGGTTTGTGACAAATTGGTATCAGAGGAGTCGGTTCTACCACAGAACTCAGGACACTAATCTTTCCCTTCTGTGAAGCAATAGTGTTAAGAGTATTGAGTGTGTTTTTCAGTCCAGGGATTCCAGTGTTGGTGCAGTGGCTGACGTATCCATACACCAGGACCCTGATCTCTGATTTCCGACTCAGTGCACGAAAACACAGATTGTGTGTGTGTTTCCTTTCAAACATTTTCTTTGTAATTACTTTGTGTCAGCTCGCCGGGTATACTGTTTGACCGTGATGCACCTTTTTCTTTTCAGGATGGCCCCAAGAAGGAAACCATCTAGGGTCCCTAGTTTCATGCGAGATGGCAGCCCACCGAGCGACGAGGCCTTGATGTAGGGCCCCTTCAAAGCGGAGGCACCAGAGGTACCATTACCCGCTGAGCCACCGATGCTACCAGCCCAAACAACGGAATGTGCAAGCCGCCTGAGTGTGTTGTACGAGTTTCAGCGACAGAGGCAGCACAGGTTTCACGGAGAGATGGACCCTTAGGCAGCTGAGGATTGGCTGGAGGCTATCGTCAGAGTCTTCATATTGGTAGGGACACCAGCTGACCTGATGGTGATCATTGCCTCGAGCCTACTACACGCAGCAGCTAGTAGATGGTGGATCCTGATTCTCGAGGTGCATGAAGAGTCATCTCTTCTTTGGACAGACTTAGAGAGTCCCTTCTACTCAGAGTTTTTCCCAGCCACCCTCCGTGCGGTGCACATCCAGGAGTTACTTCAACTGCAGTAGGGAAATATTACATTAGCTTCGTACTCAGTTATATTTACTAACCTCTCACACTACTCCACAGATATGGTACAAGACCCATTCTTCAGGGCCCATACCTTCGAGCAGGGACCGAGGCACGAGAACAGATCTTCGATGATTCACCTCAGCATCCTGACATAGGTAGGGGTGTTAGAGCGAGCCCTTTTAGTTTAGAGCTTCCTCACTGAGCAGTCACCAGCAGCGAGACCCACCGCAGGGCGACACGTAGCAGAGTCTTCTCCAGCCGGAAGTAGACAAATGTCACAAGGGTCCATGTGGACTAGGCCATCAGGTAGGAGACCTCAAGATACATGATCAGTTGTGTGGGGAACCCGAAACAGAGCCTACCTTACGAGGAGCAGACAATGCTATGAATGCGGCGGGCAGGGTCACATGGCTCGTGACTGCCCAACCTGCCATGTAGACAAGTAGAAGACAGTGGAGGTACCTCCCTGGAAGAGGCATAGGATTGACCATGGCGGCCTGCAGGGTGCAGGCGGACGAGGCAGAGGAGCTGGCCAAGCAGCGGGTGGTGGACGATGCTTTGAGGCTCTACCACCACCACCCCCAGGAGGTCCACCCCGACCATAGGGATGTGGCGGGCATAGGCATGATCAGCTCCAGACAGCGGAGGCTTATAACCATAGAACACCTGATATGATTCAAGGTACTATCTGTGTCTACTCCAACATTGATGCAGTTCTTATAGACATAGGTGCGAGTAATTAATTTATTGTTGCTGACCTTGTTCAGAGCTCAGAGATTCCGACGGAGCAGTTGGCTCGATCCTTACGGATAGAGACTCCTACGGGAGAAGACTCGACGATTACACACAGGTGCCGGCAGTGTGAGCATACTATAGGAGGAAAGATCTTCAGTTGGGATCTTCTTGTAGTGGCGTCAAGGCCTTACGACGTCATCTTGGGTATGGATTGGTTATCTACAGTCCATGCTCAGATCGACTGTATTAGGCGCAATGTGTGGTGTGTTTGCACGGGTGAGACCAGGTTCACCTTCACCAGCAAGAAGGGAACCTCCGTAGCACAGGATGGACTTACACAGTGGAGAGGGAATCTGATCACTCATCAGTTGGCTAGTCTCATCCTCGAAGCAGTTGACATCCGGAGTCCGAGTTTTCCTGTTGTGGTGGATCAGTATGCAGACGTTTTCCCTAATGACGTTCCAGGACTAACACCTCACAGAGAGGTAGATTTCTACATAGACCTATACCCTAGGACATTCCAGATATCTACTCCAGCATATCGGATGGCTCCCGCCGATCTTCGTGAGCTACAGGTACAACTGGAGGACTTACAGGGAAAAAGTTTCATCCAACCTAGTGTTTCACCATGGGATTCTCTGATTTTTTTCACCAAGAAGGCAGATGGGAGCTTGCGGCTGTGTGTCGACTACCGTTGCCTGAACCAGGTGACCGTGAGGAACAAGTACCCCCTTCCAAGGATTGATGACCTTTTCGATCAACTCAAGGGAGTACGATGGTTCTAGAAGATAGACCTCAAGTCATGCTATCACCAGCTCATAGTTCGAGATGAGGATGTGCAGAAGACGCCCTTTAGGTGTCGGTATGGCCACTACGAGTTCTTGGTTATGCCCTTCGGCATGACCAACACTACAGCAGTGTTCATGAGTCTCATGAATAGGATCTTCCAGCCTTACCTCGATCGTTTTGTCGTAGTCTTCATTGACGACATACTGATTTACTTGACTACTGAGGAGGAGTACGCCTACCACTTTCGGGTTGTATTGGATACACTCCGAGAGCACCAGCTTTATGGTAATCTCTCAAAGTTCCGGTTATGGATTCGAGAGGTTCACTTCTTGGGGAACATCATCTAAGAGGTGAGATTTTCAGTGGATCCCATGAAGATCGAGGCAGTACTTTCTTGGGAGCCACCCAGGAGCGTGAAGAAGGTGCGAAGTTTCCTAGGTCTGGCATGGTACTATCAGAGATTTCTTCCAGACTTCTCCAGAGTTTCATCACCACTTACATATTTTACAAAGAAGGGGAAACCCTTCATATGGTCAGACAGATGTCCATAGAGCATTCAGGAGATGAGGCGGAGATTGACCAGTGCACCCATCTTGAGGCTACTGGAAGAGGGAGTAGGATACGTAGTTTACTGTGACACATCAGGGACCAGAATCAGGTGTGTCATAATGAAGGATATAGTAGTGATCTCTTACGGTTCATGGAAACTGAGGTAACACGAGGAATACTATGCTACCCATAACCTGGAGTTAGCAGTAGTGGTCTTCACCATGAAGATGTGGCGACACTATCTGATGGGCGAGCAATTTATAGTTTACTCTGACCACCAGAGTCTCAGGTACATTTTCTCAAAGAAGGAACTGAACCTGAGACAGTGGTGATGGCTCGAGTTCTTCTAGGATTATGACTTTGAGATTATATATATTCCTGGGAAGGGTAACGTTGTGGCTGATTCTCTCAGGAGGAGATCGGGTATTCAGCTACATGGATAGGCGACAAACCAATTAGCCGCTTTGCAGATATTTTTCAGGGATAGAGATGGGGAAGCCTTTCTACAGTCCCTCACAGTCACTCCTCCACTACTTCAACAGGTCAGAGATGCACAACATGGAGACGTTGACTGTGAGGCGCGACGTGCTCATATATCCTCAGGGCTGGCACCCGATTGATTTTCTGAAGGTGGGGAACACGTCATCTTCTTTAGGGGATGTACCATGGTACCAGTTGCACTACATGAGGAGGTGATGATGGAGTTCCACACTTCCCCTCTAATGGTGCATCCAAGAGTGGAAAAGATGTATCGGGACATTAGACGACAGCACTGGTGGCTGAGTAGGAAGAAGGCTGTAGTGGAGTTCGTTTCACGATTCCTTACTTTTCATCAAGTGAAGGCAGAGCACCTGGTACCAGCAGGCTTGGTACAACCCTTAGAGGTTCGGGAGTGGAAGAAGGATAGGATATCCATGGATTTCATGACGGGGATTCCACGTACTTCCATAGGACACGACTCCATCTGGGTGATCATAGACCAACTCACCAAGTCACCAACTTCCTACCGATCAAAGAGCAGGGCTTGGTAGAGAGCCTAGGATGCCTCTACGTTCAGGAGATCGTACGAATTCATGGAGTTCCTTCGACAATCATCTCTGATAGAGTTGCTCGCTTTACTTCCTGGCTTTGGAAGGGGTTGCAGGAGGCTTTTGGGACGCAGCTACATCTGAGCACCGACTTCCATCGTCAGACGGATGGCCAGATGGAGAGGACTATTCAGACACTTGAGGAAATGCTCCATGGATGTGTCCTTGAATTTGGTCGCAGCTGGGAGGATCACCTACCCTTGGTAGAGTTTTCAAACAACAATATCTACAACTCCACCATCGTAATGGCACCATATGAGGCACTGTACGACCGACCATGCAGATCACCTCTATGCTGGACTGACCCTGGGGAGTCAGAACTTTTAGGACCAGAAATGGTTCAGGCTATGACGGAGAAGGTGAAGATCATCCAGGAGCGGATGAGGACTACACAGAGCAGACAGAAGTCCTATGCTGATAGGAGATAAAGACCACTGGAGATCGAGTATGGCGACCACATTTTCTTACATGTCTCACCTCGATGAGGACTACGGAGATTTGGCAGGGGTGGCAAGTTATCTCTGCTATTCATCAGACCTTTCCAGGTCCTCAACAGAGTAGGCGAGGTGGATTACAACCTAGACCTTCCACCTCAGTTGCACCGGGTGCATGACTTCTTCCATGTGTCTCAGCTGAGGAGATGCGTGCTTGTACCAATGCACATCATCGATCACGGGGAGCTGGACATCGACGACGGGGAAATATTTTTGGAGGTTTCGGTGGAGATCGAGGATCGATAGTACTGGGTCCTTCGTGGATGCTCAATTCCTCTGGTGCGCAGTTTTTGGCAGCACAAGAACCTTCGAGAGAGCTCATGGGAGTGGGAGGCTCATATGCGTGCCCAGTTTTCCTTTTTGTTTCCCTAGTGTATGTTGTAGCTTTACGGGGATGTAAATCCCTGAGGTGGGAGTAATGTAAAGTCCCATAAATTTCAATGATTTTTTTTCTTGAATTTTTTGGAATTTTATGAGTACGCAGTTTCTGAAGACACCTGATTCTGAGGCCCGGTTTTCCCAGAATAATTTTCTGATGTTTAACTCGGGTATGTTCTGTAAACGAAGGAGTGACTTTTTCTATCTTTTGAACTGATGCTCGGAATTGAAATCTGAGGCCACCAATTAACTCACATCACTAGTATTTTCTTAAGCATACATTTACAACAGTTTTGTTTTGTGCGGGTTGGAAGTTAATTTTTGGGGTTTATTCCTAAAATTAAATAAAATTTGGTGGTGCACAAATTTTATTTTGTGAGGTGGCGCCCACACGAGCCCAACCTTCAACTCCCCATTTATTTTCCTTCTGTTTCCTTTGACAATTCTACATTAATACCCCATTCTTAATTAATTTGACAACTTCACGTTTTGATTATGATGGAGCCTTCCTACCTCCCTCATCCATTTAACATGCCAACCAATTAATTTAATGTCAGCATTAAATTAATTGGCACCACTTGGAATTAATATGAATTTCACAACAATTATATTAATTGGAGAGCCTCTTTTTCTTTTTGTTGGCGAATCTCTTTGTAAAAAGACCCTGGAAGATTAAAGAGAGGCAAACCATTCCTCAACAAAGAACACCCCCGACAACGAACGTGAAGAACTTCTTCCTCAGATGCACCTCGACGTCAAGAGCCTACGTCGCCTATGTCAGCAATCCCTCCTCCATTGTTGACGGAATGACACCATTCTTCCGCGATGCCCGTCTACCATGACACTCGTCTTCCGCGGATCCACGACGTACGACAACAAATTTTATGTTGGGGGATTTGTATATTTCATATGTTTGTTTTATACTCTCTAACTTGACATTTAATTGATGGGTGATGTTTTGAACCACTAACGCGGTGGGTACGGACAAACGAACAAGTCTAGACACACCACTATTTTTGTTCTTGATGCGCATGGTGTTTGGGGACGACGAAACAGGACCGCAACGACAATTGGGGGACTTCACAATGAAGTACGGATCCCGAAACGACCGCAGGCACAATCAGAAGAAAAAACGGACAACCGGAATGACTCCAATGGCCAGCGAAAGACCCCGGCGATGTGGGTCGCCGGTGCGGTGGCACCGACGGCTGGAGGCAGCAGCCCCCAGGAGCACCGCATGCAGAATCCCACGGTGGTGAGAGGAGGATCCCACGACCGCACAGGATCCGACGGATACAGCGGCACCAGCCTGGCGTTGCGTCCGTGGAACAGGGTGTCACGCCCCCCGCTTGGTCGGCTGGATGAGCCAGCATGCCCCCCACCCCCCCCCCCCCGGCCGGGCCGGGGCGGGTCACGAGGACCGGGCCATGCCCCGCCGGGCCGGGCCGCGCCCTACCGAGCTGGACCCCGACCCGGGTAAGGTCGAACCGGTTCGGGCCGACCCATGGGGGGTTGGGCTGGGTCGGACCGGGCCCAGACCCCCACTTCGGTCCGTTTTTCGGTATTTTGCGCATAACATGAGCTATGGATCTCTGATCAATACATCATCAATTGTGTAGGAATCCTTGGATAGAGGTGGTCCTTTCAGTATATCACACTCGAGGCTTCAGCGAATTTTGGTTATGTCTGGGTTGGTTCGAACCCGAAACCAACAGGGTCCTTGGAGCGGAAATGCTTATAACATAAGGACCAGACATCCGATTGACATGTCGTCAATTGTGTTGAATTACTTTTGTTGAGATGGTTCTTTTGGAATACTCCACTTGAGGTTTGGATGCAGTTGGAGTATCGTCGGGTTGGTTTTAGCTTTAAAACCAACCGGGGCCCTAGAATGGAAAAGCCAATAACTCTTAGATAGGGCATTCGATTGACAAACCGTATGTCGCGTTGGGTTTCTATTGATGAGACGGAACATTGGGACACCTCAACTCTGGAATTCATGATAGTTGATGTTTTGACCCCCTTGACTCGAGAAGCGGACCCTCCTAGAATCAAGTGTGTTGTGTGCGGGAACCCTAGAGCTGGCTGCGATTACGACGATGACGACTGCACATGGATCATCCGTCAGTTTGGCAGCGAGGATGACTGTAATTGGATCCTATGTGGGTTTGGCAGCGATGAAATTTGTACTGGGACCCGCTGTAGGTTTGACAATGATAACTATTATTCTTGTATCCTACGTGGGTCCGACAGTATTGACCTCAATACTTGTATCCTGAGTGGGTCCGGTAGAGTAGTTGGTCTTGTATCCTATGTGGGTCCGACAACTTAGTTGGTCTTGTATCCTATGTGGGTCCGATAGCATAGATGAATCAGTGGGTACATCTGATCATCTCTATCACTATAAAATGTTGCATACCTGTGTGATCTGATTCTTGAATTCAATCTTTATCATCGATATGATTGACATTCTTTCCTGTGTGGACTGGGATGTGCTTTCCTGTGTGGACTGGGTTGTGCTTTCCTATATGAAATGAGTTGTGTTTTCCTATGTGGACTAGGTTGTTCTTAGGATCGAGAGTTGGAGATGAATTTTAATTTATGACTTAGGCATATGTATCGGCATATACCTAAGTAGAGTCGGTTGATACTTTGTGATTGTATCTTTCCATTGTGCTTTATACTTCGTGGATTCTGAGAGACCTTCGGGGGTCTCGGGGTCCCTACTATGTATCGTATACTCACCCCTGCATGGTCTATTCCTACACTACATTGTGTTGGATGCAGACGACGGAAAACACTGATCGAGGTAGAGGCTTGTGGAGGTAGACAGTACCCGGAGGTGGACCACTTGGAGGGACGTAAACGGAGCGGATGACAGGACCCAAGGAGCTGAGGAGACTGTATGTACCCACTCTTCAGGTGGGATTTCCGGTGGACGACTCGTTGTTGCTATTTTACTTTACTGCTACTGTACTTTCTTTTCAGTTGTACTATACTTTCAATTGGGTTTTTATACTGGACCATTTACATTTCAACACTTACTTTTGAACTCAGTTTTACTTAGTACTTACTTCAGTTGCATACACTGTTGTGTTTGTTTACATTATAAAGGCAATGCCTTCCTTTTTTCCGGGATTTACGCCTTTGGTGCTAGTCTCCAGCCCCCGGCCTATAGAAGGCAGGCTAGGGGTAGTCCCAGCATGGGCCCCGAGGACGGGTCATGACATTCTCGATTCCCGAAAAATTATATACACATTCTGAAGAACCAAAATCAAGGTTATCCCAATACATGGATGCCTCTTCTTCCATGAAACTGTAAGAAACTGTAGAGGAAGATCATTCTTCATTCACCCCTTCCAGCCTTAAAAATATTGAAATCCAAATTTGTTACCTTTCATCCCACCTATTCCGGCAACAATAATCAAATTCTTCCCAACTCCCAGCTCAACAATTATCCAACCCCAAGGGTAATGTTAGTTAAATTTCACATAGATCAAGAAATAAAATTACTATGCCTCATGATGATCCCTCAGAATCCCCTTTAAATGTTTAACTAGAAAATGAAAAGAAAAATAAATTATAAAAGGAACAAAAATTCATTCCCTCACCTCCTTCCATTCCACATAAGAACCCAATTCTTTTCCACGAGCCATTTCAAATCCAAGGAATTCCTTTGTTGTCCATCCTGAAATTATCGACATGTTTAGACTTGCTGAAGTCAAAATTCCCATATTATATTCCATAAAACAAATCCCTATGTATGGTAAGTTTCTTCAAGTATTCTTCACCCATAAGAGCGAACTCAGAACCTTAAAAAATGTTTCCACCCAACAATATATACCAATAAAGTGAAAATATGTAGGGTCCTTTACGGTTCCATGACAAATTGGAAGTTCCAACTTTGATGATGCAATCACAGACCTATGTACCTCAATTAATATCATTCTCAAATAAATATTCTTGAACTTTGGTCTAGGTCCCTTACATAAACAATCTTTGTTATACAATTGGTTAATCGAATCATAGCATGTCTTGAGGGTATAATCTAGGATGTGCTTGTTTGTTTGAATGAACATATCATCTCTCCTGATTTCTATGTCCTTGAAGTGGAAGGTGAGACAAACTCTTATCGATCTCCCCTAATTCTAGGAAGAAAATTCCTAATTATAGAGAGAACCATTATTAATTTTCATTAAAGAGTCTTATCCATGGAATTTTTTGACCAACTGGTCAAGCTCAACATTTTCCAAGGCATGTGATACCCTTCTAAGAACCCCTCTAAATTCTCAATCCATGATTCTAAGGACACTTCTAAGAGTCAATTGAACCTCATTTGATCATTTTAATCATGTTATAATTAGAATATACCTTGTGAAATCTGCACCATGATTTCCCAAGTAATAAATGGTGATGTTGTTGTAGACCTTTTATTTATAGATTCCATCAATCTAGAGGAATAGAAAAAGTCTCTTGAATCCCACACAAACTCTAATCTCTACCGTTCCGGCTTGGATAATATTAAAGAAAATTTAATTAGAAGATACATAAATCCTTTCCTTCATTCTTGGGTTGTTTAACCCACAAGTGAAAGATGAGACTAATCTAAAACCTCTTATTGAACACCTGAAATATTCATTTCATTTCCATTATCACTCTTATCCAGTAATTATCTCTTCTTCACATACTGAAAATATGGGAGTCCAAAATTTTTCAGGTGATAGATGAAAACAAAAATGCATTAGGTTGGACCCTAGATAACTTACCCAGGATCAACCCTACATTTTTTATTCAACACATCCTTCTGGATAAATCATCCAAACCAATTAGAATAGTAAAAATAAGCCTAAATCCATTCAAACATGATGTAGTTAGGGAAAAGATTCCCACGATTCTTCAAGCTAGTATTATATACCTAATTTGTGATAGTGAATGGGTTAGTCCAATTAAAGTTGTACCTACGATGGGTGGGATAGCTGTTGTCAATATTGAACATGGGAATGAAGTGATAAATTGAGTAAAGAACAAATGGTATGTGTGCATAGACTATAGTAAATTCAATGTTGAAACAAAGAAAAAAGATCAATACCATCTTCCATTCCATGATCAAATGCTAGAACAATTAGTTATAAAGTCACACGATTGCTTTCTTAATGGATAAATTGGATACTTCCAAATCTTAATCGCACCTCAGGACTAAGAAAATACAACATTCACTTACCTCATTGGAACATATTCATATAATAGAATGCCTTTTGGCCTTTGTAATGCTCCTACATCATTACAAAGGTGTATGATGAGTATCTTTTTTGAATTCATTGAACACTACATGGATGTATTCATGGATGAATTTAAAATTTATGGTGATTCTTTTGATTCTTAGTTCAGTTCACCTTCTATAGTCCTTCAAATGTGTGTAAAGTTTCACCTTGTGTTAAATTTTGAAAAATGTGACTTCATGGTTGAAAATGGGATTTTTCTGGGGAATATAGTTTTAGTTGAAGGCAATGATGTTGATCCTACAAAAATTGATGTGATTTAAACACATCCTGAACCCACCTCTATTCATGAAAACCGTTCATTCCTCAGTCATGATTGTTTCTATCATCTATTCATCCCATAATTTAGTAGGATTTCCCTCTATTTCACTCAGTTTATCTAAAATGATGTCACTTTCCATTTAGATGAGTATTGCAAGAGATCCTTCATTGAACTCAAAATCATTCATATATCTTCCCTAATAATCCAACCCCCAGATTAATCATTACCCTTTGAGTTGATGTGTGATGATTTTTATAGAGTTGTTGGGGCTGTTCTTTGTCCAAGAAGAAAAAACATTCCACGTGTCATCTATTATGCCTGAAAAACATTGGATGAAACTCAATATCACTACACTATGAATGAAAAAGTGCATTTAGTAGTTTTTTTACTAAGATAAATTCTTTCCCTATCACATAGGTTCCAAAATCATCATCTTCATAAACCATTTTGCTATAAATTTATTAGTAAAGAAAAGTGATTCCAAATCAAATATAATAATATGGATCCTAATGATATAAGAATTTGACCTTGAAATCAAAGGTAAACCATGAAAATAAAACCTTGTGGATGATCACTAGAGTAAAATTGAAAATTCTTCTCATTTAGAAATCAATGATCCCGAATTCCCTACTGAGTACCTTTCATATCTCACTCCAAAGTCACCATAGTATTCTACAGTGGTAAATTACTTGGTTTCTAGCATTTTCCCTAAAATGTTTTCAAAAGAACAAAAAATAAAGTTGAAAATTGATTCAAAGTACATTTTTTTGGGATGAAAATAAAATTTGGAAAACTAGGAATGACCAGGTAATTAGAAGATGTGTTGATGAGGATGAACAATCCTCCATCTTACAATTTTATCACTCAATGCCTAGGAGTGGCCACTTTGAACAAAAAATGACCTCCTTAAAGGTCCTAGACTATGGATTCTTCTTTCTATCACTCATCAAGGACTCACTTGAGTTCTGTAAATCATGACCCACTTGAAAACAGTTTGGAACAATTAAAAAAAGAAATGAAATTCCCCAAAATCCTTTAATTTTATGTGAGATATTCGATGTTTGCTGCATGGATGTCATGGGACCATTTCCCCTTCCAAAAGACTCTCATATATTATTCGGGATGTTGATTATGATTCTAGCTGGGTTGTGGAAAAACCCACTAGAATGGATGATTCATATATTGTTAGTGAGTTCCTAAAAAGCCATATTTTCTACCAATTTGGCACTCCCTATGCCTTGATTAGTGACTTAGGAACCCATTTTTGTAATAGAACCACAGAATATCTTTTTAAATATAATGGGGTTGTACATAAAACATCAACTAAATATCAACGCCAAAAAAATCGCAAGGATGGACTTTCTAATAAATAACTGAAAAGAGTGTTTGAGTGAATTGGTTTGCCCACAAGAAAATATTGGTATACGAGACATGGTGAAGCACGTTGGGATTACCAAACTGCATATAAAACACCCATTGGGATGTCTCTTTTTAGGATAATTATTTGTAAAGTGTGTTATTTTATTGATGAAGTCCCACATAAGTCAGTTTGGGGTGTGAAATTTTTTAATTTTGATTGTGAAAAATCTAGTGAAGAATGATTGTTGCAATTGACTAAATTGGAGGAACTTCAACTTTATTACAATCAGAATTCCAATTTGTACAAAGAAAACGCTAAGGTACTCTAAGGAAAATACATACTTTGAATGGTATCTCATGAATGAGAAAAGGTAATTCTCTTCAATTTTGGATTTTGACTTCACCTAGGTAAGCTTAATTCTCACTAGGAAGGTTCTTTTATTATTTCTAATGATTACCCATTTGTTACAGTGAATGTCCAAGACCCTACTTCCAATTAAATTCAGGGTTAACAGAAATGAGTTAAATCATCACCATGAAAGGTCACATAATCTTGGAATAACATCAACTTCTACTGGATCTAAAGCTTCTACAATAGACCAACTAATGGATGGAGATAGTGAACCACCAAATCCAAACCAGGTAAACCTCTTTCCATTTAAATCTCCCTCTTTTACTCTCTCTCCCTCATTCTTATTATGAATCTCTCTTTAATTTTTTTTACCACTTTCTTCACCAAATAATTTCTTTTTATCGTTCTATTTTGTGTGGGTGTGTATTTTAAAAACACCAAAAAATGAAAAAAACAAAAACAAAAAGAGTCATACATTCTCACCACCCAATTTTGAAATTTGGTTCAACCATTTTGGTGAGTCAAAAGTCATGTTTTCATCTCAAAAAAATATGTATTGTCATCATAATGTTGGATATGGAATATTGTGTCAAAAATTACAAATTTTGAATGCTCAATTTCTTATTTGGAAAATTTACTAAACCGTGGGAAACAACATTATCTTTCATGCCTTGGCCACCTATGAAAATATCTAAAAATGTTTTTTTCAACCCTAATTTAGAGTCTTTAGTTTGTGGTCCTTCAAGACAAATTTCCTACTTTGATATGTATTAATTTGATAGGGGAATTTTCTTAACCACGTGAGAATCAAAATAGAAAAATAGCTTCATGTTTCCCTTACATTAATCCTCCTTTTGAAAGACCCTTCGATCCTGTGAAAACATTTTCTTTTATAGCCACATTAAAATACCAATACCTTGTCCCACCCAACATCTACCTGGATTTTCATTTCACAATTTTTTGAAATTTAATTGTGAGAGAGAATGGATTTCATTTCGGGGATACTTATCTAAATTTTTAGCGTGTTCTCATATGATTTAGGGAAATCATCCATTTTAGTGTGGGGGGAGGTTTTCATTTTGTGTTTTGGAGAATGTATATATTTTTATGACATATTGTACAAATTTTATTTAAAAGATTTCAAAAAAATGAAAAAAATCAAAAACAAAATGAAAAAAATGAGTTGTTTCTTGGGAGGGTAAAAAATAACTCTTCTTAAACCTTTGATATTATAAAAACTATTGTAATTAGTTTCATTAGGAGATCAATAATGGGTTGGAAAATTAGTGTGAGATTGGTTTCAATTTCAAAATTTTAAAAAAAATATAGTAACAAAATATAAAGAATAGAAAAGAAAAAAATAACACTTGCAATATATATTCTTAAGTAATTGGAATAAGTTTTGTGGCATGTGTGTTTTTAATATTGTTATCCCCTATAAATTTTATTCCTATTTTGTGTCTTGATTCACACAATTATGCCCTTGTAAATATATGTTTCCATTCCCACCTATGTTTCATTTAAAAAAAAAGATCATTTTTAACCATGTTGGTGTTTTACTCGTATTTTCCATTCATTTGGATATTAAATTACTACGAACTCATATCCATAGAAAACCAACTAAAAATACCTCTTGATTATTGTTCTCTATAAAATGGGGAATATAATATGAGAGCTCTTTTAAACTCTATGATTTACACCTTTGGTTAGTGAATGAGTGAACCTTCATAAATAAATTTTTATCATCTTCAAAGGAGTGTGTTTTTTGTACCCACAATTCCATTTCTAAATTTGATCATAAAAAATTACCTATTTTTGGAAAATTGTTTCTATAAATTTTTTTGTGGAGTTAAATATGGATGAGTAAAATGGTCTAAACGTCCCCTGATTGTGGAAAAGAAAATTTTAATACTTCTTGGTGAGTGAGAATAATTTTTTTATGTTTTTATATTTTTTGCGCATGGGGGAATGAGCAAGGATATTTGTGGGTGTCTTTATGTTATTAAATTATTCATAACATTATATATGCTCCCTTTATTAAATTTCATGAAACATTTCATAATTGGTCTGACATATTCATGTTTTAATACTAAATATAATTTTCGAGCATTATTTGAAGTATTCCAATTGAGTTAGTTTACTATTTTAATTATAATACTCACCCTGATTATCAATATTTCATTGTACCTATTTTTTAAGATTCATTATTAAATTTTCAACATATCGTTAGTAGGAATCATTATATTATTATTCCATTTGAAGGGTCATATGGACCACACAAGAAGTCCCATTGAATCTGAGATGAAAATGGACCAGCCACGATGATTTCATTACTGGGATCAATCCATTAAACCAAAATAAATTATTCTCCACTAAATGTCAGGGGATAATATACATCATCTGGAATAAAAAATTCATGGCCCTAATCCAACAATAAGGGGCCCAAATAATTTAATGAAATTCGTCTCACCATTATGTTTTGGAAATAAAATCAGCACATATAATTGTACATTTCTCAAGATATAGACATCCATTAGAGATGATATATAGTAGTGTGAAATATATGATATATTAGGCCAACTTTAATGAATAACGTTTTCAGATTTTAAGGAATATTCTAATTCAAAAACTCTTTCACAATTTGTGCATCTAAAAATAATTAATAGTAATTGACATTTTAGAATTGTTTATTAAAATCGATATAACATTGGGCCATATGTCCTAATTCCAAAAATATTTGAGAGTATGCTGTAAAAATTAAATTCTAAAAACTTTAAGATTAATATTTATACTTATTTTTTTGTCTAATTTATCATATTGGTGATGTAATTAGAGGGGCATGATTGGAATGAAGAAAATCCACCTCCTTGGGCTATAAATACAACCCAAAGTTCTCCATGGAAGAGGATGGAATTTTAGAGAAAGGGTTGATAGGTTATCATGAAAAAGGCTCATCCAATGTCTTACTAGGATCTTATATACTCAATTTTATACTATATATACAATTCCTCCATGGTTATTTTTATTTGCCTTTTCATTCTTCATCGTTTTTAATCTCATACGTGTTTGTTTTGTAATTCTAGTTTAATGAAGGAATCATTTTCATTATGACTTATCATCATCAAACCAATATTTTGAAATATTAATATTCATTAAATTTCAAAAAACATGTTAAAAATAAATCTATTTTTTTCTTTCTCATTCAGTCGAATGTCTGTTCTTAATTCTCTTCATCGCTCATTTGTTTGTTTGGTGCATCACTCTTTTCTTATCCATTTATTTTTCTCCTTTATATAATTAATCATCACAAACATTAAAAAAAATTATTAAAAAACCAATGGATGAGTAAATATACCATTGGGGTGAGTTACAATTTGTGGATGTTAAGTGATTGAGAGATTTTTCTAGATCAATATTCATTGAATTAACATTGTGTATGTTAAACATAAATTGTCATAGATTAATGACATTTTTTTCATAGCGTATTGATTCCAGGGATTATAGGAAACATAAATAAAATACCATATACATTTAATGATTTATATTATAAACCTATGTAAAGTTAAGGATTGGATTAATGCCTTAACACTTGGGAATTCCAATCAACGTCATCCTGTGAAGTAGGTGTTAATTTATTGAAATACAAAGCAAATCTCAAGTATATCACAAGATTAACTCTCCAATGATGAACTCACCCCATTGTTTATTAAATTGTTATGTCAATCTATATCAATAAATCATTCAATTAATTCCTGCAAAAACCACACAAATAAAAATACAAATCTTAAAAACAGTCAACTATTAAAAAGTATCATCATCGAGGATTCGACCGGACTGATGTTATTCATATTAGAAGAGCATCAGAATCCTCAATGGTCAATAGGGGACAATTAGCCAAGCATCAATAGAAAATTCCTCCTTTAAGACCAAATTCTATAAAACAGTTAAAATTACTGTAAATTATTATAAAATTCTCTAAAATAATTATAAAAATAAAAAACAACATTAATTTCATAAAATTGAATTCATTAAATAAGAGAGTAAAAATTAATTATGTATTTACAATAAAATCTTACACAGAAACACATCCACTCGTTCTCCTATCCAATTCATAATTCATTTATAGACATCATATCTGTAGGGGTTAATTTATTTAACATCAAATAAAAAACCCCTTGGGCATCAGTTGTCTGCCCAGGTCCATAATCACTTTATCTTTTAACCCTTTTCTTCATGGACATAACAATCTATCTGAAACATTTTTTGGTCCCAATAATCTCCCCTTTAGATTTTTTTGGAAACCAAGTGACTTATATAGATCAGAAAACTCATCACACTTTTTAATGAACCATTATTCCATAATATTATGTCTATTTGAGATAATTTTGTGTGGGAAACACAAAAACTGAATAATAATAATTTTTTTCTAGAACTGTGACTTAGATGCACCACTATAGAGTTCACGATACCGTTGAAACCAACTATGAATGAATTATTTTTTTAATTCTTAGAACTATCTATTAATTAATTATAACTCTTCTACTATTTCCCTAAACTATTCTATGAAACATTTTATAAAATGTTCCAAAAAACAAACAGAAAAAAAAAGTTAAATATTTTCACTAATAAAAAATAACTCACACGCACATATTGACCACATAAATTATCCCTTAAAAAATATCTCAAAATACATTCTCATAGTAAACCACTATTCTCCCAGTATTAATTCATATAAATGCATTAGAATTATCTCTCTATATAGTTGTTCTTCGTCCCATTTTTATGTACATTATGGGATATCCCTAAAAGGTTTTATATTTTATTTCTCCCCCATTGAAAACAATAAAGAAAATAACAAGTGAGAGTGGGGATATATTTATTATATCTTAAACCTTATGGAATGATATTTTTTTAAATTCCTCTTTATAGTGACCCAAGACTAGTATCCTAGAGAAAGTGTAAAATTCAAAAAATTAGAATAAGATATAAGTTATCAAATCACTAAGGATCAATCATTTTAATAGTCATGGTAAATAGATGAATAAATGATTCTAAAATTGCATTTGAATAAAAAAATTAAAAATATATTTTTCTTTGAGAATATAATTATTCATTCTAGAATATCATTACATATCATTCACAATACACTTTATAGATTCTTGGTAAAGTAAATAAAATAAGCGAGATATCAAATTCCATGTAAGGGTTAGGTATAGTTGAATATCTCAAGAAATAATAATCATAGTCAACATGTAAATGTAAATAAATAAACAAAAATTCCACTATAATTACTAGATATTGAATAATAAATATGGAAAGGTATATAATGGAAAACACATTCCATTAAAATAACCATATAAAGAATAATAAATATGGAAAAATAAATAAGTGAAATCAAATGTCATTTAAATAACTTGATAAGCAATAATCAATATGAAAGGCTAAATAACTGATAGCATATGTCACTTAATCAATAAACTGAGATTTAAATGCATCTAGAGATAATATAACTAGGAAAATCTCTATGATAATAATGAGAAATATTAATAAAAGAAATTATTAAATTTTGGATGTCCTGATATCTGGCATCATGATACCTCTACTGTAAATACCATTCACAATATAGTTTAAAGAACATGTAGAAACTTGTTAAATGAAATATTACTTATTGTATCATGAAACATATAAATGTATTAGGGATTATAAATATTTTAAGTCCCATTAGTCACAGTATTTCCAAATCATACCAAATATATCTAATAATGTTTTCAATTTAGAAAAAAAGTCCTTTATCATAAAATAAATTTGTATTATGTTAGGAATACATATTTATCAATATTCCCAAAATTAAAAAAAAATCAATATAGAAAAATTTATGAAGAAATGATATACTTTTTAAACAATAAACATATACATGATAAAAAATATGGATATTTAGAGGAAATTTAATGTCTCAAGGTAAGTTTATAACGAAATGGAGTGTTAATGGCTAAAAAAACTAATCACGAAATTGAATTTAAAACGTTACTTGGTTAAAATAATCCTAATACATCCAAAAGAAGAATTAGGATGGTATAAATTAAACATATATCAATATTAATTATAATAAATGGGTTTTTTTCATTTATTAATTTAATGACCTTGGTATATCCTTATAACAATTATTGTGGAAAACATCCCTTTCATTTTAAAAATAACATCATTTAAAAAGAAAACATCAAGAAAATATTAATTATTATTCTTTTTATATAAACATTGAAACATATAATGTATTCTTTAAACATTTGAGTGTTCCTAACCATTTGAAATATCATTCATTCTGGCATGTTAAAAAATTATTTTCTTCACTTTTAACGTAAAAGAAAAACAGACATTGATTTGAAAATGACATGAATATTTCTTTAAAACTATTTTTTAAAAAATAATTGGAAAACATTTCTCATAATAATTCATTTGGAAAATGTGAAATACGTTATTTAAATATTTTTTGGATAATATAGTTTTAGAATAAAATAGATTTTTATCTAAAGAGGAAAATAATGTCAAATTATATTAAAAGACGTTCGAAATTATTTTAAGTACCAAATAATATACAAATAATATTATAACATAAGAAATTATTTAATAACCATAGTATGAAAAAAATTAAATGGTTTCATCAAATAATATCTTTTAATATAAATTCAAGAAAAAAATCCCGATAAAAATGATATTGTGAAATAAACAATTAAAAATATCACAATGTTGAATTGATAATATACTAATTAATCAATTAAGTGTTTAAAATTTAAATCTAAATAAACTATATGGATAAAAAATTAGTATATATTAATATGTAATTACACACATAATCTTATAATATCAAAGATATGGAAGGATTCATATACCCCGATTAAAGGACATTTAATTAAAAAATTCTCTACAACTTGGTAAATTTGTATTCAAACAGTAGTGGATGATATAGATCAAATTGAAACTCAAAATATCATGAATTATTTAGTATTAATTATATTTTATTTTAAATGGGAAGTATATACACCATAAAAAATAAATTAGGTGTATACTATTACAATATCTCTTAATGAAGAGAAATTGAGATGATGTCCTTTAACAATATCATATCATTGAATTAGGGATTAATAAATTATTATTTAATGTGTATAAAATTTATATATACAAAAAATAAGTGTAAATACAACATAAAATAATCAATGTCATTATTTTCCCTGTTTCAGATGTTAAAGGACTTGATTAATCATGTGTGTTTTGTCATGAAATACCTGGTTCATGCACATATTATATAGTTATACCTTCTCCATATTTATAATCATGAAATCGTTATTATATTTTTACATAAATTATTATTTTAAAACCAAAATTGAATATGGTTTTGATAAATGATTTATTTAGGATGATGGAGACGGCAGGTCGTACGTATGTAGGAGTAACATTTTAATTTTTCAATGATCATTTGGGAAATGAGGTTAGTGATATTTAATCATACCATAATGATAAAAATATCTTAAATACCATATTATTTCATAAAATATACTTATATATATCATCTAAGTAGTGTGGTGATGGAAATAAATTCACATTTCTTTGTGAGGTGATAGTCCACACATGAAAAAATGATGTTTTCATCTTTGTGTCTGTGAAATTGAAATAAAGAATATTATATTTTCAGAATTATAAATATATCATTAATATATTAATTATATTATTTATATGAAACACATATTTTTACTTTAACATTATTAAATTTCATGTAATGTGTTAGTGATATATGATTCATATTGCTTTGTAAGGCAGTAGTACACTATACACACGAGCAACTTTGTTATATCCCCAAGAGAATGGAATGTTGAAAAGATATATATGAGAAAATTATAACTGAGGTATAATTACAATATAATATCATATGTATAATTTAAATTTAACATAACAAGAAACTATTAGAGGTGATAATGGATAAATGAATGACATTGGTTTGTGGTGTGGTGGTCCACTGTACACACAAATGAAGATTTTGAAACCCATTTGATGGAAGTAGAGCTGTTTGTATGTCAAGACTCTTTTATAACAAAATAATAGTATATATAATATGATTAGTATATTATTTAATCACCATTTAATAATAATTTAAATAGGTGGAGTGTAGTAACACTATATTTTTAGATGTATCATTACATGATTTGAAGAAATATTAGACATCAAATTTAAAACCAAGTATCGCAAAGTCTAGTGGATTGGAAGAATAGGTAGATAAAACTAAAAACATGGGACAAAATGAGACATTTATTTATTTAATCTTCATAATGAGATACTAACTCTTACTAATCCCTTAAATCATCATAGTATGACTTGGGGTTAACATGATCAATGGATAAGCTAAAATGCACAGTAATGGAAAAATCCGAAGAATAAAGCTTTCTCACATGGGTCAGAATGCATGACATAAGGGAAAAACGCATGGAAGATATGGAACCATAACATATAAAAATGTGATAATATAAAAATGGATTCAATGTAATGTGGCAGAAACATAAAAAGTGATTTTATCATGATTCATGTATCATTAAACTTAGTGGAGCACATGTAAATATTAACCACCAAGACTATTCTACATGGTATCACAAGTCAATGCTAACATCCATGATCGTTGCACATGGTAGCACAAGTCAATGATAACTGTGAAGATCATTTCACTTAACATTTCATGTGACTCAAATATACCAAATTAATTAGAGTTCTATCTAGGTGAACCCATATTAGCATGTTAATGAATATGTTTTCCACATAAATAATCATACTTAAACAGTGTCACATAAAAATAAATGAACTCATGTAACGAAATGGTCATTGTAATCATGTCATAAAGTATAGTAAATTGGTGTATCATACTAGTGTACATAAAGGAAATTCATTAAAAAATACAAGAACATTCATAAGAAAAAGTCATATATTATGATGTGGGATGTCAAATAAAAGTGACATCTTGTAAAAATAGTACTTAATAATCTATAGAATTAAAACATTTTAGTGCGGTTTAATGAAAATATCAAAGTTCATTTAAAACATAAAAATTAATAATCATTTATATAAAATCAATAGTAATCCAAAAAAAAATTCTTAAAACAATTATTTGTTTTGTAATAATTATGGTGGATTAAAAATAGAATATATAAGGTACTTAATGATGGGTAAGAATTCAGATAGTTCCATTGAAATTGGATTGCATGTCAAGAAGAATTAAGGAGGGTTTCATTAAAAACATGTATATCCCTGAATGGTAATGGTGAAAGGGTCTTGGTAAATGTGTTTGGTATATATATAAATTTTTTTGAAGTTTCTCATAAAAATATAGGGTAACAACATTTTGGTAAAAATAATGATAAAGCAATTCGATGGAATAAATGAGGTTCATGCAGAATCCCTTATAAAATATCATCATGGTAACCGGTTTATTTAGGAGTGATTAATTAGATATAAAGGGGTATATAATTATTTATATATCATGGGATAACTATGTAAGAGATGCGAAAATATACCCCATAAATAGGAATTACAAATAAAATGGCATAACATAGAGAATATTCAGGAATAAAAGTGAGAAAGATAGGATCCCTTACATTACGTATGATAGAGTTATCCACTTGATATTAATTACATGAATAATCAAATTAAGTTCATTAATTAATAAGTACAGAACATATTTTACAATTAATTTATTTAATATATCCTATTTGAGTTCATTCATATCCATTTTGATTGATTATGAGGTTCAATTTAATTGTTTGGGTCTGTTTCTTTCATGATCGATTTACTTTTATACATGGTCGGGTAATCATGTAATGTGAGGATAGTTGTCTAGTAAAGGTGTTATATTTTACTATTGAACATACAAAAGGATTCATGTTTTTAAATTTAATTTGGTTACTTGGAGAGAAGATGAATCATTATATAAAACATTAATGATAAACACTTGGATTGATTTGGAAATTTTGCTCACAATTAACTTGTTCTGTATTATTATTTTACATCATGTGTGCATATGGATTCCTGAAAATTACAGAAGTTTAAATAAAAAATATAATAGTCTGGTCCAACTATAAAAAACGGTTTCATAAACATAATTGTAGATGGTAATAGATATTATTAACTCGTCTCTATTAAATGTGATAAATTAGCACATCTCGAGCAGTCCTTTCATTTCATTCTTACAAAAAGAGTGGAAATGAGAGATGATGAAGAAGTATCCAATTAGAATAAAAATATTATTGCACATGTGAGTTAATAGATTTATAATACCATTTGGCTGAGGAGAGGTTATGAATGAAAAGGGAATAAAGGAATATGAATTAAAATAAATGCAAAGAAAAGAGAAAATTACCTCTTGAATATATCTTTCTTAAGAGTCTCTTTAGGGTATAGGTTTTGGTATTTTTAGGAGACCAAGGGATGTTGGATGTGGGGGAAGATCTTGGTGATATATTTGATCAGTATTTATTAATGTAACAGGTCTTGCGAAGAGTAAAGTGACGAGGGGAGTGTGGGTTGTTTTATAGTGGAGGGGAGGACAATTTTTTAATATTTTTATCATTAGTTTTTTATTTTTAAATAACACAAGAAATAGTGATGATTCTATGACCCAAATAGTAATACATTGATGTGAGTTTGATCCAATGGCCATTTACATCACCCATGACTCAAGCACGATGAAAAAAAATCATTTATATAACATTTATCATAAATTATCATGTTTTACTATTGATAAGAAAATTCAAGTACTTTAGAAATATCCCATAAATTCACCCTAACTATTTATCAACATGTACAATCCAAAAATAAAATCAATTTTTCAAAAAATAATATATATATATATATATGAATAATTTAATTTTTAATTAAAATAATAATTTACTTGATAAATACATATTTTAAAACTATAATTGATTTTATAATGCTTTCCAAAATTAAATAATGTATAATAAAATTGTCATAAAACTAGATGTAAAATTTTTTTTAATTTATGGACACCTTTTAGGAAGATACAATTTCTTTTAAATTATTTAATTAATTGAAATTAGTTATTTAGGACTTACAAAAATCTGAATACTTTTACTGTTATCACTTATAAGATGAAAAAAATTTATTTATACACTCATGTGTGAGGTTACTATTATTTTAGATGATTTAATATTCATAAGGATCATATTACTATACATAAGGATAGGTTACTATTTATAAGGGAATGTTACTATTCATCAAAAAATAAGTTTGTTGAATCAGACCCCAAAAATCACCCTTAACATAACTGTGTATGTCAGATTTTCGAAGTTCCAGACACATAAGTTGAAAAATTATTTTCAATGGTCACATTTTATTTAATATCAGGACATTTCATTGTGTTTAATAATGTGATTATACTATAAATAATAATTATAATAAGGTAATTCCATTGATAACACATTGGGTCATTACATTCTCTCCCCCTCCTATGAAATTTCTCCATAAAACATTTATTTGATATTCTAAGATGTAAACAGGTGTGGATAATTTTCCTTTATTACCTCTTACTATTCTCATGTTGACTCTTCATACTTATGGTTCTTCCATAGTACCTTGAATAGGTGACTAGTCTTGTTGTGTAGATATTTTTCTCCAATATCCAATATCTACACTAGTTACTCCTTTTAAAGAAGATCATTCTCCAACTGTACCACCTATGAAGAGAGTACATCTAAAGGATATAGTTTGTACTTGCTTAAGAGGGATACATGGAAGACATTGTGTAATTTATACATTGTAGGTGGAAGTTCTAGTTGATAGGCCACAACTCCAACACGATCAAGAATTTCAAAGGGGACAATGTACCTGGGACATAGTATTCCTTTCTCCCAAAATATCATTACCTTTTCCCATAGAGATATATAGAGGAATACCATGTATCCATTTTTGAACTCAAGGTCTCATAGAAGACTATCTTTATAACTCTTTTGTCAACTTTGGGCTTCCTTGATGTGTTGTTGAATGTTTTACACCTTCTCCACCATTACATAGACCATTTAAAGTCTTAATATCTTATGTTCGCTGACTTCATCCCAACACGCCAGTGTTCTACACATTTTCCCATAAAAGGATTAATATGGTGACATTTAGAAGTTATATTGGATGATATTTTTATAAGGGAATTCAACCAGTGTTATATTTTGGTCCCACTCTCCTTTAATATCTATAGAATATTCTCTCAACATATCTTACAATGTTTAAAAAATTCATTCAGATTGGCAATCAGTTTAAGGGTGATAGTCCATAATGATGTTAATCTTAGTTCTTAGAGAATGATGGAGACTTTTCCAGAATTTTGTGGTGAATCATGGATCTCAATTGGATATAATAGATAGTATTACTCCATATATCCTAACCACCAATTTGATATATATTAGGGCAAGTTTATCCAATGAGAAGTCCTCTTGAATTGTGATAATGTGATCAGTCTTTGTAGAATGATCCACGATGACCCATATAACATTTTTTCCATTAGATTTCATTAGAAGTACAATTAAAAGGCACATGGTAATGTTCTCACACTTCGATGTTTGTACTGTTAGTTGTTACATCATCCCCTTAAACTTTTTTCATTCATCCTTCAATTGTTGACAGATCAATCACATTGATGTATACTTAGCGATCTCGTTCTTCATATTGTACCCCCAAAAGTTCTCTTAGAGGTATCGATACATCTTTGTTCCCCCAGAGTTAATAGATAAGGTTGAACAATGTGCATCAGTCAGAATATCCATCTTTATATTTAAATTGGATAGTATACATAATTGTGACCAAAATCATACAACTCATTCTAAATCAATCATCAATTATATCTATTTCCCATTTCTAATATCTTCCACAATTTTTAGAATTTCTACATATTTTCTTTGAGAATTAATTATTTTTTCCAAGAGGGATGGTTGAGAAATAATTTGAGATAGGATTGACGATCTTCTTCCTTTAACTATTCTCATATCCATCCTCCATAAATCAAATAATATTTTATCCTTCACAACTATCATCATTGAAAATGATACTAGATATTTTCTACATAGAGAATCTGCCACCTTATTTTCCTAACCATGATGGTAGTGGATTGAGCAGTCATAATCCATGATGAGCTCTAACCATCTTCGATGGTGCATATTAAGATCCTTCTATGTGATTATATATTTGAGAATCATCTGATCAGTATATATCTCACACTTCTCCCCATAGATATAATGCCGCCATATTTTTAATGTGAAGATCACAGCTGCTAACTCTAGATCATGCGTGGGATAGTTTTTATCATGGATTTTCAATTGTCTTGAGGTGTAGGCAATGAAATTGAAATTTTTTCTCCGATTCCACTAAAGGGGGTATTATAAAAGTTTCAAAAATAATATTCCCACAAACTTTAACATTCTATATAATAGTTATATAATTTTTCCATAATGATTTAATATAATGTTATATGGGTACACAATGTTCAAAGAAAACATAAAAGATATACTAATTGGAAATGAATTGAAATAAATTACAACATAAAATTATTTGATGTAGGGGTTATATGTTACTTATACATCATTATGCACCTAAGCATAGGAATTTTTGTGTTCCTTTAGTCAAGGAGATTGTTGATGATCATCTGGATTATCAACCCTTGCAATAGAGAATCATCATGGATAATGTATAACATCTCCACAGTTATGGAATTGAACTGTGTACAATGGCTTAGATGGAAGTATCTATCCATTCACCACATTATCCATTTTCTTCATTGCAATTGGCTACTTAGTAAACTATCTTTACACACTAAAAACATCTCTCAATCCCACTGTGACATTTCCCTTGGTGAATCTTTCCACACTTGTTGCATGAAGAAAATATGGTCTTCTTTCCCTTATCACCTTTCTCAGTTGGACATTCTTGAGATTTCATCTTATTCTTCCATGAATCCTTTGTAAATTCATCCATGTACCAATTGTTAATCGCGATTACTAATTGCTGGTTTCGTATAATCATGATATGTCCCTCTACAGCTCCCATCTGATTTGGGATATCATTGTGGAAGTGATCACATTACCCTTTACATTGGTTGTCATCCTGATTCATCCTATTACAATTCATTGGATATAATAAGGGGAAACATTTACATATGAGTATCTTAAATAGTTAAACACATAAGGGGGAATCTGATGAAATTAAAGGGATAACTTAGTGATTAGAATTATCTCTTTAACATATTTGTTTCTAGACTTTAGTAAATATTAATCACAATATATCTCATAACATATATTCTTATGGGATTTTTTGTACCATTAATTTTGGTTTTTTAATGAGCATATGAGTTTACCAATGAATAACCCCTGTAAGTGTCAAACTAAGAGTGCAGCAAGGCATATTTCCATACACCGGTTCCTATTTGAGCCTAACTCCAAGTAGTGTTTTTGGGGTTTACCCCATGATACGACTGTGACAGATCCACTTCTACATGTTTTCATCTAAATATGGATGAAATTTCTTGATAAAACACTTACTCTATACTTACCAAAATGTAGGGATTCTTTTCTTATACATAGTCTTACCCCAAAAGATCTTAATGAAGTTCTCTATTACTAATCTCTAAAAATAACTAGACCTTGATCTGATAGCAACTGTAGATACCCTAGCCTTTTACACATATCATTAAATTATTTTAATCATAATATGGCATTAAATTTCAAACCATTTATCTTAAAGTATAGTGTCACGGAAGACTAGGTACATAAAACTGAAAACATGGGACTAAATAAATCATTTCTTTATTTAATATTCATAAAGAGATCCCAACTCAAATTGATCCCTTACATCTATCGAGGATAACCTGGGGATAAAATGAATAAAGGGATGATATAAAGATTCCATTAATAGAAAAATCATAAGAATAAAGTTTTAACACATGGGTTAGAAGACATGACACAAGGAAACAAAAAGGCCTGGAACATATAGAACCATAACATATAAACATGGGATCATATAAACATGGAGTCATAGTAATGTGGTAGCAACAAAAAACATTAATTTAGAAAATGTTAAGGATATTTTCAATTATAGGAGAACAATTCATGGGTAACAAATGAGATCGTTGCACATGGTGGCCCAAGTCAAAGCTAAATATGAAGACCGTTGCACATTGTAGCACAAGTCAAGGACAATTTCCAGAACATTTCACATAATGCGTCATGGTTATCAACATTACCCAATACATTGGAGAACTATCTAGGAACACCCATCTTATCATGTTCATGAATATGTTTTCCCCAAAAATAATCATACAGAATCAATCTCATATAAATATAATGGAAGCCATGGAAAGAAATGGGTATCACAGTCATGTCATAATTCATAATAAATGGGTGTACCATACAAGTGTTTATTAAGGAAAGTAATTAAATATTACATGAACATTCATTAGGAAAAAATTCATATATCATTATGGGTTATGTCAAATATAATATAAAACTTGTAAAATAGTACTTATGATTTTTCAGAATTAAAATATTTTAGTGCGGATTAAATAAAATATCAAAGTTCATTTAAAATAGAAAAGGGTATTATAATTTATATAAAACTAGGAGTGAGACAATAATGTTTTCATAATAAATAGACTAGTTTTATAAAAATAACGGTGTCTTAAAAACATATTATATAACATACATAATGATGGGTAAGAAATCAGAAAGTTCCATTGAAACGTGTTTGCTTCCCAGGAAGAATTGAGGAGGGAGTCATTTAAAACATGTATATCCCGAAAATTGAAATCTGAAAAGTTCATGAAACATAAATTTGGTACATATATACATAATTTATATTATTCACATAAAAAGAAAAGAAAAATTGATTCTGTTAAAAATAATGATAAAGAAACCTGAAGGAATAAAGGAGGTTTGGGTAGAATCCCTTACGAAATCTCATCATGGTTACAAGTGTACATAGGAGGGATTAATGATAACAAAAGGGGTCTCTAATCATTTATATTTCATGAGGGAAGTATGGGGGAGGAGTAAAATCATACCCCATTATTAGGGATTGAAAATAAAGTGAAAAAACATAGAGAATATTCTAGGTTAAAAGTGATAAATATTCAATCCCTTTCCGTAAGTCTGATGGTGTTATCCACTTGATATTAATGATCTCAATAATCAATTGAGGTTCATTAATAAATTATTAAAGAACATATTTTACGTGTAATTGATTTATTATAACCTTATTGAGTTAATTAATAACCTTATTGTTTGGCTATGAGGTTAAATTTCATTATTCAGGTCCATTTGTTTCATGATCGGTTTACTTATATACATGAACGAATAATCATGTAAAGTGAGGACGGTTTCCCAGAATTTGTGTTATATTGTATTATTTAACATTTAAAATGTTAATTGTTTGTAAATTTCATTTGGTTACTTGGAGTGAAGTTCAATCATTATATAAAACATTAATCATAAGCGCTTGGATTGATTTGGAGATTTTTCTCACAATTAAATTGTTTTCAATTGTTATATTACCTCATGTGTGCATAAGGATTACAGAACATTAAATAGGATAAAATAATTATATAATATTCTGGTTCAACCATATAAAATGGTTTCAAACCCATAATTGAATATGGTAATAGAAATCGATATCCCATCATCCTTGAATGTGATAAATTAGAACATCTTGAATAGTGTTTTCATTTCATTCATATAAAAGGAGGAGAAAGGATATATGATGATCAATTATCCCATTATCATAAAACAATTCAATTACATGTAAGTAACTGGAGTTATTGAACCATTTCGATGAGGAGTGTTTAGGAAAGAAAAGATAATAAAGGGACATGAATGAAAATAAAAGAAAATAAAAAAGGAAATTACCTCTCAAATATATCTTCCTTGAGAGCCACTTTAGGGGGGAGGTTTTTGTATTTTGAGGAAAATAAGGGCTGAAGGATCTGGCGAAGGAGGTTGGGGATAGATTTGATCAGAATTTAGGAATGTAACATGGCTTGAGAAGATTCAAGTGGAGAGGGGAGTATGGGAGGGTTTTTTATTTAGAGGGGAGGAGGGTTAACATAATATTTTAATTATTAGTTTATTTTTTTCAAAAATAAATGAAGTAGTGTTTCTACCATGACTTATAATAGAAATAATTTCATGTGAGTTCGATCCAATTTCCTTTTACATCATCCATGACTGATGCCTGATTCATAAATTCCATTATTTACCATTTATCATAAATTATCATATTTTACTATTCATCAACAATTCATGAATTTTAGAAAAACATGAAAAATTAACCCTAACTATTTTTCGAGATTTAGAATAAATTTTTTTTTCATAAATAATTTTCAAAATGTGATTAACTTAATTATTAATTATAATTATAATTTACATGAAAACTAATGATTTTAAAACTACAACTGATTTCATAATGCATTCAAAAATTACATAAGGTCTAATAAAATAATATTATAACTAGAAGCCATAAAATAGTTTATTTGTGAACATATTCTAGGAAAATAAATTTTCTTTCGAATTAAATAATTAATTTTAATTAATTATTTATGCCTTAAAAATACCATCACTTTTACTATTATCTCTAATAAGATGCCTATATTTTATTTATACACTCATGGGGGAGGTTAATTTTCTATTGAAAAATTTACTATTCAAAAGGGTCATATTACTATTAATAAGGGTATGTTACTATTACCAAAAAATAATATTTGTTCTATCAGACCACAAAAATCACGCTAAACGAAACCATGTATGCCTGATTTGCAAAATTCAAGACATTGATGGTGCCAAAATTCGGTTTAATGGTCACATGGTATTTAGTATCATTATATGAAATTTTGTTTACTAATATGATTATACTGTAAGGAATAATTTATATATGGTATTTCCAGTGATAAAACATTGGGTTGTTATATGGAGGAAAAAATAAAATAAAAATACTCCTCGAATAACTTTACATATTCTTTGGAAATCCTCATTATGTTTTCTCAAATGCCTTCCTACTATAGATTTATCCAAGTATAGAATCATGTAATATATGCTGGAAGTACAAAAATGATTTTTGTAGGTCCTGTATGAAACAAAAGGGTTTCAATGTGTAAAGTGGAGAAGAGAGGGGGTGGACTTTAATAAGTGAGGTGAGTGGCACACTTTAATTTTATTGGAAAGACTCAATTATACCATCATCTTTTTGATGAGAAACCATTCAAAAATGGGCCATTATATAACCTATACGTGATATAGATGAAATATTGTTATCCAATGGGCATTTTAAATGCATTTAGTTCATTTGTAACCCTTCTTGTTTTAGTTTAACTCTCAGTAAATCTGTTTTTACCTTAACTGTGGCAATTAATTTTTTATTTTTTCCTTGCGCATTGTGAAGAAAATAATTTCAAAATATTATAAATTGTGATTTTTTTTCCAAATATAAAATCCATTTTTCAAAATTCTATTCACATAATTGGAAAAATATTTTAAAAATTATTCTCATAGACGGGACAGGAAAGTGGGTTTTTAAATAGAGAATGATCAAAATCCCACAATGTTTTTATATCAAAATTCAATATAAAAATTATTCCAATGAGCTAAATTAGATTAATTTATATACAATTAAATTAATTTTACTTTAAAACCAATTCAACATATAATTGTTTCTTGTAAATAATGTTATTGTAATGGTTGTTTTCAATTAATATTCAGTATTTTTCTCTATACATAGAAAATGGAAGCATTTTATGAAAATCTCAATAATTAATTCCATGAAATCCTCTCAAAAAAGATACCATAATGAGAGTGGAGAGATGGTGACCACCATCATCCTACCTCTAGTAGGCCTTGAGTTTGTGACTATCACTGATGGTAAATTAAACATACCTATGAGAGGCATTACCCACTAAGAGAAATAATATAATTAAAGGCATAGGATAGATAAACCAAATAAAATCAGCTTAGATATTTATATAAATGAAATCCCATGTAAAAAATTTCAATTCCATATATTAGTAAAAAACTGAAAGGAAAACTATAAGTAAAAAAAAGGTAAAGATGGTAGTGACCATGAATCCCATATAGCTATTGCTAAACACTGAGATTTTAATATCCATCTCGATCACTATCCAACTCTAAATAACATGAATATATATATATATAGGGTAAGACTAACAATATACTTAGTCGGATCCTCCTCAGATCCTCTGAGGAAAAATATAATTGATGTATGCTAGAGCATAATGAACAACAGTGTAACTAACATGTCACCTAAATAGGAATTCAATTTTCTTAGAATCACCATTTATAACTCTCACCGTGTATCATATATTAGATAGAATATAATATAATAATAAAAAATCACAAGTACCCCACCCATATTTCCAAACTATTTTTCCACATTTCCCAATCAGTGCACATCTTGAGACATCTCTCTCCAAAAGTTAGTCAGCTTGAAGAAGTCCTGTAAAGGAATCGCAACATGCACCTTTGCATAACATAACCACAACATCCCATATCACATATCCACATATAGTAACGAAGTAATTTCCAAAATACACTATATCATGTATGATTTATACCAAACATTGAGTATTGTACCTCAAGATATTATAATTCATAAATCGAGTAGGTACCTTAATCCATCATTGCTTATACATGTTATACCTATAATATTTTTTGGATACTATTTCCAGTTAAACATTTGTGTGAAATAAAAATAATCCAAAACATATTTCTAAACACATATATGGGAAACTAATCACCATTTATACTTTCAAAGGTAACTACCAAAAGAAGAGAGTGGTGTCTGAGGGGGTAGTCATTATACATCCTCCCACTGGGATATTCGAAAAGAACCTTCCATAGTTCACTGGGTGTCAGTTTCACTAACAGACATTTGTGGGGAAGCATATGAAATTGTAAAATATACATGATAAAATATAGATCACAACCATACTGTGGGCCTAACCTAGACATAGACTAAACTGCACCTAATATTTCATTGTCCCCAATTACCACTTCTACGACCAAATATCTTATAAGCACACAATAATATAAAATAGATATAAAAATTACTTCATTCCATTTTATAATTTCCTTAAATTAATTAATTAATTATCCATTAACTAATAATCTTTATTTTTCCATATTTTAATAATGGAATTAATTATCAGAGTAAATTCCATGCCCTCAAAGAAAAATAAAAACCATGTTTATTGTTTATCAAGATTGATATCATTTATGAATTTGCATTCCATAACCAACCAACCCCAATAGTTAAGAATTAATTATTAATAATAAGACTTATTCTATATCCAAGTAGTCTTGGAAAACTATCATAGGATACCACTAGGAGTGAACAAACAAACATGCATATATAGCTACCTCAAGTAGTGGTAAAAATTAATGAATTTAAATAACCAACTCATCCATCAACCTTTAAAAATATTAGTAACTAATCATACAGTCTTTCTACATGTCATTAATGGGTAAATCTATCATTAACCCATTCTATCGCCTCAATAGCCATCTCCAATATCCATATTCATATACCGATGTCTCTTAAAATCAATGGTTCCATTTATTACCACATCATTCAGGCTCCCTTCCAACATCACATTATCCATCCCATGATCATCCATACTTGGATCGCATTATATCTGAGCCTCCCCCAATATCATCTATACATAGATGAGCTATACGAGACTTATATCAGAAGGATCATATTCAAAGCACATCACAAAAGCAGTAGTAACTAACAAGCAATAACCTAGAAAACTAGGTCCTCCAACCAGTAATTCAACCCTCTCATGAAAATCAAATATCATAGTTCCAAAACAAGTCACTCATCCTTCTCAAGAAAAATGGGAAAGTCAGGCCCCAACAAATATCTTTATTATACAACTAGTTTATATTCCACTTTTAATTAATCGATTCATTACTAATAGGTTCCAACTATGGGATCCTAAAAAATCAATCTATTACAACTTATCAAAGGAAAAAATAATCTTAGAATTTATTATGGTTTCATAAAACCTAGATAAGAACCATTTTCACATAAAATTATTTTTAAATTATTATCAATAACTAGAATAATCATGCATCACATTATTTATCAATTAGAATTGAACATTCACATTAAATCAATTTTATTGCCCTGAAATTACACCAACCATAGGAGTAAATCCATGCCTCATTAATTATTATAAATAAAATTAATTATCAGTTAAATATAGATTTATGTTTTTTAACAATTTCAATATGATACTTCAAGAATAGTAACATGAAAATAATTTATATGACATAGATTTCAAAATTTCTAGAAAAACAAGATGCAAAATTCTATCATGGAATAAAGAAACTACATCATTAACATGTGATCACTATCTAATTTCTTCAACTCAGATAGACATTTATTTTTTTAATTATATCACCATTCAAGAGGAATAACCATGCTCAATTTAAGATATCATTTAAATAAAAAAAATTAATGAATCCCATCCCTTAAAAGTCGTCAATGTTCTTCTGATGAGAACAGACCATGTTCGGAATCTCTAATCACCTCTTTTTTAATAATTGTATCCATCATATGGAAATGTGGAACAGACAAACAGAAAACATCTTAAAAAACCATATTATAAAATTGGATATGTTCCTCAATTGTATGGAATGGAAATATGGGAAGAAACAAGATCAAACAAAGAGAAAATGATAAAAAATGAATGAATAGATCACCTTGGATTAACAAAGATCCACATGAATCAAAGGATAAATCCCAAGGATTTATTCCCATAAATGGAATCCAAAACACTAATACCTGAGAATTTCTATTCTCCTAGAATGAAATATAGAGAGAGTCATATCTATCCATACAATTTGGTGAAAACTCAAGTGGATAAACTCCTTAAATGATATCCATTATAGGGGAATTACACATCAGTTAAACAATTTATGCATCATGTAAATGTTGAGTGTCATATTTTTTCCAAAAATTCATCAACTTTTTATTATGTACCCCTAAAATTTTACATGTTGTGAACCCTCCCTCCACAATTTGTTAATTGGACATGCATTTATTTTAATCATTACACATCATGTATTAAAACTTCTTCCAACATTTCACATCTAACACCTTCCAGAACACTTCCATTCCACCTCGTATCTCAACAAGCCGCAAAACACAAGAAATGGGTTAGACCACATGGATATTGGCCTTTAAATTAGATACATATCAAACAATTATCCTCCTTTATAATCCAAAACCAACTAGAGAGAAAACAAAAAAGTGGTCGTCTGAACAACCACCCTGTGATATACCTCTCAATGATCTCTCCACCACTTGAGCATAACCACATTATCAATAGAATAAGAAAAAACCTCCAAACAACTAAAATATGTTCCTAAACACTCTCTATAGGTAGATACCTCTCAAATGAGAGTAAATCCACATAGGAAATAAGAGTAAACCATATCATATACAAAAAAGGGATCAATATTCACCGGAAAAAAATCACAATAGAAGAAATAATCATCAAACAATACAGGGTAATGGGCATTCATCAATGACTCATATTCCTAGTTATTCTCCTTTAGGCCATTATGATAACACAATACACAAAATTATGGAACAAAAACTCACATGATACCTTCTACTGGTGTTGATGTATCTCCACATGATTCTCCCCGAAGGTTGTTTCATCATCAACATGGATCTTAGCATAATTGATGACATGAGAGTCTCCTTGAACATAATAATTGATCTATAACCCATGTAAAATATCATATATCATGATTATCTATGGGGTAAAGTACTATCTGATACACCACAACTCCAGAATAAGGAAAAACATCTAAAGTCCCAACAAACAGAGGATACAACATTCTCCCACATAAAAACATTGGTTTACCATGATGAGGATTAACTTTCAGAAACACATGATCATAAATGTCAAACTTCAATGGTCTCCTCCTATAGTCTTAATAGGATTTATAATGATCTTTCACTACCTTTATACTCTCTCAAATTACCTGAACCATCTATGTCGTATTCTGTACCATTTCATGTACTATAATATCTCCTTCACTATCCCTAGTCTAAAATAATGAAGAAATGAAATTCAGTCATACAATGAATCAAATGGAACAATTAAAATGGTATAGTGGAAACTATTATTGTATGAAAACTTTACCAAGGGATGTTGACTCATTAATGATCCTCTAAAATCTTTGAAATTACAGTTCAACATGTCTTCAAGAGTCTGGATGGTCTTCTCTATCTGATTTTACATCTATGGATGAAAAGCAGTGCTAAGGAATAACTCAGAACCAAAATCATGTGGTAGAACTCTCTACACCCTAGAGGTAAAATAAGGATCTTGACTAAATATGATAATCCTCATGACACTGTGAGGTCACACCTTGTCCTCATGATATGACCTTGATAAAACCACCATTGTTCTCAAATCCTTGATAACTATATGGTTGCATGGTTTCATCAAATGATTCACTATAACCCATATAACCGAATAGTCACTCTAATCTCATGGTAAACTAATAGAAAATCCCTTAAAGATGACCTACCCATTCTACTAGGGAACATCTATTTTTTAGATTAACCCACTGGGAACATGGTGTTAATTCTTCACCTTATGGAATACCAAACATTGTTAAAAAACTATAAAACTGCATGATTTGACCAAGGCACCGAAAATGACCACTCAATACTCAAAAAATAATTTTCACACAAGGATTTACTACCAAGGGTTATCTATTTAACTCTTAAATAAATCTATCAATCATCATTGAAGGAACACAATTATTTCCCTCAAACAACACCCTGTGTTTTCCATCCTCAGACTAACCATTAGGGGCATCGCTAGAAACATCATACTCTCCCCATTCTTTAACCTTAGAATCCCCCAACTAGGACTCCTATACTAAATTCACCAATTATGACTAAACTATTATAATAAAAATACATTCTATACATCCAAAATCTCTTATATCTTTATATATTAATGATAATTTCTCAATTGTTCACCATGAATACCAAGATTAATTCACAGAATAACTACACGAATTCCTTCGCAACACATCAGTTATAAAATTTAACTTTCCTAGTGTATATGAAATATAAATGTTGTAATCCTATAATAATTCCATCCACTGATTCTAATGAAAACTTAATTCATTCTAGGAGAATAAATGCATCATGATCTTATGGTCAGTAAAAACTACAAAGCGTTCACCAATGTGGTAATGTTTCCACAACATAAAATAAAACACCACTGCTGCCAACTCAAGATTATGGGTTGAATAGTTATGCTCATGATGATGTAACATCCAACCATAAACACCACTAATTCCAATCCAATATGCGACACATTATAGAAAACCACAAACTGGAATACTTCTGCTATAAAACCATAAACTATAGAAATGACCAACTTCTCCTTATGGTACTAAAGACACTCATTACACTAGTCATCCCACATGAATTCCGAATCCATCTAAAGAATAGCTGTCAAAGGTCTCAAAACCCAAGGGAAATTGGATACAAACCTCCTGTAATATCCTGCAATACAAAAGAAACTGCAAACTTATTCCACTATCCTAGGGGATACCCAATATAAAACTAACATTATATTCAAAGGATCCACAAATACTCCCATCTAGGATATGAGATTCCCCATGAAATAGAATTCATAAGAGTAGAAATCACACTGCACTAACATCCTGAATTGCTTCTGAGGACAAAGAAATCCAAAAACGGAACGTAGATGATCATTATGATCCAACTCTAATAAAGAGTACACAAGGATTTCAACAGTGAAACCCACCATGAACTTAACCTAGAACTCTCTGAACAATTTGTTTTTCAACCAAATGATCATAGCTAGAGAATTCTATACAAAGAATGAAAATTAAAAAAAGATACCATGATGATAATGACTGACAATTAATTTTTTTATTACGAAAACACTTTGAGGAACAAGTGAGAAACCAAAAGTCCAACAATACAGCCAAACAAACCCAAAAAAACACCGGAAAGAGAAGGAACTACCACATACACGCAACAACAACACCACCATCCCTAAGCTGGACACTCGGCGATCCCATGCAAGCATGGTCCCTCCCGATATTGCCATCCCTCCGAATCAGCCATGTCCCAAATGACCGACCAAGGAAATGGTAGAGTGCTCTAGCCCGATGAGGAAGCCCCGACTGCACTTCCCAAGTCAAACCGGGGGCGAAGTGTCATAAAAAAGGAAATGTTACCAAAACACAACCTTATCCTATTATTGCTTTCTTCCCTGTAAAGATTCCAATGTATTATCCATACCTTAGCCCTAGGATCTTCTCCAATAACATCTTCCAAATAGTTCGCCATTTTGTCCCAAGTGCGGATATATTCCTCTTTGCTGATTTTCTTGTCATTGAAGCCTCTCATTAAGATCAAGTCTTGCTTGTCAGTCCACTTTGCCTGCTCGTGATTGACTTACACTCTTACCGCCCTTCCCATCATATCAGCCTCTTCCTGTGGAATGTCAACATACAGAAACTCCTCGAGCATATCCTCCTCGGATCTAAGGATGGGTTCCTTTCTAGTCCCTATCTTCCCAGTAGAAATTTCCATTTCATCTATGTTCCCCTTGCTTAAATCCTGGTTCACCACATTTGACATTGTCACCGGTAGTTTCTTCACAGAGTGGGTCTCCAATGGAGGGGGAAGCAAGGAGTAATCTTTTTTCCCCTTCCTCTTTTTACAACTCATACTATGCTTCTGAGTTGGAATCCCCTCAGTCACCTGATCCGATACAGCCATGTTGACTCCCTCCAAATCAGCCACACCACCACCAGACTGTCTAACCATCATTCCATGGGAAATACCACAATTAGTTATATCACCTTCATTCTGTTGATGGAAAGGGATTGGTTCATCTTCCCCAGCATGGTCCACTACAACATCTAGATTTTCCAAATGGAAAGAAGTATTATGAATATTATCATTATTCACCAACATATGATGACATAATAAACAAAACTAATTCATTGAGAATAAACTTTATTCCATTATCTAATCAGAAAAATCATGAATCCATGGAAGAGGATATAGGTTCTTCCCTATCACTTGGTTCATGTGATGATAATTAATAAAAATACACAAATATCCATCATCCTTCTCTTTAAAAATCTTATAAACCCTAATGTGACAAACTCAGCCAAAAAATCCTTAATATAACAAGTAATAGATCTATACTCATAGATCCTATAACATAGAAGGCTCAATAATATATGAATATTTCTAGATATGAGAAACACCTATTTATATCTTGATCCGAAACTCAATCTCTCATAATGAGGGTTACATTATAAACTAATTTGGAAATATATTTGGGTAATATTCTAAAATTCTAGGAAAAACTGATTGGAAAACCTTTAATGATATTACAATCATCTCAGAGATCATGGAAGATAAGGAAAAACATGCCTCTAACCCACCTGAGGGTCTCAATCGGCAATAAATGCCAGTCGTTCTCTATCAACATAATATAACACAACCTACCTCATGAATAAATTCATAGAATCCTATAACCAATATAAGTAATTAATTTCGAGGATTATTTCATATGGTATTATCAACAATCCTATGATTTCTCTTCTAGAGTGGTTCTTCCCCAACAATATCTACAAGTCCCTATATACTTCAAAATGGTCATATCGGCCTCCAACTAGCATAGTCAATTCCATGGGAACAAGAATCCTCTCTACCCCATGTACCAAATCATGGATGAGGGTAGGTGATATAAAGTATTGTGTGTCTCCGAAATAAAAAAAATCATGCTCCCAAGTATAAAATAAGAAGTGGGTACCTCAAATAATATCTTATTGTATAAGATCTAGAGACTATAAATCATGAATATAACCATGACCTACTCGTTGTTCTCTATGAACCTATTAATGACCGCCTTTATGGTTGTGATATTCTCTCTGAGGATGTGGTTTTTCTCCGGGATGTCATCTACTGACCCCATCTCTTCTCTTCTGATCCGATAGTAAACCACTCTGGTATTACTACCTCAGCTGAAACTACCTCAATAGAGGAAAATGAAACAAAAAACCTGACACATGTTTCCTAGTTATAATGGTCAGGAACCCTCACTACTAATGACCTCAAAAATCATATGGAAACATGCATATGGTGATTTAGTATAAATATTAGAGCCTCCTTCCCAAGGGAAAATATATGTTATGGGCTAGGACTATCCCTTGACTGACTGAAAACTCTTCCTTCCAAATAAGTGGGAACCAAAAACCAAAAATATTCTTCATTAGGAATCATGAAGACTCTCATATCATGATGAACTTGTTCTATCCATTATCCACTATATTATCTATTCATTTTCCAAAACCTCAAAATAAATATTCATAATATACAATGTGACCTGGTGGTGGATATCTGGATGCAAAGAATCCTCAACATTCCTTTCACTAGACTCCACATTTGTTTATAGGTATTAATAATACAGAATAAGGGTCCTAAAATAGATCCCAGACACTAAAAAACTAGAGATCCTCTTCTAAATGGTAATAATATCCTAGAAACTGGCTGAAATGACAACTGAACAAAAAAAATCTTCTTTGATTTGGTGTCCGAACATATCTCACTAGACCGCTGACTCTATGCAATCCCCTAGGAACAAGAAAAACACTTACCTCACTACTCCACATAGCATCATCATAGAAAAAAAAACCATTTCCCCTTCCAATCATGAATCTAGCAAAAATATGTCTCAAACTAATCCAACCAACCTTATATGAATACTTTTAAAATAGATCCTTCATACCCATATAGACTATAGTTCTAAACATCTTTTAGTTTTCTTATCAATGTATAATTGTGTTTCACCTCCACTCTGTAGAGATCTAATGGAACATCCTAATAACAATTTTTTTTAAAACCTGACAATGACATATACCTAGAGCCATAAATATAAGAATAACATGCTATTAGAGCTCATATACCTAGAAATATGAAGACATCACATTAATTTATTTGTTATTTAAAATATATTATACATGGTTTTATCATATCCCATGGTATAGCCATTTAAAACATAGGTGCAAAGAAGAATGATGCATGATCCTTTCCTAGGTCTCTACCCTGAAACTAGTATAACATCATTTAGTGGGATATGTAAACATAATGGCCTATGAATCAGATCACATGGGGCCTTAAATACATATGACTCTGGTGGCCTTCTTTATTTACATCGCTTAGAAAACATAAAATAAACTATTTTCCTACATGAGAATTCCCATTATGATCAATGTATCACTAAGAGGGGGAGGGGTGAATCAGTGAAATATTCTTTTAATTTTCTTCCGTTATGGAATAGTCTTCGAATCCTCTTGAAGAGTTATCAAATTCACTGAAAAAAATATCACACATCTAGATGAACACTAGAATTAACAAGGTTCAGTACACAAAAAAGAGAACTTTTTGCATTGATATTATTTGGAAACAATCCAATAACACACAAATAACTAGAAAAAACCCTTTTTTGTTGAATATAATAAGTAGGATATTTCTTTACATTCATGTAGAAATACATTCAATAAAATAGTGCATGTGATTCAATTACCATTAAATAATGTAATACAATGTTGTGTAACTGTTGAAACTACTTGAGAAAGTAACCAAAAATAATATGAAGAGAACTCCAGATATTTCAGATCCCTATGAAAGGTTCAAAGTGTACAAAGGAAAATAAAAAACACTCCCAAAGTGATCCACGGTGGACTAACTTTATAGGCCTATGCGGTGGATCTGCGTGACTGACCTACGCGGTTGACCTACATGGCAGAGCTCCGCGCTAGAAGATGTTTGTGCACCTACGTGGAGTACCTGCATGGTAGAGCAGCGTGAAGTACCTACGTGAGAAACTTTTCATTGGATAGGAATCATCTGTTCCTATAAATAGAGCCATTGGGATCCCAATTTTTTAACTGAAAAATTAAAAGACACTCTCTGAAGCCCCCATTGCATTGATCTTTCACATAGATCCCTCAAATTTCCTCAGGTATCACTCTAACTCCTAAATAATAGATAATTAAATGGGATAAGAATGTTTTGAAAGTTATTTTTTCAAATTTTACATAGGTTTGGTTATGTTATCTAAAACATATTCTTATGTCATCATTCATACATGTGTGGCATACATGCACACCATACTCGCGCAGTATACCGAAGTGGTACATTAATGTGGGGTACCTACATGGCATACTTGCGTGGGGGACCTATGTGACCAACTCAAGTACCCTTTTTTAAATCCATTCATAGTAGGGGGTCTCTTTCCATGGTTACATTATCAAAAAGGGACTAAGTTGAGACCTCCACCAAAACCTCCAGACTTATCAAACATTTGGAAAAGGCACATCAACGTGTCTCTTATTTGGGTTTTTATATCCACAATCATAGGTTTCCCACAATTTTTTCACAGTGGTGTTAGAATTCATAAAGTATCTATGTGTTTTTACATCCACAATCACATGGACCTTTCACCAAGAAACAGTGTTGGGAAGTTCTCAGTTTATAGGATGGTTGGGTCTTGGCCTCTCCTTTCTCAAAGAGGCGACCCGGAACCTCATGTCTCTGGTAGGGAAGGTACACTTCACACTAGCTTTTCCACACATTCATAGGAGAATTATCCCTCCCTTAATAGAATCGATTTTAGGGCATCCATCCTGGTATAATCCCATTTTCTTCACACCATACTCCTTCCATTGAACCCTTGTCCAATGAGAAGAGGTCAAAGGGAAGGCTCATTGCCTTTCCCTCTTCCACGGTCACCTCAACCTTGTTCACCTTGGACACCGTAGGTGCACTGTCTTCCACCAACAGAGGAGAAAAAATTTGGAAGTGTGAATGCCTTTTTTGAATTTTTTAGATTCTATTGTTTCTCATACAAAGCATGACTCATGTGGTCTTAGAGATTTGTCATGATCACAACATTTACCTAACCAAAGGAACTATGAGAACTCTAATTCCAATACAAACCAGGATACGTAGGAAGCTCTTTCTGGGCCCAAGCTCACCAGATATCCTCCTCAAGAATCCAACCCTAATTCCCCCAATTTGCGCATCCTCCATAGGAAATGAGCCCCAAATTCAATCCTCAAATCATTAAGGCATCCTTTTCATGAAGTAATCTCAAAATCATCTCTCTCATAGGACCATACTATCCTATGAGATTTATCAAACTACGTGGGATTTGATTCCCATTAATATGGCATATATAGGAAGCCTCCTTGAGGTTCAGACCCAACACTTCAAATCAACCATGTTCTCCTTGGGCCATATTCCCAATAGGGTATGATCCTACATGGAAACCTATATCCTTTCCAAATATCCATGGGTTGATTCATCATAAGTCCCACACTACGTTTCAACTAAGAACATTTCTCTTAGAGGACCTTATCAAAAGAACATAAAAGGTATGATGGGTCCCATTCAGTGGCACCGAACTACGAGGGTTATGGTTCCTTTCACACGAATACATAGGTAGCCTATATTATGGCCACAATCCCAAAATCAAACCAAACCTTCGTCTCCCTAGATGACTATAAAATTACAGAGTGCCCCACTGAGTGGCTTAAAAACCAGTATCATCACAACAATGATTAAAAGACTCTCTAATTTTTATATTAGAGGATACCATTGATGGAAAACCTAAAATACATATCGATATTTCCATTAATGAATAAACATGAATGCATAATGATGATTCTAAATTTTAAACATTTTAATAAGTGATTGTAAATTCCAAGGGATACTTATTATATACTTGGTGAATTAATGAGGATTCATGAAATGTCTTAAATTTTAAAAGAGAGTCCAGAAGTAGACAATAATTTCCCCCAAAAGGGTGTGATGAGACTGAATTCCCATCCTCTTGACCAATACACGTTCTTATGTATCACAAAGATGAAACATAGCAAAGGCCTGCCTTTGGAAAGAATGTCCCCTTTGGATAAATAACTGTTGGATGTTTCCGATTCAATAAATAAATCTAATGGAAACCGCGTGGAAATACTGATTCTTAAAACTATAACACATGTTTTAAGGAACTACAAGACAAAAATGGTGAACACAATGTGAATCCTTAACCATGTTAATAAGGTTACCCACATGTTAGGCCCATAACAATTGATAAAGGAAGGCCAGAAAAGGAATTAATCATGAATGCATCCTTCTAAAGAGATGTTGTTTTAATAGATCTTTTTGTTGTATTCAAGTTTTCCACAGAACTCCATTCAATCCAAAGAATGGATTTCTCCAAGATAACATATCTGTGATCTTCCCAACAGCTGGTCAAACTGGATCTCCATCTATGGAAAAGACTCCATCACCAACCCAGCATCTTCAATAATGGTTCTCTAATGTGATGGTAAAGGAATATCTCCAACATGGTACAATCCTAACGTTGGAGGCTCCTCGATAGCCCCTCCAAGTCAACAACAATCCTCGATCATCTAGGCAATGATGACCAATGATCAAGAATCAAACAGTTCCAACCACTCACTCCAACCATTTTAGTTATTTATCCCCAGAATGAAACAATCGATCCCTCCCATACTACAGGGAGGTGGATCAAGAGGTCATTCAAGGCCTCAATTCAAGAATGCAGGAGTCCTTCTTGAGGAATCCCACCAGAAATCACCACCAGAATCACGTGGTAGTGTACCCCCAACATGATGGTGGTGTTGGATCTAGATGCTTGGCCCAGGTCTCTCAGACTTGGGCACGCAAAACGAATCCCCAGGGAAAACACCCGGTTAACAGGGATCAGGTTATTAGCTCTGCCTCCTCCGGAGAAGTCCATCAATTTTACATGAAGGAAAACAACGAGTGGGAATATGACCCCATCTGTCCTAATTTATCTACTCATTAGACTCATCTAATAGAAACCCACCAATCCCACCAAATACACCTGGTGGAGTACTGTGAACAGGCATATAAACCTGTTTACAAGTTATTATCCAGTCAACAGGCTCGTCTGACTACATTTAAAGAAGCCCTCCAATCTAATTTGGTGGAAACTGGTAAACAGGAACGTACACCTGTTTACAATCACCAATTCTATTTAAAGTCTCATCTTCTAGTATTTAAGGAAGTGCTTCAACCACACATGTAGGAAAATAGCCAGCATGCACATACACCTACTAATATTCATCAATCCTACAAACAGTCTCGTTTGGTAGCACCTGGAGAAAAGTTCCGACGAAAAAATTGGAGTATACCCAACTCTCTGCCCCCATGCATAAGTACATTTAATACTCATTGTTAGAAAAAAGAGGAAAAGAGTAGGCACATACTATTAATCCCGATACGGAATGGATGTATATTCCCATTCCGGCTGCTGAAGTCACAAAACACATATTATCAATGGTGAAAGGGAATACACATATCCCTGCCCATATTCAGGAAGCATGCCAGAATATTTTAACAACTACTTCCGAAATATCAGGTGAACAGACACATAAATCTATCCCCACAATGGAATGACACATCATCATGCCATCCTAGATCAGATACATACATTTTTTCTAGTCTATGAAGGTCATGGGGCATACTCCCCCATATCACACAGACAACAAGATCGGGAACATACACCCTTTACAAATAGAGGTAATTGGTCTGTTCTGATAGCTAATCCAAGGAAATCACATATACCTACACATTATAACTACTTTTCCCAGCATGTTCCCCAACTATGTATAAGAGAACAGCCAAGAAGAATTATCATCGGGCATTGTTGGAATATCACGAGCTAAGTCGCGATGTGGCTCCCATTAATGCTGGAGTTCTTGAAGCCCTAAGACATTTATATTTTGATCCTCAAGATCCTATCCTATAATTACCAAATTATGGGAGCGGTAGTTTTTATTCTGAAGTTCCTCATCGGACACTTCATCATGAAGGCTTTCTTCATGAAAATTTGGTCATTCCAGTGTGCCTATCTTCAGATGAGAGCCACGAAACCCCTCCGTGTGGCCATAAGACCACAGAGAAAGAACATTTATCCCTTTCTATAATCCATTGTGGTGATCCTACCCATAATATAATTTTCTGTGAAATTCCTCTCCATATTATTATTTCACATTGTCAAAACTATTCCACAATTGACAATGTAGAGATGAGAAAGCCCTCCTATATTGAGGCACTTGAAATCCCAAGGATAGTCATGTCTGATGCCATGTCATTGATGGGTGAAACACTTTCTCAATGAGAATACGTCTTAAGGGAACATTCATTCTCTGAACCTTCATTAGGTAATTTATCTTCTAATACAGAGCATCTACTCTGGTCAGATCAAGTGGGGAAAACCTCTTGTGAAAGATGATGAAGACGTGTTAAACATGAAGAAACAATTAGCTAAAGGAGAAATACCAATCATGTTCAGGTCATTGGAAATTTCTCAATATAACATTCTAGAATTGATAGCAGAAGATTGAATTCATAAAATTCGTCTCATCTTATGGAAAAATATTCTTCATTTGAAAACCAAAGTCTTACCATATGATGAATATCAAAATCATGTAAAGGTAATAGAATTATTACAATGCCAAATTTACTTGGCATCTCTCTCCATTTCCCTACATCCAAAGGTTAAAAACCAGTAGATAACCCTCTAGTGTGCATGCCTCGTTGCTCTAAAGAGGCTATGCCAGTTCATTTCTGATTCCCCATCTAATGTTCATATCAGAGGATGGGGGGAATATGGAGCATTACATTTCACTACACTCCAAAATCAGAAAAGTCTTCCAAAAGTGGTTTCATCCAATGTTATTTTCCATGGTCATCCACAATCAATAGGTTTTGTTTATAATCAAATGTACGCTCAAGAACACACCTCAACCAGTTCTCATCAGAATCATGCCCAAAGAAAAGAAGTTGGTGAGATACTTTTACATCAAGCATCTGAGAATCTTGAACTGGAATCCCGTTTAGAGGATGTTAGGCATCAAGGGATGAAAATGTCTGAAATAACATAATAATATTCTAAAATAGATGATTTAAGTGATTATTAGATGATACACCAAGCTAATGTCTGAATCAAAATCCAAAAAAATTAAAATATTAGTTGCACAAATTTCAGCCATAACAGTTTAAAAATAACCCCATCTTTCCAGTTTGGGGGATCGTTTAATTCAACATTCAAATTCATTAATCAGTGTTCAAAGATTTGAAGAAGAAGAATAGAATCAGCCCCAGGCTGTAGGGATAGTGGATTTTTCACATATGAAATCCCCTCCACAACGGAAGTCATATTTCTCCCGATTAGGGAAGACACCACAAGGAAAGCATACAAATGAACTATCAAATTAATCCCTTAATGTTATTTTCTGCCAAATAGTTCTAGGTAATTCTTAATATAGGAGAACATAGTCTCATGAAAGGCACAAAGGGAGATTATCTAGCAGAAACACATACAGAATGCCATTAATTCATCATGCGTCAGTGAATGTTATTAACACCGTAGCATAAGATCATTCAGAAAATATGTCCAGTTTAGGGGAATCATGAGATGAAGTTCTTATCCATAATATGGTATACACTGAGGCAAATAAAGAAGGTGAGCGTACCTAAAATTAGAGGCTTAACCAAAATCAAGGTATGTCTTCAAATAACCAACCCCCACCCCCTCTTCAAAATTCATCTTACAAGGGGAAAGGAAAAAAATTCAGATTTCATCTTGATTTCCCACTAGATAAGGTCAATATCATTCACTTGAAGAGATATTTTCACAGCAAGAAGTGGAAATGAAGGAGTTGAAAATAAAAAATAAAGAGTTACTTTGAAACAACATTTCTGCTAGACATACTCCCTAGGAAATTACTCAACTAAAAAATCATGTTGGAGCTACTCAACAAAGGGGATTTGTGGTAACTACATATGTTGATAATGAATTCCCTCCATTCGGTACACAATCAAGGAAGGACCATATACATCCTGATAAACCTTTTCCCTTGTGTTATCCAAGGCAGATATCTGCACCAACATCAGTGGTCCTACCGGTCGTTGCACCAACTCAAACTCTAGTTGTTATACCTGCACAGAATCAAGCTCATTCATATATTCCCCAAATGATTATGAACATAATTGAGGCATTAACGACTCTATTGGAAGCTATAGAGGAATGAAATGCACCAATTTAGAAGGAAAAGAGATCTTACCCTGAATGTGTGGATATAATTCCTCCCCCACAAAATTTGGTGAATTCCACATTCCCAATTTTTAATGGATCGGGAGATCTGGAACAACACTTAACAAATTTTGCTTCTCATTTTGATCCTATGATTATAACTTCGCACCAATAATAAGCAATTAAGATTAGGTGTTTTTTCAGTCATTACAAGGACCGGCTTTTGTCTGGTATAGAATTTGCAATATCGATCAATTACTTGATTGGAAGACCTCCGTTTGAAATTCATTCTTCTATTTAGCACAACGCAACCAAAGACGATATTTTTTTATCTTACCAATTTTATGAAAAGAGAAAATGAAAGAGTTTCAGATCTCATTACACAATGGAAAGGATTAACATATTCATTAATTTTAGCACTCCCTCATGAAAATTTTCTTCCAATCTGTGTGGCAAATCGGAATGATGAATTACACATGCCATTGATCTCGAGGAAATACATAGGATGGTTCCAAGACCTTACTTAAATAACTCAGTAGATAAAAGAATCTATTATATAAACTAAGGCTAAAACTCGTGTAATTCCATCAGCTCCGGGAAGGAGGATAGGAAAGGAAGAAGATGCTACAGTGACACTCAAGTAGGCACATGTACCTGCTTTTACTTCAAATCCTTCATCATATCGAAGGGCTCTGCTTCTTGAGAATCAGCAGCAATGACCGCCTCGTCAAGATGATCAAAGAAATCAATGGAAGAAACAGTTTGAGGAATTAATGAATAATGATTATTATTTTAGGAATGAGAAAGTTCCTGGCTACTTCATCTCATCCTTAGAACACAATTTGGTTATATTTCCAAGGCCAAAGAATCCAAACAAAGATGGAGATGAAGATCATCTGAATTATTTTCCCTTTCATCAAATATTGGGACACCCTATTCAATATTGATTTGTTTTCAAAGACCTTTTGTAAAAGATGGTAGAATTTGGACAAGTGAAATTGAAATGTTCATCAGCTCAAGTATCATGTGTTACTGCTACCAATCAGGAGGAAGAGGGAGAATGGAAAGAGGTTAAAAGTAAAAATGTGAAAAAATATGATGATTGGATGATCAGGAAAATGATCAACTTAACTCAGGTTATTTTACAATCATATTTGAAACAACCAATTGTGTCTTCTGCTACTCCTGCCATAGAAAAACCATATTCATCAAAAGGTCATTCCTCAAAGAAGAAAATTAATCATAAGGACAAAGAGCAGTCAGAAGAAGAAGACCTCATGTCAAGGCCAAAGTTTTCCTTGACCCTGGATGATTTTATGCCATCTATTTCAAAAGAATAGGCACCACCCAACCAAATGGTACAACTAGAATTAACCTATCAAGTTGAATCTTAGTCCAATGAAAAAGTGATCTTTGGTTCTGTTAATGTTATCCATTTAACAAATCTGTTTGCTAATGGTGATTCTGATTTTAGTGAGCCAGAATTCCTTGTACCTAATTGGAGAACAGAAGGAAGGGTCCAAGGTTAAGGATACAGGGGAAGTCGTGGGAATTCTAGAAACCACAATTTAAATTTTACCCCCACACAAACCATATATGAGGCATAAAATCATGGAAGAGCCCTTCATCAGGCTCACCAGGAACACATAGTTTCTTCCATAAAAGAAAAGTTTAGTTCTAACACAATTATTTTGGAAGCCCTATTTGAAGTCACACTATCTTCTTATCAGCAAATGAATGGAACTAGTCAGTCTAACATACCAATTACAATAGTATATCCAACTTCTACTCCTACACAGAGTACATCTGAATCAAAAGCATCAACATCAAAAGAACCTGCAAAACCACATCTTCATGTTAGGAAACACAGACTTTCAAACCAAAATTATGTTGTCTTGAAACCATTGGCCCAAGTATCGGCTATGATATCAATTTTTGATGCTTTGAATTTGTCAAAATATCCTCAAGAAGCACTCGTTGAGGCTTTGTTAAGTCCCCAAGAACTTGAAACCGAAGTTGCTGCAGCTGAGTTTTACCATATAGAGAATGATCCTACAAAATGTCTTGTAGTCATATATTTTATGGATGAAGAAGAAGATGATGTTGTACATGGGATTATCAAACCTTTTTATTTTTCTGGAAAGGTCAATGACAGAGATATCCGACGAGCCTTCATTAGTAATGGCTCCGGGGTCAACCTCATTCTCATTCATATACTTTGTCGATTGGGTTTGACTGAATCTGATTTATCTCTTTCCACTTTAATGATGTAAGGGTGTGACAAGAATAAACATGAATCTTTGGGCGATATTACACAAAAAACTCCATCTGGAGATCTGTTGTCTAATTCAGATTTCATGGTTGTTCATCAGAACACACCCTTCAATATTCTACTTGGAAGGCATTGGTTGGATCAACATGCAACCGTACCTTCTTCATACAACCAATGTCTAAAATTATTTTTAAGGGTCTAATCGGGACATTGTATGGTGACAAGTATGCAGTCAAACCATGTGAATCTTAATAAAATGAGGAATTATTTTATCACACAAAAGGAACGAAACCCATGACAAAGAAGATAACCAGAGTTAATGCTCCACATGGACTGGAAAAGATCCCTGCAATTCCATTCATACATTTGAGTACACATTATGTGTTACCCATCAATCAAATTGAAAGCGTAAAACAAAATCTAAACATTTTTCTAGTAACATCCATAATGTCAATTGTGGCAACTGAGTCTGATAACATGGTATAAGTTATTGATACACCAAGAAATGATGGAATCCTAAATGGGGTTGTTTTCATTTCATATACTGAACTACGACAATCCTCTACTTCTTTGATCAGAGTAGAATAAATTATAGCAATCCTAGAGGAAGACAAAGATGTTGAATCTCCATACATTAATCTCTCTTTATTACCACAGAATGAACCATCGTCATCAGTTGGGTCAGATATGGTAGCCTTTTCCTTGGGATGTTCAAATAATGATTTTCCCCTGACTCTGGTAGTTTTGCTTCATCATCTTCTATGAAAATTTAAATAGAAGATGTAATACATAATGAAAAATAAGAGGAAGATCTTAGTGATGCTCCTCCAGCATTTGAAAAAGATGTCTCTACCACCATAGATGAACACAGAGAAATAAATCTATGTACAAAAGAAGATCCACTCCCTACTCTAACTAGTGCATCCATTACCTATAAAGATAAAGAGGTGTATACATCCTTTATAAAGAAATATCGAGATATATTTTCCTAGAATTATAAAGAAATTCCACGTCTTAATCCTGATGTAGCCACCAGTCATTTGGGTTTTCTTGACGAACATCGTGGATTCAAGAAAGAAACCTGAAGGACACACCCAACTCGTGCTTCTAAAATTGAAGCTAATGTGTATAAGATTATAAAGGCTAACATCGTTATGGAAGTTCAAAATCCCAAATGGCTTGCCAATATTTTCCCAATTAAAAAGAAGGATAGGAAAATTAGAGTCTACATTGATTTCATATATCTTAACTGGCATTGTCCTGTAGATGATTTTCCAGTTCCAATTACAGATCTTCTAATTGATGCAACAGCTAGTTATGAAGCTCTTTCCTTCAAGGATGGATACTTTGGGTAGAACAAAATCTGAATGGCACTAGAGGATGAAGAATCTACATCCTTTAGATCCCCTCAAGGTGTGTTTTGATATTGGGTAATTCCCTTTGGCTTAAATATTGCAGGTGCAACATATCAACGTGCCATGCATTATATCTTCAATCCCTTATTATGAATTTTTTTTGAATGTTATGTGAATGATTTGGTGGTCAAATCCAGACAACGTTCCTATTACTTGGATGATTTGGAGACTATATTCAATAAACTTCAGCAACACATTTTGAAGATGAATCCCTTGAAATATACTTTCAGTGTAACCTCAAGAAAATTTCTTGGCTTCGTTGTATGATATATTGGTATCAAAGTTGATCCTGAGAAAAAAAATCTATCCTTCATATGTCACCTCCTCAAAATTTAAAATAATTAAGAGGACTCCAAGGAAACTTTCCCTATATTCGATGCTTGATCACCAATTTGGCAGGAAAGTGTTTTTCCTTGACTAGATTAATGAAAAAGTGAGTTACCTACCAATGGACTGAAGATTTCCAAGAAGCATTTGATACCCTCAAGAAATATCTCTCGAGTTCACCAATATTGATGTCTCCTGTTGAAGGAAGACCACTTGTTCTCTACATGAAAGCTTTAGAGAGATCAATAGGTGCCTTCCCCACCGAAAAGAATTATTTTGGGAATGAAAACAACCAATACTATCTCAGTCGCACTATTAATGATGTGGAAAGATGATATTCAAATATTGAAAAGTGTTTCCTAGCATTAATCATTGTAGTTCAGAAATTGAGACACTTCATGGAACATCTTGAGGTCCAATTGGTATCTTGTAATAACATGCTCAAATTTATCCTCAGTCGTCCTATGCCTACAGGCTATCTAGCATGGTGGGAGGTTATTTTTCAATAGTTTGATATCCAATTTGTTCCCCAAAATGCAATAAAAGGCCATCCTATGGCTGATTTCCTTACTGAGAATCCATCTATGGAAGATACATTGTTTTATATCGAACTTCCTAAAGAATAAGTCTTCTCTATTTAAGATATTTCTCAAACATGAGAATTGTATTTTGATGGTGCTTCAAAAAGTCCAATAGGGAAGAGACTGGAAAACCCTAAACTAAAAAAGGTTAAACAAGGAATTTCCTTATTTCCTCAAAAAGGAAGTATTTCCTTATTCTTTCCTATTATTAGAAGGTGTTACCAACAATGAAGTATAATATCAAGCTCTCATCGCAGGTTTGTAATTATTCCTTCTGGTGCATATATATCATTTAATGGTAAAAAGGTGATTAAGAATTGGTAGTCAACCAAATTAATGGGGAATATTCTATTAGAAAAGAAGAGTTAATTCTTTTGTGTGATTACGTCTGAGAGTTAATTGCTGGATTTCCCTCAGATCCAACATTGTCCTATGTATCGCAATAACAAAATGCCATGGCAGATTCACTGGCTAACACAACTACGACCTTAGTAGATCCAAATTGGGATGCGACAATTATCAGCATAGCCCATCGTCGTATGGTCTCACCTTTTTTTCAAACTAGAATAATGGAAATTAATGAAATTTTTCCTATCTTCTGAACCATATGGTAATACCATAGGATGTAGAACATCCATCATGAAATATCTTCAAAATGGGGTACTTCCACCAGATTGGGCTATATAGGAACAGATCCGGTGATGAGTGGCCGATTTTACTCATTATTATAGTCCAGACCACCAAAAGATCCTTTACAAGTGAGGCATGGATGGAATATTCCTCAGATGTATTAATGGAGAATAGACCATAGCTGTCATGAAAGAAGTACATTCATGAGCCTATGGTGCTCACCAATCTAAGAACAGACTCTCTCATCAGATCTGAAAGCTTGGATACTTTTGGCCTTCAATAACGCAGGATTGTACATATTTCACTAAAAAATGTCATCCCTATCATGTGCATGAAAACTTCATTCATCAAACCCCTGAGTTTCTACATATAGATAAATACTCTTGGCCATTTTCCATATGGAGAATGGATGTAGTAGGGCCTTATACTCTAGCCACGGCTATGCAGTTCATGTATATTCTCATTGATACTGACTTCTTCTCTAAATGGGATGCATCAATAACCCTCAAGGAAGTTGGTTCCCTAAGAATTGTTAGTTTTTTCAAAACTAATATCATCACTAGATTTGGGGTCCCTCATACAATTTTGACAGACAATGGCACCTATTTTTGTTCTTCTGAAGTAAAAAAGTTGAATCAGGAACATAATATCATGTCCAACCATTCATCTCGCTATCATGCAGCGGCCAATGGATAGATAGAGGTCTTTAATAGGACCCTGTCAAATATACTCCAGAAGATGGTGGATAAAGATAAGAAATCATGGCCTGATAAACTTTTGAATTATTTGTGGGGTTATCAGACAACTACTCGTACTGCTACACAAGAAACTCATTATTCATTGGTACATGGAACCGAAGAATTTCTTCCAAATGAAATACAATTTCCTTCACTTAGAGTTGCAATATGTGATCAATTCTCTACAGATGAAAGGTCTCAGAAACGGTTTGATGAGTTGGAATGATTATATGAAAAATTATTGCATACATTGCATCATCTAGAAGTCTATCAGAAAAGAATAGCATGAGCTATTAATAAGAAAGTTCGCCTTCATTCATTCCTTCAAGGAGAATTGGTAAAAGTCCTTAGGACTCCAATTTTACCAGGAATGAAACCTCCAAAACATGACCCAAAGTGGGAAGGACTTTATTCCATACATAAGGTCCATTCAAATGAATCCTATGCCTTAATCTCAATGGATGGAGAGATTATTACAACTCCAACAAATGTGATATTTTTTATGAAATACATTTTGTAGTTTGGTACACACAGTCCCCACAACAAGACTTCAAACTGCATAGTACAATATCCACACTAGAAGACATTAAACTGCACAGTCTCAATGGATAGAGAGATTATCACAACTCCAACCAATGAGATATTTTTTTAAGAAATACTTTTTGTAGTGTTTTACTCATATTCCTCACTGCAAGACTTTAAACTTCACAATACAACATCTTCAATGCAAGAATTTAAACTGCACAGTACAACGTCCTCACTGCAAGACTTTAAACTACACAGTACGACCTCCTCACTGCAAGAAATTAATCTGCACAATACGTAGTCCTCACTACAAGACATTAAACCTCATAATACATCATCCTCACTACAAGAATTTAAACTGCACATTACAATGTCCTCACTACAAGACTTTAAAATGCACAGTACAACATCCTCACTTTATGAATTTAAACTATACAGTACAATGTACTCACTATAAGACTTTAAGCTGCACAGTACAATGTCCTTTTTGCAAGACATAAAATATCACAACCTCCATGTCCTAGTTACAAGACATTAAACTGTATAACGACCATCAGCGTCCATGCTGCATGACGTTAAAGTGTGTAACATCTTTTTCCTTGTCACATGACGTTAATCTTGATGACATCATTTATACAACTAACATTTTCTCTATAAGACGTTAGATGTTTCCAAAACCAAACTTCATTGATGTCATCACTACAATTTAGTAGTACATGATTCCCTCTCTTTCCTATGTCGGATTCAGATTTGCCTAGAGACCATGTTTCAAGAACTATGTATGGCTTGATTCTCATTTTCAATGAGATACATAAAGACAACTAAATCTCCAATTTTGGTCCCAGCCACAATCACAAAATATTTTTATTTTTTTCTCCTCTTGTATATGAATCAGATCTATACAGAGTGTTTCTTTATGATATATGATTTTTTCCTTATACCATGTTATGTCTTAAAGATTTACCATTTTTTCATAACGTGTTCAAAGCCTCTATTCTTCATGTCAAACTCCATTAGTGCAAGGAATGAATGTTTAAGGAACTACGTATGTCTTGATACTCATATATTTTGAGATACATAGAGACGCCTAGATCTCTAATATTGGGACCAACTTCAATGAAAAACCACCTTTATTTCTTGTATATGAATCAAATCAACATAGGAAATGTTTAAAGAATTATGTATGACTTGATCATTTCCCCAAAAAGACATATTGTGACACTTGGGTGTTATCAGTTAACCTAGTTATAATATGTTTTTTCCTTTGACATCAGTTCATCTTTATCATTACCGCACGATGTTAAACTTCATGGAAATCTAACACCCCTTTCTACATCTATGTCACCTTTATATTATAATAGAGACCCTTACTACTCCTTGTTTCCCACGCTAAGCATAGCTAAAGTGATATTTGAAATTGGTTTAAAGGTTTCTTTATATAAGAAAGGTGTTTCAATTCCTTATGGGGGTGAAAATTTCCTCACTGCATGGCTTAATAATGCACATCACCATATTAATTTAACAGAACAAAGAAAGTCTCTATTTTACATATGAGTTAGGTCTATGTAAATAATGTTTAACTCGTGGCCAATAATGGTTCAAATGATTCATATATGCCTTGGGCATAACCACCTACCATATTTCAAACTCTTATTCTTGAATATTTCCAGATCCTCATAATCTTTATTACGGTTTCTGGTGATAGGGTTTCTAATACCAAAGAGCTCCTTTGTCTGACTATGCAGCGCGTGCCCTTAGGAGGCCTTGCATAAGTTTCCTACATAACAACCATGTTAGCCAAAAGATTCCATTATTTGGCTATGCAGCATCTTCCCTAGTTGGATATGCATAATACAAAACCCATAATGATTTTATCATGCAATTGTAGCTTCATTCATAGTTATAGTATATTTGATCCCTTTAATCTTTGATGACAATATACAAGAATCTGTATTTTTAAAACAGTCATTCAAGTACACTAGTCCCATTATATTTCTCACAATCTGAAAGTCTTCAAGACCGCAGTTTAGACATTTCCCTTAACATGTGTTCAATCTAATATGAGATAACCTTGGAATCACTTGGCCACACATCACATATTGTTTCCATTTTTGGTCCTAGGTGTATGACCTAAAACTACAAACATCATATGTTTTATTTTTGGGTCATAACTTCATAAAAGTACTTTTCCTACGATTCTTTGGACACTCTTGGTTGGAAATACCCTTTCCATATCTAGGTACCTTTTCTCCATAAACAAAACCTTATACATCAGAAAATCTGAATCTCCATAAAATTTCTTCAGCTTTTAGCAATAGAACCTCAAACTTCTGAGAGTTATTTTTCCTAACTATGCAGCATGTGCCATTAGGGGGCCTTTAAAAAGTTTCTCACATAACAGGCCTCTTAGTCAAAAGATGCCACTATTTGGCTATTAAGAAAATTCCCAAGTTGGATATGCATAATACAGCCCCCAGAACGGGGTTCTCAAGTAATGGTGTCTTTTTTATTTGAAATGATTTCCTCTAATGCTTCTAGACCTCTTTTCCATATCATTACTCAGTTTCAGAAATTCCAAAATCATTATTTACATTTTCTCCTTCCATACATGAATACGATAGTATGTTTCGAAATGAATTATCCCAAAAAAATTTGAGAGTTTTCTCATACCTTTGGTCAGAGCTAAAGACCTTAAATTAAAGCCACCCAATGTCTTCACTACATGACTTAAAACTATAAAGTACAATGCCCTCACTACATTACTTATAACTGTATAGTACAATGTCCTCACTGCATGACTTAAAACTACACAGTATGATATCTAAAATTCCATTTTTTTATAAATTTTAATCACTACTCATACACTAAATTTGTAAATAAATGGTATCCTATTCATGACTTATGTTGGTCTAAAATATCCATTTTCATTCTTAAAGTTTTTTCTTTTGAAAAACCACCCACTATGGTCTTGAGTTGGTCAAATATTATTCTCCTCTATCTATCAATAGTAAAGTGTTAAACTTCAAATAGCTCCTTTGTCTGACTATGCAACACTTTCCCTTAGGAGGCCTTTCATAAGTTTCATACATAACAGGCTTCTTAGCCAAAAGATGTCACTATTTGGCTATGTAGAATATACCCAGGTTGACCCTACTAGCAAAGCCCCCATAATGGGTTTTCAAATAATTGTAATTTCATTCTTGGAAAAGACACCCATTATCTTGAAAAATGTTTTAAATTTGGTGACCATAAAATCATTGCTCAAGATTACCCTTGTAAAAATTTAATGAATATTAAAGCAATTCTTAGCCACATATTTTAGTTTGGGATCTAACTTCAAAATTTAGGGTCAATGATATTCGACCTTAAAAAAGACTAGGTTCTCATTATATTGAGATCCCGTGAAGGGAACTTTGAACAAAAGTCAAGTCTTATCTCACTAAATATACATTTTTTGTATGATTTAAGTAATATTGAGAAATAAAAAAAAGATGTAAAAAGTTAAAAAATTTGTGGGGTTATCCAAATAACCCTTGAAACAATAAAATTATTCTCATTAGGTCCCTCAGCTTAATACGAAAATTTTGAGCACTTCATTATTGTTATTATAATAATTATTGTTTAACATAAAGGAATCGTTATTTTCATTTACTTTTCATATTGCAATCATGATGAATATTTATATGATTGAAAACAAAATTTCATTCATTCATATGAAAATAGAGGGCCATCCAAAAAATGGAGCCTCTCTATCATGTTTTAGAATAAACTCTCAAAATGATTTTTCATTTTTTGGACTGCTTCATAAGCCCCATCAGCTGCTTGTTGATGTTGTGATAGTTGAGGAACTCCAACCTCCTCTGCCTAATGATGTGCTTCCATAGCAGTTGAAATGGTATTTATCCCCTCTAATTGGATTTCTCCTAATTTCTGATTCAACTTCTCAAGCTTGTTATGAACATCATCCAGTTTTTGTTGAAGATATAACATCTCCTTCATGGTTTGTTTGATTTGTTGTATAATTTTGAGGGATTTTTTGTTATGATTTTCCTCTGCCTCAACTACTGCAGCTTGAAAGACCTCAATATTGATGAGTCATTTAGCCTCTTCAAAATCTTGTCTCAACTAATGCTTCTACTCCCGTTGGTGAATAGTATCTTTCATGGCATCATATATTGGCCGATAATTATATCCACCAAATCCCAATATGTCGAATAATGCCGAGTGTTTTGAAAAATGGGACAAAAAATCATTCCGAAGGGTTTTCAACAATTATTCTCTAGATATGCCGCTATGTCTTCTTACGTGCCTTGAAAAGACCATACTATATCTCTATGTCTGAATCTGAGTCACTACCATGAGGTAAAATGTACTCTATGAACTAGTCGCTTAAAGAGATGACTTGTTCTACTTTTCTTAGGACAGTAGAAGCTTCACTATCTGATCAAGGATCCGATAACCCTAAATGATAAATCAAGGTCATTATTAGTTTCAAATGCAGGAAAAAAATATGATTCAAACAAATGATTATATTTAACCAATAATAAGTCAACTACATGATTGGATTCATTCCTCGTATTCTTAGCTTCAGTGATTTGAGCAGATGTTTCTTGAGATGGGGAATTTCCTTGAATTTTCTCAGTTTTTAAATTTTAAGGCTCTAGAACATCTCTTGATGAAGTATCCTCTGTAGGTATTTCTCCAACCCTAGTGGAATGATAAAGTAGAACACCCTATTCCTGAATATCCTTTCTGACATTTTTTATAGATAAAGCTTTATAAGGTGAACTTTGATGTAATAAATCATGTTAAAGAACAACTTATGTATTCAAAATTCAAGAATAGGAACAGAAACCCTTTAAATTCCTCTTGAAAATCCTCAAACATCTTGATGGAACCTGGAATATCAATATTTGGATTAAGGGTGTAACACCCAGTGATTTTATGAGATATATTCTTTTTAATTTCTTTGATGTCTTCTATTGTACACTACACCAAGATTAGCTTGTACTATACGCAACACTTTATTTTCTTGTAGTATATGCAACACTATTCTTGGCTCGTGTTACACATAATTTCAGGTTCGTTTTGTTGAAATTATTCTACGAAACATTAGGTATAGATTTTCTTTAATGAATAAATGAAATAAGTTTTGATTATGTTATACGCAACACTAAAGGGAGCTTACACTACACGCAGCCCTGACATGGCTTGCATTACATACAATCACGACCTTCCTCGATAGCATGTGTAGTACGCAATATCGGGTTTCATTAAACAACGATATATTGTTATAATATTATTATGAACTAGCCGTTATGAATAGTGTTTACTACATTTTGAATTTTAAAACATTATTATTCATCTTACACATTTTATAGAACATGGTATGAGAATAAAATAAATTTTTCGGGTAAATTATTTATTTTTAAAAAAATGCAGTTTTGCCACCTTTTATGGCGCACCCACTTTCAATCTAGTTTTTGACATGTTTATAAGTACAATTTTACAAAATAAAAATTTTATTTGGAATTAGGATATATTTATTTACTCGGGATACATTTTTCATATTATTCCGAGAACTTTCATATTTTAATGAATCGTAAAAACACGCTATATGTTAATTAAAAACAACTTTTTTTTCATCATAATAATTTATATGGTTAAATTATCATATTTAATATCTTTAATGTATAAATAAAATATATTTTTACCTTTCAATATAATGTATGTCATTAACATAGATTTTACATTGAATTCATAGGTAAAATCATTTCAATCTTTTGCAATGTTTTATCTTTTAAAACTTATTTCCTTAACAACAAGATTAATTTTAAATTAATTTCTGCAACTTGTGTGAGTTTAATTTTCAAAAATGGATTCCATATTTGGAATCAGTAGATCCAAATTATGTTAATAAGCTACTTTTTTTGGCACTATGAATAGTAACTATGGTAAATTTTATTTACCATAGTTAATGCTAAATAAGGTAATTAAGGGAAAATATAATATTATAAAATTACCCTAACACTTGTATTAATATAATTGGATGATTATAAATCATCCTGAAAAATAATTCGGTCAAAATGGAATCTATTTGAACCCACTTGAATGTGATTAAGACCTTTAATTTATTTTATTTAAAGGAAAGTGAAATATGTCTCACTCAAACATTAATAATTAAAGTATTTTTAATATAAGGTTATATAGAATATAAATTTGATTATAAATACTCATTTGAAAGATAATTTTTTTATTTGTTTTGGTAATTTATTTGTAATTTTTAAGAAATATTTAATTACATTAATAGCTTATACATTAATGATGCAGAAATTATTTACTTAGTGAAAAATCAATAATATAGTTTTTATTATAAAAATAATACCCATAAAAGGCCCATAAACTTGACCAAAACATATTGGTAGAGTATATCTATACCGTAAAAATATAAGGGTTTCCTCGGGGACCATTTGGAGCCATATAAAAGAGATTAGTACATATATGTTTTTTTATTTTAAATGATGTCAAAGTATCCACCTTCATAATTTAATAAATATAACAATTTATATGTTGTTATTTTAAAAGGATAAATTAGATTAAAATATTATAATGAAATATATTATATTTATATTCATCATATTATTTTATTTTTAATTTCTATGCAACAAATAAATATATTAAATAATTATACAAAAATGTTGTAGTAATTATTCCATTAAGAGAAATATGAAACAAATTGTTTTACAAATATTAAAATAAATATTATATGAACTAATTAATGTTCTAGACAATTTTTATAGATGAATATGACAATTTAAGAGTCTATTAAATATTTTGGTTCTAATATATTCTCTTTCTGGATTTTATTTAAATTCAAATAAATGAATATTGTGTATTGTTATTTTCTAAAAATAACATATTATAAAATTGATTAAAAATCACAATAATATTTAAAAATTATAAATTGAAATTTAAATGGTCTACAATGTGATAAAGTATCTAATTATGGACTATTAACGACACATAAGTAATTATTTATAACAATTTAAAATTTAGATTATTATTACCACAAATAAAATTAAATAGATTAAATAAGGATAAATCAAGTTGATAAGGTTTAAAATAAATTAACAATATGTATAAATCTTATTGGTTGATGATATAACAACCATATATCATCTAATATAAGGATTAGAGTAATTTGTTGAGGTTTTTATGTGGGGTTTGAGTTTATTATAAATTAATATTTTAGAGGTTTCCAAAAATGCCCATCTCCTCTCTTATAAAAGGGAACCTCCTCCCTCTCCTCCTCACACCACTTTGAGCCTTCATGCTCGGCCAAAACCTGAAAAATTATTATATAAAATTTCATAGAAACATAATAGAGTTCCTGGAAATTTTCAAAGACAAAATATATTTCCCTAAGAAGAGGTCTAGAAGAGGCGCGTCAAAGAAGAGGTAATATCCTTTACCGATTCATTCTAGTTCATTTCATATTCTACTTCTTATACTTTTTTTGTTTTATAATAAAGTAATAGCATAAGTATCACTCATATACTGATATGTTATTATAAATATGAACCAACCCAATTTCACCTTCTATCTATCCTACAGAAAACAAAATCACCGCGTGTGCGTACGTAGGGAATACTGTCTCCACGCCGTGGTGTAATCTGTGTTCCACCACCACCATACTTGGATGGGTATAATGGTGTTAAAAATAACTATATGTTATTATTATAACATGATTATAATTATGAGATATTATATCATCCACTCCAATACCATTTAATAATTATGGGAACTATATCACCGCTCGTGCGTACGTACGGATTACCGTCTCCCCGACGCGATGAGATTCATTATCCATGTTAACCATTTCAAAATGATTATAAAGTTTATATATAATAAATAATGATGACATTTATGACATAATAATGATATTGGATATATATATATATATATATCATCCACTTACTTCCATTCAATTCAATAAGGAAATGAAAACAGCGTTCATACGTACGTACGATCTACCATCTCCGTGAACGGTGTATTTCATTTCATTTTTCTATCTATTATATACAAATATATCCTGAATATATATCATATATAAATCATGTTTTACATTCTTTAAGTAGGTATATAATTATATAAGTAATAATAATATCACGAACAACAAGTCCTAACACGTACAATATTTGAAACAATTTTACCCAAAACCCAGCTTTAACATGAAATTGAGAAATGAACGGGCAAGATAAATTCATAAGTGAATAATATATGATATCATAAATATTATTATGGTACTATTACAGGTTATTAATATTTTTAAACCCACTATACTGGTGTCTCGGACACATACAGAAAAAATTGGACATAAGGTAATGGATAATTATTCCAATCTCATTATTATCCGAGATTAATTATTCTTAAGTATTTATCGGGGTTATGTTTATCATCCATGTCCATGTTCTCTAAAAAATGTTTTCATAAATTGTTTTCTATTATTTCATGTATTTTTAAAGTCATTTTACCCTTTTTTGACTTTTACCACATTGTATGAAAGGAATCTTTCCTTTGTTTACCAGATAAGGTACTTTTTGACTTTTCCAGAAAAAGTACGAGAAGAATGTTTTTTAACATATACGGAGTGAATGTATTTTTACGGTTTCACAATTCCTTATTTCTATGATGTTTCTTCTACAAGGTTTCATGATTATTTTCAACAAAATTCCTTTATTTTAAAATCGCACGACATTTTGAGAAAAGAAAATGATTTTGAAGACAAAAGGATATTTTCCCCAAGAATTCATTTCAAGTGTTTATTCAAAACTATTTCCCATCTAAGATGAAATTATTTAGTATGATTATGTTTCAAGTATAATATCTCTATTATTTGCATGGTTTAATTTTTTTATGATGAAATGATATCCATTTGTTATATATGAAGTTTGATAAGATGGGATGATGTTTATGAAACCCATTTTATTCATTGGGTTATGATGCATGATTTATGATTATGTTGTGGCACATGTAAGAATGATTTCAATATAAGATGGGTGTGACATATATCTCCCTCCAATTCATTGGGTAATTATTTATATCTTATGTGATAGACATGGATGGAACAACAAGTAAATTTGGTTCAGTACTACAGGGCTGGAACGGTTGGTAAACCTGGTTCAGAAATGGACTTTTTCCACTATGATGGTCTTGGCAGAAATACCTTAGCTACTATGTAAATAATATCATGTGCTTAATGGTTTTCCGTAATTACATGTTTTATTCCCATGATATTTTATCATGATTAATGTTCCTTTATGATCTATTCTTTACGTACTACCAAGATTTATTTCACCACTCAAGATTTTGATGTTTAAACATTATGTTCATGTTTTTAAGTTCAAATGTATATGGTTTGTTTTATTTTCTCCATACATACCCTTAATGAGAATATGAGCTCACCCTTTTTATGTTTTTTCTCCAGGATATAATGAAATGTTTTAGGTAATAAAAAAACGGGAAAGATCCTTATGGGAGATGTTGAAGATCATTCACCATGATTAGAATATTATGTTCCGAGTTCCCAAAGACACTATACTAATATGGTCTTTGGGTGTCTATTTTTCTCATGTTTTAAGTATTCTGAAAAATAACGTAATTTCCATCTACGTCAGGTTTTGGGTCTCTAAAGTTGGTATTACAACAAAGGGTTATTTAATAGTTGGAAAATAGGATGCAAAAACATTAGTGAAATCCCTAGATATATTTCTAAGGTATGTCTAGGGATGTCCCTAAGGATAAGTATACATATAGGTTATAGTCCTAGAATTATGGTAACAATATTTTAATTAAACCTACAATGTTATATATTGAAGGTACTCCCCCTTTATTATGTTGTTTTACTAACATGAATTTTTCCTCTCACACTATTATTTTTGGGTTTTAGATGATGGCTAGAACCCGAAAGAACCGTATTGATCAATGTAATGGAAAATGAAATGATTTTCCTCCAGAAAAACCAAATGTGATGGGATATGGAGTGAAAAATCTTATTACTATACTTACACAATCTATGAATCATTCTAGACTTCCAAATGACCATAGAAAGGAACAATATTCTATTGAGTATTTCATGAGGCAAAGTCCACCTTCTTTCAGTGGGTCTTCTAATCTACTTGTTACTGAACAATGGTTCAGTACAATTGAAATGATATTTTCCATAATTTGTTGTATAGAGCATGAAAAAGTCATTTTGGTTGTTTACCGGTTATAAGGTGAACCAGACTAGTGGTGGACTCTAATTAAGAAAACTAGTCCCCAAGATAAAATTAAATCCATGGAATGGGATGAGTTCAAGAACTTATTTTTCAGTAAGTAATTACCTCATATTCTTCAAAAAAATATGGAAAAGTAATTTATTGATCTTAAGAAAAAGGATGATTAATTTGTTGGTATATACAATGTGAATTTTATAAGGCTTTCAAGGTATGCATCTGGCTTCATCATCCAACCTGAAAGTATAGTTGATCGATTCTTCAGTGGATTAAAACCAAGTCTTTGAAGAGAATTATCTATAAGAGACATCAGTACCAATGATGAAATTGTGCGTTGTGTTATCAAGGTATAAAAGGAAGTTGGTGTTACATATCCATCTCATGGGTTTGACAAGAAACGAAAGACAGAGTTCAAGGAAAAATATCAAAACAATAGTGATAAGAAGGTGAATGTTTCTTTATGCTCAATGTGTGGAATGAAGCCTGGTGAATATTGTCTAAAATGAACTACTAAATGTTTGAAGTGTGGAAAATGAGGTCATCGAGCAGCTGATTGCCGATGTAGTGGGAAAAAGGTTTCTAATGGCGTGAATAGAGAAAAGAATATAAGGAACGCTCCACCAACACAACAACGCTACAAGTGCAATGAAATGGGGCATTATGCTAATCAATTCCCTAATCCAAGGGTTATTGATGATTGACATCAACAACCTCTTAAGGTAAAGGACAAAGGGAAGTCACATTCAATCTCTATTGGAGATGTTTAATATGACAATGATGTGTTGGAATGATTAACTGTTTATGTAATGGGATTCCAAAATAATGTTGTATATAGTATCGTTGAATATTGTAGTATTTATGTATTGGTATATTGTGGTTTTCAATAATTGTATGGAACCGATAACCATGAAAAGTGATTGAAATATTTTTGGAAAGCTGTTGAAATGTGAGGAAGGGATAATGAGAAAATAATATGTATAATAGTATTCCAGAGCTCATGACTGATATAAGGACAAAGTGAAATCATGGATTCAGTATATAGAATTTTTGGGATTTTTGTATGTGGAAAGATTTAACATTTTACAGAATTCATGTTTTCACCAAGGTTCAATGGGTATTCATTTTTCAAAAGAATGCATGAATATGGTATTCACATGTTTGGAATGCGACCAACAAGATACATCGTATGATAAATGATGGTATTCACATGTTCGGAAGATGAAACTTCTAGTAATCGTTTACTTTATACTATGATATTGGATAAAAGTATTTTGGATAAGCATAAAGATTAGAATGGATTACGTTTGACATCAGAAAGTATTTTTTATGGTTACAACCTTTTTTTGATATTATTTCTGTAATGTTATAATGGTGATGTTTTAGAAAAAGGACAACCTGCAGGATGGATGACAACCCATCGTGTTGGACAAGGTTGTGAGAATCGAACCCAAAAATAAAGTGTGACAAGCCTTTATCACTTACCACTATCCTACAGTAAGTCCCTAGTTGGTAGATATTTGTTTTATTTTATTAACCGGTATGATAATTGAAATATAAGTCTATTTTTGGATTTATTTATGGTAAATCTCACCATAGATGTACTTATGTATATTTAACAACTTTTGCTAACTTCTTGAGACAGATGGAATAACCTATCATTCTATCGCATGATCTGCCAACATTTCAAGATGGAAAAATTCAGCTTCTTTTCTTTAAATATGATATGAAGTGGAAATTGTTTATGGAAGGACCAATGATGATATTACACTGAAATCACATAAGTATTTCTCCTTGTGAAAAAATTTATCAACATTATGGAAAAGATCTTGAAAACCAAAAACATTGTCCTAGTACCCTCATATTCGATGAATTAGATGGTACCTTATATCATCACAAATTTATGGCTTTGTGATTGTTGTATTTTTCATAGCCACGTTCTCTACCACTCTTCATCAGAACATGATGGTTAGATTTTTCTTCCATAACCATATTTATACATATGTTCTCCTATGTGGAAACCCTGTGATGAGTTAATTTGGGTAACTATTACATTTCATACTTCACTTTTTAAAATTATGTTTTAGTATTCCTTTTTACTATGTGGTTTTCTATGAATGAAACTTTCATGTAGTAAATGATTTATAACCCCGAAGAATTTCGAGGGAGAAATTCATTTTAAGGGGGTAGAATGTAACACCCAAAGATATTATGAGATATATTATTTTTAATTTCTTTGATGTCTTCTATTGTACACTACACCATGATTAGCTTGTACAATATGCAACACCATATTTTCTTGCAGTATATACAACACTATTCTTGGCTCGTGATACACATAATTTCAAGTTTGTTTTGTTGAAATTATTCTACACAACATTAAGTATAGATTTTGTATAATGAATAACTAAAATAAGTTTTGATTATGCTATACGAAACACCAAAAGGAGCATGCACTACACGCAGCCCTGGCATGGCTTGCATTACACGCAATCGTGACCTTCCTCGATAGCGTGCATAGTACGCAATATCGGGTTTCACTAAACAATGATATTTTGTTATAATATTGTTATGAACTAGCCATTATGAATAGTATTAACTAAATTTTGAATTTTATAACATTATTATTCATCTTACACATTTTATAGAACATGGTATGAGAACAAAATAATTTTTTTGGGTAGAATAATTATTTTTCAAAAAATGCAGTTTTGCCTCCTTTTGATGGGGCACCCACATTAAATCTTTTTTTTGACATGTTTATAAGTTCAAATTGAAAAAATAAAATTTTTCTTTGAAATTAGGATATAATAATTTACTTTGGATAAAATTTAAATATTATTATGTTAACTTTCATATTTTAATGAATAGTAAAAACACTCTATATTTTACATAAAAACAACTTTTTTTCATCCTAATAATTTATATGGTTAAATTATCATATTTAATTGCTTTAAAGTATAAATAGAATATATTTTTACCATTTAATATAATTTATGTCATCAGAATATATTTTACATTGAATTATTAGTTAAACTCATTTCAATCTTTTGCAACGTTTTAACTTTTAAAACTCCTTTCTTTAACAATGAGATTAATTTTAAATTAATTTCTGCCACTTCTGTGATCGGAATTTGCTAAAATGGATTCCATATTTGGAATCAGTTGTTTAAAATTATTTTAATAGGCTACTCTTTATTTTTGGGCACTATTAATAGTAACTATGGTAAATTTTATTTACCATAGTTAAAGATAAATCAGGTAATTAAGGGTAAATATAATATTATGAAATTACCATAACAATTGTATTAATATAATTGGATGATTATAATTAATCCTAATACATACATGGGTTGAAATGGAATCTATTTTAACCCACATGGATGTGATTAGGACCTTTAATTTATTTTATTTAAAGGAAAGTGAAATATGTCTCACTCAAACTTTAGTAATTAATGTATTTAAAATATAAGGTTATAAAGAATATAATTCTGATTATAAATACTCATTTGAAAGAAATAATGATTTTATTTGTTATGGTAATTTATTTGTAATTTTTAGGAAATATATATTTACCTTAATAGCTTATACATTAATGATGCAGAAATTATTTACTTAATGAAAAATCAATAATATAGTTTTTATTAAAGTAATAATACCCATAAAAGGCCCAAAAACATGACCACAACTTATTGGTCGAGTATATCTATACCATAATCATCCAAGGGTCTCCTTGGGGACCATTTGGAGCCGTATAAAATATATTATGACATTTATATTATTTTATTTTAAATGATGTCAATGTTGTCACCTTCATAAATTAATAAATATAACAATTTATATGTTGTTATTTTAAGATGGTAAATTATAGTAAAAGTATAATTATGAAATATATTATATTTATCTTCATCATACTATTTTATTTTTAATTTATATACAACAAATAAGTATATTAAATAATTATAAAAAAATGTTGTAGTAATTGTTCTATTAAGAGAAATATCCAACAAATGGCTTTAAAAATATATAAATAAATATTATATGGACTAATTAATGTTCTACAGAAATTTTTTAGATGAATATGACATTTTAAGAGTCTATTAAATATATTTTTTCGAATATATCCACTCTCTTTTTATTTTATTTAAATTCAAATAAATTAATATTTTCTATTGTTATTTTATAAAAATAACATATTATAAAATAGTTTTAAAATCACAAAAATATTTAAAAATTATAAATTGAAATTTATATGGTCTAAAATGTCATAGAGTGTCCAATTATAGACAATTAACAACACTTAAGTAATTATTTATAACAATTTAAAATTTAGAATATTATTACCACAAATAAAATTAAATAGATTAAATGAGTACAAATCAAGTTGATAAGGTTTAAAATGAATTATCAACATGTCTAAATCTTATTGGATAATGATATTACAACCCTATCTCATCTAATATTTTTATTTGAGTAATTTATGGAGGTTTTTAAGTTGGGTTTGAGTTTATTATAAATTAATAATTTAGAGGTTTCCAAAAGTGCCCCTCTCCTCTTTTATAAAAGGGAACCTCCTCCCTCTCCTCCTCACACCACTTTGTGCCTTCATACATGGCCAAACCCTGAAAATGTCTCTTATAAACTTTTCTTGAAACATATTATAGGTCCTGGTATTTTTCAAAGACCGAATTTATTTCCATAAGAGGAGGTTTAGAAGAGGCGCGTCAAAGAAGATGTAACATCCTTTACTGATTCTTTCAAGTTCATTTCTTCTTCTACTTCCTATCCTTTTGTTGTTTCATAATATAGTAATAGAATCATTATAACCCATATAACGATATTTTATTATAAATATGAACCAACCCTAGTTTCCCTTCTATCCATCCTACAGAAAATGAAATCACCGCGCGTGGGTATGTGAAGAATATCGTCTCCACACCGTCTTGTAATCTGTTTTACTCCACCACCATACATGGATGGGTATAATGGTGTAGAAAATAACTATATATGATTATTATAACATGATTATAATTATGAGATATTATATCATCTACTCCAATACCATTAAATAGTTATGGGAACGATATAATCACTCGTGCGTACGTACGGATTACCGTTTCCACGATGCGATGAGATTCATTCTCCATGTTAACCATTACAGAATGATTATAATGTTTATATATAATAAATAATGATGAAATTTATGACATAATAATGATACTATATATATATATTTCATCTACTTACATTAATTAAATTCAATAAGTAAATGAAAATAGCATTCAAGCGTACGTACGATCTACCGTCTCCATGAACGGTGTATTTCATTTCATTTATCTATCTATTATATACATATATATCATGAATATATATAATATATAAATAATGTTTTAAATTCTGGAAGTAAGTATATAATTATATAAGTAATATCAATATCAGCAACAATAGGTCTAAACAAGTACGATAAATGAAACGATTTTACCCAAAACGCGGCTTTAACATGAAATTGGAAAATGAACGGGTAAGATAAAGGCATAAGTGAATCATATATGATATCATAAATATTATTATGGTTCTATTACAGGTTAATAATATGTTTAAACCCACTATACAGGAGTCTCAGACACATATAGAAGAAATTGGACATAAGGAAAGGGATAATTATTCCAATCTCGTTCTTATCCAAGATTGTTTATTTTTAAGTATTTACTGGTGGTATGTTTATCATATATGTCTATGTTTTCTAAAAAATGTTTTCATAAAATGTTTACTATTCTTTCATGTATGTTTAAAGTCATTTTTACCCTTTGTTGACTTTTACCACATTGTCTAGAAGGAATATTTCTTTTGTTTACCATATAAGGCATTTTTTGACATTTCCGGAAAAAATACGAGAAGAATGTTTTTTAACTTATATGGCGTGAATGGATTTTTACGGTTTCATAATGACTTATTTTCATGAAGCATCTTATAAAAGAATTCATCATTATTTTCAAAAAATTATTTTCTTTTAAAATCGCATGAAATTTTGAGAAAAGAAATTGATTTTGAAGAAGAAAGGATATTTTCCTCAAGAATTCATTTCAAGTGTTTATTCAAAACTATTTTCCATCTAAGATGAAATTATTTAGTATTATTCTGTTTCAAGTATAATGTCTCTATTATTTTCATGGTTTAATTTTTCTTATGATGAAATGATATCCATTCGTTTTATAGGGATTATGCTAAAATGGGATGATGTTTATGAAACCCATTTTATTCTTTGGGTTATGATGCATGATTTATGATTGTATTGTGGCACATGTAAGAATGATTTCAATATGAGATGGGTGGGACCTATATCTCTATAAAAAGCATTGGGTAAAAATTTATATCTCATGAGATAGACATGGATGGAATGGAAAGTAAATCTAGTTCAGTAATACAGGGCTGGAACGGCTGGTAAACCCGGTTCAACAATGGACTTTGTCCACTGTGATGGTCTTTGCAGAAATGCCTTGGATACTATGGAAGTCATATCCTGTTCTTAATTGTTTTTTCACAATTACATGTTTCATTCCCATGATATTTTATCATGATTAATGTTACTTTATGATCTATTCCTTACATACTACCAAGATTTATTTCACCACTCAATATTTTGATGTTTAAACATTGTGTTCAAGTTTTTAAGTTCAAATGTATATGGTTTGTTTTATTTTCTCCATACATACCATAAATGAGCATTTCAACTCACCCTTTGTATGTTTTCTTTTCCCCAGTATATAAACAAAGATTTTAGGTAAGAAAAAAATGGGAAAGATCCTTATGGGAGATGTTGAAGATTGTTCACCATGATTAGAAGATTATGTTTCGTGTTTCCAAAGACACTAAAATAATAAGGTCTTTGGGAATATATTTATTTCATGTATTAAGTATTCCACAAAACTAATGTATTGGCTATGTATGTCAAGATTTGGGTCTCTACAAAGGGTGTCCATTATTTCAGTGTATACAACATGAAATGTTACCACATTATATTTTCCCAAACTTTTCTTACACTACTATTACATCATTTTAAAGATAAAAAACATAATATTATTACTCATAAATGATCCAAATTTTTAGTGTCTTGTAAAAACTAGGACCATACATAAAAATTACAACATCAATGATAAACATCTATTCAATTTCTTCTTCTCTAGATTATTACTGGAACTTGACCTTTGCTTAGTACATGCAGCCACTTGAGGATATAAATAAAAAGGGGTGAGCTAGAAGCCCAGTAAGAGGACATATAAGAACAATATTGGATGGGGTGAGCATAATCATAACAAAGTCAAAGAATCACGAACTTGAGAGGAAGCATAAATATAATACTTGAAATGTGGTAATGCATAAAAATGAAACATCATTTCTTAGTGGTGAACTACCACATATACTTGTGAACAAAGATAGAATCTTTTTTCACACATAATTTCACATCTAATCACATTATTCATAACTTTACCCAATGAATTGGAGCTCTGTATAATTTCGGGCACACCTGTCACATTTAAACATTCATATTGCGCTATATAATTCTAGGTGCACCCGTCACATCATAAATTATCATTTATCATGCATAACATATAAAAAATTTAACATAACTAACCTATTAAAATTAATGGGTTTCATCTCATAATAACACATTCATAAACATTGGGTTCCAAAAAGAAAGAGGGAATAACATACATTTTACCATAACCGTCAATCTTGAATGAGAAGTAAAAGGGGTGTTATTAAAATAAGATTTCTTTTGGAAAACATTTGGTTTGACATAAATAGCAATGAAAAACATGTAAATCCTATAAAATGAAATATAATGATTAAAATTTTTTTTTAAGGAGTAACCATATCATAAATGAGTGAAGGAGGGAGAACCTGAAGGATGAAAGTTGGGTTCGAGAATTTCCCCTTACCTTATATCCGAACGATTTCTTCATTTTAATGTCTTGTATAACCACATTATATTCATTAATTAGAAATTTGAGAACCTTTTATAAATGAATAGGGTTAATTTGGGTTTAATTATTTTAGTTTATGGGCCTTTTTATGAGTTATAGGGTTTAAAAACATTGTTCATGAATGTTCGATTTTATGGTTTTCTTGATCGTTTCACATGTATTCATGAATTAGAGTTCGTCTCGAAAATGGATAAACATCCCAAACATATATTAAATGTTATTAATTATATTAAGGAAGTTAAAATGATCTTATAATGGATTACATTGTATACCATGTGGATAAATCATTAGATAATAATTAAATGATGATTGTTTGAGTTAATTTGGACGGTTTTTCGACCACAACGATCTTGTTTTGATTAATCATTTAGTAGTATGTTCATAAGTTAGTTATGAAATTTTAATAGGACTTAATAAATATAACATATTCTGGTTCAACCATAAAAATAGAATCATGACCACATCTGAAGGTAGAAATGAAAAAAAGAAAACATGTCATTCTCAAAGGTGAGAGATTAATACCTCACAAACAACATTTTATTTTATAAAAAAAAGGAATTGGAGAAGGGGGATGGATGTTATAATATCCCATTAGTATCCTAAATGTATAGTATATTTAGGATAATGTAGTTACCATATAATTTGGACAATGATATGTGGGTTGAGAATAAAAAAAGAACTTGAAACTGAAAGAAATTTAAAGGAAAAGAAGGATAGAAAGTACCTCTTGAATCCTCCTTTTGATATCCTCCATGAGGGACCTATGATTATAATTTTGATGAGACCAGAAGCTTTTGGATGTGGGTGATGGGCTAGGAAAGATGCTTGGGTAGATTTGAGACATGGTGTGATTCTTGAGAGGTGTGAGGAAATGAGGGTGTGAAAGGTGATATTTATAGTGGAGGGGGGAGGTGTTTTCTATATATAAGATTTATTAGTTTATTATTTCCATAAATTAAAAGTAATGGTGATTCTTCCTTGACCAATAATAGTAATTTTATCATGTGATCCCGAACCAAGTGGGAATACATCAGCAGAATATCACACATGACTCTATAATTATCTTATTTAGCTTATTTTTGTAAATTACGGTATTTGACTATTCATAAAAATTCATTTATTTTAGAAAAATCCCAAAATTTCAACCCAAACATTTTTGGATGTTTAGAATCAAAAACTGAAGTCCATTTTTCAGATATAATTTTCTAAATATGATTAATTTAATATTTAATTAAAATCATAATTTACTTGAAAATACAATTTTTAAAATTAAAACTGATTTTATAATAAAATTATCATAAATTAAGAATACATAGATTTGTTATTTTATGATCACATTTTATGAAAATAAATTTTATTTTAAATTAATTAAATAATTATAATTAATTATTTATGGCTTATAAAAATACCAAAACGTTTACTATGATCAAATTGTCACTTTTTAAGATGCCTAAATTATATTTAATTATTCTTGGATAAGGTTACTCTTATTTTGGACGATTTAATATTCATAAGGGTCGCACTAATATTTATAAGGGTAGGTTACTATTCATAAGGGTAGGTTACTATTCACCAAAAATTATGTTTTTCTTATTGGACCCCAAAAATCAACGTGAACACAATCGTGAATGTCAGATTCTCTAAATTCCAAACACAGAAGTGAAAAACTTATGTCTAAAGGTCACTTAGCACTTAGTAGTTCAATATGTTGTGGCTTCATGTGATTTTATGACATAATTATAAGAAGTGAATTTCCATTGAAAAACATTGGGTCGTTACAAGTATCCTCACCATTTAAGGTATCCAACAAACGCTAGTTGATGCCCAAATTGGCTCTGCTGACATTCTTTTCCGTTGGATCATCAATTGTACGAAAACAGTAGGTCTGTCCAAGATTGGGATAACATCAGTATTTGTCTTAGATTTCCCTGGATCTTTATTCCTTTCTTCAGAATTAATAGGAATATCAGTGTTGATTATTTCAGTAACCTTTTAAAAAAACAATTCAGGAATTTATTTAATCTTACTATGGCTTTCCTCTCTCTCAGTAGAGCCAGAAGAAGGTATAGCTAAATCTTTTGACGTTTTATCTACTAAAATTGTAGATTCATCAACATGAACCTATGTTTTCCTTGGGGTTTCCTTTTCTAGTCTTGAAGAATCATCTCTTAAGCCCTTGAGAGGGGAGAGAGACATAGATCCTAGAAGAGGATAAAATGTGGTTACCTGAGTATATTGAGAGAGTTATATGCCCTAAGGATAGTATAAATACTTAATCCTTCAGCAAAGACTTCGGATCAATACCATTGCTCTCTTGAGTTTTTTTCAAAATCATGGGGATAGATTGAAACACTTCTTTTAGCAGGGGAAACTTGAGGTAATGGTTGAGGATTATCTGCCGCCAATACCCCAATCATGATTATTCCTCCTGGAGAAAGTTCTGGCGACCAAGGAGGATCATTTTTTTCGTCAATAGGAGAGCCTACAAGACCATACTTAGGTTATTCGAGAAATGGTCCAGATCTTCCTTCTCTACATTCAAGCTACAGAAATACATTTTCATCAAGATTAATGATGATAAATTGTAAAGAAGAGTTGAGAAAAAAGAAAAAGGGAAATACACTCTCAGTATTAACATAAATAACCCACTCTTACTCAAAGATGATAATTACCCTTCACAGACTCCTATGTCCAGAATATGAGATACTAATTTTGAGGATGGGATTTGTTCATTAGTTTCATATATAAAAGCCTCTAGATCTGTAATATACTTATGTATATCAACCATGTTTTTGTCCAGATTTCAATCAGAAGGTTCCGTGATGCCGCTAATATCCTTTATTCGAATACCATACTTAAGAAATGCCCATGCATCCCTAAGATCACTAGTTACACCCTCCCAATGATGAATGGAAGAAGGTCACACATAATTTAATATTGGTATGGTTTATTGGGGAGGATATTCAATGGATTTTGAATTGTGAACTTCTTTAGGCATCCTTTCTTTAGAAATTTCAATAGATGTAATAGGAATCTTTGTTTGGTGGTGACGAATGGACCACCTTGGTGTTGGTGGTATTGTTTTTTCTAGCCCTAGTCTTCTAATTATACCTCCTACGAAGATGTTTTGAGGGATCTGAAACCTCTGAAACATCTGAATCATCTCCAGCCTTGGACTTCTTACCATGATTTCCACATGCAACAATCATTGTAGCCACTACTCGATATATTCTTTTTGTCAAATACCCTTGAGGATATGAAGAGGCCCAAGCATTGGCATACACATCTTTCGATCAAATTGATGCATCTGGTGGAGGTAGCATAATTGAGAGATTGGATACCTCAAAATCCATTAGGATCCATAATTGTTGTGCTACTAATGGGTGTTTCTCCTGTCTGACATATGTAGGTGGAAATGTATTTGATGGTTGAAGGCATCTAAACTGACGAGAAAACCTATCGGGGACATAAGCCTAGCAGAAAATTTCACCATCAATCCTGGTTGATAATACAGCATCCATAAATGCCATCATATAAGATCTCATCTCAAAAGTCATTTATTTACCATCATCAATAAATGCTCCAACTAGTGGGTTACAAAAACAAAAGAAGCTGAATTATCCTGAGACATTCAATGCCTTTAGCACCACATGTGGTCTCAAGATTAGAGGCTGAATACAAGAAACTTTCTGTAAAAATGGGGTGAATCAACCCCTGGTAACTCTAACTGAATTCAACGCCGAGTATGAAGAAATATGTGCTGAAATCCAGCCCCACCACACTTGGAATGGCCCTTCAATTCTAATTGGAGCATTCCCATTATATAAATGTAGTAGAAGATGGTAGATTCATTCCAATACAGGGGTTGTTACCCAAATATACTCCCATTCAACCAATTTAGAGATAATGATAAAAGTCCCTGATCTTATTCCACCCCCGAATTCATGGATTGGAAGAAAGTAAATTCTTAAACACATAGCCGAATCATTTTTTTTTTGATTTTCAAAGGCCATTTTGAGGGATTCTGGAACCCGATTATACCAGAACCAAGTCAAACAAGAGAAAAGTAAAAGCAGAAAACCAAAACAGGATTACACATCAAAAGAAAACATACTCCTCTCCGCATCCCAAGATGGATTCATTTTCCTTGGTAGCCGTGGCTGATTCCAATTCTGGTGACCTCTAGTAGCTGTCACTTTTCACCCGACTCCTGAGATGATCCAGAATTGGGTTGTCTGGTGATGTCCTCTTGACCACGCTGCAATTCATAAAAGCCACAGTCACCTCACTATCCCTATTAGAGGCAGATCTAGTCCGCATATTCCTCAGAAGATATGAGTAATCTCTTCTTGGTCGTCTCCTTGGTGTGGCAGACAAAGGTACTTTAATAGTTGCTAGTTTCCAATTCCCACTTTGAACAGCATCACTGAAAGAATGGCCAACTGGGCCACTCAAATTTTCATTCCCTTCCCTGGAACATTCCCTTCCATTACCAGGTTACTACCCCAAACCCGGATCATGACTCTAAGCTTCTGGAGTTTTATTCTCCATCAGAGGCAGTTGTTCACCTTCTTCAGACAAAATTTCCACATTCACAGCATGATCCTCCTCCGCACCTCCACCAGTATGAAGTTCCATTCTTTTATCATTTTACACCCAAAAATAGTTCATGACCACTGGATGGTCGTTATCCACTGAAAAACCAATGAGTTCCTGCCCCTTGTTGCCAACCGGTTGAACCACCGAAGCCTCCTCCGTAACCAAAACAGATTCAGTTTCCAACCCAGCAATCAGTTGCCTCTCTAGAGCCATCTCAGCAACATCCCCTCCTAGAATACCAACCTCCTCCAGACCTTCAGCAAGCAAACCATCCGACAGACCGCCGAACCTGTAACTCAAGGAAAGAAAAGGGAGGGCCGATGGATCCAACCCTCTAACCTCCATTAGATCAACTGAGAAGAAAACCTCCCCTACAATCAAATCCCTCACATCCACAACCTTCCATGCTCCGTTATAAACAAATGTGCCAGAGGACTCTCCAACCACCTACCTTGACATGGGTAAATTCTCACTAATCTGTGGGATAGACTTCTACTTGCCACTTGAAGAACCAGAAACAGGAAAGCCCTCAATGGAGACCTTACGAGACCCACCTGCCTTACCATCAAAACCAAGGATAGACACGCTAGGGCACCTCCCACTGGCCTCAGACCCTGGTGACCTCAGAACAGGGCCCGACACTCAGCCTGTATCCAAACTATTGTCACCGGTCATGCTCACAGAAGCGGCTAGCCCTTCGCGATGGTTCTCCCTCAACCGCGGATGCTGACCATTTCGACATACCTCAGATGAATGTCCCATCCTCTTGCATGAATTACAAAACGCATTCCAATATTTATAAACAACACATTATCTAAAAAGGTACTCTTAGCCAATCATAATCCAAAAAAATTCAAATGGTTTGAGAGATGCATCAATTTCCACACACACCCGTGGATTCATTGGGTGGAAAATGGCCTCGGTACGGTAATCAGAAGAAAGAAATCGGCCAACCATATTACCCAGTAATCGAATAATCGAAGGGTTTTGAAACCGCAAAGGATGATTAGGGAAACATACCCATACCACGATAGAAGGAGGGTCATGGTTCATCTGAAGGTTGAAGGAACAACGGAGGAGAAGAAATCGAGATCCCTTGAAGTAGCGAGACGCCTTCAACCACGCTTGAATGGGATCTACCTTGGTCTCAAAACAAATCATGATTTTTTTACTGTCAAGCAATCTGACCACCGCTCGTTCATGGAGATCCCAAGAACCGAAAATGATTCGATCGAAGTTATCCACATAAGACCTCTTGTTATTTAATTGAGCCACCAGCGTGAGATTCAGCAAGCTGGAAGAATTCGAAAACTCGGATGTAGAAAGATGAAGATTCGGCACCCCGTCGACCAGCTCAGGGACCTTAGGGTTTATAGAGATTTTCGGGAAAGGAGGAAGAAATTCTGGGTTGGAGAACAGATGGAATATCCTTGCCCTCTTATTAGACGGTGATTCCCCCTCCCCCACCAAGGGGGGAGGGTCCGGCTAGGAGGCCACCATCGTCGCCTATAGGGAAGAGGCATCGAATAATCGAGATCACCGCCAAATCTATCTTCTAAAACCCCCGCTTAAACACATAGAAAATAATGAAGTTAAGCATATATTTTCATCTATACCGGGTTTCAATTTATATCCCTAGTTCCTAGTCACCCATTTCCAACATAGGCCAATATGTGCCTGAACTGCCCTGATTATCTGTAGAAGGACAATCAGTAGGGTGTCAAAAAGTTAGACCTTTCTCTATTTCTAGTTATAAGAAGGATTCGATCCACAATTTGCGATGAATATCTTTTTTTTTCTTTTTTGTAAATTCTTTTCTATCATAAATAATTCATGGGCCAGCAGTGGTGTTCTAGTAGCATCACCCCATGTTTTTGCAGGCGGAATGAATTCATCATACATTTCCCCAAGAATGTGAATCCTAGCTATTTGGTAAATATCCTAGAGACTAATACCAACTTCACCATGCCTAAAATGAAAGGAATTTGTTTGTGGACTCTAATGGAACGATAATTCTAGAATAAACTAATTTTTATAAACATAAGTTTTCCGTATCCAGACAACTTCGTAGATATGAAAAGTTGATTATTCTTTCCTGAATTCTACATAAGTCTGACATACCAAAAATGCTCACATCCACTCAGGTTTGACTCCTCCTCCAGAACGAAGATCCTAGTCTTCCTTCTAATAATTAGATTCATCTGTTTGAGAAGCCCGAAAAGTGGAATCGTAGCAATGGGTTATTGTCTCCACAACATGATCCATCATATCGGGAGTGCAACCAATATGATGAATTAAATAACTAATAGGTAATTTTAATTCTTTTTTTGGGACCCCCCTTGAAATAATATTCATGCAGTTACAGTTGTAGTATTGATGAAACCAACTCTTCGGAAAGTACTTCTTAACAGATGGAGCATGGGAATCTGGTAAAAAGCCCATGCCCGTACAAGGGTAAGTAAGAACTTTGTGAATAATCATGCTGGTATCGAATTAAACCTTTCAACAACCCCGAAAGATTAATTTCAATAACATCATAATAGTTTGGTCCGACGATCTTCAATATTTCATTTTGGTGAGCCTTAGTTTCTTCAGTATGGGTCATCAATTGAGTCATTCTTTCCTAAAAAGCAATTACCAATAATCCATGTCATAATTTTAAAGATGATGTCAAAAATTTGGCAAGGACACTGTTCACGTAGGTCCTTTGATGAGGTCCTTCGCATAGGTCCTTCGATGAGGCCTATCATGTAGGTCCTTTTCCATGTATCCCAGAAAAACTGTTTGATTTGGTCATTTGGCATAGCTTCATCACTTAAATAATTTTACCATGAATAAATTTCAAGGATATTACACGAGAGTGCAACGCAATGAAGCTGTGCGAACGAGCTATGCAATGAGAGCCAGAAAATTTTGGAGAAATCATGGGTGAAGAAAAAATCATAAAGGTAGAGACCTATTTATAGGCAACTGAAGAATTACGCATTAAGACTACGCACAACGTCTTTGCACCGTAACTGTGCGAAGCACCTTCGTAGAAAACTTGCGCTGTTCAGAAGTCCATACATAATATTTTTCCTAAACATTCACCTCAGGAATCTACCCTATTTAAATGTTTCAAATTCAATCCTGAGGGGGGGGGGGGGTTTGTTGACAATACTTGAGAATGTAACCAAAAAGAGTATGAAGATAACTACGGATATTACCGATCCCAATGAAAGGTTTGAAGAGTACAAAATAAAATAAAAAATACTCCCAAAGAGCTTTGCGATGGAATAGCTTCATAGGCCTATGCGGTGGAGCTACGTTGCTGACCTACGTGGCTAACCTACACGGCAGAACTCCGTGCCAGAAGCTTTTTGTGCACCTTCGAGGAGTAATTGGGCATCGGAGCTGCGCGATGTACCAATATGAGAAAATTTTATTATAACAGGCCTTATTTGTCCCTATAAATAGAGCCCTTGGGCTCCCTATTTTATGACTGAAAAATTAAAAGAGGCTCTTTGAAGATCCCATTGCGTAGCTCTTTCACTTAGATCCCTCAAATTGTCTCAGGTAGCTCTCTAAACTACGAGAGAAGAGATAATTATATGGGATAAGCTTGTTTTGAAATTATTTTTTCAAATTTTACATAGGTTTGGTTCCCCTATGTAAAACATATTATTCAGTCATCATTCATACCTGCGCGGAAATCCAGCACACCATACCTGCATAGTATACCTGTGTAGTACATCAACGTGGGGTACCTATGTGGCATACTTGTGTGAGGGACCAATGCAACTAACTCAAGTACCATTTTTAAAGCCATTCATGGCAGGGTATCTACTTACATGGTTCCCTTATATGAAATAGACTAAGTTGAGACCTCCACCACAACCTCCTGACTTATCATACCTTTTGAAAAGACACATCAGTGCATCGTCTATTTTGGTTTGTATTTCCACAGTCATAGGTTTTCCAAATTTTTTTCACAATGGGGTCAGGATTCATAAAGTGTTTGTGAGTTTGTATATCCAGAATCACATGGACCTTTCTCCCAGAAACAGTGTTGGGAAGTTCCCGATTTGGAGGAGTGTTGGGTCTTGGCCTCTCCTTTTTCAAAGAGGCGACCCGGAACCTCAGGTCTCTAGTAGGGAAGGTATACTTCACACTTTCTTTTCCATGCAGACATACGATAAGTCTCCCTCCATTACAAGGATCAATTTTAGAGAAACCATCCTGGTATAATCCCTTCACCATTACCCCTTCCACATTCCACTGAACCCTTGTACAATGTAAAGAGAACATAGGGAAGGCTCGTCACCTCTCCCTCTTCCATGATCACCTCAACCTCATTCATTTTTGACACCATAGGTGCGCCCTCTTCCACCAACAGAGGAGGAAAGTTTTGAATGTGTTAATTCCTTTATTGAATTTTTGACATTCTCTTGTTTCTCATACCAAGCATGACTCACGTGGGCATATAGACTTTTCATGATCACAACATTTACCCAGTCGAAGGAACTACAAGAAATATGATTTCTATTCAAATCATGATATGTAGGAAGCTATTCTAGGGCCCAATCACACCAAATATCCTCTTTCAGAATCCAACCCTAATTCCCCCAATTTGGGAACCCTCCTTAGAAAATTATCCCAAAATTCAATACTCAAATCATCAAGGCATACTTTTCAGGAAGTAATCCCATACTCATCTCTCTTAGGGGACCATACTCTCCTATGATATTTATCGAACTACGTGGGATTTTATTCCCATTAATATGGGATATGTAGAAAGACTCCTTAAGGTTCAAACCCAACAATTCCAATCAACGTTGTTCTCCTTGGGCCATATTCCCAATAGTGCCTGATCCTACTTGGAAACCTATATCCTTTCCAATATTCCTTGGGATGCTTCCGCATAAGTCCCACACTATGTTTCAACTAATCACCTTCAGCATATAGGTCCTTATCACATTACCATAAAAGGTATGATGTCTCCCATTCAGTGGCACCGAACTACAAGGGTTCTGATTTCTTTCACAAGGATACATAGGTAGCCTATCTTATGGGAACAATCCCAAAATAAAATTAAACCTTTATATCCCTAGATGAAAATAAAATTATAGAGTGCCCCACTTAGTGGCTTAAAAACTAGTTTCATCACCAAAATGATTAAAAGAATCATTAATCGGTATATTAGATGATACAATTGATGGAAAACCTCAAATAAATATAGATATTTCCATTAATGAAGAACCTTGAATGCATACTGATGACTCTAAATTTTACACATGTTAATAATTGATTTTAAATTCCAAGGGATACTTATGATATATTTGGTGAAATAATAAGGATTCATGAAATGATATTAAATGTTAAAATAGAGTCACGGAGTAAACAATAATTCCCTCCAAAAGGGTGTGATGAGTCCGACCTCCCATCATCTCAACCAATCCATGTTATTATGTATTGTAAATTTCAAACTTAATAAACACCTAACTTTGGTAAGTAGGTCCCCCTTGTATAAAGAACTATTGGACTATTCTGATTCCATAAATAAATCCAATGGAAACCTCCTAGAAATAGGGATTCTTAAAACTAGAACACATGTTTCAAGGAACTAAGAGATAGTAAAAACTTGTAAAACTGCTTCTTGATCATCATTACAAATAGAATCTTAAAAAAATATCCACTTTCTTTCCCAATTGTATGAAATAACATCATTATGACATCAAAATGATACTCTGTCTAATATACCAGTATGATTTTGATGTCTAATTGAGAAATGTGGAAGATATAATTATATCAGAATACAGATGAGATAATACTGATCTGATTATTCCTCTGTCTGAAAATCCCATTAAGATTCCTAGTCCAATGTTCCAGCCCGGTACGATGATCAGTTAATGAAATCATCTCTCTTATCCTTTACTTCTTCATTCTATTAGACATCCTCATGAAATCACAATGTAGAAACTACTTCTCCACAAAACATTGATGCTTTTATCCTCTATTCCTTTCGTGGTACTTGTATTAGGCATGTAAAAACTACCTCCCCTATTTATGGTGACCTGAAAATGTTTTGGGGAAGCTTCAAAAAATCATTCATGCTCAACCAAATATTATTAATCTTAAATTACCCTTATATGTTGGATCATTATTTTAATTTTTCAATTATTTATAACTCTTATTAAAAATTCCAAAATCCCCACGACTTTATCTTGATAAAAAATTTACAAACACACGACATATCGATTCCGATTGATCAATCCGATTTTCCCATTATGATGTTGAAATATAATTACATTGCTCTAAAACGCATCAAGAAAAAACATATGTATTGTTATTATAATTCTTGGAACAATCTTATAAATAATATTTATTCATTACTATAAATAAAATATATTCTTCATTTTGTTTCTCTACACAAAATGAAACATAAGAAAACTATTCTGCATACTTATTCCAAAACATATTTGATCCCCTTGATTACGCTTCGACTATCATTGAGAAATTATCATTTTATAATTTTCCCATACCAATGATCTTATTTTTTATGAAAACATATTTCTCGGTTCTATTCTAATAGTTTTACCCAACTTGAAATAGAAATTATTGAAAATAAATCAAATTTCTTCTTTCCCTGGATCTATTAGTAAAGGGAAACAAAGTTCCCACTGGTAAAACAATCAAAAATTAATCATTATGAAAATGGTTTACTATATTGTTGACTGATCTATAACTTTATTCATCACATAATTACTAATAAACATCACACACAAATGATTCTTCCATTGATGATTGGTGGAACACCACATCTGATGGATAAGTATTAGTAGATTAGAATTCAGAAACATCTCTACTTCTTTGATTATTATTCAATCCAATTATTTCTTAGAATATTTCTTTTCTTTAGGATTATTGTTTTGACTGAATAGAATAACATTTATATCATCATTTTCTGATCAACCTTCCCTACCAAAAAACATTTCTACATCAAATGATCTCACATATATGCACTAAGACAGGAAAGCTTCAGCTTCATCATCTTTTTTTTCACAAACATATGATTATATCATGACTTCCTCGTAACTATTACTATGTATATGATCCACATTATCATCATTGTAATTATAATGGAAGCTATTGTAACGTCCCATTCCTCAGTATCAATATTACTTCCAACCAATAATTAATATCATTGGGAGCACTAGATCTCATCTTTTCCTTCATAAGGTTTCCCTCACAAGTTTTAAAAAAAATTAAGATTGTTTTTTGAATTAAAAAATGAAAATAATCATTATAAATAAATTAGATCCCTATAAAAGAATATTCTATTCCACCATATGATCTGAAACTCATTTCAAACCCAAGGTGAGTTTGATGATCCTTTTATTCCATCAAAATATTCCCAATATGATGGAATTTATTAAGCACTGTGAGTCCAAAATCCTGAATATGATTGTGTGTCTGACCACTAATAGAAACACTGTGAGGCAATTTAATTTATTCTTTATTTTATTTGATGACAAAATATCATCAAAACACCTTCAAAAATCCAAAAAAACTTCTAGCAAACATGGTCCCAGTAATCCCCCATTTGGATTTTTTGTCAAACATTATTCATAAATCAATGATCATTGTAACCTCAAGATATGGATTAATTATAAAAATTCTAATAATATGTGAGCTAAATCAAATATAGGATACACTAATAAGTTAATGAAAACCCAGATTTTGAAATCCTAGTGACTCATGAAACCTATTTATCTTTTCTTCACCTATTTATTCAATTCTTCCACCTTCATGTAACAAAATTTTCGATAATCACACTAACAAAATACTAGAATAGTTCACACACTTACAAGCTGGATTAACATATTACCAACAAATCCCACTATTTGCATGCATCCTAAAATAGTTTATCACATAGAAAAGGATAGAGTTATGAAAACATTATCCCCTTTGAAAACACTATCTAAAGACAATATGAGATAGAAGACACAAAATACCTCAACCTTGATAAAAGAAGGTTGGATTCCCATATTCAACATTAGTTTAAAAAAAGGTTCCTTTGGCTATGATTTTGAGAAAATATATTATTTTTTTCCGATAAGGAATGATACAATATCATTAATTCATTCGTTTTCACATGAACTTTTATGAAATGATATTTTATATCAATATGTTTTTAACGGGAATTTTGTACCTAATTACAAGTATTGGTGATGGCATTCTGATTATTGAAACCCAAGAGAAAAGGTGACATTACTTCAATAATAAAATCTTCCAAATTTTTTCTATCCATTTAATTTCAATATAAACATGTCTGGAAACAAAAAATTAAACATAATTCATTCTACAAGTTAGTGAATTTTGTTTCACTATATTCCAACTGACATAACTTTTCCCCAGAATGAAATTTCTACCAAATGTAGATCTTCAATCATCAACATTTCCTTCCCAATCAACAACTGAATACCAAAAAAATCAATAGTTTTTTAACTGTGTTATGTTATTATGAAATTTTATGTGCCTTAGATATATTTGAGAATGAATTTTCCATCCAAGAAATATGATTCTTTTGGATAACTCTAAAATATTTCATAAGATGAACTATTGGAAGTTTTTGGTTCCATAAATAAATCCAATGGAAACAACCTAAAAATATTGATTATTAAAACAAGAACACATGTTTCAATGAACTAGGATATAGTAAAAAACATGTAAAACTACTTCTTGATCAACATTACCTATTAGATTTAAAAAAATAACCACTTCCTTTCCCAATTTAAAAAATAAAATCTTTATGACTACAAGATGTTACTCAGTATGATTTACCAGTATGATTATGAAGTAAAATTAAAAAATATGGAAGATATAATTATGTTAAAATATATATGAGACAATACTGAACTAATTATTCCTTAGTATGAAAATCCCATTCAGATTCCTAGTCTAATGATCTAGACCAGTATGATGATCAGTTAATTTAATCATCTTTCTTATCCTTTACTTCTTCATTATATTAAATATCCTCATGAAATCATAATGTAGAAACTTCTTATCCATTGGAAATTGGAGCTTTACTCTATTATTACTTTTGTGGTACTTGTATTAGGAAAGTAGAAAGTACCTCCTCTATTTATGGTAACCCAAAAATGTTTTGGACATGATTAAGAAAATCATTCCCGCTCAACAAAATATTCTAAATATTAAATTCCCCTTAAATTTTTGATAAATATTTTAATTTTTCAATTCATTATAACACATATTGAAAATTCCCAAATCACCACAACTTAATCATGATTAAAAATTTATTAACCCACCACACAACGATTCTGATTGTTCAATCCAATTTTCACAATATTATGTTAAAATCTAATTACATTGCTCTACACTGCATTAAGAAAAAACATATGTCTTATTAATATAATTCTTAGAACAAACATCTAAAGTAGATTTATTCATTACTATAAATAAAATATATTCTTCATTTTTTTTCTCTACACCAAATGAATCATAAGAAAATCATTCTACATACATATTCAATAACATATTTGATACCCATGAAAACTCTTCGATTATCTTTGAGAAATTATCATTTTATTATTTTCACACACCGATGATCTTATTTTTTATGAAATAATATTTCTTAGTTCTATTATGATAGTTTTATCCAACATGATACTAAAAGTCTTGAAAACAATTCAAAAGTCTAATTTCCCTTGAACTATTAGTAAAGGGAAACAAAGTTCCCACTTGTAAAACAATCAAAAAAAAACTTTATAAAAATGGTTTATATATTCTTGATTGGTCTATAACTTTATTCATCACATAAATCCTATAAAACATCTCACACAAATGATTCTTCCTTTGATGATTGGTTTCAAATTCCATCCGATAGAAAAGTATTAGTAGCTTCGAATTCCGAAACATCTCTCCTTCTTTGATTATTATTTAATTGACTTATTTCTCAGAAGATTTATTTCTTAGGGATTATTGTGTTTAATGAAGAGAATAATATTTATAACATCATGTTCTGATCAACCATCCCTACCAAAAAACGTTTTTACATTCAATGATCTAACAAAGATGCACTAAGACCGGAAAGAATTAGATTCATCATCCTTTTTCTTTCACAAACGTATTCTTTTTTCATGACTTCCTCATGACTATTAATATGTATATGATCTGCATCATCATAATCATAATTATAATGAAATCTATTGTAACTTCACATTCCCCAGTATCATTATTATTTCTAACTAATCCTTAATATCATTGGTCGTACTAGATCTCATCCTTTCATTCATAAGGCTTCCCTCACAAGTTTTTTAAAAAATTAGGATTTTTTTTTGAATTATAAAATGAAAAGAATCATCATATACAAATCAGATACATGTAAAAGAATATTCTCTTTCTCCATTTTATCAGATCCTTATTTCAAACCCAAGGTGAGTCTAATGAGACTTTTATTCCATAAAAATATTCCCAATAAAATGAAATTTATTAAGAATTTTGAGTCTAAAATCCTGAACATGATTGTGAGTTTGATCAATAATATTAACAATGTGAGGCAATTGAATTTCATCTTTATTTTATTTGAAAACTAAATACCATATAAACATCGTCCAAAATCCAAAAACAACCTACAAAAAACACAGTTCCGATAATCCCCCATTTTGATTTTGTTGTCAAACAAAATTCATTAATCAATGATCATTGTAACCTGAAGATATGGATTAATTATAAAAATTATAATAATATGTGAGTTGAATCATATATAGGAAACAAGAATAATTGAATGAAACACCATGTTTTAAAAAATTAGTGAATCATGAAACCTATTCATCTTTTCTTCATATATTTATTCACTTCTTCCACCTTCTCGTAAAAAAATTTCTACAATCACACAAACTAAATATTAGAATAGTTCACACACTTACATGCTGGATTCACATCTTATTGACAACTCTACCTGTTTACATGCATCCTTAAATGGTTTATCTCATAAAAGGGGATAGAGTCATGAAACAATTATACCCATTGAAAATAATATCCAAGGACAATATGAGATTGTGGACAAAAAATACCTCATCCTTGATGAATGGAGGGTGGATGACCTTATTCAACATCAATTTAAGAAAAGGTTCCTTTGGAAATAGTTTTGAGAAAAAAAATATATTTTTCCCAATAGATGACGATACACAACAATTAATTCATTCTTCTTCACATGACCTTTTATGAAATTATATTTTATATCAATAGGTTTTTAACGAGAATTCTGTACCTAATTTCAAGTATTAATGATGGAATTATGATTATCAAAACCCAAGAGAAAGGGTGACATTTATTTAATAAAAAAATATTCCAATTTTTTTCCATCCTTGTAATTTTAGTAGCAAAATGAGTGGAAACTATATATTACACATCATTCATGCTATGAGTTAGTGAATTTGGTTTCACTATATTCCAACTAGCATAACTATTCCCCAGAAAAAAATTTATACTAGATGTCAATCTTTTATCATCAACACTTCCTTCTGAATCCACATCTAAATAGAAAAAAAATCAATAATTTTTTAACTAGGATACATTATTCCGAAATTTTATGTGGCTTTGATATATTCAAGAATTAATTTTCCATCCAAGAAAATATAATTATTTTGGAGAACTCTAAAATATTTCACGTATGATAAAAGCATAAATAGTGTCAGGTCTAGAGGTATTCAAATAAAAAAAACTCCCTATCATATTTTAAAGATTTGTCAAATAATCATTTTTTTCTTTCTCAATATTTATATAACTTAGTTCCTAGTACAGTTTGTGTGGAAATAAGGTTCTAAATATTTATGAAGAACTTCTGAATATGTCCCCTAGTATAATTTTCTTCGGAAATAGATTTTTATTTCCTCTTTTGTGATATTTTTAACCTAATAATGTATTTCATTTCACCCAATATAGACATCTCAAATAAATTTTTTATACCATCCATAATTTTTTCACAGTTTCATTCGTCATTTCATGTATTGATAATGTAATAAACATAAAAAATTACGATGATGGAAACATTCTAACATTAATTAATGTAAAGATTCTTATCAACTATTCCTTTCTTAAAACTCATCGTTGATAAACAGGTATATAGTTTGGAATAAACACCCTTGGACCTTTTTTAGTCCATACATTGATTTCATCAACCTAGACACATAAAATTCATCTTTTCCAATAATAAATCCTAATGGTTGTTTAGTATACACTTCCTAATCAAGTTCCCCATTAAAAAAATTCTAATTTACAATCCATTAGAAAAATTTTGTAACTTCATTGTGTTATAATATCAAGAAATATTATGAATTTTTACTGACATTTGCACTAAAGGAAAATCATCATCATTGTCAATGACTTCAATTTATGTGTAAAACTTTAACACTAATTTTTCATTTTTTTGGTATCACATTAACATATTAATTCAGTTTGATCTACAAAAACCATTTTGTACCAATAACATTTTTTTGGGATTAAGATTGAGTTTTCCATTATTATTCTTTTATATCTAGTAAATATATTCATTCATAGAATCAACCCTGTCTAGATTGTCCAAAGAATCTTTCACATCTTTCCACTCAATTTTTGAATATAAATATTTATGTGTAACTGTTCTTACTGTATGAACATTTTATGTTGATCACCGATATTATTTAGAGCTTCCACATGCTTCCACATCCTAGAATAATAATTTTGAGACCTCTTCTAATCAATGTAAATATCTAAGTTTGATTCTTCTTCTTGATAAGGATTAGAAATATTTTCTAAACCACCTAGGTGGTGAGTCCTATAAATTATCCACCCTAAAAAATGTGTCACTGACAATGTTATGGAAAATATTGAGTGAAAGAATACCAATCCTCGAAGAGGACTTCTCAGAGCAACAGATCACTCAAATGAACATCCTTATATCAGGTAATATTTTATCAGGAATCCAAAGTAGTTTTGTGAAAGGAATAGGTCACTTCCCTTGATCATTCAAAGATCACATGAAGGATCTCTGGTAGGATATAAATATAACATCTTGCCGACCCAATAGATCACCTGAGACATAAAATAAATAGATAATAATAAAACATAAGGAATTATAAATAATAGTTATAAAACCAAGATCATGAGTGGAATACTTAAATGAAATACATGCCCACTAGCCCTCATGTGCTTTGCATGAGTCACCTAAGGGCACTTGACACCAAATGGATGCATTTCCTAGATCTCACGACAATCCTTCAGCATGTTATTTGGGACATGTTAAATCCTTATAACATGTTAAATAATGTCACACAAACCCTCTAGGAACACTACCCTGGTCTCATAAAAACTCATAGGTCTATCATTAGAGCCATGTGACATCCTTAAGATACATCACCTGAATCGTACAATAGAATTTACTCATATCAGTCAAATCTCGTTGTTCCATCTGGTGATGAAAACAGATCTCTTGTGAAAATATATGAATAAGCCAGTTGAGACCTGAGATGACATTATGATGTAATAGATAGGTCTCACGATGACCCTTCTGATGTTATCCAAGACAGAAAACATCCTTCAAACCATGTTGCACTGACTCTTGTGACACCCCCATATATGTCATGACGGGTCATGTGATGGCTTCCTGGACAAGCCAACCAGGTCATGTAATGCCCCCCAGACAAGTCAACTATATCATGCAACACCCTCTAGAAAATAATACTAGGACACATGGGAATATGAGGATTTGATCTTCCTATCCATCCTTAGTGTGTAAGACCAGAATATAAAGGTAGAATCAATGGGTAATCCTTAATGTAATGTAAACATCAATGAATCTGATTCTTTAAATATTTTAGATATGTAGGTCACCTCTTCATGGTTCTAGCTACATATTGATTCCCCAGGGTGATCCCAATATCCAATACCTAATCCAAAGAAATGACACTGATCACTTTCTAACCCTTGTTTCTTATAATGATCATTAATCATGTGAGCATAGGAATTTTAACAGATCATGACATCTACACTATACATCCTAGGGTTACTAGAGAAACCTTAGTGCATAATCCCCATCTACTGACATCATATGGTATGTCCCCATTAAATAGGGGATCCATCTAGGTATGAACCCTTATAATTCATGAATCCTAGAGGATATTCATAATGTCCCTGATTGTGATCACCCATCATATCCAATTAGTAGGTTAAGGGATAAATGAACTATGAGAACATAGATTCCAACCATAATAGGGATGTGTAGGATGACGTTCCAAGGACCAATACCTATTCCAAAAATCCCAAGGATTGTCTTAAAATACAATTCCAAAACATATACGCCATGAATATGATCAAATATGCCCCTTTGTTTCTCACATCGAGCAAAGCGCATGTGGGATTAGGGAGGTGAAATGAACATTAAATTTAGTATAATGAATCTCCACTCAATAAGCAGATCGTAGTATGTAATCCCTAATGAGTGGTATGAACACCTCTCATATAAGGGTATATTCTTTGGGATCATTCCTAGGGGTGTAATTGAACTACGATGACTAATAATCCTACCATAACTAGGATATATAGGTTGTACCCCAAAGACCTGAGCTCACACATCTGGTGTCCCAATATCAACACATATGTCCTCTCTGTATGATACTAAGATGCATGAAATTAATGAACTATGTAGGATTTGATTCCTAAAATGATCATTATATATGGGATACATTAGAATGGATCAATCCCATCCTTGGAATATTAATCGACTCCTCTCATGGAAGAATATTTTTTATGCATTTTCTCATATTTCTTCATCACATAAAGTAGTTGTTATCCTTTAATGGGGTGGATGAAGAACCTCTGATACAAACATATGTATTCACCAATGAGATCGCAGTCCCCACTATTTGTCAATGAGACCCCCTTTCTCTGTTTAACATAAGAACTGGCCAGTGAATCATTTTGTTAGCATAACTGATCGTATATCGGGATTCAGAAGAGATACATGAACATATCATAAATATATAAGAAATTCCTGAAGTAGGAAACAATTACCCCCAATGGTTTAATGATCCTCAACTCCCATACACTCAACAAAATCGAGATCCCAAAAGTCATTGGGCCTGGAAAGCAAGAGGACTGCCAGCCTTGGGGAATCACGTATCCACCCAACTATAAATGGGGGAAGCATTGGGAGTTTTTGGGAATGGTTAAAATTGTAGCATAATGAGATAAACCCATTTCATGAAAAAGGCTTTGTTAAACAATATATATAATTATTTTTATTCCGAATATTGTTTGAAAACAAACACCTAAATAGAGTCAACTAGTTTTTATTATTATTTATTAAAATATAAGTATCCTCTTCCTTGCTTAGTATAAAGAAGAAAAATTCCATTTTCACCTCTATGATCTTAATTTCAAAGGATTCCACCAATGTTATTTATGATACAGGGATACCCAAAAACTCTAATGTTTTTTAAAATTGGAGTTTTCCCACAAATAATTTCTTATTGATTCATATCAAAACAGTGTATATAGAAAAATCAATTTTGAATATACCTAGTATTGCTCGTGGATTGCCTCCATCTGTAATGAGAAAGACCATGTTCAAGAAACATTGCCTGACCCATTTCCACAAAAAATCAATTTTCTTCCCAAAAGAACAATTTTTTGAGGAGTGTATGGTGTTTTAAACTCAAGAATAATACCACGATTCTAAGAATGACATTAAAATTCTTCATTTTTTTCACCACCATTGTTAGTTATTTACTTCTTCACTGAATATTCTCATTATTTCTCAACTTTACTTCCACAGGATTAAATAATTTTTATAGTATCTGACATATGATTCATATACATAACACAAGTAATTAAAGTAATATCACTAATGAAAGTAGTGAATTACTTATCACCAAGACTTTATTATTTTCTCATTGGCATACAGATATCAGAACGAATAATTTCGCAGGGTTATTTTGAAAAAAATAAACTTTCTTATGCATAATATTAGTAATATTTTTGTTTCTAAAAAAATTATATAACCCTAATCTATTCATCAGGATATATTAGGATTTCCATGGAAAATTTCCTACTTTAATAATTTTCACATGTTTCTATGAAACATGTGTCCCAAATTTGCATTCTACAGCCGATTTTCTTCTACCATACCTATGTAACCAGATTTTTAACCTTGCCAAAATGGAATAAGTTTCTTTTTATATTTTTTCCTATGTTACTATTTTTCCATATTCCTCACTTGCAATAGAAATATCCATCATTTCAAAAAACAAATTTTTTTCTTCATCTAAAAGTTATCAAACACTTAAAATGTTGTGTTTTAGACCATTGACAAAGAATGATTTAATATATATATATTTTTTATTCCCAAAGATGATTAATCCAATAGCATTGATTCAGATAGATTTATAATTTCAAAATATCATTTTTTCCTTCGTTGAAATCTCTCAAATTCTATAACATTTTAATATTTCCTGTTATATGAGATGTATACCCACTATCAAGAATCTAATTTCATTTTCGTTTAGTATCTTTGAAATTGGTTTGTATAAAAAGATATTTTTTCTTTTACATTGTCATTATTAACATATGACTTCATGTAATTATTAAAATAAATTATGCTGAAAAAATAAAACATTACTTTTCATGGTGTCTTATTTTTTAACACATTTCAAAAATAGTTTAATAATATTGCAACCTATTTTTATTTTTTACACAAGAAAACTCACGAATCTTCCGAAAAAACACCCCAATCTTCTTTATTTGAGAGGATTGAATCCCCCTCAATTTTTCATTCAATAATTGTTTTAGTTATAATTTTTTGGTTAAACCAATACATAATTTCTCTATATCTGAATCCACCATGATTTTAGTTGTATCCATAGAAAAGATAATTTATTCAAAAAGTTTCATACTATATGGAGTTATGAACACGTTTTTCAATAACAATATTATATTTGATAATAATATTTTGTTGACCACCAAACTTTATACTATCAACCAAAATCTTATTTTTTATCTCGGTCTTCTATTTAGCCATATCATAACTAAAAGTATTACAAACATTTTTAGACTCTAAATTTTGAGATACTTTTGACCTCACCACTTTATTTTCATTTCCAAATATATATCTTTGACATATTTATTCATCTTCAAAGCATTTTGAAAATTATAATAATCCTTTTAAGGTAATCATTTATGTGTATCACGTTTATCCTTTTCATAGATTTCACCAACATCAGATATATAATTATTGATACTTATAACACTCGGATCATATTTATAAAGTTATTTCGACAAGTTCCAACTCATATTTGTTTTCCAAAAAAAATTAAGTCTTTATTTTCATTACTATTATTTTCTTTCTCATGATATTTCTTCAAATAATCAATCTCTTCTAATATCTTGAATTTTTCATCAGGATAACAGTCTTGATTAATTTTTGAAGAGTATTCACTTTTAATACTTTTTATTTATTTACCATGCCTCCAATTAATAGTCGTACATGATTAAAATTATATTTTGAAATAAATTTTAATTGAGTTTCTTCTATAGAAGTGATGCTTCTGAACTTAGCATTGTTCACTGTTGTAATGAAAGTACTTTCTCTAACCCTTTCAAAAAGAATTTTTGGATTCAGCCTCACTATATTCTTCTACATCACGTTTAGATAATAAAATTATTCTTTTGGATTTGAATAATTTTTTATCTTTTTCTTTGGAATAAGATTTATCCTTATCAACATGTTTCTTCTATGATATTCTATGTCGTATACCATTTTCCTCATTACCATATTCCTTATTTTATTGATGATAAATAGCCGAAAAGTGACAAATGGCTCCACATTAAAAACATTTCAAGGGAGGTTTTCCCTTATATTTTTCTATAAATATTTTAACATTATTTGAAAAAATAATTAAAATTCATCACAACATTTACATACCTAATTTTTTGAATCATATTTATCATTTTAATCTTCTAAAAGAATATTTTTTTTACATTTCCTTATCTACAACCTTAAAATATATTTATGTATCAAAATTTAATTTTTCCATTCATAAATTTTTCCATCCTAATCTAACAGGTAATGATAGTGCCGGTAAAATCATCTAGAGATATTTTTTTTGGATCTCTTTCGACCATTGAGAAAACATTAGTATCAAACATATTGAGGAGAATTCTCAATTTCTTTGCAACAACTTTAGAATCTTACAAAATTTCAACAAGAAATCTAGTAGTGGTGACAATTTCATTATCCTGGGGAGAAAATTCCCCAACATATTTATATTCACCCATATTTATATCTTCATACATCATCCTACATATTTAAAACTTTTCCTACTTTTCTTTTTTATTTCATTCATAAATGTTTTTTAGCTTACCCCAAAACACATTGGAAGTGGAAACATCTTTCACACATAAAAACTCACTTTTATAAAGTGATGATATTAAAGAATTATTGGCCCCTAAATAATTATCGAGATTATTATTTTTAATAGATATTATATAAATTTATCATGAATTAGATGAAATCAATCTATTATTTCTTCAAGAACATCATACTCAATAGAAATAAGTTAAGGAACAATTATATATTTCTATATATAATAGTTCTTAACATCTAGGAAAAGAATCCCCTTAACGTTCAGAAACTTTATATTCTCCATTACAACTTCATCTTAAAAACATCAATAAAGAGTAAAATAAGGGAACCTTCGACTCTAATGCCAGCTGAGAATTCCTAACAGGATCATTGTATCCCTGGGAGGGGGAGGGTGATTAAGTGGTATCTTTTTTCTTTCAGGTTCCATTATTTATGAAAAAATATTAACTTATTGTTATATTATTATCACATTATATGAAAAAAATACATCATCTATATTAACCCAATAATTTACTAGGTTCACTACTCAACAAGAGATTCTACCTCCTTAGTTTGGTTTTTAAATAATGCAATACCAAAAAATACACTAGAAACAAATCCTTTTATGTAGAATACAAAAAGTAGGATATTACATTACATTGGTGTGTCACTGTGTTCAATAAAATAGTAGGTGTGATTCATTTAACACCAAATGATGTAATGAATTTTTTTACAAAATTGTTATTATGCTTATTAATTAAATATTACCAATAAGATCTTCAAAAAAATTCTTTACTTTCGTGACCAAAATCATGCAAGAACTTCTTTATGAATTAATCTTTATACTGAGTCTGATTTCTTAATCTAATTCCCATGTCAGATTTCTCAATAAGCATAATATAATTCTACTAGAATATAGTTCAGGAAATATTGAATTAATTCTTACTCAGTCCAGAAATCCAAGTCAAATTCTAATTCATGTGATCTAGCACGATATTATTGATCAGCTAAATACAATATTCTATATTATCCTTTATATCTCATGTATGTAAAACCTACATAGGTAATAAAAATATAGAAACATATTCTCCCAATAACATCTTAACTTCTCTCTACTCTTCCATGAAAAATACATTTTTTTGGAATGGACATGGTACCTCTTATATTTTTAGCTAACCCAAAAATGTTTTGGGCACAATTTTAAAAATATTTCCCACAGTACGAAAATATCTAAATATTCAATTAACCATAAATCTTGGATTAATATTTTTCTTATTCAGTGTATATTAACTCTTTTCAACCTTCTTGAATCTTCCCAAATTTTTCTTGAATCTGAATTTCTTGACATACCCCAGACCACTTTTGATTTTTCAGTCATGTTTTCCTATTATGATGGTCACAATGGATTATGTTTCTTCACAACACAAGAAGAAAAAAATATATTCTTATTACATTTATTAGAACTAACTACTCAATCTTATTTCTTCATTACGACAGAGACTAAATATTATTAATTACATTTTTCTACCCTAAATGAATCCTTTGAAAACCATTCGTTAAACATCTTCAACCACTTCTATGATCCACTTGATAATACATCAACTAGCTTCAAGAAATTATCATTTTATTCCTTTACAAGACCATTGATATTGTTTCTAATTAAATCATCATTGTCAATTCCCATATTATATTATTGAAAATCATGATACTAAAATGCTTAAAAACAAATTAGAGTTCTAATTTCTATTGATCTATAGGTTAAGTGAAACTTAGTTCCCGCTTGAAAAAAAAATAAAAAATTATTCTTGACTAAAATGTTTGATTATATTATTGGTAAGTAATTAAAAATATTCCTCCCATCACACCCAAAAAATATCATAGACAAATATTCTTTCCTCTGATGATCTGTGGGACACCACATCTGATGGACCAGTATCAACAACTTTGAATTCAGAAACTTCATTCCTTATCTAATTACAATTAACATGAATTAATTCTATAAATATTTGAATATTTACACATATTAGTACGATTGAAAACTAGAATCTGTATAACTTCATGTTCTGATCATCCTTCCCAAAAAACAAACAAATTTGCGTTTGGTGGTGTCATACAAATGGACTGAGCCTGAAAATCATTAACTTCATCAAAAATCTTCTTTCATAATCCTATTATTTATTCATGATTTTCTCACGACATTTAATATGTTTAATATCATCTTAATAATCATCTAACATAAAATAGAAGGTATTTTTACTTCCCATTCCTTGTCAACTTTCTTCTCCACAACGAATCCCCAATACGATTGGTTTCAGTAGCTCTCTGTTATTCCTTAAAAAGTACTATATCACAAGTGTTCATACAATATATTAATTTTTAATTATTTCAGAAACATAAACTAATCTTTAAATATACATCATATCCATGATTAATCATATTATCTTCCTCATTAAAACCATAAAATCATTCTGGACCCAAGGTGAGTCTGATGAGGCTTTTCATCCAACAATAATCTCCCAGATCCGATAGACATTTGTACGCATTGTGTGTATGATATAATGAATTTTATTGTGAATACAATCCCAAAAAACTAAGGTGATTTATTTTCTTAGTTGTTTTATTTGAAAAAAATGACAACACCAAACATCTCCCCGATTAAAAAACCATTAATCAAACTTGGTCCCAACACTACCAACCCGTGTTACCTCACCTGATCCTTACTAAAAATATCCACCCAATCTCTCAACCCGAAACATTTACATCATGCTATCATGACCCCCCAGATATTGTAGTGATGGTAGAGATATGGGGACCACCCATGTTCTTTCTCTAGTAGGATCTGCATTAGCGACTAGTAGTCACGGTATAATAAACATGCAAATTGGAGGAATTACCCTATAATAGACACATGATTATTAGAGAGATAAGACATATAACCCAACCAAACCCAACATAGAAATATATATATAATAATTATCAAATGAAAAAATTCAATTACATACAGTAAAAAACAACTGAATGGAAAACAAGAAGTACCAAATAATTAAAGATAATAGTTACAACAAAGACCAAATAACACCTTCTAAATACGGAGATAGTAATATCATTCCTAAACATAAAACTTATATGACTGAAATGAAAAAAAATATATATAATAAGTGTTAGAATAATAGTATACTTATTAGGATCCTACCCGAGTCTTCTTAATCAAAAGAAATGGAAAGCATGCTAATGAACAGTGATAAATAGAGAAACAAACTCATTAGCTAAATAGGTAAAGTAACTTGCTGGCCTCATTATGGACAAATATCCCTAAGAATATTATATAATAGAAAATATAATATAATTATACAACATCAATGGTACCCTAATCTTACTTCCCAACATGATTTCTACTCTTCCCTAATGTTGCACATTTTGATCTATCTCTCCTCAAAAGTAATCCAACACGAAGACGCCTTGGAAATGCATAAAAACATGCAACTCATTCATCACATAACCAAACTATACCATATAAAATATCCAAATATTGTAACATAATAGGTTTTTGAAGATACCAATTCTTGTATTACCCATATGAAACCTTGGGTACTGTACATCAATCCATTACAACCCATACACTGAGTAAGTACCTCAGGCCATCCCCACCTATACATTTCATATCAATAATAATCATATGGATACTATATCGGGTGATAAAAAATTGTGAAATAAGCACAAGACATCATATCCATATAAAAATATATATGGTAACCTAACAATCATGCATACTAGCACAAGTAACTTACAATAGAAAAAGAGTGTGGCTAGCGGGGGTAGTCATCCATCCATCCCCTCATTGAGATTTTGGGGAACAACCATCCATGATTCCAATGGGAGTTAGTTTCCCTAACCCATATGGATGGGGTAACATATGAAATCACACAATATATATGATTTAATATCGCTCAAACCCTCTATCTAGGGAAAACCATGTTATAGACTTATCTCCAACTAATGGTGCTCAGACTCCCGACATCCACTACTAATACCAGATATCCCATAAAGAAAAAAAAGAGATACATTAAATACTGTATTTTTAATAATTCTTTCAAATAATTAGTTCATTATAAATTAATTAACCATTTACATTTTCCCACATTTCCTTAAAAAATTTTAATTATCTTAATAAATTCCATGCCCACTAGGAATATTCCAAACAAAGTCCATGGTTTATCCACATTAACATCTTTTATGAATTTTTCTTCCTGCACCAGCCTACCCCATGGTTTTAGAATTAATTATTCATAAAAATCCATATTCACTATCTAAGCTCTTTATGAAAAACAATCCTAATCAACCAATATAATAAAATAAGCAACCAACGACATATAACTACCTCAAGTAGTGGGAAAAGGAATGTAAGTATATAGGAAATGTAGACATCATCCATTAAACATATCAATAAGAGAGTATACTAGATCTCAATGTCTCATCAAAGGTTAATCCCATCATTTACCCATTCCATCACCTCTATTTCCATGCCCAACACTCATATTCATATATCAATTCATCTCCCCACCAAAGCTGTCATACTCTACCACATCATTCATTCCTCCCTTACTAAATCAGATCAACCATATGTGGGTCATCCATACCATTATCACATAATATCTAGGCCTCCCCACTCATATATTCTCAATCAGGATCATATCACAACGATAATATCTAGCGCACATCAAAAAATAAGCCAGAACAGACAAGGAATCAATAGGGAAATTGGGACCTCAAAAAAGGTATTCATACCTCTCATGAAAAAGCTAATTGGCTCCAAAATATGGCACTCGAACTTCTAATGAAAAGGGAAACTCAATCATCATAAAATTATCTTTATATTTTTTTCTTATTCTATGTTTAATTAATCGATTCCTTATTAATAGGTTCCAGCTATGCGAAACCTAAAGCATAGAACTAAAACAAGCTATCAAAGGAAAAACATGCAATTAGTGTTAATTAAAATTACAACAAACCTATAGGAGAAACATGGTAAATTAAAATAACATTTCAATTATTATTAATAACATGCATAATAATGCTTCACATTATTTAACACTTCCAATTAACGAATCAAATTACATCAATTTTATTGTCATCAAATTGCATCTGCAATTAGATTACAACCATACTTATTTATTTTTTCCATAATACAATTAATTTTAAATTAACCCCATCATTGTATTATTTAATAATGTCCACCTTTTACTCCATGTATAAAAATATTCTAATAGATCATACAACATAGATATCACACTGTCTAGAAAAACAATAGGCAAACATCTATCATGATATAAAGCACCGACATCGACAACATGTGATATCTATATAATTAATTTAACCTTGTTAATTTTTTTGGGGTTAATTACACTATTATATAAGGGGCTAAACCATGCTCAATATACAATTGAATTTTGGAAAAATAGAAGCAATGAATATACTACCTAAAAATCCAGCAACTCTCTTCACACAATAAGGGACAACACTACAGATCTCCGATCACCTCACCCGTATAAACTACATCTATCAGAGGATGATATAGCACAACCACACCAACAAGAACCCTAAAAAATTTAAAAAATTGGAGATTATCCACCATCACATGAAAATTAAAAATTAGATGAAATGAGTTCAAAATAGGAGAAACTGCAAGAAGAAAAAAAGGAAAAACGCACCTCTAATCGACATATATCACCACATATTGAAGACGGAAGACCAAGGAGTGATTTAAAACAATGGAATCCTAAAACTTCATAGAAGGGAGATAGTAGTCTCTTTGAATGAGAGAGAAGAATGGATGGATGAAGAGTTTTGAGAAAACCATAGTAGCTGCACACACATAATGATGTTCTCTATAGGGAAATTAAACAACATGTAAACCATTTACATTTTTTATAAATGTCAGGTGAAAGATTTTTATAAACAATGCATAATATTTTAATTATTTTCCTTGAATTATTACACATTGTGAACCATACATTCAGAATTCATGAACTATACATACTCACCATGTATTCTTTACACATTGTGTATTCGCCCTTTTTCTCGAATTTCATAGAAAAACCCCTCCAGACTAAATCCAAGAGTTCTCCAAGATCAACGATCCTCAGAAAAAATGAAAAGGGATGGACCTAACTAATCCAGGATCATTAAATTCACCCAATTATAATATTTATATGTTTATTTAAAAAATGAATTTCATTTTAATAAATAATTTTTTAAAAGGCCGTAAAAAATAATTTTATATTATGTGCACAAAGTGAGAATAATATTCCATTCAGAACAATATACATTTTTAGAAAACATTTCATTTTGTTTAGAATAATTATATTTTTATTTCTAACAAAAATATTATCATAATATTCAGAATATCTTTAGTACTATTCATGCAATCAAAATTAATGACTAGGTATACTAATAATATTAAATAATAATATTTAACAGAAATTTCAGGTTTTTTTACACTAAGAGTTGTGTGTAATACAATCTAAACTTAATGTTTCATATAATTGAATAAAACATTGTGTTTTATTATAACTCAAAATATACATAGTTTTTAATGTATTACATATTATTAAAGAAAATTAATTTCATGTAATATATTTTCTGATATTCAAACTCAGCGTTGTTTGTCTTATACTCTATTGAATACAAGGTTCTTATTTTAGAATTTTGGGGTGTCACATGCTCCCCACATTAAAAAAATTTCACCATATAAATTTATAATTGATATTGGTAGTCAAGGATTCGAAATTTGGAAATATAATTTTTTTATAAACCACATCATTAAAGGGTTAATAAAATATCTTCTCCTCCAAATACTATTTTTCATTTTCAAAAAAAAAAAAATTTAGATGAGTGAGATCCTCACAAAAAACCTGGTATCAGTTCCAAACATCATCCACATAAACCATTACACAACAAACCACATCCCAAATCCACATTAAAATTTTAAAATTCAAATTTAAACAGTGTAAGAAACAAAAGTGCTGGAAAGCGAGAATCCCAGTAAACAAAATATTGAGGAGACACCTTTTTTCCATCATCACCATGATGTATTATCATCACATCACCATCACCAACATATAATAATCACATCACCTTATACATCAACCTCATCATCTCATCTTCATCGTCATCTTCTCCAACGAAAACATCCTGGGAGAAACAACATTACAATGGTCATATAGAATAACATAGAACTAGGATTATAAGTAAAAGAAAATTGTTGGAATGTGAAGACATGGACATGAAAGAAAAGAATAAATACCTTTTTAGAGTGATTTAGATATATTATATAAATCATGTGTGTGATAAATGGAATATAAATGGCCTTAATACCATAAATCTTTTTTGACTCAAAATATCATTTGGTTTTTCGGATATAAATGTAATAAGATAAAATTTATATATCAGGACAATTTTCTTAAATCTGAATAACTATTTTTTCATGAATATAATTAAATATACATACATGATATCTTTCAATTTCATAAGAACAATTTCAAATTATAGTTTTCCTTCAACAAATTTCCAATACATCACTTACTCTATTAAATAAAGAACCAAAAAAGAAATTTTTTATCCCTAACGCAATAAAATACACTTTTAATATATCTTATTTCCATTAAATATTTATATTTTTTATTTCTATGTCTAAATATTTCTCAAAACCAATATAGTTATTAGAATAAACCCTATATACTAAATAAATATATAAATCTTTAAACTAACACCTTTTTTTCATCATTAACATTTAATTATAAAATCATTTAACTAAAAACAATGATATATTAAGTAGGACATTGTGTAGGCCACTGGTAGGTGAAAAATCATTATTGTCCTCTATTTATAGGTTCAAGACCCATGAGCTTTTAACACAAGATGATTTTTCACCCAGCATGTGGGTTGTTGTTTTTCTATAACTATATTAAAATAACTCTTATAAAATTAATATAAAAATATAATGTAAATCCTTGAAATAAAATTAATAATTAAATAACCTTTTTATTAAGTCTTCCAGTAAAACCTTTTTCACAATGTGTAATGATATTATTGTACAATTATTGTAATTTTAAAAATGATTATATTTACCCTCTATGAAATCAATACCATTAAACTTATTTCTATAGAATATAAATTAATTATTAATCAATTCACATTTTCCATAAGACAATTTCTAAAAAAATGGGTTTTAGTTCCATAAATTTCTCCCAAAATATCGTTAATATTGAAATACTACAATCAAATAAAACTTAAAAAGGTTTCTTTATAACATTTAACTTGTGATCAATCTTACACTCATAAACACGTTACGTTATCCTTAACTCCTATGTTAATGAAGAAATATATTCTTGTAATATTTAAAAATATCCTTATCCTCCAATGGCCTGAAGGCCTTCATTTTTTATTGATTTTTGATAATCCACCTTTCAAGGGGTGAGGTGGAACCCTTACAAGGCCCGTAGGCGTAAGTATTACATGGCCCATAGGCCTTAGAACAATTCATCGCCCGTAGGATTCAAAAATTACATACAACCCAGACTAACTACTTGGAACTGCTCCTCCCCAGAATCTTCATTGTGAAATCAGCTCTCCACCTTCACATGGTTGTTCGGCTAGGAATTCCAGTGCATGTACGGGCATTCCCGTGCATTCATAGGCTTCTTTCTTATATATTTAAAAATTATAATAATAAAAAAACCATTTGAAAAATGCATATAAAATATAATTATAGAATCCCAATATATAATTAAACTATTTTTTGTCAACATAGGTCCTTACATGGTCTTGGTTTTATCCTTTATTATATGAAATCTTATAAACTAATGCCTATGTTCTCCACATTTAATATAGATAACTATAAATGGATTCCAAGGAAACGAATTATTTCCTTTCCTCATACTCTGAAATTTTTCTTATACATTATTTTCTTTATGCCTTAAATTTACACACATTAATTATTTTCCCATTATATTGGTACACTATTTTTAATCTAATACAACATAGGTTTACCCTAGGATATTAATTTTCATCATCAATTAAAATACTTCATAATGGTTTGTAAAGAACATGTGAATTATCCCAAGCATATTAACTGAGAGTGTCAAACTTGGTGTGTAGTAATGCTAATTTTCATAAACCATGTAATAATAAGGTCAATCCCAATGAACCCTTCACATATTGTTTACCCATTAGAACATTTTTTTGAGAACCATTTTCACTTGTATTATCCAGACAAGGATGTATTTCTAGGGAAAACCACATAATCTATTCCTTACCAAAACTATAGGATGTTTTTATATAAATATCCTCAATGTGTATCAGAGGGCCTGGTTCAATGTTCTATGTTTTCAAAAATATTTTTCTCAAAGTTTCTATTTTTTATCCTCTAATACAAACTGTGGAGACCCTGACCCCAAAATACTAGAGTTGATGCTAACTGTAATATATAAGTATAAGATATAAAGAATCACATATTGAAGTACTGAATTGTTTAGTAGTTTTGGAAAATTAATTCATACAGTATTGGAACATTTCATTTGAATATATAATGGAAAACATTATCTTTAATGAAAATAACATTATTCCATCTAGAATATCCTTTCCCATCTTTTGTAGTACACTCCAAATATTCCTAATAATGGAAACAAAATAAGTGTTAGCTCATGTTCTATGTTATGGTTAACTACTGTGGAAGCTACTAGGAATCAATAATGATAATAAAGATTGACATGTTAATAACTCAACACACATTACATTTAAATTATTTGATTTGGAGTAATTCATATGGAAAGACAAATAACTGAAAAAACATTCAATTTACAAATTATGATAATTCATAATCAATATGGAAAGGTAATGAATTTAAAATAAATTCCATTTAAATAACATGAAATTGTATAATCTAGATGTCAATATTAAAAAATGAATTCACATTAATTTTATTCCTAACCTGAAAATGAAATGCATCTATAGATAATTTCAGTTTGAAAATCTCAAGGATAAGAATAAATGAAATCGTCATGAATGAAATACTAAATTAATGGACTCCATGATCTCAGGCATCATGAAACCTCTACTATAAGTTTATTTTAAAAGATAGATTAAACTATAAGTATAAACATTTTTAATTCCATATTACATATTTATTTCATGAGACCTACATATTCAAAAGGGTATTTATAATGTTAGGTCCCACTGATCGGTGTCTTCCAAAAGTAGTCCACGTATATTGAATAATTATTTTAATTTATGAACATTGAGCCTTATAATTAAATATATGTATAGTATGAAAATTATGTTTATCAATACATCCCTAGATTAAAAAATATCATTAAATGTATAAAAAAATAAATATAAATGTTATATTTTTTATGGAATAATCAAATCCATGAAAAATAATATGGATATTTATGTAGAATTTTATTTTCATAGGGAATTAAATAATTTACAGGATACTTAAAGACTAAAAAAAATTAATCACGAAAGTAACTGTCAGTAATATTAATGGTTAAAATAATTATAAAACATTATATTCAAGAATAAGGATGGTATACAAAAAAACATATCCATTGGAATACAAATAATGGGTTTTTTCATTGATGAAATGAAATTCTATAAAAATATATTTAAAAACATTCTTGAGTAAAATATACTTTTCATTTTGAAAATCATATTGTTAAAAACAAAATGTAACAAACAAAATTTAAAATATCTTTCATTGAAAGTATTATTTTATCCTTATAAAGGATGCTATAAAATATTATATTGGTCATTCTAATTGGTAATTCCATTCAAATCATTCTCATTGAAACAAAATTCCATTGATTTTTTTTGATAAAATACAATTTGGAATTACTTTGAAAATGATAAGAATATTCGGTTAATATTTTTTTAAAAAAATAATAAATTGGGAAAAAATTATTTAATAATCATTTGTAAAATATTATAATAATTTTTTAAAAGATTTTTACAAAACATAATTTGGGAAGAGAAAAGATCTCTGAGAAAAGAGATAAATGAAGTCTGATTTTCCTAAGACCATTTTCACAATTATTTTAAATACTACAAAGTTAAAAAGTTATCATATTATGTGATAAATTCATTAATAATAATAGGATAATTAAATTAAATTATTTTATCACCCAATGATAAAATAATTTTATTCAATTGAAACTCAAGCATAAAAAATCCCAATTAAAATGAGATTATGAAAGAAGTTCTTAAAAATATTGTAGCATTGAAGTGAAAATTAACTAATGATTCTATAATGTGTTTAAAATGTTAATCAACTTAATGTAAGTGGATATAAGAAAGAATAAATATTAAAAAATCATTAAACATGTAATCATCGAATATCAAAGACAATGATGGAGTAATATGACCTAATAAAATGAAAGTGAGTTATAAAATTCTTATCCACTTGGTAACATTTAAGTCAAAAACCATATGATGAAATAGTTAAAAGTGAAAATTAAAATACGATTAATAATGATGTATTCATGATTATACATGTCAAATGGAAATTATATGTTCCATATGAAATAATTATGTGTATAGAATTAAAGTATGCCTCTATGAAGGGAAATTCAGACAAAGTCCCTTATAATGACCATGTAAATGAAGTGAGGATAAATCAATGAATTCATTATGTGTGAAAATTTTAAATCAACATAAAAATAGGAAATAAAACATAATATAATAATATTTAATTACCCACATATTCTAAGCATTAAACAATCTATTATGTATTAGTCAAACCTAATGAATTGATGTTGGTTGAAAAATTGTCTTTCCTCACACTTCATTTTGGTTGTCCATACATTTGCTTCATGTATAGTAGTTTGGAACAATAAATTAACACATAAAATAACTATATTAATATTTATAATAACATATATTATCTTTTTATAACTTCTTATCACCCTTCTGTGATTATCATTCATTATTTTCATTATTTTGTGTGCTAATTTCATTGTTTTCTCATGAGAATTTCAACATAAAAGATCAGGTCCTTGCACATAGTATAATGTTATATCCTATAAATAATTAAAATAATGATTTAATTTCTATATTTTACTACATTTATTATTTTAAAATAAATCATTGAATATGGTTGTGAAGAATGAAGTATATTTCTTTCAAGGAGATAGTAGTTCGTATCTATGCATGAGTAACATTTTCATTTTTCAATGATCACTATGGAAAGGATATCTGTTATATTTTCTCTTTAAATAATGATTAAAATATAATAAATATTATATTATTTAGTTAAATGTACTTATATTATTCATCAATGTGTTGTGCTAATCTAGAGATATTCACATTGCTTCCTGAAGGCGGTAATCCACACGTACATGAACAATGTTGACATATTTAAGTGAGTGAAAAGGTAAGAAATAATTTTATATTTTGAGAACTATAAATATATCATTAATATCATAAAAATTTCATTTATATCACATACATAGATTAAATTTAACCTTATTTCATTCCATGTAAAACATTATTGAAATTTGAATTACATCACTTTGTGAGCCGATAGTTTGTCGTAAAAATGAGAAACGTTATCATATCCCTACAAAATGGAAGATTTAAGATATATATGATATAATTAATAATTATTTATAGGTATGTTTTTAGTAACAAACACACACAGACATACATATATAGATCCATCTTCTTACCCAGCCATGACATGTGGTAATGGAAAATCGCACGACAACGGTTCACGAGGCTGTAGTTCGTTGTACACATGAATGATGATTTCAAAACTCCATTAATGAATATGGAGGTGTTTTTAGTTCATGTATTTATTATAACAATATATAATTATATTCATGATAATTATGTTATTATATCAAAATCATTTAATTTTAATTAAATGAGTTTTAGGAAGAAATAAAATTAAATGCTCCTTAAAGATCATTATATCTTCTTCAGGTATCATCGTTATGTTTTCACAAAAGCATTCCTACGATTGCTTTCTACCCAAAATAAGGATTCTTGGATTAGAGTATGTATTTAGGGATGTAATTTTGTTTTTTGTTATCTGAACAAAAATATATTGAATTTGTGAAGTGGAGAAGAGTGGGGGGACCAATTATAGGTGAGGTGGCAGGCACATTAGTAATATTTTGAAATGATTCAATCCTAAAAATGTTTTATCATGAAGAAATCATCAAAAATTTGACTATTATAAAGATTTTATGGGATAAGGTATAAATATGTCTATAAAATGTGATTTGGAATAGTTTGTAGGTATATTGTGAACCTAATATTCTTAGCTGAACCCCTTGGTAAATTTATTATTACCTTAACCCCAATAATTAATTTTTATTATTTTACTATTATTTTTTGTGAAACAATTTGTTTTCCATATTAAAAAATATAAATTTTTAGGATTCCACTTATGTAATCTATTATTCCAAATTCCATTCACATAACTGGAAAGACATAATTTAAATTTAATCATAGAGACGTGATGAGAAATGGGGTTTCTATAGTGAAAATGTTAAAAAGCTTACAAGGTTTTTATACCAAAATTAAAATAAATAGGTTATTCTAAATACCATATTGTGATTAGTTGATATAAAATTGAAAACTTATTACTTTAAAAAAATTCAAAATATAATGTATCCTTATATGAATTTTTATTGAAAAATAAGTTTTGAATTAAAATGTAGTACTTTTAACAATTAAGGAAAAAATAAAACATCTCAAAACATTTACTAGAGATTCACTATAAGATAATTTTGAAAAAATGACTTGAAAATATTTGTTCATTGTAAAAATTAAAATTTCAAAAGTTGGTAAAAATTTGTTTTAAATTATGGTTGAAAATCATGGAAAATTCATCTTTTAGATAAATAATATTCTTCAGAACACATTTCTCTATCTTTTAAATTATTCTTATTTTAATTATAATTTATATATAACCAAAATATTTATAATTTATTTAGTACAATTCATACAATAAAATTTAATGACTTGGTATAATTTTCATTTAAAATAATTGTTTTTAAAGATATGTCAAGTTTGATTAGGTTCTTTGTTATATGTAAGGAAATATAAACTCAGTGTTGCATATAACACATGTTAAACATAGTATTTAATGTAACAAAAGAGGAAATTAGTATTTTGTATAATGAAAGATATTGAATGGATTACATTTAAAGAAGTAAATTTAGTTTTTTATTTAATCTAAATGTTTCATGTCACATACAATATTGAATATAATGTTCATATTTAACAATTTCATGTTATTACACTATTTAACCTCCAGGGATAGGTACTAAAATATCCAGTTGAATAAAAACCACTTTATCCTCCAAAATAATCTTTGTGAAAAATTATATTTTGGGACTTCACAAATTCTTCTTTACATAATTAATATTATATTCTGAATTCTCTTAAATTTTAATTCTTTTCAATTCAAATTCATTTTCAAATATTTGATATATTTTTTATGAAATGTTATTAACGTATTATTCATTAATTATCCAATATAATCATCTTGATATCACTCATTCATCCATCCTTTTTTATAAAAACGTTTTCTACCCTACCTAGAGTTTATCAATCTAAAAATTCTTCTTAAAACCATTATCTTATTCTTATAAATAATTTTATACATCACTACTCCCCAAACATGATATAATTTACCTCAGTTTATTTTCCTTTGAAAATATAAATAATTCGATTTTTCACAACACATTAATTAAATTGAAATTATACTTCATGTACTTCATCACAGAGTTAATATATTATTATTAAAAATATTTAAAACCATAAGTGAATTACATCATCATTAATTCCAACAAGTCGTATTTAATAATTATTGAAATATTTTTACTAATTTTGAATAAACAATCATTTTTAAAGGGAAATTTTTATTATTATTTAACATCTTAATGTAATTTAGGATCATCAACTATCTCGTTAAATGGAATTATAATCCACTATCTAGAATCTATAGAGGAATCCTTTGTGACGTTTTAGTGTGAAAAATTGACAATAAATTACTTTTCTATTCCCTTCATATTACAGCTTAAATACATTGCAATATTATAATTTTACTGAACTAGTAAAGTGGAATGGTGAGACATTAATTGGAAAACTAACACAGTTTGTCACACCTTTTATTAAAATCTTCTCCTAGTCTGAACTTATTCCAAGCATTTAGTCTAAAAATTTCATATTGAATTCAAAATTTTGATCTTATAGAGGGACATATACAATTCAATATTTTTGTCCCATAGCATGTAGAATTGTAATAATATTGATAATTAATCAATCATATTTTTTCCCTGTGACCATATCCCACACAATTCAAGAAGTATCAATAAAATGAAAACAATCATCAAGAAGTAATATTGTCCATTGTATTGAAATGTAGTATTCTTCTGTAATTATAACAGAAATATAGGATCCTTTTTGGAACCAATTTTTTTAAACTCATAATACATTTATCTTCACTTTAGTCTTCATTTTACAATTTTTTGAGTCACTATTTGTTTCATCCTTAATATTTAGTCCAATTTTTATATAATTTATATATTTCTATGAATCATATTTTACCAAAAAATCAACCGTCTTATCCATTAAACTCAAATGATAATTTATAACAAAAATTTCAAGATTATCATCACTACTTTCATTTGGTAATTTTTAGTATACTCAAATGTTTTCATTATATGAGACTTTATCTTCTTTCATAATCTTTTTAATTGAGATATCTCTATATTTTTTAATATAAATCACAAATATGGGGTTTTACATTTGAAATTACATTTCAATATTGTCGAATTTTAATACGATAATCACAAAATACATATCCTAATTATTAAAATTTGTTTCTATATCAACATTCAAATAATTTAATTAATCAAGATACATATTCAACCATTGAATATCATTTATCAACTATAACTCTTTATCATCATTTCATCTACAATTTATAATAGATAATTGAAAAAATATATTAAAATGTTTATTGCCCTTTTTTAGTTGATATATTATTAATGACACTATTTTAGTCTTTTAAATATTATAGAAACTATTTCTATATACACCCCACATTCATCATTTTTTACCATCAAATGTTAATTTTTCTATGTTCTTTTTCAAAATTAGTTGGATTTCACCATCTTCACTGGATGAGTCTAGAGATAAATACTCATTTTAATAATTATCATCAATAATAGATAAGAATTTATTAATTTGAATTTAGATAAATTCATACCTATATGCTATTTACAATATTTTTATTTTTTCTTCTATAGGGAATAACTTTGCCTTTTATCCTAATCAATACTCTCTTCCTCTTCTTTCATCCTTGGAATATTAGGATAAAAATTTATAATATATTTACAAAAAAATTTTTTTAGTGGAATATTACCCAAAAAAACTGTTGATAATCTTCTTAAACATTTTAAAATTAATGAAATAAGTTTTTAAACTTACATTTCAATGAATTATTTTGGATCATTCTCATATTTATGAACTAATTTCTTACTCTTATATTTCATTAAATATTTTAATGTGATTTACCTTGAATTATTCAATTCATTCTTGAATACAATTCCCTTATGTATTTCACAGGGCATAATAATTATATGTTTAGAATATAATGGATGTTTATCTAGACCATATTCATCATGAATTAGGGACCCTAAATCAAATATGTCTTGAAAATTAAAGATTATATTCAATAATATCTCCCTAAAACCATTGATTTTGATCATAATTGTATTTATTATATAGAAATATCCAACCATTATTTCATCATCATAGTTCGTTATATCTTCATATCTCATTAATCAAACTTATATATTATATTTATACACTATTTTTTTCCTTCATACATTTTCCCCAGTACATGTATTCCCTTTTATACTCTTAATCCCCTTACACTTGAAAAAATCCTTCACTAAAAGAGCATACGAGATTGAAATTTTATCAAGATTGTTATTCTAAAACCAACTACAACAGATATCTCTCATTATAACACCTTAAACCTAAGGAACCTAAATATTTGTGGATGTTTCGAAACAATAAAAACTAATTTATAGAAGATACTAATATATCTAATCATTCAGGATTTAAAAATTCTTACTATGACAAAAAGGAATATTATTATGGTCCACTAAATTATTTTTTCTGTCTCTCCAAAAAAAGTAAGAGATAAAATCTTTTACATTGGATGGTGGATTTATCAAAAAATATTTCAAAAGACAACTAAATTAAACATACTTTAAATTATAGAAATTAATAATGGAAGATATTTATTAGAAAATTTATTTTCCTAAAACACATTATTGTAGTACCTGGAATGGATGGTTAAATGGGAGGGTGGGTGAATTAGTGATGAGTGATTTGTTTTAACTTTTTTTATTTATTATTAAAATAAAATTTTACACCTATGATATTGAGAAATATCATTTCATAACTAAAAAACTAATAAAATAAAAAAACACAAGTTATAGTTCGTATGTTGAGGTTGTTAGGGATATTTATGACTTAATATACCTCTTTTGTAAATTTGTTTTTTGTGAATCATAATACACATAATCTAATTTTGTTTTTAAAATTAAAATTCTATTTATGTTTTTATTTTTTAAAATTAATTGTCTAATTATATATTATAATGAATTAGATAATCGTTGAATGTACTATAATATAGAACAATACTATAGTGGAATGTTCATCAGATGATAGAAGAAAAGTCACTTCCATCAGATGATGGAGTGATGCATGAATTTCATTGCAGCTAAATCTAGGGTCCCATAATAATATCATTGAATTTTTTATAGTATTTTAATATATATTTAATTTTAGGATTTTAGGAATTGAATAAGTAATAAAGTGATTATATGTGTTCGAATGTTTTTATGAGTGAAGTAGTCCAAACATCTCATTGTCAATGACTGACCATGATTATAATGTTTTTCTAAGCATTCTACAAACTACAGTGTAGTGTGAATTTCATTATGAATATCTTGTAATTTTTTTTCTACAATTCCATTTTTTTATCCTGCATTTTTAATTATCTTATTTGGTAGGAAGCTACATTTTCAAATCTATCAAGATAGAGGAGCTTCCTTGTGTGAAGCTGTATATTTTGAAAATGTTATTAATAATGTCTATGTGTGTAGTTTTACCGATTGATTGACCAATTTTGTCCTCTAAGCTGAGTGACATTGGTTTCATGTTTTTTTTCTATGTGATTCCTAGTATAAAATATATTCCCTTCAATAATATTCAGTTAAATACTTGTCTATGGAATCTTGTCCCCTTTTGATTAGACTAGAAACAATGATATTCTTCATATTGATCTAGGATACCTAGGATTAGGTTTTATATAATCTTACCAATTTATAGAAATGTAAATAGTTTCTTTGAATTGAAATAACATTGGTAATATTATTCATTTGGGGTTTTTAAATTAATTATCTAGAACTCAAATCATTGTTTTTTAAATTACTTTGATATTTTTATTTTTTTGTTATAATGTTTACTTTATAATATTTTTTTATATTATGACCTATTTACTTTACAAAAAAAATTAATTTTTGAAATATAATTATATAAAATGTTTTAT